>JALMGF010000056.1:5538722-6222445 GCA_023333645.1 Sceloporus occidentalis
TAAACAAGTAATAATAAAAATAAAGTAATACAAATATTTCAAAAATAGTTAAATACTACATAAAAATGCAAGACATTTTAACATAATTAAGACTCCAGTGATGTCATCATAACATCATAAGAGGAACCATCCAGTTCAAAGAAAATATAAAAAAGAACTGTAAAAAAAATATATATAAAAAAAACATAGGTGCTCAAACACCCTGTGCCCCTTCCACTAGAAATATACATTTAAAAACCTTTCTTGCCCCAAAGTACAAAAATAAGAAAAAAGTAAAATGTAAGGAAAAGCTAACTTGCAAAAAAACCCATTAAAAACACTGGGTATTTCTAAATTCAGGACAAATATTAGGATCTATTAAGCAAGTTTTTTCATTAGCTTTTGTAGATGAGTATAAAAAATAAATGTAAGAAAAGTGTTAGTTTAAAAAGAATCACCATATTATTTTTTGTGGGTACAACAAAATAGGAAGAAGATTACAGCGAAACACAAACACAGCAAAAATGTTAAAAAAGCCATAGTCAAAAAGGGTAAAAAATTTGAATAACAGTCTGGCCACAAAGAGGTTAACTATAGCATGAGGTCTAATGGACACCTATGACTACAGGTATTTGGAGCAATTGCACCATGTGCTCCTTGGTTAATCTGGTTCTATGCTTCGCACAACAATTGGAATAACTGTCTGCCTAAAGGCCAAACGGTCAAGAAACTCTGTGTGATCCTTAATTTAGGTTATCTACGCATTTTCCTATAAAAAAATGGATGGTGCCAGAATAACAGAAGCTCAAATTATATCAAGTATAAACACAATTTTCACTCTGAATGCTATTATTTCTGCATCCTTGGAAACAGAACTAATTGCTATGTATGATTTCTCACAACTTCAAGGGGTATGTTACTGATAAAGTTGATCAGTTTGATAATTATAGAAAAAACTTTAAAAAAAACTGCTAGTGGTGGTATATGCATTAATCTAACCGATATATGTTTATACAGATCTGTCATCGATAGTGATGGATTCACACTTGCTTTTATTTATGACGAATGGGTCTTGTGCCAGATTGGTTTAAAAACCCTTTACTGCATTTTTCCGACAACAATATAGCCTCCAGCACGAGAACTTTGTTTTCATCTGCTCAAAGATAATGGCCGCACAGTAAGTGTACCTCTCATTTTATAAAACAGTATACTGTATGCACAATGCTGTACTTGGACTGAAGAACCAAGTACCTAATCTGGAAACAATATCTACGGTAGAAATGAGATTCACTGAGAATAGCTTCCATGGTTTCTTCACTCACCTATGGTGATACAGTGTAAGGGTTCTAAGACTGATGATAACACAAAACTTGTGAAATAACAATTTTCCTTTCTGAACTTGGAAATACATTGCACCTTAATAAAAAGGCTAAAAAAAAAAAAGAATCGTCAGAGTTCCTATGAGATTAAGAGATGACTAAATTGTTCTCTCTCTTATTGGCCCCTTTTTATGGTCTTTAACATAATATTATATAAATAAATAAATAAATAAATATATATATATATATATATATATATATATATATATACACTGAGGCCTCCATGGATGCATAAATACAACCCTTAAACAACAACACATGACATATTACACCGTGTCATGATTTATACAACAAAAATAAAGCCAACATAGATTAATATAAGTGTCTTGAAATTTCTTTAAAAATGTTTTAAATGTTTTTGGAAGTTATGGTGCACAAAATGGAACATGCCTGTTTCCTTTTCCAGACTTGAAATTTTCTAATGTAATTCTATATCATTCTCATTTGGCAGGTCACCAGTTCAAAATACCTCTACAAAAGTATATATTTTTGGGGAGAAGACATGCCAAGGTATTTCAATTGAAGCATCTGGTCACTTATCATGCATCAGTTTTGTATATATTTTTTTTAAATCTATAGGGCCCACCACATCTCAAAGCAAGATGGATACACAGAAAATAAAGAGTTAAATCAAAGGTAGTCAGCCTTTTGCTTTTCTTGTGCATATGCTTTTCTGGGCCACAACTCCCATTACCCTTATCAGCTTGACTGAGGGTGATGTGAGTTGTAATCTCTTGCCTAATCAGCAGCACACACAATGGATGAATGGTAGTTTCAGAGGATATAACTTTTCCCCTTTAATTGTACATATTGTTCTATTAGACTTCTTTTATGCTTCATTATTTTTTCAATAACACAGTTCATATGGAATTCATTCAACCAAACATTTCAGAATCCTGAGTTTGTTCGGCTAAAGAAATCTCATGTATTGTTTAAAATGTTAGTTCACCTTTGGGATTCTACTGACATCTGGATAAACAAAGAGAGAATGCACAGTCATCAGATTGGGAATGAATCTTGTATAATGCTGGTTCAAAGAGCTTGAAAAGAACACAGTGTTTAATCCTTTCACTGCCATAGGTCTGTCAAATGCACAGTAGAGCAGTAATCAAATAAAGAACAAAACATATAACATAAAACATACAACATTGTACAATTCATGTAGCAAGATCTTAAATAGAATACCATGTGCAAAAATGCTTAACCCTTTTATTGCAACAGGTATGCCCAATGTACTGCAGAAAGAACATCGACAACAAAACAACAAAAGCTAAAGTGCACCTACACATTGCCCTCGTATGGGAAATATATGGTTAAAAATGTATGTATCCTGGCATATACATATGACACAAGATAAATGTGTCAGAATGCAGTGTACATACGTTGGTGCACATCATTCCTGGACTCAACAGAAGGCAGTCTTTGTGAGCATTAATGCACAAGCAGCACCCAGGCAGCCATATTGAACTGCCCCAGGAACCTGAACCATGTAAGTAAGTATAAATCATACACTATCTTATATCTCATAGCTAATATATATAAATACATCAATAATGGATCAATGAAGAAACACCAAGTATGTTGCTTGTGATCAGTAGCTTACATCTTTGACAAAATAAACCTTGAAAAATGAGTTATTTTTTACCACTGTCCCTAGACTATGGTACAAAGAGTAAATGCTAATGTGAAGTTCTATATAGAGTTGCACCAGTGAAAAAATAAAAGGAGGGAAAAAAAAGAGAAAAAGAAAAACTGTGCTGCTACAATCACCATTTGTACTGCGATGCTCAGCAGGAATAGACAATCTGTCCAACCATCCTGTCCTTTTTAAAGATATCCTCCCTTAGGACCAGTGATCCACCTACCAACAAATATTAGTGGGAAGAAAACATCCCACATTTCTACATTACCCCCCCCAAGAATTCATTATTAGCGTTCGTCTAACCTTTACCTCTGAAAAAGCCTGCCTGGCAAAACACATCAGGTGGTTTGACGCAAAACAAGCACTTTCTTATTTACTTTTTATTTATTTATGCTGGATGTTACACTATAAGCAGTTATGTGGATATATATGTATATGGACACGTGTATGCGGGTGTATGGATGTACATGTGTGTAGATATGCATATGTAGGTATGTATGTGTATATATATATATATATATATCATGGTTTCTGTTAATACTAGTTAAATCAACATGCATGGGAGGTGGCCGGGAATGAGAAATATTTGCGAAACCTTTTGTTTTAGTTTAGATAACACTGATATGCGTGATGAAGGGTGTGTGGAAGAAAGACAGGTTTTCGCATGAAATAGATTGTAAAAATACCTGACATGTCAATAATCAGGTCAGGAGATCTTTGGCTGTACTGCCCCATGATTGTAAAGACCCCAGGGCGTGGTGTTGGCCAAAGGGAATCACTTCAAAGGGTAACTGTGGCAACCACAGGGTCCAATCAGGGATCTCCTCAGTAGACCTAATTGGGACCCTCTAGTATATCAAGGGACAGGTAGTGAAAGTAAGAGAGAGACAGAGGAGAGGAGGAGAGAAAGAAAGTAAAGAGACAAAGGAACATCACTAACCTGGAGCTCTCAGGGAAGGTAACTATGAACATGCATGTTTGAATATTGTAAATAGGAACTTATATATATATATATATTTGTTGTAAGTGTGTCAATTAATGTGGGGATTATTGTTATTGTACTGTTATTTGTATTGTTTTATATTTGGAACGTTCTAGTAAAAAGTCTTGTTATATCATAGCCGCATTGTGGATTCTTTTGATATCCTGTTGTTGTTTCCAAAATATTCTGTTGCATTCTGGAAGAAGCGAAAGTTTTCAGTTCAAACCTTAATAGTTAAAAGAGATAGAACAGGGATTGTTTAACTTAATAAGCCAGTGGGTGGGTTTATCGGTACATATTTCATAAGTGTATCCATATACCTATTCACCTGGATCTGTTGTTGGATCAGTTGTAATCTTAAACACATAACACATTTATAAGCCTTTTAGATGGTATGCTGTAGATAAAGCATGAATCCATCTGATTGATATTTTAATGACACAACTCCCTAGTTCCCTGAAAAGAAAACTTAACACTGGATGTCAATACTTTATTATATTTGTTGTTTCATTTAGATATTATATTAAAACTGCATTTTATATCAGTTTAATTCCAGTCTCTTAGCCCACTATATTCAATAGCGCTATTACCAGTCTCTTTCAAACAGAGTAGATGTATAATCATTACAGCTGCAATGTTATAGACTATAAGTAAATAAGTTATTATGTGTGGCTATTGATACCTATTATATTTCACCCCTGCTCTCATTTGAACTATTGATTTGTTTCTTATGGTGAAGAGATACCACTCCCAAGAGAGGTCTATGGTGAACCAATCTTTAAAGATGGAAAATAGTATTGCAAACTTTTTAAACGTTGGAACAAGCCAAACACCTGCTTCTCGCTGAACAATTTCTGTGGATAATGGACCTAAATAAATATCTGTGTATGACTCATTTACTCCACTAAGCAGATTCCTGTTCATTAGTCAAATGTTGTTAATTTTTAACTATACAGTTAAATGAACACCCTAAAACAGGCAAAATAATCAGGTAGAGAATGTTTCCGACAGAGCAAACAGCAGTTCACATATACTATTAGCAGCTCTAAAGGGGTTCTATTCTCTGTAATCAAACATATAGAAAATACTAAGGTTCCCTTATTGTCCGTTTTCAGTATAGGACCTCATTTCAAAATCTTTTATTCGCAACAGTGGTATTTTAGTTCATGCTGGGTTAAAACACAGAGTGATGTTATGCTATGCAATGACAAATGTCAATTATAATAATTGTACAATTATTCAATGGCCAGCACCTACCTTTGCGTTTTTACTTAAATAAAAACTTACATTTTTGAACAGTCCAATAAAATTAGCTGTTTCTTGAATTTCAGTGGTAATAATTGTTGCCTTTAAATAAATTTATGATTTTGTGCTGAACCTTTGGGACTGAACCTTATGTTTAAATGGAACTCAGTTTTTGTGTTAAAATGGCTTCGTACTGTTTGTTTTTTTCAAAATCAATGGGTAATCTAGGATAATCAAATTCTATATTTCATATTACTTTTCCTCTAAAAATAAAAAATAAGGATATAAGCTGAAATTCCCATGTTTTAATACTGATGTACTATACTATAAAGTACTTCAATATCAAATTCATACTTACTACTCATTTTATATGTTTGCATATATTGAATATGAATTGTATTATTTTAAGTAACTCAGACTATTTGTATTCATATGATGTTTTTTCTTTTCTTACAAAAATTATTTTTTCTTTCTTCTAGCTCCATGTTATATGTTAGCATTATTTACATTAAAAAGTGCATAGGGTACGTTGATCACATACGTTGATCACAATACCTTAAAGCGTTACAATTACTTAAAGATATTCCTAGAAGTTTAATATTGAGGCCAATGGCTAGCCTCCATCCCTTATGTTTTCTAAATACACAATGACATAATCCCTAAATCGGCAAATATTGGTGCACCTAGAGGAATGAGTAAGGGACTTGTATATTAGGCAACTGCCTTGTGCCCCTATCGAAAAATTTGTGTTCAGGTGAACACATCGACTAATGAACCAGATTGGCAACCAACTCAGTTAACCTACCCTACAGTATGTTGGCAACCAAGCAACAAAAATGATTATTATTCTAAAGAAAAACAAGACTGTGATCCATATAGCTAAAACAGATTTTCTTCAATGATTTAGGATTCACAAAAATTAATCTTCCTTCACGTTATATCTAAAACATCACATAAGATGTAACACATTCAATATTTTGACCTTGATTACTGGGTGATTCACTTCACTGACCTCTCGCCTTCATTATCCTATTTCCAAAATGTTGCTTCAAACATTTTCTTAATGGAACATTTTCACAGCCCACTATACTGTGCAGCAATCTATTAGCTTGGGCATTATTTATTCTTAAAGCAAATATAACAAATAGGGAACTCCTGGGAATGATATAAAATGTTGCCGAAACCTCTACTCAGGAAAACAGATGGTTCGAATTAGGTAAAAAGTGAGAAAAGTGAGTCAGATGCTAAGAGAAAACAAATATTTTTTTTCTTCCTGATATCATCAGCAAAGTATTTTCCTAATTGTGTTAATTTTATTGTTCCCTCTTTGAAAACCTGGAATATTGGAATTCCGTCATGCTATATGTCACGTTATTGGTCCTTCACTGTATGTTTTTCCAGGATGTGCTTGGTACATCATTGGTCTTTAAGGGGTTAAATTGCTTGAGTGTCTCATTTGAGTTTAAAATATGCATTGCAGTCTCACAGATTTCGCTCATTGGTAAGCAATATAGCCATGTCAACTTAGATAGAACTCGCCGTACTTGGGGTAGTGGTGGGCTAAGCAATATATCACCATATACTGTGACAGAATCCCCAATATTTATGTGTTAGATATGGGTTTTTTTAAATAGTAGTTGCTGGGTATGCACCCCCTTTTGTATATTCTTTTTTTACTGTACATTATTTTTGATGAAGGAAAAATAAGGAAACATATTAAAAGCAAATAGATACACAATTTATATTTATCTAAGAACATGTTACTATGAGTACAGAATAAATGGTAAAAACTTTACATCCCACAGCAGATAATAATTTTGAATCCTTTACACAGATAGTATCTTTAATGTGTTACACTAAGTAAACATTTTAGAAAAAGGAAGGTGGAAGCTAAATTCCTCAATTACTTTGTTATTAATTACTTAAATATTTAGGTAGAGTGTTGGCTTTAAACAGACTAGGCTTTTTCTTATATATCCAGCACACAAACCAAGTAGAACACAAGAATTCACTTGGTGGCATAGAATTAACCCATTGAGCTGATTCTTTATGGCAAAACTAATCGATCCATTAGTCAAAGTGTCTGAATGGATGATTAATCTGGAGCCATTGTATTATTTACCACAACGCAATATGATTAGGAGTTAGCTAGGCTAAGATAACTAGAACACATACAAACAGCTAAAATGCAGCTGTCTGAAAACTTTATATGATGCAAAAACTAGAACTCTTCTGAAAAAGAAAGCAGCACAATATGTTTTGTAATCTTATTTTAATCAGATATTAGTAATTCACTCACTATTTTTAAAAAGGTTGCATCTAAAGCACTTATAGAGAGCGTAATTATGTTTATCAATGAATGAATAACAGTGATTAATCATTGAGTAATAATTAGCAGATTGCAACTTGCTTCTGCGAGCTTTCTGCTCTGAGTAGCTGGTGAATATCAGCAGGTAGTTTGTTAATGAGGGATTGGGCTATAAATAAAAATGAAAAACCTGCTACTCTGCTGATTTCTGGGTAAATTGACAGTGGGAAGGGAGGCTACAAAGTAGAAGAAATGTACCTCTTTAATACATGAAAAAATAATGGAAATTATGTCTACTGACTGGTGAAGTGAATAACACTGATAATCTTGTTATCATGGCGCCTGTCAGTGGGTGGGATATATTAGGCAGCAAGTGAACATTTCGTCCTTCAAGTTGATGTGTTAGAAGCAGGAAATATGGGCAAGCGTACGGATCTGAGTGATAAGGGCCAAATTGCAATTGGCTAGATGACTGGGTCAGAGCATCTCCAAAACTGCAGCTCTTGTGGGGTGTTCCTGGTCTGCAGTGTTCAATATAAAAGTGGTCCAAGGAAGGAAGAGCAGTGAACAAGCGACATGGTCATGGGCCAAGGCTCATGACCTGTGTGGTCAAATCCAACGAGCTACTGTAGCTCAAATTGCTATATAACGTTAATATTGGTTCTAAAAGAAAGGTGCCAGAAAAAACACAGTTCAACACAGTTTGTTGCATTTGGGGCTGTGTAGACGCAGACCAGTCAGGGTGCCCATGCTGACCCCTGTCCACTGCAGAAAGCGCCTACAATGAGAACCTGAGCATAAGAAAGGGACCATAGAGCAATGGAAGAAGGTGGCATGGTGAATCACTTTTCCTTTAACATCATGTGGATGGCCAAGTGTGTGTGCATCGCTTACCTGCAGGACACATGGCACCAGGATTCATCCATGGAGGCCCCACCTCGCATTACAGGACTTAAAGAATTTCCTGCTAACCTCTAGCGGAGTCCATCATATACAGAATACATATGCAGTATATTATATATATATATTATATATTATGTATATAATGATTTTTTGTTGAAGAAATTATACTGGGACAATTGAGGTTGAGTTCAAAAAATCTATAATAAATGCATTATTTCCCTTTAACCCTTCCTAACACTTGGTATGGCTGGAAGAGAAGCTGCTGCCGCTGTGCTACATTGTAGCATTTTTCAATCTAAAATAGTAACAAACTTAAGTACATGCCAAGGTTCCATCAATCAAAACCAGTTTGTTACCCTAAACTTGAATAAATAACAAGAGTCTCTAAAAGATATTAATTTATATTATAAACAATATATATATATATATATATTTCAGAAAAACATAATGTTCCATAAAATAAAGACAAACTAATCAAAGCATTTTATGTCCAAGATAACTGCTAACACAATATTAGTACAACAGAAACTACTCTCCCAGTGGAATGCAATAAAACATAGATTATAAGACTTTACATTCTATCCAACTGAGTTGTCTAGATATCTTGTTATTAATGTACTTTAATGAATTACAGGTTGAAATTAAAAAGTAGATTATAGGACAGTAAAAAAGTAATACTAACAATAATGCTATAATAATACTATACTATAATAATACGTAATAATAATGATATAATGGTTATGCAGTCAATACTAATTCCCTCCCAAGAAATACCAATAAAGGGTCACTGTGTAAATTACTATATATAAATTCTTAAACCATTAAAACAAGAAAGACAGAAGACAAGAGTCAGGGAGGCAAAGACTCAAGTGGTTACAAAAATCTAAATATATGTACCAAAAGTGTATGATACAGAGAAACACCCTGATCGAACAAGTCAATGCAGTCCCATTGATTCAATATTGCCATGATAGGATTCGACAGGAAAATTGGGGTACTTTGGCATAGTTGTCGGTTAAGCAATATATGGCATGTAGTGTTACAGAATCTCAAATATTTTAATTAAGTACTTTTAAATAGTATTTGGTTGGTGGGCAACAATTCCTTGCCTTTGTATGTACATATTGGTGTAATCTGGAAGCAGCAACATAACCAATGAAAATACCTCACACACAGGCAGCCCTGCCAAAGTCTGCTAAATTGGCTTATATCTTTAGCTGTGATATGATATATATATCAAATAAATACACCAAGCCGTACATTAAGTACAGTTTCTATTTGTCTTAACTAGTATTCTAATCTTTTGAATATATATATATATATATATATATATATACCGTATATCAATAAGGTACTCAGAAAATCTGAAACATCTGCGTATACCCGAATTAAGGACATATTCTGTAGTATAAGTAAAAGCTTTTTCTTATATATGCAAGTATAAGTTTCAGAAAAAACTGCTTCATCCAGACAACTGCATTTAACTATATTCTGTCACTCTTGCAATGCTTTCCATGAAGAAAACAATAAACATATAACAATAACACCAGATATTTTGAGAACATGTTGCTTATTTTTATTCTGCATTCGCCATTTATTTTCAGTTTCTTCTACCAAATCATAATTATACTTTGCATCTTTATCCAGTGCTAAAGAGGTACCCATTCTTCAGTATAGTTTATACAATGATTCTGAATTTCTATTATGTTTTCGCTATTTTTATTTTTTATTATTATCTTCTTTTATGCCCCTCAATATATATTGAGGCAAAGAATAGAAAACGAATATTACCGTAATTTAAAATATTAGTCCTTGATGAAACACAGCATATATATTGCTGTAATAATTTCAATAGTTATTTGTGATTTCACATTAATCTCTAAATAAAAAAAACATTAGACCAACATAATTTTTTAATGTAAATAAGGGTTTTGGATACTTTTTAATTAAATTATAATATACAAAGTGTTACATTAGCACATTGTGCGGAAGAAAATGCTTAACAATCCATAGAAAGGGAAGGGTCACCTTATAATTTGTAAAACAAAAACTAAAACACTAATATTATTTTGCTTTATATGGATAGACTTACTTTTTGTTAGAATTTAAGATGATGTAAAGAAATAAATAGACCATAACATATACAAAAAAAACAAAAACTGTCTGTGTACATATATAAACATACTATAAATGAGAGGTTTTGGTTATATGAACTGCCCAAAGCATAATTACAATTCCAAAATAATGCCCCAGCGGGGACAAGGGTAAGTTACAACTAAAACCAAGGTCTGAGCCCAGACCTCTGATGAAGCTCTGAGGAGCGAAACATGTCAGGGGGGCTATTTGTCTGAGTTTTTAATAAGCCCGTGTCACTGGTCATAATTCAATTATTCTTGTTGTTAGGACTGCAGCCATCAACAGTATATATGATTTGATACTATTAGTGTTATACGACTGTGGGCATATGCCTTCATGTCACAGTGACGTATACCTTTTACGGTCGGACTGGTGACACTGGTGTTTTTAAACATCTTTTTTGGTTATACCTTTTAACAAACATGTTAATAAAAGCGATGTTTTAGGGTGGGGTAATAATAAGGGTATTTTTGATCCCGGGAACGGGATTGGTTGGTCAAAGCATAATTAAGCTCACCCGCCACGTCAAGGCACACTCTCAATAGGGTGAGAACCTACTCTCACCTCCTACATAGTGGGCACGCAAAGCAGTTTATACTGCTACCAAAACCTGATTAATGTGTTGGGGAGGTGCAATTAAACCTCCTGCCAATTAACCCCTGGACAGCAAGCTGCAAGCAGACAAATGAGGAGCCAACAACCTCACCTATGTGCAAGCAGAGAAATGAAAAATGTTGGTGCGCTAAGCTAGTCTCAGGCTCAAATAATACAAATGTGTAAAATGAGGCCTACCAAACAGCTTGCTGAATGAAGGAGCTCAAGGTAGAGGGGACAATTTTTACTTGCCAGTCGCTTGTGAATTACAAGCCTCATTAGTAGAGTCATATTATAGTATTTTCTAGATTAGGTTCTGTAATAATATTTCATAATCCTAACGCAAACTACATTTATATATGCAAGTATGATGCATACTGCTTTAAACTGCATTACTTTGACTACAAAAGCCTTTTTGGAAGGTAGCTTACTGAAGTATAAACCTATTTCATAATAAGATTAATACAGATTTTTAGTGTATGATGCCTGATATTTTAGGTGCGTAGTGCGCCATTATCTTTTTAAACGTACTTATTAGTAGAGATGTGTGGGCTTGGTTTCTAAGCAACGTATCCCTCATTTATTCCAAGGAATAAAATTAGCGCTCATTCACACCAGACAAGCAAACAGTGAGCTACACAATTATGTCAAAGTAAAGGGGATTATTCTCTAAACCAGGAATGCTTGTGTGTGGACAACTAGTTTTAGTACTTGCAAAGAATAACTTGCATACACTTGCTTTGCAGGAGAGTCGAAAGAAGCAGATTACTCAATACTCAAGTTGCCCACAAATTACAAATGTGAGTTGGAACTATGACAGCTATCCCTTAGCATTTTCATCATTGTCTGTGCTCAACAGTGTCGCTTCTGCTTACTCCTTTCCTGGGCTTGGACACTTAACACAAGAGAAGCAGCACCCTCTCCCCCACAATTATGTTAAATGTTATTTGCAAGTTGTTTTTACTGCTTTTCCTTACCTTGGGTGTTGTATTTATGACGCACTCGGGATACACAAGTGAAGGTTGTTTTCACCAAAATTGATACCCGGCTATACATATTATATATATATATATATATATATATATATATATTATTTTTAATCATTACAATTCATGAATTTTATCCAAAATGGTGCAAATTAAATATTGTGCTGCTAAAAATAAAATTTTTATATAACATTTCCGGTTTCCTATATCTGTCTTTAGCACACCATGAAGGTGAGTGTGTTTGCAGTGTATTGTGAATACTCAAGCAGCCACTCACCAAAGAGGAGGACAGCAGGTAAGAATACCATTCTACATTTACTTCACTTCAAATAAAAAATGTGGAAATTTAAATAGGTCAGGCCCTGGCACTGTAGTGGGGCATGTGAAATCCACAAGAATAAGAAAAAAGTACCCATTGGCCTTTCTCTTCAAACAAATCTATTCTAGCTTTTAATATAACTTTGTATAAATTTCAACAGTGCCAAGTTATTGATGAAATCATTTTTCCTTTTTGAAACTCATTGTCACCTACATACTTGTGGGTGACATCTAAAACAAATCTAACAAAATAAGAAAAAATCCCGAAGTTCCAGGCTTGGCATCATGTGTGTTGTGTACCAAGCAACCTCAAGTTAGATAAACTTTCTATTTCAACTGTTTAAAAAATGAATGCTATTCCCGAGATACAGTATTCTTAAATGAACAGTTAACCTAATTTTTATCATTACATACGTTTTCCCAATACTGAAGTCCCCTTTGCCTCTTTGTGCTTCGTGAAGTGTATGGAGTGACGCTACAACTTAACACTAGCCTGTCTAGTTCCACATTACCGGTAACTGTTTCATGTGAATAATAGCATATGTGCTGGGCATACATATTGGCAGGCTAAGCAAAATATGGTCATATAATGTGATGGAATGTCTCCATTATTTATGCCTTAGATGGGTGATTTTTGAATGATATTTCTTGGGTATGTTCTTGCTTTGGTTTGTGTACTTATTGGTTATTATTATTCCAGGAGCAACGTCGGAATCTGAATGTGTATTCCTTCACACATTTTCGGTTGTGCATTCCCCTTTCTGTATATTTTTTTGCAAAATACATCAAACCTTGAAGAGAATAGGCAACAGCAGCAGAAGACCACTATACCGGACAGGTATATCTAATAAAGTGTCCACTGAGTGTATATAGTGTGGTTTTACTCTACAATCCATCAGTTATGAACCACAGTATGAACTTCAAGTAATTCAGAATAACCAACCAAAACTTATAAATCATCACATTTTGTAGAAAAACTACTTGCATATCTGCAAAATACCTGAAATATGGCATAACCTAACCCCATGGGACATTCATAAAACATTCATTGTGTGTGAATTTCTGTGCCAGATACACATAAATCTATATATTTGTTTAATACACAAGGAAATTATTGCATAACACTATATTTCTTTGAGATAATGTTTAAACCAAACCTTTAGTTCATTCAAAAAAGATTTGAAATTCCTAGTAAATAAGTACTAGAGGCTTGACCTGTTTCATGGACTCTACAAGAAACGACAGCTATGCCACATATGTCAAGCTTGATCTACTTGACCACAGAACATATAGATTTCTATGGATATAGTGTTGAAGTAAAAACTGCTTGACAAAGCTCAGAAAAAAAGTGTACATATGAAAGGCTAATTCTATTTACCGTAATATCAATCCCTGCTACATTTATCCTTCTATAGATATTTTTCTTTATTTGAATGTTTCAAAAAGGTAAGGGATACAATACATAAATACAATTAAAACGTAAGAAAGAAGACATAGATTTCATTAGACAAAAGCCATTGCATATAGATGGATAGTTGGATACACTTACTGGGAGTAAAAGACTTATGTATCTAACACTTTGCTTTTGTATAATAAATAATGTATTTATAAATAACTGGAACTGGATCAAATAAGGTCACACACAGCCAATGCAGAAATTAATGGCTGTCTTTTCCAGTGGTAAATACATGTATTATTCTGGGAATGGCTCAACACTATCACATTTAATGGTCCTGTATTTTAAGGATTATACCCAATTAAAAGTACATTCATTTTTTACCTTTCTGTCATAAACTAATAGGAACATGACAAGCCGGCAAACAATATGAAATTTATTAGGGGAGCATGGAGGAACAGTAATGAGGATTTTTATTTTATTTTTTAACTAAATTTAGTAAGTGTGACAGTTTTTAGAAGCACATGTACAATTATCCAGTATTATCCCTGTGCCGTGTTAGTCACTTGTAAAATTAGTAATCTTCAGCTTTACAACTTGCCTAAATGAGCACAGTAATTTGGCACTATGGCAACTATGCCTCCTAAATGTTTCCCTGTTATCACTCACAACGAAGCTGTTCACTGACTGGAAAGGGAGATGAATTATTAGTTTTCATTTTCTGCTATGCACCAGCCACATCTGTGGGTAAATACTCTTATTTCAGTCTTTAAATACATCATAAATATTGATTAGTAATAACAATTATTTGTAGAAGCAATTTCTGCATGTACACAGTTTGCTATAACTAGTTGGAGTTCTTTTTATACCAGTTATTTAACACTTAGTGAGTCACAAAGAAGCTGTATGGAAAAAGAGAGAGTAGAAGGGGAGATCTTATACAGTCTTATACTTAATTACCATGTTAAGTAATGAGTGATTATTGGTTGAATAGGTGTTACGCCATTGTTTGAATTGCCCAAGATGATGAATACAACGTGATATTTTGTATCACATACCTGATGAGTGTCTCTTGATTTCTTCACATCCCATGAAGTCTTTAAGCAAGATACGATTAACCCAATACACGTTTTATTGACGACCTGAAAGAATCGGTCAGTAAGTTTGGTTAAAAAATAAATACATAAATAGCAATTCCGATATGTCTGAATGCTTCTTACAATATAATGATGATATGCTGTAAACTGATATTCATAGAAGAACTAAACTGAGAAAATCCAACCATAAATATGAACAAATATGGGTCTGTTTACCAAAGACTGATGTGTAATTAAAGTGTTAACACAGCTGACTCAGTAGCAAGAACCCTATGCTCAATAGCCCAATCAAAATGCAACAAGAATATTCACTAAAACTCCAGTTACTGTCAAACTGATTTGGGAACTGAAAGTTTTAACATTGCATCAATTTGAAAGCATCCTACAGATTTTCACTAGCACTTGACTGGTGTTAAGTTGGAAGGCTAAAACTCAATCACTTAAAAAAAATTAAAAAGTTAAATAATAATATTGAGTAATAGAGCATATTATCTGCTATAATCAGTATTAAGGAACTGAAACTACTGCCTTTATGTATCAATATCAACCGAATATAAAATCTAACATTGCATTGAGGCACTGAAGATTCTGAAATATACAAAGAAAACTGAAATACATTTAATGGCACTAATCAAAGCATAGCTTTTTTTTTTTGAAATTGACATTTTTTACTGCCTGTAGTTATAAGTGATGTATTCTCCATAAGAAGGACCTGTCTTTTTAGGAGGGGAACTGAAGAAGGCCAAGTAGAATGGACTTAACTATATGACTCCGACTCATACCTATGCTTCTCACATTGTGTATATTTAGTATATATTTATAAGTATATTCCATTTGTAAATAAAGTACAAATATGACGTTAAAGTAGTCTTGTATCTACAGTTGTTTTTGTACTATTCCACTTTGTGCTGATATGGATCTCTGCATTGTGTGGGTAACGTTACCTTTTGTTAAAGCGGCTTCCCAGGTTCTTACCAGCATCAAGAAACATTGAGCGCATATATTTCAACGCAAATACGCTTAAAGCTGCCATATGGTGTGTTGAGAAATATTAACAGCGCGTAGGCATGTTTTAGACTCTGTTGATTAATGTCAAATTTATTTTTGGTGGCAGGTCTTTTATAGTAATTCATTGTAACCTACACCATTGTTTTACATATCTTACACTACCAATGTAAAGTAGTAACTATTACATTTCTGCTATCAGAGGTTGAAATGTTCTGCTTTACCAATGGTTTCTAGCATTTTTGAGTGGGTTACTTTTTTCTTTGAGGGACTTTTAGAATTATATCTTAGCAAACAGGGACACAGTTTTATTATAAAGATAAACTATCCAGGATAGATAAAAAAATATATATACTATCACGTTTAATTATACTATTAACGTCCAGAAGGGGATACTTGTCAAATTTTTTTGGCGAGCCTGCGGCCTTCTTGGTGTTTCCCTCCGATTCACTATCTTCCATCTCCGGACAGGGGAGTGGTGGTTGATTACTCTCACTCTCCTCTTAGGTTCTGATCATGTTCCACCAATTTCCGAGATCTTCAAAGTCTAACTGGGGCAAGCCTTTATCAAAAAGGGGCCCAGGGATATTAATACTGGCCCATCACCTACTGTAAAGAATACATATTAAATTATAATGACAACAAGGTTTTGGACTGGTGCTAGGGTTGATTATAACTTAGGATAGTGTTATATAAATTAACAGTTATCTTAGTGATGGTGCTTTGGTATTAAACCGGCATCTACCATAAGTGACATAACACTGTAATTCATGTCTTTCCTGATTGACAGTGTATTCTGTTTGGTGTGTGCCTTGCAGTTAACTGTGAAGTGTGAAGTGACATTGAGTTAATTCATATGATTATTATAATGAACACAAGACCTCTAACTGTAGATCACATCAGAGGGGGGTGAAAATATTTAATAGCTCTTTAAAAGGTTGATATTAAACGTAACTTTTTTTATGGGAAATGGGTCTTTAGACAGTGTTAATTAAGCAAAATGTGTTGATTTCTTTTGAGTGGATTGCACCTTTAAATAGGACACATCTGAAGCTTTGCATCCAAATGTCTTGCATTTACTAATCTGCTCTGTTTAATTTACTTGCAGGGAGACACATTTTCCACACATGTCTTTCTTCATTAGTTTCATACCAAATAAATGGTATAATTTTCTGCTTTTTGCTAGGGTTTTAATATGATTATGAACAGCCATCAAATTTTATTTCTAACATTTTAAAACTCTATGATTTCTGTAAAAACAGTTATTGAATTAAGCACACATCTTTAAAATGTTCATCTATATCCAGTAAACCTAAATATAAACATATATTTTCTGTTAAATTTAGACATCAATTTAGATGTTTTTCTCTTTTACAAAAGGCATTAACGGAGCAAAAATAAATACATTTTTTAAATCTTATTCTTTTAGAGTTTTGAAAAGCAACTTTATTTCCATATTTCCAAATTTACTAATTCTACTAATAAATGTGGCTAGCAACTTTGGTGTTGCATATATAACTAGAATGAGTCTGAAAAATACCCCTAGTCTTATATTCGAGATCGTCTTATAATCAGACCTCAAATAGAGGTCTGACTACAAGACTAAGCTCCAGATCCCCCGCAGCACTGCAGGGGACCTGGATCCTCCTCTCCTCACAGTCAGTGAATTTCTGCGCGATGCGACATTCTTCTGGTGTTCCGTCATAGAAGCCCTGGCGGAAGTCACGGGTAGCAGCGGAGGTTGTCTGTGCACATTGCGCAGATGTCCACCGACTGTCCTCACTTGATACCAGGGAGTCTGGAGCACGGGGGACAAGTTTAGGGATGCATTGGTAAGTTGGTGCGCATATAGGGGGTATAGGGCATATCTAGGGGGCAGAGAGTGGTAAATAGGCGGGTATAAGGCATATCTGGGGGGCAGAGTGGCATATCAGGAAGGCAGAGTGGTATATAAGGGTATAAGGCATATTGGGGGGCCAGAGTGGCATATCAGAGAGGCAGAGTGGCATATAGGGGGATATAAGGCATATCTGGGGGGCAGAGTAGCAAGCCGTCGGGTAGATGTGCATAACTGGGGGGCAGGTTGGCAAATAAAATGAAATAAAAACAAAAAAAATGAATTCTCAATCAGTTTTTATTAAATATGAAAAAAATTGTGAATTAATATTTACTAATAAAATTTTGTTAGTTTTCTTTTTCTTTTTTTTCTAAATTAATATTCAAATTTGGGGGGTTCGTCTTATAATCAAGGTTGTCTTATAATCGAGCAAATACAGTATTTCCATTACCATAATTGCCATGTTTGCTATAAACATAAAAATACTTGTATTTTTATGTAATTATTATTATATGATTATTTACACATAATATAAACAAAATAATATTTTATTATATTTATATATTACATGATAATTGCATTATATATAATGTGTATCAATCTATACCTCACATTATTTCACTGTCAACACTGATAAATAAATGTGGGTTTGTATTTTAATAATAAGTATAATAAGTATACCTAGTTTAATTGGAAGTAGCTGTTCCCAGTAATAATCCAAGTATACTTTCCAAAACACAGTGTGTAATAAGCATGTTTAATAATTCAGTATAGCATGACACGCTTAATGAAGTGTGCTTCTTGTTGACTCTATGTTAGTCTGCTGTAAAACCACTTTTGCCATCACAAAGCTAGTTAGAGCAAATGAAAAAGGAAAAGATATGTAAATCTTTGTGACTTCCATCATTCTAAATAGGTTTGTATTGTGTAAAACATTACTGAGACACATAGAAAATGACACTCTGCCCAGTGGGTGCAACTTGAACATGGAACGGAATGAGTAAAAGGGAAAGACTTGAAGCTCCCTCTGGCATACAACCAACCTCCTTGAACCAGAGCAGAAATAATGAAAAAAGGAAAAAAGACCTATTTTCAGAATCTTTTTCAAATGTCAGCTCTTTTCCATGGAGCCAATTATTTATTTTCTGTACATTATTTCTTTTTTAAAAAAGGTTGAAATATTTCTTAAGGTCTGATTATCTGAAGCTGTCATTGCCTAAACTACATCGGTATCTAATCCCCATGCATGTTAATTAATGGTATGTGAACCTTGTTGACTCTGAATCTTTCTTTTCGATTTGTATAGACCAGCAATCTACTGAGACTGGGACCATTAGGAAATACCTTTTTTATTTGTCCCTACAGCAACAATAATCCTGGTATACACGGCACAATGTAATGTACATGTCTATTAATTAAAAGGATATCTTCAGAAGATGAAACGTTGTTATAATGCTAACACTAAAGAGAAGCTAATGGAACCTGACAATTTATCCAGGGAAAATCAATGCACTGTTACTATTGTTATCACATTTATTTAACCTCCAGTATTTTTTTTTAAATGGTAAATCAAGCATGGCACAGTTATATTCACACAAAAGACTTTTATTCTGCATGTTGTGGTGCTGCTTTTAAGATTCAAAGAAATAGCAGATGGATGTTGTAGGATTAACTCTTGTGAGACACTGACTCACCCATAAGGTCAGATCTAGTAACTAGAGAACATGTCACTATTATAACCATAAAGAAACATCTCAATCGGAAAGTCAGAATAATAAAGTATTTAAGAACTGTTTATTTATTCCTACAGAAAGTAAAGTGCCAGGAAACAAATAACCAAATACACACCAGGACAGGCTCTGCCACACCGACACCCAAACACACACCAGGACAAGTCTGCCACACTGACAGCCCAATACACACACCAGGACAGCCTCTGTCACACCGACACCCAAACAAACACACACACACCAGGACAGACTCTGCCATTCAGATACGCTCAAACACACACACACCAGGACAGGCTATGCAACACTGACACCCAAACACACACACCAGTACAGGCTCTGCCATTCCACCGATGTGGTGTTCTCCCTGTCACGAGGAGGTGTTTGGTGCGAGCCCGCCCCCTTAAGAGGCACATCGCTCCTTCACAGGGGTGGGACGAAGAGCCTCACTGAGGCACTGGGCGGCATGTTCAAAACTCGCAGCCGCATCGCAATACCAGGAGAGGCTCTGCCACACCAGAACACCAAACACACCAGGACAGGCTCTGCCACAACGACACCCAGGCACACACCAGGACAGGCTCTACCACACTGACACTCAAACACACACACCAGGACAGACTCTGCCACACCGACAGCCAAACACACACCAGAACAGGCTCTGCCACACTGACACCCAAACACACACACCAGGACAGGCTCTGCCACACCGACACCCAAACACACACACCAGGACAGGCTCTGCCACACCGACACCCAAACACACACACCAGGACAGGCTCTGCCACACCGACACCCAAACACACACACCAGGACAGGCTCTGCCACACCGACACCCAAACACACACACCAGGACAGACTTTGCCACACTGACACCCAAACACACACACCAGGACAAGCTCTGCCACACTGACACCAAAACACACACACCAGGACAGGCTCTGCCACACTGACACACCCAAACACACACCAGGACAGGCTCTGCCATTCCTCTGACGTGTAATTTTCCCTGTCACAAGGAGGTGTTTCGTGTGAGCCCACCCCCTTGAGAGGCACGCTGCTTCTTCACAGGGGCAGGACGAAGAGCCTCACTGAGGCACTGGGCGGCATGGTGTCTTATGGCCGCTTCAAAACTCGCAGCCGCACCAGTACAGGCTCTGCAACACCGACACACCAAACACACACACCAGGACGGGCTCTGCCACACCGACACCCAAACACACGCCAGGACAGGCTCTGCCACACTGACACCCAAACACACACACCAAGACAGGCTCTACCAAACTAGGACAGGTTCTGCCATTCCGACACCCAAACACACACACCAGGATGGGCTCTGCCACACTGACACCCAAACACACACACACACCAGGACAGGCTCTGCAACACTGACACACACACTAGGACAAGCTCTGCCATTCCTCCAATGTGTTCTTCTCCCTGTCACGAGGAGGTGTTTTGTGTGAGCCCACCCCCTTGAGAGGCACGTCGCTACATCACAGGGCCGGGAAGAAGAGGCTCACTGAGGCACTGGGCGTCATGGTCCCTTACGGCCGCTTCAAAGCTCGCAGCCGCATCGGCTGTAATCGCCTCACAATACCAGGACAGGCTCTGCCACACCAGCACACCAAACACACACCAGGACAGGCTCTGCCACACCAACACCAAACACACACCAGTACAGGCTCTGCCACACCGACACCCAAACACACACACCAGGACGGGTTCTGCCACACCGAAACCCAAACACACACACACCAGGACAGGCTCTGTAACACTGACACCCATACACACACACACACACCAGGACAGGCTCTGCCATTCCTCCGACGTGTTCTTCTCCCTGTCACGAGGAGGTGTTTCGTGTGAGCATGCCCTCTGGAGTGGCATGTCGCGTCTTCACGGGGGTGGGACGTAAAGCCTCACTAAGGCACCGGGTGGTATGGTGTCTTACGGCTGCTACAAAACTCGCAGCCTCATCAGTTGCAATCGCATCTCTGTGTGCCCGCCGACGGACTGGCCCGCATTAAAGATGGCCCTGGCACTGCCGAATCAGCCACTTCAGGGGCGGCCGTTCAATTCATATTCAGGGCGGCCTGGGTTGCAATTTCCCCCTGGCCCAGCCCCCCCTGCCTGGGGATTCTGTCTCTTGACAACGAGCTTATGGCATCTGGGTGTTATCCTGGAAGAAACATTTTTATATTGTACTAGGAAAAGAACATTTAAATTAGTCAAGTATACCTTATAGTTTAATTGGCAATATTACATACACTATTTGCCAACTGATTATATATGCATTTACCATGAATTAACTAATTATATTGCTAGCCTCCTGGATGGTGCATGCAGAAGTGCCATCAAACAAGTGAGGTCAAGGACACCTAAGTCATTTGGCATGCCAAAACTTTGAAAAAATCCTTACTTCAGAGAATGAATCAGATGAAGTGTGTTTATCTTCACACTTGATTCTGGTCAGCATTCAAATTCTCACTGATGAAATTTTAATGTATTTGCTGTAAAATCTTTTTTGATGCAGGCACAGCATGACACCATGACATAAAGGATACTTAAGATGTTGTAATGCTCCTTTACACTTGCTTTTCAAGCACATTTTAGGGTCTAACATGGCAAGACTATAACTATTATTGTCTATAGAAAAATATATATACTATAAAGCACATAATGTCCATTGATGTTCTATTTTGTCCAATCACCAAATTTGAATCTTGGTCTTCATTAAATAACTGTTGTGCCAACAACTGCAAAATTGTTATAGTTATAAAAAGGAAAAATATTGATAAATATTGTTTATATATAAAAATAAAAATCACCATTGCACTTAAGCTTGTATTCTCTCCTCTGCATGTTTTTTTCACAAAATCAAAACAAGACAGAACATATTCATACTGGTGCATGTATGGACATGATGTAAGCTTTAAGAGTAACAAACAAATTAACAGAATTCTGAGATTAGTGCCACTTTTCCTCTACTTAATCCAAGTATGGTGTAAGTATCCACTGGCAAGCTCCAGTTCCTCTTGAAGTGCATTGAGTTTGCATGTTAACAAATGCTAAACAAGCAATAGATAACATTTATTCTATTTCACATAGCTATTTTGTAGTGCTGCTCAGTCCCCACGAATAAGGCAACTGTGCTCTACCAATTATAGCATACACACACCAATACATCAGCACAAATCCCTAAATGAACATATGGCATTGATTTTACATATTTGTTAAATACCAATGTACAGGAAACTCATTCTTTGTCTCTATAACATAGAAGCAGCTACCTTAACTTCATGGTCATTACTCCCCATTTAGTTATCTCTCCACATTTGTCAAGATAGCCCTCCCTTTACCATAAATCTGGTTCTTGGAACATTAGAAAGATTTTGTGATTATAAAAAAGAGGACTATGGTATTGGAAAGTGTATGCCTGGACACAAACACACCACTATGTGGAAACCCTGCCTACTCAACAGATCAACTCACCTTGCACACACAACACCCTTGGGCAGCCCCTGTCCCCTCAATGCACACAACACTATGGGGAAGCCCCCGTCCCCTCAATGCACACAACTCAATTGGGAAGCCCCTGTTCCCTCCAGCACACAACACAATCCAAAATCCCTTCTCTTCATTGCACACATCCAGCCTCTCTCGTCCTCTCTGTGCATTACATAACCTGACAGCCCCTATCCTTCCTTCAAACAACATGATCGTTCAACTGTGAATTCTTGGTCACACTGAGTCGGGCAAACAGCGAAGGTCCAATCACAATGCACTTTGTTTTAAGACCAGCATGACAACCAATTCCCATGTAGACAAGGCTCTTATATGTATAGAGATGTTGTCCCATTAAACCTAACCCCACTAAAGTAAAATAATCTCTGACTTATAATCAACCTATCTCTGAAAAATTAATACTTATTGAAAAACAAAAACCATAAGCTATATATAGGTTTTAATAATGTTAAAAGCTGGTTTCCATTTTTACCTGTGAGCTAAGCCAGCAACACAACCGATGTACTCTTATGATTAATAATTCAACTTATACCACTCCATTTTCTAGCCAATGCTTAAAAATAAACCAAGGCAACCTGGATGTTTAAAGGGGATTCAAGCATGTCATTGCAAAAAACAAGAGCAGGAAGCCTTCCAATACTGATGTTATCTAATCTATCACCCTTATGCCAAGTCCTACATGCTCTGATGCTCTCTTCTCCTTTTAGTTGTAAAAGAGAATAAAATATTTAGAACAGTAAACTATTCCAGCTAATTGGTTTTTACATTTAAAATATACACTATTATACTTGTCAATATACCTTACAAGCCAGCAATTATTACAAGGTAGTGGTGATTTGTGTGGGGTACATGGCAGTTTTATAATCCTGTTCCTTTTTGGGATAGGTAATAGATAAAGGTGATCAGGGTCTTTCCATGTGTGTTTTACCAAAACTCATCACAGAATATTAACGGTAACACACTCACATTTTGAAACCAATTATATGTTGTACCTTTGTTTATAGTAGGTTTTAAATCAAATGGGAAAATTTTAGAACAGCAGTGTTGCTTATTATTACGAATCTGATGTAGTAATGATTTTCTAAAGCATTCTTTGAAATTCTAGTGTATAAAAAGGAATGATTTTAAATAATTTACAACAATATATTTGCCTAAGGTAACAACATTCAATTAAATCACATAATTTGGCAGGCAGTTTTTATTGAAAAAAATGCATGTTTGACAAGATTGTGAGTCAATTAAAATGGCATTTGTTATCAAGGATGGTATAAAATTGCATTACTTGGCAAAAATTGCTGACAAAACAAGGCTATCCCAACTTGCTGCATATTATCTATACAACTGTCAAAACCTTTCTCTTGTACCAAACCTAATCAAGACTGCAATTAAAGAGTTGGAGTCATTACATGCAGATCATTGATTGGGCAAAGATGTTAAATTTAGATTCTTAGGCCTCAGTGTAGAAGAAACAGACAATAAAGGTCATACAATCAATCCTGGCAGAGACATATAATCAATAAGAACGGGCTGTCCGTGATTCATACATTATGCTTTTTTTTCAAGACGCTGGTTGAAGCCATTTGTTTATTTTAAAAAAGAAGGTTTTTGTAATTGATTGCAAAACATGTTGTTTTATAGAGTACAACAGATACACTAAAGACCACTTACTAAATCCATCGGTAGATTACTACCCACTACTTAACAATAATCATACATTGTCTACATTTTATGCCTCGACCTACAAAAGTCCTTAAGACTCTGCCACAGAAATAATCATACGCATTCTTGTCCAAGTCTCTTACTGAAGGGTTAGAATAGTATAATAGTACTAGAGTACTATTATAATACTACAATAGAGTATAATAGTATAGAAGTTGTGGACTATATTACATCACATTAATTTCAGACAATCATCTGATGGAATCATCAAGTAAAATCGCAGCTGATGTTTTCCACAGAGAGTAGGTAAAATAATCCATACTGGTACAGTAGGTTCATTTGGGCAGATTTACTAATTTAGCCAATTTAGGCTGCCAATGAGTGTGGAATGATGGAATGACAGTCGATATACTCAAAAAATAAAAATGGAAGCCATACCTAGGAGGAATGCAGATTTGTTCTCCAAAAGCTTATTTTTTTATGCTAAAGAAGCAGAGATGTCTAGTCGCTTTTGTTGGGGAATGAAAAAAGGAGGGGAATGGGTGAAAGTAGGGCATGGAGGTAAGCAGAAATAAAAGTCATTACCCCCAGCTGGAGATAAAATGCTGCCTTTCTTGCCCAAAGCCTCTAGGTTAAAACCAGAAGAGTTCCCAGTAATGGCTATATTACTATTAAACTGAACGCAGAGCCTAAATATAGCATAGTAATGCTTGGAAAACATCGAATGTTACATTGTATTACATTCTGTTTTATACTGTAACAGTAATAAAGTCTTAGACTTTACAATGCTTGCAAATGGATATCCTGCTATTAAGTTCTACCAATAACTGTTAAAAGTTCAACAAAATTAGAGCAGTATTGGACATTAATAGAGAGCAGCAGCTGGACTACAATTCCTATAATGCCCAAACTCTGGCTCGTTATGCATGTTAGGTGATGGGGTGTCACAACAAAAAAGAGGTCACATGTGGCCAGCTCAAAACTGGATGTTTTGCAACTAAAAAGCTTTGCAACTAAAATGATTCTAGATGTATTGCACAATGTCCTTGTTATGTCAGATGTTATCAGTTCAAGAAATTCAACTGATTTGTCCTGCTACAACCTAACCCAGTCTAATCAAACTCATGTCATAGTCAATCAAACATAACAGACATCTAAAGAGCACCACGTTTAAAGCGGGTTACTTAAACCGTGAACTTGACAGCATCCGTTAATAAATACAAATATGCTTTTGATTTTTGGGTAATGGTACAGTGTAAATTCAACAATAAATATTAAAACTGACACTTATATGACTAAGATTACATTTTTAAATAATTAAATATTTAAAAACATACAGTACATTTTTATATAGTGCCAGCAGATTGTGTAGCACTGTTACAATTAAGTGTAATAATTTAAAATCACACGCAATAACAAACTGGTACACAAGGAGAAGAGGGCCCTGCTCTTGAGAGTTTAGGCACTGGTTCATTGACTGATAGATGTAGTTGAATTGGAAAGACCACAAAAAAGTTAGAAAATGAATACGGGGAATTGGGGTTTTAGTTGTGAGATGCAATTTACTTTTGAAAAGATGGAATAAACGGGTGATCTCATCAAGATGTACAAATTGATTTTGGTTCCGCATAAGGTCCTTCTAAGGGTAATCTTATCCCCACAGATGCAGGAGATGACAAGAGCCCACGTACCAAGATACGAAACGTTTTTTTTTAAACAAATAAAAGGTAAAATATACTTTTTTTTATTTCCTCCACTGATATCCCCTTTTCCGGGAACTCAGGTGGTTCTACGACTCACAGTAATGTGTACTGAATTACAGGAATAATTGTGAGATAACAAGTCACATGAGAAGCAGTAAAGCCTTCTAATCAAATTCCCCAAACAGCCCCTATCCCTAATGGTTTTTAGAAGGTATTACAATGCACCACAGCAGATGTGGCAATATATTGTATAATTTGTATAATTCTATCTAAGTCTAAAGTTACATAAGCGTTTGGGACTTTATTATTTAGCTGATGAAGAGATCACTGAGCTAATGTAACTTTACATATTTTTCTATGTTGGCCTAATAACACTCCAATAACTGGAATCTCAAATTCAGACACAGATGGCATCCTAGCGAGGTGAGTTTTATTAATGTCACTTTAAGGGCACACCCAGTTAACAGCAATGTTGTTACTGAGGTACCTCTTAAGCCAGTGTCTTTTCACGACCCGTCGTATTACCCGGGGAATGTCTGCGGCATTCCGAAGAAATGTACTGTTCAACTAAAGTCTTCTTTCCCTTACGAAAAAATTACTGCAGTTTTTCTGAAGTAATACTGCTGTTTTTTGAACATGAAAAAACTGCAATACTGCACTTTTACTGCAGTATTACTGCACATTTACTGCAGTTGTACTGCATTTGTACTTCACTGTACTGCAGTTGTACTGCAGTTATTTTTGTACGGAAGTACAAATGCAATAAAGCTGCAGTACATTGAAGTACAACTGTAGGTTTGCAAGATAAAAAAGTACAAAAGCAGTACAACTGCAGTAAATGTGCAGTATTACCTCAGAAAAACTGCAGTTATTTTTCGTAAGGGTTAATTTACTATACGAACACCTTGTAAATTTTTTTGTCCTGCGGTTATTCATGAAAACATATTTTCAGAACAAAAGATCTTGTGGATAAAATTCCTAGGGGGTAATCTGTTCAAATATCATAAGAAGCAGGATGGAAAGAATAAGTGTGACAGGCAGTGTTCTACCACTTTCTATAGTATTCACTAGTAGAGCCTTTTTTATAATTTAAATGCCCGTCTTTTTTATAGATTCAGAAGACAAAACTGAAACATATTTTTTAGAAAGGCGTGACTCATATGGGTCTAGCATGGGGTAAAATTTTACCCCCTTGGGTTTGATTACATTACTAGATTTGCAAGTGAATAATCTATTCATTTTACAGTCCTGTGGTGTATGTCTTGGAGAGTAATTTGGGTTCAGATGTCTGATCAGGACATTATGGAGGCAAGCAGGCTGTTTGTGTGATTTGATAACTGATTCTATAGTGTTTGGTCACCAGAGAGTATTGGTTAGTAGACATGAGCACATGGGCCAAACGTTTCGAACACATTTTTCAGTTCCTTTTTGGGCAATGAATTACGTTCCCTGCCCATTCAGTTTGGATTAAAATCGGGGCATTTTCAATTTGGAAACAAACTTCATTGCCTGTGCCCACATTCACTCTCACTCTCTTCCACTCTCTCTCACGCTCTCTAAGTGTTTCCCCTACCTTCTCTGACAACCGCTTCTGCTTCCACTTCGGCATTTTCTTGTTCTTCATCCTCTCTTTCTATCTTCTCTCTTTATATGCATCTCTGCTTACATAACCTGGCTCCAACATCTGCCAAAATGGCGGTGCTTTCCCCCGATTCTCCAATTGGAGTATTGTTTTTGTTTTTCTACACCCCATTCCCTCTAAATTACAGGATAGGAAACTGCATATTCAGTTTAGGAAAGTAATACAGAACAGTTAATTTACTTGAAATGTGGAATTCACTACTAAATTAAGTTATTTTGACAGATTAAATCGGCATTTTAAAAAACGTAAATGCATTTTAATAGTAAAGCAGGCATACAGGTTATAACGGCAGGAAACATGCTAGGTGATGCTGAACTTTAGTAAAAGCCTGTCCTAGATCCCTAAGCAAACTGTCTTGCTTGCTAACATAGTAGAGAACGTCATGGCAGTTCCCCCAACAGCTTAGTCCCCTCAAGAGTCTCATTTCCCTATATATAGTTACAAAAATACGTTAAAGATTTCAAACATAAACCTGTTGAGTTCAACATATCCAATATATCCCTGAATACACTGAACCATAAAAAAACTTTTAAGCATATTCCATTTTTTCCTGAATGGCAGTGTCTGGTTTAAGTGTCTAGCTTCTGCTAGATCAACAAATATAGGTATGTTGTAAAGGTTATTTTTGTCAATGTGAAAGGTGAAAACCATTATGTACTATTTCATGTACATAATAATTTCTACTCCCTGGATTTTATTTGTATAGCATACAAACGGGGTACTTTTTTTTTAGGACTTTAGAAATTAGGAACAGCGCACCCCACTGGAGACCTATAATCCTACAAGGAATTAGCATAGGGTATACCTGGCAAATTCTCTTCCAACTCTCTTAACAGACCAAAATACCGTATTTGCTCGATTATAAGACGACCCTGATTATAAGACGACCCCCCAAAATCTAAATATTAATTTAGGAAAAAAACAAAAAGCCTGAATATAAGACTACCCTATAGAAAAAAAGTTTTAATATTAATGCATGTAAACAATTTTTTCATATCTAATAAAAGCTATGATTGAGAAAAATATATATTTTTTTTATTTGCCAACCTGCCCCCCCAGTTATGCACATCTGCCCCCAGGGTTGCCACTCTGCCCCCAGAAATGCCTTATACCCCCTATTTGCCAGTCTGCCCCATGATGTGCCTTTTAACCCTCTATATGCCAGAGTGGCATATAGGGGGTTAAAAGGCATATCATGGGCCAGAGTGGCATATAGGGGGTTTAAAGGCATTTCAGGAGGTATATATATATATATATATATAACTGCTAACAACAATCACACTCCTATCAAGCCAAGGCAGCCAGTACATGCTGGAACCTGGGGATGATATGAGTGTGAGTACAGCCTCCCTATGCCATGCTACCACCACCACCCACCTTACACATCCATGCTATCACACACACACTCATTCACAAACATTTAAATACTCATTCATTACATTAATCACACATACTTCACACATTAATCACAAAAACCCTCCCCCACCCCCTTACCTGAACTGCAGATCTCTCACTCGCAGACTTCTGCAGGGGCCCGGCTGTGCGAGCAACTTCTCTGGCCCCGCCCCCAGAGGAAGGAGGGGGAGGCAGAGTTATGTGACACTCTACTAGCTTCCTGTTCTCCTGCTGCTTGCGACCAAAGCACCGGTAAGCAGCCTGGCAACCTAATCAAGGTCTGATTAGAAGACGACCTCGATTATAAGACGAGGGGTATTTTTCAGAGCATTTGCTCTGAAAAAAACCTTGTCTTATAATCGAGCAAATACGGTAATATCACTTTTGTTGGGAACAGAGCCGGCCTTAAGTGTTCTGGCGCCCTGTGCAAACTACTCCTCTGGCGCCCCCCCATCCCCAAAAAAAGAAAGGAAAAAAATCTCCCCCCTCTGCCCCTTCTCACTATCTACCACCTCTGCCCCTTCTCACTGCTTTCTCCCACTGCCTCTTCTCACTGCCTCCCCCCCTGCCCCTTATCACTATCTACCCCCTCTCCCTATTCTTACTTACCTTGTTGCCGGAGTCCTGCGGTGGGAGCGGGAGATGTCCGTCTTCCCGCTCTGCCGCGGTGCACGCTTCACAGCTGAGCGCCAGAATAATTCCGGCACTCAGCACGAAACGCCGGCACCGTGACAGAGTCACAGAGAGTGAGGGGCGCCGAGCGGTTGCTGAAAACTTCACGAGAAACCACTCGGCGCCCCTGCCCGGGACTTAAGTTTAACTTTGTTTAACTTTATTTAACATCCTCCATGTTAAATAAAGTTAAAAAACTTTATTTAACCCCTTAACGACAATTGCCGGTCCTGGCACGACACGGAAAAGCATGTGCTTTACGACAATTGACGTGCCAGGACCGGCACGTCTTTAAACGGGTGCAGAAAGCGATCTGTTTTCGCTTTCTGCACCCAAAAAACGTTGCTGAATGCCTCGACCTTGAGGCATTCAGCAACGCCGCGATCGGAACGAAGGGGCCATCTCTGGCCCCTCCACGGGGCGTCAACATCCGCCATACTTTGTATGGCGGCGGACGCCCGTTTTAAAAGCGTTTAGGAGTCGCTCGATCAGGAGGCATCCAGCGACACCAAACACTTACCTTTCGATGGGCTGTGACCGCTCCGGAGAGCGGTCACAGCCGCAGCTGCCGATGATCTTCGCCATCAAGCAAGATGGCCGCTGCCCTGTAACAGGAACCAACAAATTTTAAAAGTTCGCTAGATGGTCCAGACCATCTAGAGAACTTTGGCTCCACTTGCAGGTTGAATACAGGTACTGCATTCACCATGCAAGTCAATGGAACCCAGCTTTCTAATCACAGTGTGATTAGTAAAAATAAATTAAAAAATAAAATAAAATTAATAATAATTAGAAAAAAAATAGTAAAAAACTAGTAAAATGTAAAAATCATTTCCCACTGATGTCACTATCAGGGGAACCTCCAAGTTGAAAAAAAATGTTAACATTTTTTTTTTTAAAAAGACAAAAAAAAAATCTATATAAAAAATATATTTTTGTGAGCAAGTCCTAAAATTAGCATATTAGCTTAAAACAATTCTCGCATGGAAAGAGTTAAAATACTGGCATATTAAATGCCCGTGGGGTGTCTACTTTTAAAAAAGGTATGATTTGATGGGGTAAATTGAATTGGCCAGGTTCAACAACGTCCCAATTAACACCGGGGGAAGGATGGCCACACACCTAATTTCCAATTAGAAAAATGCACACGTACCAAATGTGGCCTTTTAGTTCCCACAAAAATGACAAACCCATGCATGTGGGATATCACTGCACTCAGGAGATGTTGCTGAACACATTATGGTGTGTCGTGTGACAGCGGCATATACCAGGAGCTGTAAATTCATACATAAAGTAGGTGTGTGTGGGAAAAATACACACACAAAAATACTACTGCAAACTTTGAAAACATGCTGGTGGTAAAATGTGTGCATGCAAAGAGTTAAAATACCAGCATTTAAAATACCCTGTGGTGTCTAGTTTTGAAAAATATATGGTTTTGTTGGGCACACTGAAATGGCCCGGCTCAAAGATGTACCAAATAGGGGATGGGCAGTGGATCCCCAAATGCCAAAGTTCAACATTGAAAAATGCGCATGCCCCAAATGTGGCCCTTTTGCCCCCAAACGGCCAGGCAAAATCATTCATGTGAGGTATCGCTGTACTCAGGAGATGTTGCTGAACACATATTGGGGTGTTTTGTGATAGTGACATATACGAGAACTTTTTAATTCATACCTGAAGTAAAATGTGTGTGGAAAACCAAATGCAAAAAAATGACTACCACAAAGTTTGACAAAGACTGGTGGTAGATATGGTGCATGGAAAGAGTTAAAATACTAGCATTTGAAATACCCTGGGGTGTCTAGTTTTCAAAAATATATGGGTTTATTGGGCACACTGAAATGGCCCGACTCAAAGATGTACCAAATAGGGCATAGGCAGTGGATCCCCAAATGCCAAAGTTCAACATTGAAAAATGCGCATGCCCCAAATGTGGCCCTTTTGCCCCCAAACAGCCAGGCAAAATCATTCATGTGAGGTATCGCTGTACTCAGGAGATGTTGCTGAACACATATTGGGGTGTTTTGTGATAGTGACATAAACGAGAACCTTTTAATTCATACCTGAAGTAAAATGTGTGTGACAAAACAAATGCAAAAAAATGACTACCACAAAGTTTGACAAAAACTGGTGGTAGATATGGTGCATGGAAATAGTTAAAATACTAGCATTTGGAATACCCTGGGCTGTCTAGTTTTCAAAAATATATGATTTGATGGGGTAAATTGCATTGGCCGGGTTCAAAGATACCCGAAATGGCACATGGGGGGAAGAATTACCAGATTTGGAAAAAATGGCTTTGAAATGGCAAAACGCTACCTGTACTTATTGCCCCATAATGGGTAGAAAAAAGCAAAAAAACATAAAAACATTGGGTATTTCTAAACTCAGGACAAATAGTAGAATCCATTTAGCAGGTTTTTTCATTACCTTTTATAGATGAGTAAAAGATTTTTCAACTAAAAGTTAGAAACAGTCATTTTTTTCTAAATTTATACTTTTTTTAGTAGTAAATAATATGATACAATCAAAACAATGTCATCTAAAGAAAGCCCTTCTTGTCCTGAAAAAAACAATATCTAATGTGTGTGGGTTCAGTAAACGGGAAAGAAGAAAATTACAGCTAAACACGAGCAGCGCAGAAATGTTAAAAAGGCCATTGTCACGAAGGGTACAAAAAGTAAAATCAGCCTTTGTCACGAAGGGGTTAACATGGAGGATGTTAAATAAAGTTACAAACAAAACAAACAATGTTTTAATTTAAGTCCCGGACGGCGCCCCTGTTGCCATGACACCCCTAAGGCCGGCCCTGGTTGGGAACAAACCAAACACTCAGCATATAAAGCAGATGTAATGTGTCCAGGTTTGTTTTTTAGAGCATTTGCTCTGAAAAAACCTTGTCTTATAATCGAGCAAATACGGTATCTCTAGTATGGTCCATAGAAGTCACTGTGTCCAAGCCAGCTCTGTCCAGGAGTGCCCAGAAACCAAGTTTCTTTCCAGTCTTTAGAGATGAACTGCAAAAAAGTCTAGTTTAAATCTGGCGGCTGACCAGGAACACAAGTGTATGGGCCAATTTTCAAACATGGAGTCATGTTGAAATATGACAGGCCTATATTGCCAAAGCAACGACAAAACCTCACCTAATCTCATTATTAAATAAAGAAACATGACATATCTGAACCACTTAATATTTATATATATATAAATATATACACTTTTTCCAGGCTCTCCTCTAAGGAACGTGTAGGAGGATACATTTTGTGGTTTAGTTAAAGTTTAATTTTGTTGCATAGAAGAGGGATTAACAAATCTTTGAATCATTAGCTTTTTGTACCTTGTACCACTCAGAAAATGAAATTGAACAGGTAGCACTCATAAGAACTTTCATATATCATTTTTGATGGGTCAGGGAATGTAATCCCTTTCAAAATTACATTTGGTTTTCTGAGTTAATTGCATCTTTACTCAACGCCTTTGTAATATATTAAGCCAACAAGGCTATTAAAGTTGATCCTAATCCCTCCTTAGATGTTATCTGATATCAGGTTAGGGTATATAGAAACTTATTTATCTTCCCCGATTATATCACACTCTTATTTGGGTTTATGTAGTGAACTTGCTATAATGTGGTTGCTTGCTGGAAGCAAAAAAGCCCCTTTAAAAAGTAGTTATATTTCTTTTTCTTTAAAAGGGAAGGCATGCTTTTTTTCCCACAGGGAAAATAACATAAGAAACAATTCCCAAATACCTACTGTCAGTCGTACAGGAGTGTTAAGGATCGGAGCATGCAAAGTCACTAGGTGCACCAGTACACACAATCTCATTGATTATGCCTCCTACAGAAGGGCACATTGGTAAACCGAGTACCATCTAATAGAATTGCTATGCTTCATTATACAAAATGCTGGAGGGAGGGGGGTATTTTACTTAATAAAGGAAGAACTAAAAAAAAAAACATTTTGAGATGGAGACTTAGCTAACATTATGATTCCGGTTTGGTTACTTTACAAAGACTCATTTGGGTTCTGTTTAACTAGACTAAATTGTTTACCCACTTTACGGTGCTGTTTCCTATTTAGCCCTCTCTTCTACCATACTGTCCCATTCTTCTATCATGCATCACACAAAGCTAGCACTCCAAGAAATACACCAACAAATCAAATACCAAGGTATCCTTGACAAAGAAACGTTGGGGGATCTCATGGGGTGTCAGCCTCTACTGTCTGAATCTGTTATTTCCTGGTATGTAATTCATATTTGTACTATTTATTCTGTGGCATTTTATCTAGTAAATTTATATTGGCTTTCATTATTTGGTTTATTTGTGTATTTCTTGGAGTGCTAGCCTCGTGATACATTTTGCTCATTGCTGTAGTGCTTGGAAGGCACTTTATTGGCTATAGCATCACACTCAATATCAGACTTATTGCCACTTGTTTTATTTTCTAGCTTTTGAGTGCCATTCTGATTTATAATATCCCATTCTCCTATCATATCTAAAGCCAGTAATAAAGCCACCAGCTGCTCCTCTGCAGAAATAAACCACACAGGCTATGATGACTCCGCACTATAGACTCCTCTATAGTGTTAGTGGGCAAGTTGGGGAGATCAGTGATTTCCCTTTTAACCACTTGATTCAACAGTGGCACTACAGGCAGCCAGATCAGCCAAAAGGGTAGTTAGTAATCAGCCTTGGCCAGAATACACCACTGCTTGTCTGGTTGGTTGCAGTTTACTCATCTAAAAAGACCCCATTCCGCTACAGACCCAGCACCTATGAAATTATCCAATATAGCTTTGGGTTGATCTGATTCATGGGAAATTATCAGCCCAGAAGGTTAATGTCCAAAGGGAAATGGGCAAATGACCACATTGGCCATTCGATCCATGATACACAACATTATCATGTTCCTGTCTAGCACATTTAAGGTGCTACCCTTCATTGTGTTGTATGAATAACCGAGTAATTGTAACCATGTGTGAGTTTATACTCCCCACTTTAAGTTTATTAATTACCTTTATTTAGATTTATGAGGATGTTTGAAAATAATTTTTTTTCCTTTGCTTTCTTCCTTCAACCTGCTATTGCGTTTTTTTGTAATTTTATTTTCTAGTGTGCTTTTACACCTTTAAGCTATATATATATATATATATATATATATCACCAAACACAGAATTCAATTACCTATGGTCCTCAGGCCATACAAGGATGTGGGCTTTAAATATATGCATGAACAGATGTGTCATTGATATGTAAATAGATTTTCAGTGTGATTAATTTTTAAAAAAGTTACACATTAACCTCTTGTAGACCAGAAATCTCAAACCTTGTTTAATCTTTGGCCATGTCTCATGTCCTGCATGTCCTTTATGCTCACTATATGTATGCACTATTCCACAAATCGCCCAGCTTCCTAGTGAAGAAATATTTCTTACTTTGAATCAAAACACCAGACCCTCTAGTTTTTTAAACATAATCTATCTATTTTTCTTGGAAATATCTTTTTTTTTTAATTCAGAACTTAATATAATATTTCGGAAAGAAAAAACAATGTGTGATTTTTTTGGAACGTAAATACATCAGTTATGTCCCTCTCCTAATTGCAAATTGACCTTTCACAAGCTGTATCTGTCTATTTTTTTCCTCCTCTACAGATACCTCTACAAATATAGCCAGAGGCTCGCAAGGGTACTCTGTACTGTCAGGTCATATCATACAGAACTGCAGAGAGCAACCCCCTAGGCTACTATACTGCAATTCTTCTCTAAACCTTCACAGACACAAAATGTGTGCTCCTCAATTTATCAAATCAATTTATGTAATTACTATTAAAACTGCACAATTATTTTATTTAGAGCAGTCCCATCGCCTACCTAGGTTCTAACATCACAAATCGGTCTCATTCCCTTCCACCTCCTAATAGATTGTAAGCTCACAAGAGCAGGGCAGTCTTCTCCTTCTGTACCAGTATGTTTTAATATGTGATACTCACGTTGTCAAATTGTATATTGTCAATTATAACAAGCAATGCAAACACGTTTAACACACAGTATACAATCAGGCTCAGTACTCATTATGGAGCCAAGAATGAGCACATGGTGCAAGGACATCCGTGTTAGTAAAGATAAGTACATTAAAGTCTACCAGATGCACGTTCTTCCTAATATTTCCCTACTTTCTCCGCCGACCGGTATTGTCTCTTCTTGTTCTTCTGTCTTTGTCCATTTCTCCCCAATATCAGCTCTGTAAACCAGGCCTTTCCGAGTGTAGAAAGGGAGCTGCAAAACTGCTTCACTTTCTCCACAAATCCATCTTCAATATCCTGGCCTCTTGAAGTACTTACGCAAAAGGGGCGGTACTGTCACTCCCCATCCAGGCCACGGAGCTGCATATCTCTGGTTTCCCCTGTCTCGCTACAATCCATTCCTGGATTTCCTTATGCTCTGTTCTGTGCTTCTGATTCCTTGATTCCAGTCCTGCTCTTTGCTTCAGCTTCCTTTATAAGCTGTGCCTCACCCATTATGTCAGCACTCTATAGGTATTGCTTTATGATATGTGCTTAGATTCAATGTTTAGTTTGTTTATTAGTCAATGTTAGGCCAGCATAGGCCCACTCTGTCCAACCCAAATAATTAGCATAATTTACCTCTGTCTAGTTATCATGAAGCAGATTATATCACCAAATTCGCACCAACACTATTACTATTATACATCCTTCATATGCGGTATATACATTCCCAGCACAGCACCTATATCAGGCAGGTGGGTTGGGTGTCAGTGGTGACACAGGTATAAATATATTAAGACCTTTTGAAGATGTGCTTCAGTCAGAGAGCTGTGTCTACTCTTCACCATACAGCAAACACTAGTTCACTAAATACTATTGGGAAGTGAATATAGAAAAAAGATGAAAACAGGAAATTAAATGTATAGAAGAATAATTTACATAATTTAATTAATGAGAGAAATTGGAGCAAAACATATGCCATTTGCCCCTTTTCACACCACCGATTCAACTGACATTGAGGATGGTACATCATAACTTCCATCATTAAATAGTAAGCCAGAGACTGAGGGCGTAACTCTCATCAATATATACTGAGCCTGACAATGGTACACCACAACTCCCATCACTATATAGTGAGCCAGACATAGACAATGGTACAGCATAACATCTGTTGGTACCACCATTTGTGTGTGGATCACAATATAATTATATGAGTTATACTATACCCCCAATAGCGCCTGGATCACTATATAATGATGGGAGTTATGCTGTACCCCCATTATAATGATCTAGACACTAACAGGGATACAGTATAATTCCTATCATTATATAGTGATGCATACACAGAAGGTGCTACAGCATGACTCCTATCATGATATAGTGATCCAGACATTTTTTGCATGTCGTTGCTATTTAAATACAACAGAAGGTACATACAAAGACTGGAGCAAATAAATACAGCTTGCAGGGGATGCTTGGAATTTTCTATTACACAGTGAAGCTTTAACAGTACAATAAATTACGTTTTAAAAATTCCTCCTTGAACTATATTATAGGGGATTCTCCTATAAGTAAATATCTTGATGGCTTAAGATATTTTTTTAAGCAAAAACATTAATGGTAATAAAAATGTTGTAATTGGAATCTAAAGTTCAATCAGGTCGTATCTAATTTTTGGAAAGGGAATAAATAAGAAAAAGCCTTCAGCAAGTATATTTTCAAATTGTTTTTTTTTATCACATTCAATATTGTAATTTTAGAACCTTAACATTGTGTTGTATCTAGTATCTACTAATGTATTCATTATTTTATTTTGTGGTACTGTTTGAGCTGAGTAATTGGTTGATATTGTTCTTCCACAGTAAGTCGAATATTTCTGTTGATTGAATATAGCATACATTGTTTTGTATGATTTTTTTGAGAATATAGCACGTCCCACCATAGTCTTTTCTCGTATCAGAGATATAATCATCCCTTCAATCAAGCTTTTCTTTACGCTTAAGGGCAAATGGGTATTGCTGGCTGACAGAACTTTCACTACTTCTTCGTAAAACCCTAAATGTAAATTTTTTTTCATTCTGGGTTAGTAAATAGCAGCCCCCCAAGTACTCGGTAAACTTTCTACAGCCTTTATCAAGAAGCCATGTGAAATGGTTTGATCAGCAGGTGAGCATTTTATGGCCAAATATAGCTGTTGTATACCAATGAGATTGGCAGAGTAGGTGGCAATAATGTTAGAAGAAAGGAATTTTTTGAAAGCTAATAATTCATGCTTATTTTAATATATTGTGTAGTCTTTTTTTAGCAATGTGTTTTGTACAGTGAAAACATTTTGGCATAGCTTCCTGAAGACCTGCTGGCAGCCGTGCTATGTGACCATTGTGTGAGAACAAGGCTTTTGTGCACTATTTATTTATTAAATTCTACAGAAAAGTTGTTGTACATTTATAAACGCTTTTGGTTTTCTGAATACATTCTAATTATACGAAACTTGACCTACTTTTTCCTGTCTTTGGAATTTCACACTAGCTTTTTTCAAAACACCATACCCATAATTACATATTAATTGTCAAGTACACCGCAACAGCTTAATTTCAAAATGTACTAAGGTCTGTGGTTCACAATCCCATGGTGCTTTTTACTGTAGACACCGGAACATGATTTAACAGTATAGCAAATTATAGCACTGAGGGTCTGAAACATATTTACCCAGGGCAGCTCCCCCTCTGCCGACTCTATCCTCATTGCTGAGCACTGGGATATGACGTTGCATCACTGTGCTCTGTCTCTTAAAGGTACTCAGCTCTAAGTACTGCATACAGTGGAGGCTGTGGAACACAGTACTCCATAGTGCAAATGGCGCCTACTGAGCAGTGGTGTAGTGTGTGTGGGGGCTTCAACCCCCAATACGGTGTTTTGTGGAAGAGGGACTGCCGCAGTCCTCCCCCCAGCCCTACAGCCCTAGGCCAGAATACAGCGATGCTATACTATAGTAAAGGTCACTTCAAAGAGCGTGTGTCACACTTCATATGATCTTCAATTCCCGATCTACATACAAAATATCTGTCATTCGTGTATGAACCAAAAATACCCTTTTATTTTCCTGTCGCGCTATATGTGACAGCTGTCATGTTACTGATGATGCTACATCACAGATTTAAACATTTGCTCTGCCCATCAATTATGAGAATAGCTTTACAGAGGAATCACCAGTATGAAAGCAATCCACACAGCTAGATGTGTTTGTGCATCAAATACAAATCAAACACTGATCACGGGAAGTGTGTAACAATTTCCTACTTCCTAAGTGCATAGAAAGAACCCAACTCAATTCTCACTGACCCTAGAAAACTAGAGGAATGTCAGAGCTGAACATGAAATATAAACTCTTTGGAATGCGCCACTGTGTAAGTCACTTCATTGGCTCCCTATACCTGCCAGAATTAAATTCAACTTTGACCCCTATAACTATAGAACCCTTAACATCTCTTCATCCCTCTGCTCTTACATTCAAATACTCTTGCAACTGCAAGACAATAGTTTTTTTCATTTAATTACTGGGATGAACTGCAAGTTATAAAGGTATGCATTCATCGACGCAGGAGCACTCAACCGTCCCTTTATTAAAATAACCACATATCCACAACAAAGTTATTCTATTTAACTGCTTACTACAAATGCATGGATTTTTAAATGTCTTGTAGTACGGGTTCACTAATTACTCATACATTTCTGGCATGAAGCACAGATATGTTAATATACGGTGAACCACCACTTCCAGAAAATATGTGCATGGGCTTAAAGGACCATTTCAGCCCTATTTTCATGCTAAATACATATAACAGTGAATTTTGCGTGGACAGCAGTAAATACTTGCAGATATTATTTAGTTATGCAGTTCTACTGTCTCGTGTAACCTCTTCCAAGCTGCCGAGCAGCCAATCACACGTATGGTTTGTGAACACAATGTTTTTCCTAGAATACACGTTTTGCTAGCACACACTCAATGCGAGCGCTACTTCCAGCTTACACATCCTGTGTAGAAGAGACAGCAAGGGGAGTGCTTAACCGCATAGCGACTGTTGTGAAAGGGTTAATAGTGGGATGAAGGCATGTTGGTGGAAAGGTTAATTGTTGAGGAAAGGGCTAATATGCTGTTTTTCAGTTATTTTCTGTATAACAGGAACCGGAAATGATGTCACATAGAATGTTCTAGTGGGGCTGAACACAGTTGAACATGTCTTTTAACCCCTTAAGGACCGGGCTCGTTTTTTCTTTTTGTACCCTGTGGGACCGAGGCTGTTTTAATACTTTTGTGGTGCTTGTGTTCAGCTGTAATTTTCTCCTCACCCATTTAGTGTACCCACATAAGTTATATATTGTTTTTTTCAGGACAAGATGGGCTTTCTTCAGATACCATTATTTTGATCGTATCATCTTATTTACTATAAAAAAAATAAAAAAAACATGGTGAAAAATTGAAAAAAAAACACATTTTATGACTTTTATTTGAAAAATCTTTTACTCACCTAAAAAAGCAAGTAAAAAAACTAGCTAAATAGATTCTACTACTTGTCCTGAGTTTAGAAATACCCAATGTTTTTATGTTTTTTTGCTGTTTTTTGTAAGTTATAGGGCAATAAGTACAAGCAGCGTTTTATGATTTCCAAATCTTTTTTAACAAATCTGGTCAGTCTGCCTCCATCTCCTCTTTGGAACATCTTTGAAGCCGGTTAACTCAATTTAACCCTGTCAAACCATATATTTTTGAAAACTAGACACCCCAGGGTATTCCAAATGCTGTTATTTTAACCCTTTCCATGCACCAATTATACAACTACACTTTGTCAAACTTTGTAATAGTAATTTTTTTTTATTTTTTTCACACAAATTGTACTTTAGTTATAGATATATAGGTTCTGGTATATGTCACTGTCAAACAACACCCCAATGTGTGTTCAGGAACATCTCCTGAGTGCAGTGATACCCGACATGCATGGGTTTGTCGTGTTGTTTGAGATTTAAAATGCCACATTTGGGAAGTGCGCTTTTTTTCTCCATTTTGGTCAGTGCCTATGCCCTATCTTTGAGCTCGGCCACTCCAATTTACCCCATCAGCCATTTTTTTTTTATATTAGACACCCCTTGGGTATTTGAAGTGCTTTTATTTTAACTCTTTGTTGATATTTTTGAGAAATCTTAGCACTTGCTCAAAATAATAAACTTAATTTTTTTATTTTATTTTATTTTTTTAATACTTTTTTTTATATTTTTTTACACATTTTGCTGGTACTGGATGGTTCATCTAGTGACATCACTGCATAATTATTTTTAAATGTTAGCACATTTATTTTTTTCCCATTTTTTTTTTTTTATTATTATTTTTTTAATATTTTACTAATCACATTGTGATTAGAAAGCTGGGCTCCATTGACTTGCATGGTTGAGTGCAGTACCTGTATTCAACCTGCAAGTGGAGCCAGAGTTCTCTAGAGGGTCAGGAGACCGTCTAGCGAACTCTTTCTTCTTTATTGTTTTTTTTCCCGGGCCGCCGCCATCTTGCTGATGGCGAAGATCACCGGCAGCTGCGGCTGTGACCGCTCCAGAGGTAAGTGTTTGGTGTCGCTGGATGCCTCCTGATCGAGGCATTCCAGCGACACCATTTAAGTTTAGGAGGCGATCGTTGATCGCCTCCTAAACGCTTTTAAAACGGGCGTCCGCCGCCATACAATGTATGGCGGCTGTTGATGCCCCGGGGAGGGGCCAGACATGGCCGCCGATCTCGGCCTTGCTGAATGCCTCGACATCGAGGCATTACAGTAACGCCGTTTAAGCGAAGAAAGTGATCGTTGATCACTTTCTAAGCTTATTTAATTTTTTGACGGTTCAGGACCGTCATGGAAAAACGGTCGCTTAACGACCTTTGACGGTCCTGAACCGGCAAAGGTCGTTAAGGGGTTAACCTAGGATCCTGCTTTTTTAGCTTAATACAAGATTTATGAAGCATGTAGACAGATAATTGCATAGACTTTCACTTGTCACTAAATGATATTAAAGTAGGACAGATCAGTGATTGGTGCCTGGCGTCTAGCCCTGCAGCCTGTCTCGCGGTGTGAAGCAGTGTTTATATCACCTAAGGGAGGTACATGGTGCCAGGTAAGAGGGTGGCGTGAACCTCAGTTAATGTAATTTTCATTTTGTTTTTATCAAAGAGATTGTAAACTCACAAGAGCATGGTCCACTTCTCCTTCTGTCCCAGTACGTTTGAACATTTGTTAAGGATTTTGTCATTTTAAAATGTCTTTGTGAAATATTTTCGCTGTCCGTTATTATTACAGTGAAACAGAATTTACTGGGAATATATAAATAAATGTATTTGAACCTTTTTATGTTATTTAATGTTATTGTTAAGTTCATATATTATTCTTGCTGGAGTCGCTCTCTGGGATTTGCCCTTTATAATAAGTAGTAATTAGATAAAGTTAAAATCAACAAAACTATATCCATTTGCCCACACCTGTTCACACATACAATTACTTATAATTATAAATTCAATATCTTGATTAAAAAAAGTGTGATAGACAAGGACAACAAACCAGATAAATATATTCAATAAACTTACTGTTGGTCAGTTTCTTGTTAAAGTTTTTCTGCCCTTTAGCTGGCCAATGTTCCAAAAAAAATGTCACATAAGGGTTCAAGACCTCAGAGGTCCCTTCTTTAATTTCTCATTGTCATTATTCACTGCAGAGAATCCCTCGGAAATACATAGAAGAAAACTGTACTCTACACATCTGTTAAAATAAAAAAGGAGAGCATCTTCAGAATTTAAGTAAATCATGTGTGAGCAAATTTGTTAAGAAAACATATATAAGGATGTCTATAGAATATTTGTGTATTTGTGTATAACTAACATATTTCGTATATTTATATAAACTACCGGTATTTCAAATGACACAAGATGATACATTTAAAGTCACTTGTATTCACAATTCAGGGGCAGTTCTTTCCTCTTACGTATGATGAATTGCAAGAGCTAGGTCTCTTCTTCAGGTATATAGAGAAAAGATCTTGATTGTCTCAAAAGCTTGGAATCCATTATACGTCAGTTAGACATTAAATGTATCATCTTTACCAAATTTGCTCTCTCTTTCTATGGCTAATACGGAACAACTCTATACCAAATACCAAGAGGGATATGTGCCGTAGTAATAATAATAATTGTAAGCTTGAATGAGTAGAAGAGCAGGTCCCTTCTCTCAGAATGCCATAACGTTCTGATGTTATTGTCAATTGTGTATGTTTTATTTTAACATTATTGTTACATTTTCAGTCTTCACTATTGTAGTAGCTCTTGAATTCACTAGTGCTCCATAAATAAAATGAAATGTAATGTACAATCTATGCACAAAACCTTCTAACAAGGGCTGATGGTTCATTCTGAAGGCCTGCTCATCCACATGAGTTTGACAGTAATTGCGTCAGGACATGACCCACTGCAGCTTTAGAAAATGTCTCCATCCTCCCTATTTCCAAATGTAATATTTTTACAGCGAATTGACAAGATAATACATATGAACAGCAATGGAAAGCTGTGTTTCCATCTTTTTCTTTATCAGGGAGGAATATTTTCTCCTGCTGTTAACGATATCACATTTTGTGAGTTATTAACTTGCATTTCGGAGACACCAGTTGTATATAATTTGGCCCACAGGGAAGAACAAAATGGCTTCTATCAATTACACACATTATGAAGCTGAGATGGCCAGAACACCAGCTGATGCCAGCTAAACATGAAGCATGAACAAAAATTTAGCAAGGATGTTTATGTTAAATGAAAAAGTGAACTGCTCATCATATCTATATATAGTGATGCATTTATTTACTTTAGCACCTACACAACCTCTTTCTCTCAGCATAAATCTTTATTATTGGCTCCAGGGCTCAACAAACCCAGGCCGCCATTGCGAATGGAAACCACTTCCTGTTGCCCAGGGTTGTTGCAGGGTTGCCATCGTCTGTGAGTGTGTGTGTATACTGTAGTATCAGTGTGTATCTGTATAGTGCTAGTGTTAGAGTGTGTGTAAATGTATAGTGTCAGAGTCAGTATGTCTACTGTATTATACTGCCAGATTCAGTGTGTGTGTATACACAGTGTTAGAGTGTGTACTTTTATGTTAAAATGTGTGTCTTTTTTTGAGTGTACCTTTCTGTATTTTTTATGGTTTATGAAACCACAGTTTGTTTAGCAATTTCTCCTCAGGGTGAGGATAAATTTACCTGCATAGTACATCTCTCCATAAGCTCCTAGTACTTCTTCCATGTAAAATAGTCATGACTCAGCCTTTGGATACCATACTAATCCTGACATGACAAAGTACCTTGAGCAGTGATTGTGATTAACCTCTGAGAAACACATTAGCATCTATAAAGTATATGATAAATACGTGCAAATATAAAATTGACCACCATCATCTATTTGTATTGCGAGTCTGAGTGCCTAATATGATAAACTTCAGTATGTAGTTGTTTGCTAGAATATTAATATGCATATTTTTTATTTTTAACTATCATGATGGGATTTGTCCTTGAAAACATTCTTTTTTCTGGAATCATACCTGCTTGCTCCTAGAATTCCATAAACAGGAAAACAATCTTCCTTTGTTTTGTTTTATAGACCAATCATCTTGTTTTTGTAAGATGGTTTATCAATTAGGTGTACTATTATTTCATTCAACACATCTAAAATTAAGCAATCGATTTTGGCTAATAAGAAGTGATAATATATTTTTTATTTCAATAATATTTATTGTTCACTGTGGTAAAAGTCCTCAACACATGTTAGCGCCACTTACTTTTAATGGTTGTATAGCCAGATTTTGAGCATCTAGACTAATTAAGCTACTAACTAAGTAAGCTCCTGGAGTAAGTACATATTTGTAATAAACTTTCTGCGCTATTTATTAATTTTGAAAACATATAAGTATTAACGAAAAAAAATACTGAACCTGAAGTCCTTGGGACTTCCTGTTAACCAATTGGGGTATGAAAATTGCCCATCCTTTTCCTTACCCAGTGTTAGGGACAAATTTTTGGTGACTTGCACCCAACTTGCATCAACTCTTAGTGAATAGACCACCCTGAGTAGATACACAATTCAGTAAACAAACTGTGACAAGACTTATATCACAGACCATTCAAGCCTTTTAACTTTAAACATTTTAATGTTTTATTGGCTCACATATCTTAAAAGAGTACTCCTGTCTCTAGTAAAATGCATGATGGAGCTTTGGGTGGACTCCAACTTAATTTACTGCTTGCATTTTTTTAATTAGACTTTAGTCTTACTTTCTTCCTCCTTGCATAAACATGCATCATGCTTATATATGCCTCCTGTGTATGTACCTTAGTGTATGTCATCCCAGCTCATAAGTTTATGAAATATGCTTTTGTTGAAGTAAATGGGAGGTTATCTTGTGGATTGCAAAGTGTTCAGTGGCACAACGCCCAGAACAGGCAAGTATGACTGCTGATATGTATTCTTGTGTAGGAAAATTCACCCACCTAAGGTGGAGGTACCATCATCTGCAGAAGCCAGGAATTTTTTTAGTAAACCTACTGAGGACATTAATACTTCACATTTCTGAACTGTATTATATTTATATGTGCTGGAAGGAAGACACATAGTATTTCCTTAGTCATGTGAAATATGAATCATACTAGAATAATTTTCTTGCTTGTTATGAAGAGACAGGAACACATTTCCTAAAATAATGCTGAAGGAACGTCACTGTTGCCAGTGGCATACTCTGTCTGTTTGCTACAGAACCCACAGTATATAACGTATTTCAGAAAGCTTGAGACATTGAGCTGGAATTTAACTGTGCAACACCGATTCTGGTTCTACCTGCATCCGCTCTGTAGAATGCAGTAGGCCACATAGCGGAACTTATCATAAGCTGAAATAGTCACTTACATCCTCTGTGCTTTTCTGTGTCTCATGTTTTACAAATTGATATTAAGGTTTTACTAAATTAAGATTTGGTTAAATTAAGATTTGGTTAAAATATGTGGGTCGTTCACAATTTGGAAGACATTTAGAAAAAAATTCAAATGCTCACTTTTAAGCATGCGTAAGACCGTTTTGTATAAAATCCCTGTGGACATTGTTCCGGTGCCTGCGTTAACTTATCAAGCATAATAATGTCACTCATGCATCAGTAGTTTGTTCTAGATTTTACAGTATGTGGGACAGTATTACACAAGACAATGTACTGCCATAATAAACGTTTTGCAATAAAGAATGCTATTTGATATTAAAATAACCAATCTCACACAGTAAAAATATGATAAAGATATCAAGTGAAATGTTAAATGAATTAGATTGAATTTATTGAATCAATAAACATATCTTGTTTCTTTATTTTAGATGGTTGTTTCATGAAAAGTCAGTTTCGATTACAGCCATAATGTACATATTACTAATCTCTTCTAGTAGAAGTTCTACTGATTAGATTTATACCAACTGTAATCATCACTGCTATTGCTGATACTGTAATTTATCCAATTTACAATTGCCAGACTCCTCCCGTCTAAGTACTTTAGCTCACTCCCACTAAATCATGGACAGAAGGTGCACAGAAATGCCCTCAGGGTCAGATTCAGACCCTCTGAAGCAATACACAAATCCAATGGGTCAGCAACACTACACATCCACAAACCATCCACTGAATCAACACCAATGAGCGAGTAAAAAAACATTTCATAAGCAGCAGGACAACAAACTGGACACACTTAATGCGTTTCGCACATAAGTGCTTATGATATATAAATACTTATGGTTAAGCACTCATGTTTAGAGGCAGTTCTTATACTTACTGGTTGATGTGACGGCATGGTGCTTCCCTGACATGGGGGTGTGAGCGGCAAAAACATTTAATGGAGAACGTTAGCATGTAGTAGTGTGCATGAATATATCAAGTGAGTTTTGGGAAAGTATGGCTTTAAGGCAGAAGGGAAGTTGAGGATTTCACATTTCCACTAGTTTATTGTTTACATTTATCAGCAAATGTATTCTTTTAATAGATGCCTTTGTGTTATAAAGGGCATCAGGCAGGTACATCTATAGGTGTTCAAATGTGACTCCCATGGTCCTCACAAATGTTGACCGAAGGAAAGAGTGGTAATTTGATTTTCGATACACGTCAGCTGGAGATATCCTTTTATGGGTCATGTTAATTCTGTTCAAGACATCATTCATTAGTACATTCATGGCGGTATCTTAATTAAAGCTAACAGCTTGTCAAACACAATAAAAAATGTCTGTCTAGTCTCTATGTACTGAATATTGATTGAAAATAATAAAATTATACAGAGGGGCTTAATACGGATCACTGATTTCTATGTAAAAGCCACTTTAGTTTATACTTTTTATTGGGCCAACACAGATTGTGTACATGTATCTAATCGTTTGAAACTTTAGAGGTCTCTTCTGCAGAAGATGAGGCCTTCTGAGATCCCTGGTGCTAAGACGAGACAATGATGATATACTACCTACATCTGTTCTGGAACATACAATGGAAACCAATGTAACTGTCTAATCAGCTGGACCATCCACTGAATGCTATGGTGATAAAGCCATTTATCAAAATTTGTTCCAGAATGACTTTACCCACAGTCCCACAGTCTTCTATGAACCACTGCTCAAATGGTCTCTGCAGAAGAGAGTATGCGCACATAAACAGCTTGTGGTCTAAGGCATGAGAATATTTATAAAGTCAAGAGTAACATTCCAAAATGATATTTCATACAGACCAAGCTTCTAAATATTACAACTGCAGTCTTTCAGGGACACATGGCCTAAAATATTCCAAAAATCATATGACTGTACACCTGGCAAACTATTCACAGGAAGCATTTATATTTGCATCAGAAACATATTGGTATGGTTTTACATAAGGATTATGCTGTCATTGTTCATGAATATTGTATTTGCATGAGTTAAAGAAGTTGTACGAAGATTTTACGCCTCCTATTATAAACGGTACCTAACCTTGGACAGATAGATCTTAGTCCTTTAGTTTATATTATAGATTATATAGATCAAGAGGTTGACTGCTTAAACATTGAGCTGTGTGTATCTTGCAGTGTTGTTAAATATGTCTTCTCTTATAGCATTAACTATGCATCAGTGTAAATGCTAGGGTTGGTTAAAGGGTATGAATCCTCGACTGTTGAGAAAGGTCCTGAGCTTGAATGATCAGGAATGTGGGAGAAACCATGAAGGTGGAATTCGTCATATATCCTTATACATATGATTGTATGTATGTAATGTCTGTGTTATATGGAGGTTATGTATTCTTTGTGACGTATATATAAGGTCTGTGTTTGGTAACAGCTATTTGATTACAGTCCTGCATCTTGAGTCTTTTAATGGCCCTGGTATCTATCACAATAGGCAAATTCTTAAAATCATTGCAACAGTGAAAATGCCATTTTATACCTGTTTAGTTGCACTTTATCTTAATATACTCATGTGAAAACATGAGTATATTAAGGCATAAAATTTATATGTGAGTGCGAATACTCAAATTCGTATAACTATAAATGGAATGAAGGAAAAAGCTATTTAAATTTAGTGATGGAAAACTTTTATTCAGACATTAACAATAACTTTTTGGATCGTTCAATGGACTGGAATGTAAAAGGGTTTCATCATGTCTGCATTATTCAATATGGCAGGAATGATGTCATAATCTTGGACATCAGTTTGAAGTTCCGCATCATGATAACGGAAATAAGGTCTATAGCTGGAGGTTTTAGCTTTCATGCAAAGATATCCAAAAAATTAACACTTCTTCAGGACATCTTTAAAAACGGAACTATTCATTCAAGGAAAATGTGAACAACAATCTATATTTACACAACCCACTTTGGGAGTTTAATAAAGTATTTCATGTGCGGAGTAATTACACTTGGTAAATCCTATGAAATGTTATACGGTACAAGTGCAGGACTCAGTTTACTAAGAGCTCACACACACCACATAATAAACTCAAATCTAAGTATCAAAACCACCTTTAATTGTTAGCAACATTTCCCTTTTATCTAATGGCTGACTGTGAAATGAACAATACCATATTTGTTTGGAAACATCTAGGTTGAAGGATATCTCAGAAAATAAAATGATGAATGCAGTAAAGTGCATGGCAGAACCCATTTTTTAAATAAAACCTCAATCAGCACGCAATGCGTCGGTGGTATAACAAACAGTCATACACAAGTACATTTACCGCTATTCTATTTGTACATTCCAATGAAGTCCAGAATCGCAATCAATAAGGAGCTAAGGGTAATAAATTCTATAAAATACTACTAACATTAGACTTGTTTGCAGTACTTTCTTGCTAAATAACATGCTACATCATTGTTTAGCGCCTCAAAACGAGCAACTATAGATTTAACCATTCTTAAGTACGTCGCTGCAAACAACCTATAAATAATCGCAGCAGTCAAGAACACTTAATATTAGTGTCTGAGCGTTCATCAGTTGTGCCATAATTTGCTTACCTTTACATAAATAAAACCCACCCCAGGTGAGCTGTTATCTGCTTCCTCGTCTCACCTGGATCTGAAGGTAATGACCACGCCTGCGTCTGAAATGATGTTAGCCTCAAAATAAACATCTTGATCAAATAAATGTGAGAGTAAAACTGGCAGATCATGTTCCACTGAAGCACACATAGAAAAAAAAAACCCTTAGCAACGAAGATGACAGCATGACAACCGCTGTTACTACTGCATAAGCATTAAAAAAAAAAAAGAAAAATACCCTTAAAATACTCCCACTCAGGATTATGTTAATCATATCATGGGACAGGATATGAAATGTGGCTTGAAGAATGCATCTATTAGCATGATATAAATTCCAAATAAAATTTACATATAAAAAAGTATACAAAAATCTTTTCTTATAAAACATATAATAATGTGGAAGATGAAAAAAATAAAAATAAAGTTAGAACAACAGAACAAGCAATAGAAGAAAGTTGAGGCATATTTCTTTATTCCTGTATAAATGGGAAAGAATCAACCACCTGTATGCCACAAAGTCCAATAAATGTAATTCCATTTTCCATATAATAATCATTTCATTATTTCACATACTGTTGTTTAGGAATGAAGATTACACATTTAAAAGGATATTAGTTATATTGTGATGGTTTTCATTCTACACCATAAAGGATTTTTTAAAACTTATTGTAGTCTTGAATTTAAGAATGCAAGCATTCTCTTTGTCTAATTTCAAAGAACATACCAGGCATATGGCGATAAACCGATAACCTATTAACCCAAAATTACTAATCCTCATCTGGTGATCTTAATGCAATTGATAGCACATGTCACATTAGTTGATCTCATACCTTACTTAGGGTGACCAAATTGTCATTTTTTCCAGTAATGCTGATAGAATATATATTTTTCAGGGCTGTGTATAAACTCCCGCCATTCTTTAGGATGTATTTTTGTATGCCCAGGATTCAGTCACTTGGCCAAGCACAACAAATGAAGTTAGGCCTGATTGATTAAAATGCCTGGGCTTCTTCATTATGGAAGACAAGGGCACAGATAATTTATGAAAAATGACATCTATATCAATCTCACAAGCAACCAAGTATCATGTAATGAAAGCATGGTTATTACATATACTTTATATAAAGGAAAAGCTTTGCTAGGCTGTCTGCCTAGGTAGAAATAGTAATTAAAGATTAAAAATAAGTAGCAAGTCCCAAAGAGTTGCTCCATAGACATGGGCTTCAACAGAGAGATTAAGAAAACACAAGCATACAATAATTTAAAATAAAAAATAAAAGGCATACTCTAGTACACTAGGGAATCCCCTTTTCTATATTGTACTTTGAAGTGACTTGCTGACTGATCAGGTAAAACATGGCAGCTGCCTAGTAGCCAAACTCATGAGGTAGATGAACTGGAAACAAGCTCACAAGAACAAGGCCTAAAATTGTGCTTGTGGCATAATGCAACGGAATTACAAACCTTTCTGCATACTTCTGTCATGGATGTAATGGAGCAATAACCTGACAAATACTTACACACAGAATGTGCCACATGTATGGCATGACCTTTTGTCTTTTTTTCTTCACAGGTCTACTTTTTGGCGTGACTATTGCATAGTGAAAAAAATTGCCATAAAACCATTTGTACTTTAGAAATTTTTTTATCTACAGACTTTTTTTTGAGCCAGTGACAAATGTATATGTAACTTTCAATATATCATCTGGGAGGTGAGGCTGATTATAGCCTAGTTGCCAGTTGTGTAAAAGCAATGTGTGATTTTTGCAGCAGGTTGTCTCTTAAAAATTGTCAGTCAAGGTACTCAACTTTGCTTTAAGATGCAGGTGTGATAACTCATAAACTCAAAACCTGTGAGTATCTATTAACCCGGCTCAAATAGAAAGGTGTCTGTTCATAAATACCCTACTGATGGATGGAGCACCCTGGTCATGCATATAGGCATTCTTTAGTTATATGAGTTAAACAATAAGCATTCATATGTAAACATATGATGTCTATTTTGTCCAAAACAATTTTAACAATTATAAAGATTCTGATTAATGGTAAATAAGATAATAAAAAAAGACACAAGAATGTCCCATTACATTGGCTACTAATGATACATTTCTAACAATGGTTTTCATATTTATTCCTCTCCTAAAAAGCTCCCCTTCATGCAGGGTGCTAATTTATCACATCTGTATGTTTTGATTGAGTTCTCCTTTATTTTCTATTTCAGCCATAGGCTTTTTTCAATTATATCTCGAATGCCTAAAGAGATATAGCATGTACAATATTCACTTTCTATTAAAAGCAAACTTATAAGACACAATTGTAAAATATTCTAATTTCACACTAGGCTGAGATACATGCTAAGAATTAAATTACTAGTATTGTCTCTGCAGAAGACAAACATGCTGTTGATCATCAGGGAAAGACTGACGTTCTAGTGTATTTCCTAGTTCGGTAAACACAGCACTCCATACATTAATATCCTTGATCTATGCTGAACTAATGTTCAGTATATGTTTGTTATACCATGATGCTGTATCTGGAGGTGTCCTTTAGACATCCCTGCTATACTAGTATAAGGCAATCATCACATATGTGAATAGTTCTCACGTGTGTAATTTACAGATAATTTTCAATCAAATCATGAATACTCAATTTTACATATATGAATATTAATCTTAATATTTGCATAGATGCTGTGTTTTTTTTTATTTTCACTTACACTTGCCAAGGCAGTCTATATCTTCAGTTGAATAGTTTAATGCATTACTTTGGAGAAAACACTGTAAGAGCAACATATATTGAGACTGAATTCCTTAAATATTGTCAGGGGTAATTCTTTGATGCAATCAGATGGACATACACTGCCGTGAATTACCGGTGACTACTGTGAAACTTGGGCTACGTCTCAGTTTTTAAAGTACTATAGACATATGCTGGATGGTCTCGACCTAATGGAAAATTAATTATAGATGTTTTATTCCATTCTGTAATATTTTCAACTACGTTGTTTTTAGCTGGAGCATAAAGAAGTTATTCATAAAAGCAGGGGGGGGCGCTACCATAGAAGTAAATTAACCATCAGCCATTGGTCTATGGGGTCACTGAGTTTGGTAAGATTGAAACTGCAACTCTCCTTCCAGCTCTTTCTTTAGTAAATAAATCCCTCACAGATCCTGTTGGTGATTATATATTTGCCTTTCCCTGCAAAAACAGGGTCATCACAATGAGCTTGAATATTTATTTTACCTATGTGTATATTAAAAACAATATTTTACATAGGTCAACACAGCTCTCAAATATGATTCATTATTGTTGATGTTGGCTGCCTGCACAATGAAAGGTATGGAGGTAAATGAAATGATCCCATCCCAATTCTTACACTTCTAGCTTACTAAGAAAATCTGCATGAAGCAATGACCATCAGGAATTTAACATCATGTAAAGTTCCTCTTGGAATCACTGTTTACATAGGTAAACATAAAAGATCAGTGGCCTATACTCGACCTAGATCAGCAAGGCATATCACCCTATTGGGCGATCAGGGTCCCAGTACACTGCTCCCCAATGGGCAGTTTACAAGAGAGATCTCTTCCGTTGATAACCCAGCCATCTTCACTATAGAGGTCTGCACCTAGCCAGCACAGCCTCCATTGTGCGTTGTACCTGGCATCAGAGGGTGTCATATCCCTGCACTCAGTAGAGAGGATGGAGGACAAAGAGGTTAGACATCAGGGATAGCTTGAGGAGCTCCCCTTGGTCAGGCCTAGGGCCATACCTAGGGCCACCACTGTATGAGCTATATAGCTTATTTTAATATAGCAACATTATCATAGAATAACCTGTAAAATATCGAAATAGGAAATGAGACAGATCATCTTTTCATGTATACATTGTAAACATAGTGCTAAAACCTTTTTTTATTCTACACAGTCCTCGTAAATGCAAAGTTTCCATGAAATATTTGAAAATGCACAAAATCTAGCTTGAAGCTGGGCTACATCACATGTTCCCAAATTCCTTGTGGCTTTTCTCATATTTCCATAGAATAGCATATTGTACATTTGCTAACCTGTATATTATTACATAACATTTTCAAGATGCTACACACATCAATGTTCTGACACCAATCTGAAAAGGAGGCTGCCAAAAGGGAAGGAAACACCATTTCTATATAGGCGGAGCATATAAATCAGCAAGGAAAGCCCTGGGTGTATGTAAGAAGTCAGCAGTATTTCTGTAATTGCTATTTCATGTCACCAATGTATTTCTGCACCTGAATGTGGGAAAGCTGGTGTACTTTCGAAAACAAGTAGTGTGCGCAGAGGCTTTGCCCTGTTGCAGAAGTACTAAACCAGGCACAATTAATGCAGACAAATCCTCGGAGGAAGAGAAGCGTTTCTACACTCCTATTTGGCGGAGTCCTGACACACATTACAGGGGTAGGGAGACACTGAGAGAGAGAGTGAGTGAGGGTATGAGAGAGTTAATAAGCTAATTTGTTTTCTGAATTAAAAAATTCTTTATTAGGACCAAAAGGGCAATAAACTAAATCTGTTGTCCAAAACCAAATGGAACAAAAAAATCAAACAAAAAATTAATCCAAAGTAAAGTCAGTTCATCAAAAAAAAAGTTCTAGTTATAAATGGATTGGTTATGGATAAGAATGTAAACATATTTTAAACTGTGATCCAAACAATTACCTATTGTAAAATCTCAGGAATGATATGCACAATTTACCCCTTTTCAAGACCCCTGAAACAAGGGTGTGTTATTATTATTATCTTTTATTTATATAGCGCCAACAATTTGCGCAGCGCTTAATACATTACATATATTCAATGGGTATGACAAGAGGAAAATTGACAGACTAAATTCAAGAGTACTAAATACTGGAAAAAAGGAAAACAAAAACATACCTACATACCCACACACTGACTGAGTCTGAGCGTTGGGAAATTACGTTATATCCCTATACGATTGTGGTGAGAATGGCAGCCAGCGAACCACACTCCATCTGCGTTCACTCAGTCCTATCACGCTGACTGAGCTCTGGATATCATGTCATTTCCCGGTGGTCAGACTCATTCAGTGTGTGAGGTCTGTGAGGGAGCAGAAGACTAGCTGCTGGAGCAAAAGGGAAGGGCCTCCTTCTGAGCCTACAAAGGTAGATACACAGAAAAATGTATTGGAAAAGGTTGGAATGCAGCACTCAGTAGAGAGATGGTGCACGAGCCAGGGTACCACCAAGTCCTTCAATAAATCCAAAATAAAGAAGCAAAGGTAGATAAGCTGGGAGGGAGTCCTAAATGTAGATGTGTAGGTGATGCATGGAATGAGTATAGGTGTCAGTATATGTTAGTTTGATTATATGTAAATGTGTGTATTCGGACAAACCTGTGGAGTTAACTAAGCTGGAGTTATTGGTGCATATTATACACATATACTTACATTTGTTCCCATAAATTTAGGGTAATTTTGTACCCGTGTAATATACACAGGTGTGTATGATACCCAAGATTGTATAGTATATGAGTGACTGATCAACTCAAAATGTGGAATAATCTTTATTACAAAATAACAAAAATCATCTAAGGCACATGGCCACCAGGGATGCATCCCAATAAGCCAATACAAACTAAGGAGCAATGTATTTGATTATGTTATTGACATCTCAAAATCATTGAAAACGGCAGGGGATTTGACTCAAACATATACCTGCCATTTTCCAGAATGTATGAAAGTGGAAAAATGACAAGTTCCAACATTTTACAATCCATTTTCAAGTAAATTTTTTTTTTACAAGTGACAGAAATCTATTCTCACTCAAATACTGTAGTCTATATTCCTGTATTCCCTAAATAAATTAGCTTCTTCCATAAGCACTCTGGAGATCTTAAATGCAAAGAAAATACATATAAATATTTTACAAAAGGCTGAACCAGTGAAAAATCTAAGGTAAAGAAAAGAAACAAAATACTTAAGACTATGAGACACAAAGATTTCACCATTACTTTAGTAATCTGATAAAATATAAAACAATAATTAAAGTTTGTATATATAGTAGTATACGGTTACTTTTCTGGGCTTAACAAAATCCCCAGAGTTCCTTACAGCTTTTCCTTGTTTAATAATAAATCAAGGTTGAACTGCTGAGTTCAGATTCTCATCAACTCATTACAACCAAGTTAGCACCAAGTTTCCAAAACTAAAAGTCACAGTGCCATTGAAATGAACTTCCAATGAGTTTAACTAGTTATGCATTGTACATCCTTAACACAGAATGCATTAAAATTGACAATGTAAAAAATAGCTGACATACTGGTACAGTTGGAGAAGAGGGCCTTATAATATACAAGAAGTCTTAATTATCTAACAATGTATATATTTTTTTACATAGACCATTTAAAAGGGGAATTTTATCAAAGGAAGGTTAGAATCTGAAAAATGTAACATATTACTTAGCCTTCCTTATACCAACATTGAAATGCATCATGTTTTATTCTTAAATTCTGCACAAGAACGTTGCCATAGAAACACAGAATTTCCTTTTTAAGCTCTGAATCATCAATAGAAAAAAATGGTTGCCTCCATTATAGGCTTTTTCTCCATGTCAATTAGCAGATTTCATCCTACAAAAACAGGGTTTAAATCTAGTTCACTGAAAATTGATATTTTGTTACTGTCAAGGCAAGCAACATAAAAACCCTGAATCTTAGTTCTGTTGGTATAGAATGACAATATGACTACTTTAAGGCCGATATGAAAGATATGAACATATACATACCTGGGAACTCTCAGATTTTCACCCGGACACTTTAGGTAAAGTGCCCCTTATGCTGGTCACTACGGGGAAACTTCATGTCACGGGAGCGGCCTTGCAGCATGCCCCACTCCCGACCCACTTCCCCTTCAAACAATTATTCTTATTTTGTTTATTATTATCAAACAACATTATCAAACGGACACTGATAATGTTGTTATCATGGCACCTGTCAGTGGGTGGGATAAATTAGGCAGCAAGTGAACATTTTGTCGTCAAAGTTGAAGTGTTAGAAGCAGTAAAAATGGGCAAGCGTAAGGATCTGAGAGCCAAATTGTGATGGCTGGGTGACTGGGTCAAAGCATCTCCAAAACTGCAGGTCTTATGGGATGTTTCCGGTCTGCAGTGGTCAGTACCTATCAAAAGTGGTCCAAGGAAGGAAAACTGGTGACAGGGTCATGGGCGGCCCAGGCCCATTAGTGTACGTGGGGGCGAAGGCTGGCTCATGTGGTCAAATCCAACAGTTGAGCTAAAATTGCTATATAAAGTTAATGCTGGTTCTGATAGAAAAGTGGTAGAACACACAGTGCATCGCCGTTAGTTGTGTATGGGGCTGCGTAGCTGCAGACAATTCAGGGTGCCCATGCTGACCCCTGTCCACTGCAGGAAGCGCCTACAATGGTCACATGAAAACTTAAAGGATCTGCAGGTAACATCTTGGTGCCAGATACCACAGCACACCTTCAGAGGTCTAGTGGAGTCCATGCCTCATCAGAGCAGGGCTGTTTTGGCGGCAAAAGAGGGACCTACACAATATTAGGCAGGTGGTCATAATGTTATGGCTGATCTGTGCTGCAAAAGTTTAAGGTAGCCATGGAAAATGAAAAACTTTCAAAACTAGATATGTTAATAGTTTATTTTTCTAATTTAACAAAATGCAAAGTAAATCGAATCAATATTTGCTGTTGTGACCTCCCTTCAAAACAGCATAAATTATTCTATGTACACTTGCACAAAGTCAAAGATTTTGTAGTCATATAGTTAGATGTATGATCAAACAATTATACCAAACAGGTCACCAATTTAATACGTAGGCTGAAACACAATCATTAACCTAATGAGGTGAGGTCGCTGAAGACAACGATTAATGTCAAAAGTCATACACCATTGCAAGACTGAGTACAGCACCAAAACACAAAGTAGTTTTATTGCATCAACAAGGTCTCTCCCAGGTAGACAGGGAATTTCAGATGTTCTGTTTAAGCTCTTTTGAAGAAGCACAAAGAAACAGACATTGCTGAGGACCGTAGACTGCATCATCTCAGATTTGTTACTGTGATTCATTAATGGAAAATTACATTTAAAAGCTATCTTGATTAAATTCAAGCTTTCCTAAATTACAATTTCTTTCTTGAAGTCACTTAAGAATTTCTTCCATACGCTTGCTGGACCAAAAACAATTCAGGCAATTTTTTTGGTTCGTTGTGGGCCCATTTGTTTACAGGCAAATTTGTTGCTGTTGCCCTCATTCACTCTCTCACACTCTCATTCTTGTCAACTCTCTTGCACTCTCAATGTTTTCCTACCTTCTCTGTCTACCCCTTCCGCCTACTTCCCTTCTCTTCAGTCTTCAATCCTTAATCTCCTTTCTTCGTCTGCATCTCTGTGGACATTGTCAGATATTTTATGAGGGAAAACATGTATTCTATATATTCTGTATTTTACATGAGCACAAAATGGAGTTAGAGCCATTTTAGTTTACTTAATCATATAGTGATTATTTCTTTCTGTCTTTGTTCCCTCTATAATTGAGAACAAAGAAGTATTCATGTATTTAGATGTTTCAGTATATATGATTCAATTAACGTTATCTCCCATGAGAAAGTTAAGGAGTAGACACTACATATCCTTAGGAATGTAAATTGGAATGGGGGATACGTCATAAGACCACCAAAACCTAATTTACTACCTAGTAGGCAACGTCTGGAGATATGAGTGACTACAAAGACCTGATTTACTATCTAGGAGGTAACATCTAAAGATAAGGATGACCATGGATGAATTCCAAACACATATGTAATGGTCTTAAGTTATTTCTAAAAATTATTTCTAAAATTAAGAAATTACAACGGTGTAAATATGAGTAGAAGTCCTAATTATAATGGGTAAAACCCACCGTTATGATTGGAGAATAATAATAAGCCTTGTCTTTAAAAGCTTATGTCTTTAATAATTAAGGAACCCACCTTGAAAAACTCACCCTAAGGGACTCACCCTAAAAACAAAGGCACCCTGAAACAGACAGACCCTGACGGACTCATTCACCAAATTTACCCCAGAGAATTGGAATCTTAAGATCCTGACACCATATTTTACTCTTAGAGTTACTTTGAGTCCTAACATATATAACTTTTAGAAAGTTATATTTCTTCCCACTTAATTTCTTGCCACTGAACCTGGGTTAACCTGGGTTAACCAGGACCAGTTGGACAACAGCAACAAGTGGTGGTAAATATAATTGTTTTATTATTCTGAATAGAGATGAATTTTGTCTTCTTCGTATAGAATTCCCTGTTTCGGGGAAATAGCAAGTATTTGGCATTATTGTATATGATGGCTTGTGAGACTGCAGCTTATAACCCGTGATAATGACAATAATGAAAAGGTATTTTTACCTGTAGATGAAGTTTGACATCATTTGCATCTATTAGGAACTTCACTAATACTCCTATTATGTCATATTAGTTGAACTAATATATAAAGAGTTAGTGATCTTTTTATTACCGCCATGATTATTTTTTTGGTTGCTGAGTGGACTGGAAATTAATTGTGTGTGTTAGACTCATAAAGTAGTAATTCATATTGACAACTTTCGATAATATAATAATATAATATAATAACTGTATTTGGAACTGATGTAATTTAACATGTTTTAAGAATTTTGTGTTTTATATCATGCACTGTATGACTCATATATATATTTTATAAATTGTGTTTACAATAAATAATATTTTTGATTGATTATCGTCGTGATATATATCTAATTTGAATTATAATTTTCGGCGATCTGAAAGGATTTAGGATCAGAGATAAAATATAGGGTATCTCCTTAAATTAATATTGTGGATGTGGTACTACAATATTTGGTAGCGTCGTTATTTTGCGTGTGTGATAAAATATTGGTTTTGCCTATTTTGTCTCATTAATATCCCTAACAACATAACCCGTGAATTTCCGCCAAAATGGAGTGGATGTCACCGCAAGCACCGCAAGGATCAATATTGGAGGATCAGGAGAGGGCGTCACGCAGTGCCGTCATTTTGGTGGAAGTTGCCGGGTTATGCCCCGAGATGTGGACGAAGAAAGAAGATTAAGGATTGAAGATAGAACAGAAGGGAGAAGATAAAAGAAGAAGATGCAGAAGGAGATGCGAAAGTGGTCAGCGGAAGTGGTCGGCAGAGAAGGTAGGGAAACTTTCAGAGAGCCTGAGAGAGTGTGAGTGAATGTTCGGAGCTTTTCAGAATGAAAATTTTGAGCTTTTTGCTTCGTTTTCAACCGACTAATGGGGGGGTCTGGCTTTGTTTTCGGTTCCTGTCCAAACAGAGCCAGTTGAGAGAAAATGACTAAGCCAGTATCTGATTCACCTGAGCATAAGCCATCTTTACAGTACACAACACATGTAATATAAGATTAATTATGCAATTTAGTCCTTTTAATAATTTGTAAACAAATTATTACGCCATGACTCATTCTACATGGCTAGATTTAGGCATTTTATCACACCAGCCAAACATACAGCTGTTCAACCCACCCAGTGTTCAGTATTTTCTATTAACCTGTGTAACCTTTCCTCGATTTTTAATCCAAACTATTTCTGTAGCATATTATTCTTACAGATGTACACACTGTAATCCTGATGCAATTTGAACACTAAAGATTGTGTCTTATTATATTCTACGGAGAGCTTAGTTTCATTCATACTAGAATGCCACTTATCCAAGTTATTTCCTACCACCATAGGATAACATGATATTTCTTCAATGTAAATTCATATATCTGTATATGTACAGTATTTCCATTTTTATATCCGATATCTATTCTTCCAAGCTAAATTATGCAGTGTTATTTATTTAGTGAGTTATTCAATAATTATGTGCAACATCATTGGTTTATTCCACCAGATTTAAACTAGAAGGTAATGTGAGCATGTTAAGGAAAACCTTGGAACATATATTTCAAGCGCACATTAAACGTTTAGCTGTGTCAAGGCTATATACTCCTGTATACTATTTCTAATACAGCTGGGCTGGCCACCTTGACGAGAGTGCTGCCCTGTAGTGGGTCGTCAAGAAGCCAAAGCATGGCCTGCCTCAGCTCATGCCTTGATTTTGCTGGCTTTTTCATCTTAGGATCCATTCCAAGTTCTACTTTGTCTTAGATCAGTTCATAACAGTCTCCAAGAATTTACTCAAGAATGTACACTGTAGAGTATTCTACATGATATGGAAGGCAAAGAGTATCTACTGCTGGGTTTATGTCTGTTATATACTATTACCAGAGTTGTATGGTGTCCTAAATCTCTTGTTTGCATAGTCTACAACCATTTGAGAAAGTCATACAACCATTTACCCAACCCTGTGCACCTAACTGTAGGCTGTAGGCTGTAGGCTTGCTTTGACAATCATATAAATATGTTAGAATCCACACTCGTGTCTGCTATGATAAGGTATTTTATACATTTAAAATATCCTTCAATTCTTGACACAATATATTTCTTACCAAGCTACATTTGTTGGCATCATGGTATAATGAAACTGTTTTCCCTTCAAAAGTCACAGATACTGTAAAGATAACACCTCCTACTTAGGTAAATGGAAAAATGTTCAACTAACCATCAAAATTTCCATAAAATGTCAATTGGAGAGTATGTAAAGAACAAAAATGATGAAGCAGCTGAATGTAAAATAACTATTGTTATCGTGTTAGAAAGCTGCTATATCAGGTATTATTTTGACAAGGACATAACTTTCTAAAGTTGTTTGTTGAGGTAAATTGGTTGATGTGTAAAACTTGACAAGGGCATGGCCTATACCTGACATGAATATGAATTATATATTTGTCTCTGTGTTTGAGTGTCTGCGTGTGGTGATATGTAAATTTATTCTAGCGCAGTTTTTATTTTCAGAAACCTCTAGGTTATCCAGATTGTACAAATAGATTCCGAGACATAATCTGTATTGAATAAGTCTTCCTTTTTTATTTGATGTGGTCAGCACATGTAGTGGAACAGATATATACTGTAGCCTTTTAACATGCTTTAATAGGAATAATTATTACAGTATACATAAAACATAGTGCTAAATGGTATAATATATTTAAATAAGAAGGGAAAAACCTCAAGTTCTTAGAGAGCTACCGACCACTCCATACTCAGATGCTTTGTAAGAGTGAACTAGGCCAAATGTAGATGGGGCGTAGGGATATAATGCATGAGAAATTGACAGAGCAGAGCATTTGCAGGGCTGGGCAGAGCTACTATATAGTGGCATCCCTTAAAACAGGGGTTCTCAAACTGCGGCCCTCCAGCTGCTGCAGGACTACATCTCCCATACTCCTCAGCCAGCCCCTTAGCTGAAGGAGCATTATGGGAGATGTAGTCCTGCAGCAGCTGGAGGGCCGCAGTTTGAGAACCCCTGCCTTAAAACAAACAATTTCAGTTTGACAATTGGTTAATCTGTGCTTGGTTCGAATATTGTTACCATGTGGCTTGAGTTCCTCAAAAAGTTGCCGACAAAACACCAGTCTTACTCAGAAAAACTGCATCCAAAGCAGAGTCATTAATCTCACTGGTCGTTAGTAGTTGTAACTTCCAAAGTCCTCAGCCACATTACATCAGATCAACATGCCTCAGTCGATATAATCGGTAAAGTGCCAAAGTGCTTAACTAAGTGCTCAAGAAACGCAGTAGCTTAAAGGATAGAATCAGGGACCCATACACAACAAGATCAACAATCACTTCACCATACAGGCTTCTTCTGGGTCTGGGTACCCTACCCTGGGAAGCTTCCAGTTATGATAATTATAATTTTGGGCTATACTCTACTTCTGAATAAGGTAATTCTAAATTATAAACAACTGTTAAGCCTTTAATATTTGACATAAATTACAGTATCTTGTTGCTTCCTATGTCTTTATAACACCATCAGCACATATTGGCTTAGCCTGGAATTATTTTAGGTGGTTACTGCCTTTTTATTCCTTTGTCTGAATATGATTTTCTAGTGTCATGGAACATGTCTGCATCCTTTTAAATATTTTATCTTCACATTAAACATTATTTTACAATTTATATTATTTGCATGTTATTTTGGAATATTGCTGCACTGAAACATTCAAAGCCTACACTATTGTATTATAAGTAAGAAACATAGATCTGAAACAAAAAGCACTTTTCCTATATCTTGATGAATTCTTTAGTTTGATATCCAAATTACAAAGCCATGTTTACAATGGAAAGATCTATAAAATGAAAAATTGTATCCATGCGTTTGCAGTTCACATAATAGCTAAAATGCCTCAGATGTTTCCAAAGGGAATGTTTTATCAAAAAGAAAATAAAAGAAAATTGCTCTTGGCAGAGCGTGATGATAATGATACCAATCCACGATTAATATAGCTTGATTTTATAATGTTGGTTCAATGGAAGGAAGACTTTCTGCTTTAAGTAAAAATGAAATATAATTTTACACTTGAGTTGTCCTTATCCTTCATCATGATTTCCCTGAAAATTTGCTACTGTGAAAACTTAAATATAGAGATAATTTATTAAAGTCTCAAGCAGATAATATCGTACAGTTAGACGATTTACTTAATAACTTTGGTTTTAATATTTCTTTATTTTCCAATATTTGTCAGTGCGTAATAGAATTACTAAAAGAGCAGATTACTGTGTCTGCTTGATTATAGGATGACCCTGATAAGATGACCCCCAAACATTGGACCTTTATGAAAGAAAAAGCCTAAATAAAAGAAAGCCGTCTTTATGCACCTCTCTTTCTCAGCAAAATTGTCTGCAATATTCTGGCCTCTTGGAGGACTTCCACAAAATGGCAGAGCCCCATTGAACACCACAGAGAAAGCCTATCACCCTTTCCTCCAACTGGGGAAGATGGTGTGCACGGAGGCTCCAACCTTTGTGGATGAGGAAAGGAGTGGCAAGAGAAGAAGCGGAACTGCAGAAGAGGAGGCAGGGAGACGAAAGCAGTCAGCAGAGAAGTTAGGGAGACATTAAGAGAGAGTGTGTGAGAGAGCCTGACAGAGTGTGAGTGACAAGCCCTTTGGCTTAGTCGGCTATGTGGTGGCGCTATGGAGTGTTAATAAATAGTAGTGGAGGAAAGCAGGAGCCACTTGGCTGTACTTTCCTCCTGCTCAAAAGGTACCAGCCCTCTACTGCTACATACATAGAAGAAACAACATCACTTGACAGAAAACTGACAAGAACGCTATCCTAGAGTTCCCTAAAAGGGAAAGGGTTAATAGATTACCAGAAATATATTAAAATATAGCAGTAAACTACTTTACTAGATTTAATAGGCCTCTCAGACAACCCGCAATCTGCTGAAATATGAAAGCCAATCCACCACACCGCTTCTAAGCTGAGCGAGGTGGATAACGCAGCTGGCACAAAATGCCTACATATGCTTGCAATGAATGGCAGCTCCAAGAAACGGTGATTCATACTCTTGATGTACAAATTGCTAGAAGTGTAAGGGCATAGATTCGCTTTGAACAACAACAAAAAAGTTCCATAAAGTGAAGTTAAGTGAACTGCCAAATCCAAGGGAAGAACAAAAGGCCAACACTGATGAAAAGCATGAAAGCATGTATTGCACTAACAAGTACCAAAACAGAGCATTCACAATAGGAAGCACAAGCTGCAAATACACTTTTATTGAATGTTCGGTACATAAGCATTTAACATGATTTTGGAGATTACAGATGTTTTTAGGATCACTAGCAAAAGACTCTAAGATCATAATATAACAATATTCTAACAACCAGACTTATAAGACACATTAATAGCGGTCGGTATACTGTTCACTAGGATATTCAGTATGTATGCAGGTAAACATGGAGGTACTGTTGTACGCATCATACATCATGCCACCTTGACCCAGTTCTACCTTGTGGCTTTCATATGGAGCAGAAGTGGGAAAGCTCTGTATAAGCTAGCCCGGGAAGCAGGGACATATTTACCTTGGGGTCTGTTCTAGGCCTGACCCAGTGCTGCACCACCATCTGCCCATCCTTGGCCAACATCCTCATTGCAGAGCACCGGGATATAATGTCATATCCCAGTGCTTTGTGTGTTAAAGGAATTATATCCCATGGGGGTGTTGCTGGCTCCATAGTATAAAGAGGCCGGTTGGGGAGATCAGAGATCTCCCTTGTAACCATCCCTTTGAGTAGCGGAACAGATGAGGGGCAGCTTTATCCAAGAGTGCAATCTTTCCAGCAGCGTGACTGCCTCCCTCCTGAACCTGCCACACTTGGTCTAGCCAGCCTAAAAATAGTTAAAAAAAAGCACAGAGGATACAGTCGCTTGGATTGCTAAAACAACCTGGACTATATAGACACTACACAGACAGTTACTATTGCATCAGCTTAGTATTGACCTAATGACTCTGTTAACCTACACAATGAAATGAAAAAAGTATATTTTTGGTAATTTCTGAGTGTATACAAAAGTCAGTTACATAACAGCGCTTCTATTTCATGTTATATATTCACGTCTGAAGTGGTATAAATGTATGCAAATTATCAAAATGAATTCAAAGTGTGCATGATTGTGATTATAGGTATCATATAATGGCCCATTAATGACTATACCTCACTATGAAGTCCCCGCTGAACGTTAATCATACAAAATGGGTGTCCAACTTTTATCCAAAAAAGTGCTGCTCTGTTAATTCTTTGAAGAAGAATTGTGTATTCTAGATATTTGCAAATCACCTATTTTCCCTTAAAATTCACTTTAGTTTGTCTGAAACATTTTAATAAGACTGCCAGGAATACAAGAACATTTTGTTTCATGGAAAAGAGCTGATGTTTTTATAGAGTTGCAAAGAATTGTGGCTGAAATTCCTCATCCATGAAAGATGACTTTGTGAAATGTTTTATAAGTTATGCATGATTGATGGTCGCTTATGACTTTATACTATCTAGAGTCTTGATTCTGCATAGTACAGTGAAGCACCATTTTCTCTGAATATTAAGAGAACTGGATCAGCTAAACTTGGATAGACCAATCTGTCAGTAAAGGGGCCTATCATGTAAATTTTATATAGCACTAAGCAGAGTTTTTACTATGGTAGAAAGTTATTATTGTTTTTATATATTTTGTATTATTATTATTATTATTATTATTATTATTATTGTCAGAATTTGATATAGTACAGCTTTTGCCTGATACTCAATGGGTCAATGGAGAAGCCGTTTACCTTTCTAACGATATTGATGATTTATTGATGAATTATTCCAGTCGTAAAGGCTAGTAACAGGTTAGGAGTTAAGGATGATGTATAGATTCACACCGAAAAAAAAACAAGACCAAAGACTGATTAAGATCACATCAGGATGATGAGCAGATAAGATGCCTATAGCTTGTGCTTTTTGTTTGTCGATCAGTATAATTGTTTTTGAGACAGTTAATTGAAAAGTTGGAATCAGGCTTATGTGTGTATAATCACAATTTATTTTGATTACTTTCACATTAGATTTTTCTTTATGTTGTATGAAAACCACAGATGATGGATAAAGTCCAGATGTTCTCGTCTGAAGTGTTCTAAATACAAAACGAGCACAGATAATTATTTTAACTATAACAGATTGGCTGTGATAAGTCCCTCATGATATAGCAACACACTATTTTTCATATTAATATGAGTTAATTAGCAGGCCAGATCCATAATAATTATATTTCCACAAGATTAACAGTTCTCACGGCAAGTGTTCTGCTGCTGTCTTATTTACTTTCAGTCTTGTAGTTTTAGTTTGTACCTTTCATCTATTTTATTGTTAACCTCCACCAAGATATTACAACAGCAGTTCCCATTTGTATTTAAAAAAAATACACAATTAAGCTGCCATTCAAATGTCTTTCCAAATTAGTTTCTACCATTGTGTTTGTATTATTAGTAGCAATTGAACTTCAACTTCAGAAATTTACTTGCTGCATGGCTTTTGTTCCATCTCTGCTAGTATAATCGCTTAGACAATTTCCTCTGTAGATTTTATATTTAGATTGTTTAGATAATAGAAAGTGTTTTAGTCGAACACAAAATCAGCTGAAAATTAGCAACTAACAAACAATTCATTAGTGATATAGTTGTGGATTTTTCTGATATTTATTGTAGGGAGTTATAAAAATATGAAAACCTTCTTTACATAAATACCGGAAAGGGTGACTGTCCCACAAAAATTATGACTGTTGGATACTACGGTATACTTATGCACACTCACTGGTTCTTGATTTATTTCAAGTACACCTGATTTAATTTAATACAACAGGTTTTCCTTGAAAAAGTCCCAGTATGAGATTTTAACTTGTCAAATGGGATAAATACAATTCCTTCAACTTCACCATTTTGTTGAGTTTTAGTGTTAAAAAATGAATTCAGTAGATGGAATTGGGGGTAAAAAGGACAAGTTCCATTTGCATTGAATCAGTTTGTATCAGTAACAACCCTACTCCTTCTTTGGAAAATATAAAAACCTAGTTATTGATGCAGACGTCAGGACCATTAGTCTGCTCATTTCACACAATTGCTATAGAAAGAAGTATCTGTTTTGTTTACCTTCTTCTTTTATTTGGTGTAATTGTTGTATTTTATTATTATACTATTTGAAAATAGATTATTATACTTTTTTGTTTCTAATGAATGCCACGTCAAAGAGTGAAATATTTGGTTAATAGCAATTAAGATTGTAAGCTCTCTCCACCTAATGTATCGGTTTGTCTTAGTCTGTCAATTCTCATCTTGTCATACCCCTTGAATGTATGTATTGTATTAAGGGCTGTGCAAATTGTTGGCTCTACATAAATAAAACATAATAATTATAATAATAATAATAATTAAGAAAACTAATATATTTTAAAGTGCTTAGTTTTTTAATTAAATTAAATAAAAAAAATGTGTTCATTTCATATTAGAAGATAAAAAAATTGCAACTTTTCATGTTGCTATTTTCAACTTTCTGTAAAGTTGTTTTTTTAAAAAACAAATATTACAATACTTGGCATACATGTTTTCCCTCTCTTGCTCTCTGTATGTCTTTATTCTCTCTTTCACCTCATTCTTCTCCCTCTTCATTCTCTACCTCTCTGTTTCTTCTTTCTCGCTTTTTTCCCTCTCTTTTTTTTCTCTCCCCCTCTCTTTGTTATGTCTTCATTACCATGTGGGAACTGTGAGGTCTGTAATGCAAAAGCACATACCTTAATGTAACAGCTTGCTGGGCCAGTGTTTGAAATTAAGACAATACTGTGAAAACTAGGAAGGTATGCGATGGTGTGCACTCAGATCCCCCTTTTGTACGATCTCAAAATGTCTGTTGGTCCTGGTGGATATGTCAAGATGCTCTAAAGTCACAACAAAATATCATTCAAATCAATCCAAGAAAATCAACAGAAATTAGAGAAGAATACAATAAAACCAATTAATGAAGCAGGAGTCTGAAACATAGCTTCATTACCAGAGGGGTTGAATCAACTAAAGCAGTATGTATGTTCTTAACATACCTCTGTATCTGCCCACGGTTTCTCTACCTCTTTTCATATTGACATTGGACTACTGGTTCATTGAAAAGATTTGCATCAATGCAGTGTAAAGCATTTTCTTTTATTGACAGATGCTTCAGCCTGTCATAAAGGAGTTATTTATAGTCGAACAGCAGTAGTAGTTTCCTACAGTATATAGCGATTCTTTAAAGCCACTAATGCCCCCTCGTTACTGCAACATTTGTTATTCAGGTGGTTTCACTTTTTACTTTATTTGATACTTTGCAGTGTTTCTTTCCGATATTTCTTTGTTAATAATTTTTATCATGTTTCCATCAAGTGTTATTAAGGATACCCGATGTAGGATTCTCAAGTGCCTGCGTAACAAAACTGACGGGAGCTCTCAAGCAAGAGAACCGTTCAATTCTAAAAGTTCATTAAAGGAACCTTGTTGTAGTTCTACAACATATCTACAGAACATTAGCATACTTATATAATAAGGCAGACAACCCACACCACTGTATTATAAAACCATGGTGATCATAGCTCGTAGTTAGACAAATATACTCTCTGAAATAAATTATATATATAACGTGTGTGCCCTGCTAATCTCAAATTTCGGAACAAATCAAGCTTCAAAATCCTGCGAAACACTTTGATTTGATTCAGGGGTTTCATTAGATTCCGACAATCAGAAAAAAAAGATTTAAAAAAAAAACGCAAGTCAAGAAACATGCTGTAAAAAATGAATATTCATGTAATAAGTATATCCGCTGATTAAAAAAAATTTAAGATCACAGATTTTAGAAACCCATTTTCTTACAGCCTTAGAAATGTATCCATTTCTTCATCTAGTACAATATCTCTATTTGAAATTAAATCAATCCAGTTGATCCCTGAGTTCGCAGATGGGTGTAGTTGATGACAGCATTATATTATTTCAATGTATGAATATAAGTAAGTAATTTAATATAAATAGAAAATAGGTAAAACCAACCACGTGACAATATAGTAAAAGGATCATCTATTTAATATTGAAAGAACAAAATTTGTTTAAATGACTACAAAGCTCTAGGTATATACAGAAAACGTAGAAAGAAACCAGTACTTTTTGGATTAGAAACCAAGAGGTAAAGAGAAATTATAACCAACTGCTTTATGTTAAGGATGGTTTAGTGTGAAATTACTTTGTTAAATTAAGCTAGATGCTTAGCAGCATGCCTCTTGTTACTTTATGTGAACCTTCATGAGGTAAGACATCAATATGTGCCTAACAGAGAGAAACAGATGTCATGTTGATACGTGAATATAATTCGCTAATATTTTGAATGAATGAATGAATGAATTCCATCCTGCACCTTGTGCATGCACTTTCCAACTAAATAGAAGATTGAAGGATATAAAAAGATAACAAGTAGCAATAACTTGGCTATTGCATGAATGGTTCAACATAATATTTTTAACTGTGACCTGATGCATTGTCGATGCAAAAGAATATCTGTATTGAGCAACCTAGGTTTGTGTAATCCTTGTTAAAATTATATAGAGGGAAATATCACACTTTACTTACATTGGTTATTTGAATCAGACTTTCTTTTACTCAACAATATCGCTATGTTCTTGTTATTTAGTAAACCCCCATGATATCACAAAGTAATTCAATAGCCTTGTGAGGAGAACTTGATGTGTGTAACAGAAAAAGACACAGCTAATACCATATCTCCCAACCAAATCCCACCGTTTTTCACAGGACAACCTTGATATTTGTAAAGTGTTCTGCTGTTCTACCGAGCTGCCCAAGTAGGGATCATGACAAGGTTGGTGAGATTGGATCTCCCCTGGCTGTAATGTTGATGAAGGTCTGTGCTGTTGCACCACAAACATCAATCTCAGGTTTGGCCACTTAGTGATGTTCTGAGGTGGGAGGGCAGTAGGTAGGCAAACCTGCCCCTCTCTGCTGATACTCACACACCGTAACAAAGGTGGCCATTTGTGTACCAATGATATATAAGTATATGCAACAGTCGATTACTTTTTTATCATATGATTAACACAGTTGATTATACTTGTAAAAGTTGTGGTAAGGGCTTTTTTTGTTACTTTCCATTTAACGTGATAATAGTGATACATAACCAAATTGCTGAAAAACAGGCTTTATGTAAAATATTGTTTTTTTTGTAAAATGTTATGTAAATATTAATATTAGTGATGAAAAGGGTTAAAGAGTGAGATTGAAAATCACTAAAACAACCATGCTGTTTTATGGGGCCTTGTTATTAGTTTGAGAATTAGGTTTTGCTGAGCTGAAACATGTTGCATACTTTTTTACATTTTGGGAAATCAACACCAAAAACCTAAACAAGAACTACTCCCGAAGTGACACATATAGTATACCAGACATGCATATTAAAGGCAAATATGGTAGTGATTTCAACTTACCTTTATAACTTTAAATAACAATGAATGCTCTTTTAAATTGACTTGTTGTAAAGGATTTGCAACACCGCAAATGTACAATGATATATTTGGAAAATTTGCAAGGAATCACCCAGTAATTTTAATCATGGTATCTCTTGTACGAATACAAAAATAAAACAGAAAGAAAAGCATTCAGCTGCATGTCAGCATTCCCTACATTAATTACTATGTACAAATGTGCAATTGAGAAGATAAAAAAGCTAGCACTCCATCCATTTCAAACTGTGATCGCTATAAAAATAGAAACCATTATTATAGTAGTTGCGTTAGTGAAGACGTGCTGTGTGAACATGTATAGCCTTTCTAATGGACTAAGCCAACTCCTGAATGAAAGCAGGAGCATTTCTGAATGAATGGAAGATGGAAGTGTATGAATACCATCAGCAGTGAGTAGTCGACAAAAAAATGAATGAGACCTTTAATAAGTAATCCTCTTTATGTGGGTGAATAAATATATATATGATTTACAGTAACTATACAATATAAATTAAAGTTAATGCATCTGTACTGGGATGTACATGTGTCTCAATAAACGAAAAAAATACATGTTTATTTGACTGTAAGCAAGATCACACATCATATCTTCCTGTGTACATTATTTTTGAAAAAAACGAGTAGCTACACAACTGAGCTGACCTGGGGGCATGGTGGCAACAACCCCCCCAGGCCAGTGCAAAATTTACAAAGGGGCAGTCTTTCACGGACCAGGCCACTCATGGGGGGGGGGCAATTCAGCGTGTTCATGCAGAGCAATGTAACAGGACCCTGCTGTAAAAGTGAAGCTGCTTGCACAGTGTACACGAGCAGCCAGAAAGAAAGTAAGGGATGAAGGAGGGAGTAAGAGGGTAAGGAAAGGGGGGAGTATGTATATATGTGAGAGTGTATGTGTGAGTATGTATGTCTAAGTGTGTATTAGTATGAATATTTAAGTGTGCCTCTTTATGGATGGGTATGTTTATGTTTGTGTTAGCGTGAATGTTTACATGTAAGTGTATTAGCATGAATATGGATGTGTACATGTATTAGCATGAATATGTGTGTAGGTGTGCGTGAGTTATCATGAATGTGTGGTGTGGGTTAGCATATGTGTGAATGTGTGTTAGTGTGTGTAAACATGTGTGTCAGATGGGGCCACTTGACTTTATATGCCCCCCTCGACTCTCAGCTCTCTCCTGTGCCACCATACAATAAAGTGCATCTGCAGTTTAGCAGATTGCTCCAAACTATGGAATATGGATTCAGTGTCTGTACAACATGTTAATGGAAGCGTTTGTAGCAGAGTGATAATGTTTATACCATGCCTAAATTCAAATGAATGCTATAATTACAGAGTGGTAGAGAGATGATTCAGAAAACCACTGAAGGATCATCTTACACATTATGTGAGAGAAGAGCCATATGTCGTCCCTCTTTAATGAATGTAGGAAGTTACACCGATGGCATCCTCCAGCTTTGTATTTTGTGTGCACAGTTCAGTCAATCCAGCAAATGCATTGGACCATACCAACAAATGACAGTAATGGTGCAAAGTCCTACATTTGGGGGCATTTTTTTGCTTCTTCATAGAGATAACGCCGTGTTTGCTCGTACAGATAACTGATAAGTATATTAAACTGTGTAGGATTTGATGAAAAATCTGCTTTAATTTACTTCACTACTCAATAGCATATATCTAGTCATTTGTAAAGTGAATCACATATGCCACTGGGGATTTCAGTTTTTGTCTTCATCCTTAAAAACATGTTGAGATTGCATGTATTACCTAGCAATGAACACTAACCAACAGGTCTAGCACTGTTCATAATTAATATTGTCTTGAGGCAAACAGTACAAGTTAATAATTCATGAAATCAAGTCCTGGCCATTGAGTGTTTACAGGAGATACTTCACAATGCAACAATAACATTGTTAGGCACAGGGTACAGTCACCATCTGTTCCAAGAAATTTCAGCTGCTGATGGTAATTAACAGCCATTAGAATAAAGAGCTATGTGTCAGAAGTAAGCCAGCAAACTACTTCCATGTAATGTTTCTCCATCACTTGGCCACAGTAGTTCAAGACTGGATCGGGGTGAATCGCTGGATGTCGTATATCTTGATTTTTCCAAAGCATTTGATACGGTGCCACATAAAAGGCTCGTACATAAAATGAGAATGCTTGGGCTGGGGGAGAATGTGTGTATGTGGGTAAGTAACTGGCTCAGTGATAGGAAACAGAGGGTGGTTATTAATGGTACATACTCTGAGTGGGTGACTGTTGCTAGTGGGGTACCACAGGGGTCAGTTTTGGGTCCTATTCTTTTTAATATATTTATTAATGACCTTGTAGAGGGATTGCATAGTAAAGTATCAATCTTTGCAGACGATACTAAGCTCTGTAACGTGGTTAACACAATAGAGGACAGCGCACGATTACAAATGGATCTGCATAGGTTGGAGGCTTGGGCTGGGATGTGGCAGATGAGGTTCAACACAGATAAATGTAAGGTTATGCACATGGGGAAGAAAAATCCAGGCTGGGAATATGTATTAAATGGGAAAACACTGGGGACGACTGACATGGAAAAGGACTTAGGAGTTTTAGTTAACAGTAAATTTACCTGTAGCGACCAGTGTCAGGCAGCTGCTGCTAAGGCAAATAAAATCATGGGGTGCATCAAAAGGGGCATAGATGCCCACGACAAGGAAATAATTCTACCCCTGTACAAGTCACTAGTCAGACCACACATGGAATACTGTGTACAGTACTGGGCACCAGTGTACAAGAAAGATATAGTGGAGCTGGAGAGGGTTCAAAGACGGGCAACCAGAGTAATAAGGGGAATGGGAGGACTACAGTACCCAGAAAGATTATCAGAATTGGGGTTATTTAGTTTGGAAAAAAGACGGCTTAGGGGGGACTTAATAACTATGTATAAATATATAAGGGGACAGTACAGAGATCACTCCCAGGACCTATTTGTACCCAGGACTGTATCTATAACAAGGGGACATCCTCTACGGCTGGAGGAAAGAAGGTTTCTACACCAGCACAGACGGGGGTTCTTTACAGTAAGAGCGGTGAGATTATGGAACTCTCTGCCAGAGGAAGTGGTGATGGTAAACTCAATAAAAGAGTTCAAAAGGAGCCTGGACGTGTTTCTTGAAAGCAATAATATTACAAGTTATGGATATTAGATTAATAGGGACAGAACGTTGATCCAGGGATTTATTCTGTTTTCTGTTGTGGAAGTGTCAATGGTACTGGTCAAATAAAGTGACCAGATGTTACTCATCAAGTCACAGATATTACTCATGACGGTCTATAGTCAAGTTGTTCTGGTTCAACTGAACAATGCAGTCTATTTTTATCTCTTAATCTTTTTTTACGTACAATTTTATTTAAAGTGATGTCCCCAACATGTTTGCTTCTCCAAATGTTTCTGTAAAAGCAACACTACACTGGGAGAAAGTGCCTCCTGTATATATATATATATATATATATACACACATATATAAACATACGTTTATGTAAATATATATATTTATATCAGGTTTGGCTCTAGAAACCAGCCAAAACTGTTTGTTATATCATAAATAAATAAAAATTATAAAGATATCCCCAAGATATATATATAATAAATAAAATACAGTTTTTAGTAAAGCAAGTTTATATCAACTTCAATATATTTATTAAGCAATAAATTAATTAGCGAACACATTTAATGAGCTAATAAATACATTAACTTATTAGTAAATTAAGCAAATAACTAAATCGTAACAAAAATTGCAACTAACATATGCTTATACACTTTAACAATATTCAGTGTTGCCATACAGACACACAGATGATAACACCATACACTAATATACACACACTCAAACACTATATACTGACATACACTCACACTAGTGGCATACAGCAACACAACACAATATGCTCATACACACTAACAACACACTATTATACACTATTCAACAACATACACCAATGCACACACACACTATACACACATACTGACACTACAGTACACACACTGGCTCTAGCACTATACATACACACACATAGACACTGACTCTAACATTATACATACGCTCCCAAATATGGCTTCTGCTACAACCACATATTTAAAATGTTGACTCATCAGTCCAGAGGACCTGCTGTGATTTTTCTGCACCCCAGTTCCAGTGTTTTCATTAATAGTTAAGTCACTTGACCTTGTTTCCACGATTGTGAAGGGAAGTAAACATGATGTCTTTCCTTGCCCGACTACTGCGTCTACGGTAGACTTGTGCATTCGTCTTCGGGCGAACATGAAAACGAACACGAAGAGTGCGTTTTCGTGTTCGTTCCGAAGACACGCCAAAGAGAAGACAGCGGCAGTAAAACGTAGGCGAAGACGAAGACACACACCACGAAGATCTTCGTGATCGTCTTCGTCTACCAGTTTCCCCCCCTTCTAACTTACCTTGGCATCGCGGCAGTTCACGGAAGTGGAAATCCGCAGGTTCGCTGTGATGGGTTACAGGGCAGTGCGAATGAGCCTATTGGTCGCCTACAGGGACCTCCTCTGGCATCAACCAATTGGTTGATGCCAGAGGAAGACCCTGCAGGTGACCAATAGGCTCACTCGCACGGCCTTTGTAACCCCTGACAGCGAACCTATGGATTTCCGCTCCCGTTAGCCCCTTCGATGCTGCGTTAGATAACGGGAGCGGAAATCCGTAGGTTAAAGGGCCGTGCAAGCGACCAATAGGCTCGCTCGCACGGCCCCTTAACCCCTTAAGGTGCAACAAGTGCACCAGGAGCCTAAAAGTCTGTATGAGCGACCAACAGAGTCGCTCGTACAGACTTTTAAAACCCCAATGCTGCAACTTACCCTGCAGATCCCACTGGTCTCCCTGTTCTATCAGTTAAATGTCCGTACTGTCAGATATTTTATCACAGAAAACATGTATTCTATATATGTATTTTACATGAGCACAAAATGAAGTCAGAGCCATTTTATTTTACTTACGCATATAGTGATTATCTCTTTTTGTCTTTGTTCCCTTTATAATTGAGAACAAAGGAGTATTCATGTATAATGATGTTTCAGTGTATATATGATACAATTAATGTTATCTTCCATGAGAAAGTTAAGGAGTAGACACTGCATATCCTTAGGAATGTAAATTGTAGTGGGAGATACATGGGAAGACTACAAGACCTGAGTTACTATCTAGGAAGTAACATTTGGTGATTAGGGTGACCAAGGATAAATTCCAAACACATATGTAATGGTTTTAAGTTCATTCTTAGACAAGAGCGTCTCTCACAGGTAAATTAAGAAATTACAACGGTGTAAATATGAGTAGAAATTCTAATTATAATGGGTAAAACCCACCGTTATGATTGGAGAATTCCAATCAAGAGGTGGAGGCTATGATAATAAGCCCTGTCTTTAAAAGCTTATGTCTTTAATAAAAAAAAAGGAGGAGAAAAAGATCGCACCCTGAAATAGACAGACCCTGACGGACTTATTCACCAAATTTACCCCAGAGAATTGGAATCTTAAGATTCTGGCACCATATTTCACTCTTAAGAGTTACTTTGAGTTCTAACCTATATAACTTGTAGAAAGTTATATTCTTTCCTACTTAATTTCTTGCCATTGAACCTGGATTAATTTCTACAAGGACCAGTTGGACAACAGCAGCAAGTGGTGGTAAATATAATTGTTTTATTATTCTGAATAGAGATGAATTTTGTCTTCTTCGTACAGAATTCCCTGTTTATGGGAAATAGTATATTACATTATTGTATATGACGGCTTGTGAGACTGCAGCTTATAACCCGTGATAATAACAATAATGAAAAGGTATTTTTACCTATAGACGAAGTTTGACATTATTTGCATCTATTAGGAACGTCACTAATACTCTTAGACACAAACAAATTATTTTTAATTTGTCATATTAGTTAAACTAATATAAGAGAAATAGTGATATCTTTATTACTGCCCTGATTATTTTCAATTTTTGGTTGCTGAGTGGACTGGAAATTAATTGTGTGTTAGACTCATAAAATAACAATTCATATTGATAACTATCGATAATATACTGTATTTGAATTGATTCATTTTTGACATGTTTTAAGAATTTTGTATTTTATATTATGCACTGTGTGACTCATATATATATTTTATAAATTGTATTTACAATAAATAATATTTTATTGACTATTGTGGCGATATCTATCTAATTTGAATTATAATTTTCGGCGATCTGAAAGAATTTAGGATCGGAGATAAAATATAGGGTATCTCCTTAAATTAATATTGTGGATGTGGTACTACAATATTTGGTAGCGTTGTTATTTTGTGTGTGTGACAAAATATTGGTTTTGCCTTTTTTGTCTCATTAATATCCCTAACAGTACAAGCGACTTTATTGGTCATTCGTACGGACATTTAACTGATAGAACAGGGAGACCAGTGGGATCTGCAGGGTAAATTACGGCACCAGGAGTTTAACAGTCTGTACGAGCGACCCTATTGGTCGCCAGCAGGGGGCTCGTCTGCCATCAACCATTGGCAGACGAGCCAATAGAGTTGCTCATACGGACATTTAAACTCCTGGCGCCAGAGCTGCTTCGGTACGCGTTAACCCCGTATTAACCCCTTAACCAGAAAAAACGAAGAAAAACGGAACACGAAGAATGTCCACGAATATTCGCCCGAAGAGAAGACAGGAACAGGCGAATATTCGCGGAATACGAAGATTTTTTTCCCCTCGAAGACGAGCACGAAGACGAACACGAAGAGCCCCCTGGTGCCCAAGTCTAATGATTATCATAAAACATAAAGTAGATTTTGAGCTACAACTAAGCAGTGAGGGAACAGTGCGGTCGTAAGCAACCGAAGGTGAAATATACTGTATGTTGAGGAACAATCATTAATCTCTGAGTTTCAGGGAAAATATACCAATGGTGTTTAAAAGGGCAGCTATGTCTATTTTTAACAAGCAAACAACGAACAAATTAGGTTTGCCTCAAAAATCAATATGTGAGTGTGAACTGAGCAGTACGTTTGAAAATCACGTCTTACAAAGCCATTGTGAGTGGAATATTTTCTGAGATAAACCAGAACACAGTGTTCGGTTATAAAAAATTTTTATCACATGTTCACAAAGAATGTTATAAGCAGAGTAAACTATACATACTAATGACAGAGCATAAATATCAGATATTATTGTAAAATTATGCTTATTCTATAATGAGTTACTTATTCTAGGAAATGATAATTGTAACTACACATGAAGTTAATATTTAAAGGTTGAAAGAGAATTGATAAATCTCTGTTTATACAATATAACTGTGGTCTGATTCATCCTCATAGGAAGTGCATTGCACCTAGAGATGCAAGCCACATATATTTCAATTATAGGACATATAATAAATTATTCAATATACTTGACAAAAATAGAAAAACAGATAAAGACAAATAAATGAATATGCGTGAGCACTAATAAAATACTAGCACTGGGATTACAAACACATATAAGTTTAGTATATAACAATGTATATGCTCTACTGATTATGGACCACATCCCTCATGCATCCTCCAGGTGAGTGACTTAAAATGCTTCGGGGATGCCTTTACTCAGGTGAAATATTCAGAAGGTCTTTTCTTGAGGAATGAGAACATAAAACTGAAAGCTAAATGTCTTAAACTGATGGAGTGATTAAGCAAAACATAAATAAAAATAAAATATATAATGAATGATACATAGGAAATAAAAGCTTGGGTGAGGTGTTTTTGCCATTTCCATGTTTCATTTATCACAAGCTATTGCAAATTACATGATGTCTTTTGGGCACCCCCTCCACATATGAATATGAATATTATCACATATTTAATATTGTGATAATGTATTATTCTAGTTAACTGGGTGATTATTATTCTGTATTATATTTCTATTCTACTTGATATTTTCTCATCCTTTTTTTTTACGTTTTGTATATATTTACCATTGGTTACCTTTAAATTAGATAAGGCCAGGAACAAAGTAATGCCTAAGTCTTGCAGTCTGTAGAACTGTCAGACTTGATGTGTCAAATGGCTGAAATCTTGTTATGAAAGAGTTTGATTTTGTACATATATCTATATTACCCTTGCATTTGTCAAAAGTGTACTTATTACATTACCTATATTATTCTTTATAGCTAAGCTAATCATTTTAAATAATTAAGGCGTTTGGGGGGTTTTGGGGTGTTGGCAATGTGTCAGAGAGTAATAAAGGATATTTATTTAAAAACAAAAAGCAAATAGTAGTAGGTCTCTATTTTGAAATATATGCCCACTATTGGAAAATGGACATTATATATATATATATATATACATAATGTTCTGGCTGCCCTAAAGTGCAACACTAAAAGCAAATCACGAATACCTTGGAAGCCTTGATTACACAAGAGCAAAATCAAATATTATTCCTGTTGTCTTGTCTAAGCCCCACTGGTCTTGGAAATTAATGAAAACAGCAGACTTGTCAAATCTGCTAGCACAACATTAAATGGAAATCAAAGTAATACATTCTAATCTCAACATGAAACCCAGTACCAACCGGAGGCCCAGGGGTTTGGCGTTGGTGGTGGTTAGCCGTAAGAAAGAACCACTGACATCCCAATAGAATATGCTGGTGTGAAAGTTTTTTCCATGTATTTATCATATTATTTTAAAGTAGATCAATATTGTTATGGATTTATTATTTTTGGGTCATAAAATCGGGATGATCTTTTCATTTTAAGATATGAGGGTTTCCAAGAGGAAAAGGAGACAGAGGAATGTGGGTCCCAATCAGGGAGTTTCCTTACCAAATAGAAAGACAGGCTAGATTTTTGTGAATGTAATTGTTTTTCACATTTCCCTCTGACAATAAAAAAAATGCAGTAAATTGAATTGTTCTAAAAAAACAAACAAAAAAATCTGGTTTAATAATGCGGGTGCTTCTCGTTCAAAGATCACTTTGCTGCTACACAATAATGACATGTGAAACATGTGCCTGCTTTATATATAAGTACTGTATATACATTCAGTACATCGTCAGTACATAACGCTAATATTCCACTCTGTGTTTTTATGAAGCACTATGAGTGTAGAAAATGTCTTGTCTTGTCTCTGCGATTTAACTATAACCCCCCTTCCAGGCTGGTATGATATAGAGAATTATGTGTGTAAAAACTCCGACCCTTTCCTATTTTTTTGGATGCCTCAAACTCAATTTAAAAGGAAAAAAATCCCTAGTCTTATTATTAATGATGTTTTATCCACCTTTTTTAAAATTAAGAAACGTTTGGAAGATGGGACTACATTTACTAAGGGTTGCCCGATCACTGTCCTCTCCTTTTTTATCCCCGATCTTTCGCTGGAAAGCTGGAGACAATTGGGTGTAGAAAAGATAGGCGATCTCTTTATTGGATCTCAATTGGCTTCCTTCCCTTCCCTGATTGGAGCTTATATTAGACTCAAACATTTTCTTTCTACGTATTTGCCAGTTGAATCTACCCCCTGGCTCAAATTTGTTACGTCTACTACCCCTAAGAACCTAATATCTAAAATCTTGAAAATCTTTAAGGTTAATAAAATTTATGAGAAGAGTAAGGCACAAAAACTATGGGAGACGGACTTCGATTTATCTATCTCCTTACCTAACTGGAACAAAGCTTGGCAAGTTACCCGAAAGGCGTCCCATTGTCTGAACCTTCAGGAACACTTTTATAAACTCATGTACAGATGGTACATGGTTCCAGTCCGCTTAGTTAAATTTCAACCATCTAAAAGTGCTTCCTGTTGGCGATGCCATACTGAATCTGGTACACACAAACATATTTGGTGGGAATGTTCAGGTCTAGATCAGATTAAAAATCAATTAACTAATCTTTTTTTTACTTTATTTGGATTTAATTCAATACTCTCTCCACAGGCCTTTATTCTTCATTTAGATCTTCCAGATATGAATAGAAATGATTTAACTCTTTGGATAAATATTTTATTAGCAGTAAAAATTTGCTTAGCTAGGAACTGGAGGAATACGACTCTCCCCACATGGTCTGAGATTAAAACTCAGATTAACCAACAATGTTCTGCTGAAAGTTTCTTTTTTAAAAGATCTAAGGCTGATGAGAAATATAAGATGATTTGGCATAGGTGGTTTCCATTTATTGGTGCATGATTCCTGTGCATTGTAATAAAAATAAAAATATATAAAACAAAAAAATGAAAATCTTATCTATCTCCATAACCATCTTTCTTCTATTGAACTTGTGGTAACACTCCCCCGACGCCTGTGAATCTCCTCCACGTATGCCTGGTATGATTGTCAATAGTTAAAATATACAACTTGGAAATCGCTTATCGTTGGGATTACTTATCAGTATATGAATTATTCTATTTACCCATTATGTCTCAACATTGTTAATCGATCGAATGTCTTTGTTATTTGTCTAAATCTACTTTTTTTATGGAAAATATTTCTAATAAAGATTGATATATAAAAAAAAACTATAACCCCCTTCTTTGTGATTGTAAAAAAGAGTAACCGTTGAGAATGGCTTATATAACCTATTTTGTATCACCATAAATTGACTTCTGTGCCATAGTTAGAGTATGTGCATTCCTTCCTAGCAGGCATAGCAGTGAGTTGACTCAAGCGGTGGAAAATGTCACTCTGCTTCGTTGTCTCACTAGCTGTGCTCTACAGAGCAGAAAATTAATCTTGGCATATTTGCAAAATGGGGAAGAAGATTTTCGAAGATTTCAAGAAATCATTCTACATAGAAAAGCTATCATCTTGTTTGTTCTATAAATCTATGAATAGTACAATAAAATCACATCTTTAGTTTAAATAAAGCATTTTTTTTCAAATATATATGTTCTTTCCTGGAAACAGTTTGACCTGGTACATCTATATCCTTGGTATGCCTTATTGTAAACAGATTTAATATAAACAATATGGAAGACTGCCTTTTAATGGTGATGTCAAGTATCACTGAGCACCTGCAAAAAAGCAACCACAATATAGAAACAAAATTTGACAGACGATATGAACCATCTGACTTTTCTAGTTTGCCCATTAGTCCATCTGGAAAAACATCAAACCTTAATCAGTTCTTGGTCTTGACTTACATTCAGCATGGCCATACGCCTATCCTATGCATACTTTAATTCTCACATTATATTAACCTCTACGTCTGCTGAACAGCTGTTGTACTTATCTACCACGCTTTTAATACATTATAACTTTACATATAAAAATATGTACATTATATAAATAACATATTCAAAATTCTAATATAAACAAGTTAAAAAAACTTCTTGTACTATACATAAATGATTTAAGCATGTACAAAAATTGCAGACCCTTGCAAATAACTTCACATTTTACTAAATCTGCAAGTTGTTTTGCAAGTGTTTTCTGACATCAGTTGAGTCTGGTCAGTGCAGTTAATCACTGACTCTACTCATCACTTGACTTCATAGTGAATAGTCTTGAAAGAGCAATTTTGGGTCAAAGTATGAATCTTGGGGAGTGTTCTGATGGTTGCTATGGTGGTTGATCCACATTGAGAATGTGAGCTAAAACTGATTATTATACATATGCTCCAGAGTTCTTTTTTTTAATATAGAGCGATTTCATGTGAAATGTTCTATACCAGTAGTGGCCAAACCTGCTTAACATAACAGCCACATACAATAGCCTTCAGATGTTTGAGAGTATGTTTTGCTGAAAATTGAGTCGCACACTTGTGTTCTACAGTTCAGAATATTTTATTTCCAGAACTCAATTGGACTGGGGTTTATGGGTTGTCTTAAAACCCAGGTTTACCTGTCAGTTCATTTTCCACAGCAGATGATTCTGTAAGCAGAGGTTTGAGAGTTTGACAACCATCATTGATCACATCAACCATGAATGGCTTCAGCTTTCCCAAGCCCTGAACCCTGTCTATGAAATCATCAAGCGGTACTTGTAATTTATCTTTGTATTCTTACAGTTTGTGGTCGTTTACTTCAATAACAGGGAATGCACTTACTCTCCTTTTGAGGTTGGGAAAGTAACTTAGGCTTCCAGACAATAAGTATCTTTGAAAGAGTCTTACTTTGTTCCGAAAACTGAAAATTGTCTGAGTAAGATCAGAAACGATCTTATCCTTCCCCTGGAGTGCCACATTGAGATTTTGTAGATGATTCATTGTATCAGTAAGAAACATTAGATCTTGCATCATTTCAGGATAGAATCTTCCTTTCCTCAAAAAAAGTAATACCGTATTTGCTCGATTATAAGACGACCCTGATTATCAGACGACCCCCCAAATCTGAATATTAATTTAGGGGAAAAAAAAAAAAGCCTGAATATAAGACGACCCTATAGGAAAAAAGTTTTACCAGTAAATGTTAATTCATGTAAACTATTTTTTTTTATAAAAGCTATGATTGAGAAAAATATTTTGGTTTTATTTCCTTCTATTTTCCAACCTGCCCCCCAGTTATGCACATCTGCCCCAGAAATGCCTTATACCCCCTATATGCCACTGTGCCCCATGATATGCCTTTTAACCTTCTAAATGCCACTGTGCCCCATGATATGCCTTTTAACTCTCTATATGCCACTGTGCCCCATGATATGCCTTTTGACCCCCTATGTGCCACTCTGCCTCCAGAAATGCCTTATACCCCTATATGCCACTCTGGCATTTAGAGGGTTAAAAGGCATATTATGGGGAAGAGTGGCATATAGGGAGGTTTAAGGCATTCAGGAGGCAGAGTGGCGTATTGAGGGTTAAAAAGGCATTTCTGGAGGCAGAGTTTCATTAAGGGGGTTAAAAGGCATTTCACAGAGCACTCTGCATCCAGAAATGCCTTATGCCCCCCATTTAACACTCCCCCGCCCCCCCCCCAACTTACCGGTGCTTCTGACTTCCCTGTCATGTAGCCGGGGCAGTGTGTAGATCCCACGCACTTACGCTGCAGCCGGAAGGAGGCGTGGCTAACAGCAGGGGTTGTCTGCGTCCATCGCGCAGACCTTCCCTGACTGTCAGAGATCAGAGTTCCCCTCACCGGTGCGGCACCGGCACCGGTGCAGGGAACTCTGATCTCTGACAGCCGCAGAAGGTCTGCGCAATGGAAGCAGACAACCCCCCGCTGCTAGCCACACCTCCTTCCTGCTGCAGAAGTTGTCTACTCGAATCGATTATAAGACGACCCCGATTATAAGACAACCCCGATTATAAGACGAGGGGTATTTTTCAGAGCATTTGCTCTGAAAAAACCCTTGTCTTATAATCAAGCAAATACGGTAATAGGTGCCAACAGATCCACAAACCTACTTTGAGACATTGGTGGTTGACAGCTACCTCACATGGGTTATCTTCAAGCTCCAGTTCTTCATTAAAAATTGATAGGTCTGCTGATTTAAGCATATGAAATTAACAATTTCATGAATATGTTTAATAACATCTTCATATTTAAAGTATCTGGCAGCCAGGTGTTCACAATTAATAAAGCAATGAACATGATCCGGAGTGCGGATGCACACAGCTAGGAACCACCATTTCTGAGTGAGCTGGCATGAAAATATCTTGGTCCAACCTTCGAGCCGCCCATTACATGTGAAAGAGCAGCGGTTTGGGCATCCCTGATCTATACTGACTGACTACATTAATGCAAAAATGCTGAATAGTTTTTTCTAAAATATTATAATAAAAAGGGAGTCTAATTCTTTATAGACAGTTAATTTTCACCTCAAGATTTTGCATTTCAAACATCTCTAATTCTTCATGGGTGGTGATTGATATAGATAAGGAACATCTAATCGTATGCACATCTAGCAAATAAAGATTAAAAGTGGCTATATTGTGGAGCCTAAATGTTTCTCCCTTAATGATTGTAATTCTGAGAAATCAAAAGCCGCCTACAGGCGACCAATTTCCAATCCTTCTTCAAACTGTGATAAATAGGCAATCTTATTATATGAGAGTATCCTTAAAAAGAGAAACATTCACAGTTATCTTGCAACTCTTTTTATAAAGCATTAAAGCTAAAAAGAAAAGAACGTATTTACTTAAGTGTGAACAGGCCCTGCATAATGCATAAATACATTGTAGAAACCCACCAAGGACGGTTCTATATCTTTACCTCTTTATACAGGGCCCTCCATTTGTTTCTTAATTGTGTGCTAACTTTTTCAATAGTCATCATAATGGTCTAGTGATTTAACTCCAGTAATGTTGGTTTATTTCAAAGCCTGTGTGTCACAAGAAGACATATCGGTCACAAGAATAATGAATAAAAAAAAAACGAGGACAACATGACAGATTTAACTAGATGCTCTTAGTGTTTTCCCCTAACATATTCTCACTATCTGCTGTGAGTCAAATGAGGGTGAACTGAAGAGGGTGCACAGAGTGCATTGCACCCAGGGGTCCTAACCTTGAAGATGGCTGTGTGTGGGAATCCAAAGACACTGTGCTGATATGGGGCTCAAAACACAACATAGCAGAGAAAGAAAATGTCACACACATATATATATATATATATATATATATATATATATATATATATATATATATATATATATATATAAACAGATATCTTAACACTCATGTTAAGTATGACAAAATATGAAAAAAATGTCCTGTTGCAAAAATGATGGATAATATAAATCAAAATGAAAAAACTGGATCGATCCCTGGAATTTCTGGTCACATATCAGATCAACAAAAGACCTTTATCTGTCGAATCAACCAGCCACACGCTAAGCTCACCCCTGGTGTACAGAATACCTATTTAATAACTTACAGAGAACAATATAATATAACGTTTAATGCTAAACATTTATTAAATCTTGTAGGAGATATTGGGATCTAGCAGTAGATGTTGATTCATTTGTGTCCTGTGACCATGCCTGGGAAGCTGAGCTGACTCTTGAAATATTAACCCTTTAATAGCCAATTTTGAAGATTCTACAGAGTGACTCTCCAAACGTGTTACCCAAATGGCTGTAATCCTCGTGGAAACCTTGACCTGCAGGGGAGGGCTGGCAGCCTAAGGCCTGGGGGGCAAGTCTAGTCAACTGGCCCGTTGCACCATCAAAGCGGCTGCGAGCGACATTGAAAGCGGCCGTCGTGCGGCAGTCACTCCACCAGCCCCTAATGAAATTAAAGTGGCCGGCATGCACGCACCGCATGCCTCAGCTCTTCATCCCACCACTTTTAAGACGTGGGAAGAGGAGCTGAGGCATGGCCATTGGGTCTGACAGCCGCATGATGCAGGGGGGTACCTAGAGTATTTGGCACCTGTGGCAGACCCTGTATGTGGCACCCCCCCCACACACACACTTTAAAACTGCATAGTTTCTATGGTTAGGCAAACATTGACAGGGGTACAGCATATTTGTTATCATTATATGCTTAGGGATTATGCGGTACCACCGTCAATGTGTGCCTATACATTGAGCCAGACACTGACAACCCCTATCACTATATACTAAGCCAAACATTGATGTGGTGTAGGCTTACCACTTTAGTGACTGGCAAAGTATATAGTAGGGATGCAACGAAATGAAAATTCTGGACTGAAACTAAAAATTCAGCATTCACTTGGCCAAAACTGAAAAAAAAAAAAAAAAAAAATTAAAATACTTTATTAAAAGTAACACCAAAATTAGACAAAAAAATCAACAACAATATTAACATATATATACACACAAACACACATATATATAACAACAATCACAATCCTATCATGCCCAGGTTCTAGCATGTGCTGGCTGACTTAGCATGATAGGAGTGTGATTGCTGTTTGCAATTATATATATATATATATATATTAATACTGTCATTGAATTATTCTGTCCAATAAAAGTGTTAACACACCGAAGTTGGACCAAAAAATAATTTATAACAGCAATCACACTCCTATCATGCCTAGGCAGCCACTACATGCTGGAATCTGGGCATGAAAGGAATGTGATTACGGACTCCCTATGCCAAGCTATCCCCCAACACTTACACATCCATGCTATCTGAAACCATCATTCACAAACATTCAGCATAACACCCATCACTCTCACACACTTACATTCAGCATAACACCCATCACTCTCACACACTTACATTCAGCATAACACCCATAACTCTCACACACTTACATTCAGCATAACACCCATCACTCTCACACACTTACATTCAGCATAACACCCATCACTCTCACACACTTACATTCAGCATAACACCCATAACTCTCACACACTTACATTCAGCATAACACCCATCACTCTCACACACTTACATTCAGCATAACACCCATCACTCTCACACACTTACATTCAGCATAACACCCATCACTCTCACACACTTACTAATCCACTCTTTCCTACCTTTTCTTCTTTCACTCTCACTTTTCCTCCTCCTCCTCTTCTTCTTCTTCCTGTCCTTCCGGTGCACTGAGCGCGGAAGACGGTGGGCGTGGCTTCAATGTTGTGCCGCGCGCATCGTTTCTGGAGGCGTGCCGGCATGGTGGCACCCCTCAGATGAGCGGCAGCCGGGGCGGACCGCCCCCCTCCCCCCCACGCCAGGTACGCATGACGGCCGCATTCAATCCTGCTCGCGGCCGCTTAGTTTTTAACTTTGCGGCCGCAGACGCATTGAATGCTCGTCAGTCCGGCCCACCGGCCCGGATTTAGGGCGGCCTGGGGGGCAATTGCCCCCCTGCCCCCCGGCCCAGTCCGCCCCTGTTGACCTGTCATTATTTAAAGATAAACTTAATTGAGTCACTTGCAATCGAGGAGAGATATCAACCATTACATACTGGTAGCAAAAGCACCATCTGGGAGTATCATATTGAATCATTTATTTTTTCAGATTTCTAGTTTTTTTTCCGTTGACATAGAGTTTACAAAATTGGTAAATAAATATTCTTGCCAACATTGATTTTTTGGTGGGGGGGTTGGGTGCCACATACAGGATTTGCCCCAGGTGCCAAATACTCTAGGAACGCCCCTGAATCTGCCCCTTCACCCTGAGATTGGGGCAGAAACCCTGAGAGACTAAGGGTCAAACGCTATGAGTTCCCAGGTATGTCTACGATTAAAACTTTTGACATCTAGTTTCCAGTTGTTGTTAGTATCCCCTATATTTACAACTTTTCTTACATTTTTTATTTTAGTTTAAGCAACATACTGCAACCCACAGGTGTAGTCATTAGCATTACAAACCATTTTGAAGCACAATATCAATATTCTGTATATGTCTTTATAGACCCTGTTTATTTAAATTGGTAAATCACATTTGGGATTATTCACAATGCTAATTCTCACTGCTAAGAAAAATTTATATTAATCATGCAATTTTCCACTCAAGCAGTGATATAAAAATTATTTGTATTGAGCAGTATCTGGAAGTTGCAATTTGCTGTCACATCACAGTTTTAAATTGCTGCCTCTATGCAAAATATTTATGATAGTAGCTTTACAATGGCTGTAGCTCGCATTAGGATTTTAATGCACTCTTTAAAAATAATGTTAGCAAAGTCTGAGTTTTTTTTTATCAAGTGCAGAGGTTTTTTTTAACACAATTAATAAGAATTTACCATTTTTCTAATGTAAGGTTACGCATTTGAGAAATAACAATGAAAACCCTTACTTTATATGTTACTTATACATTGATGTTTAAGATAACAAATAATAGAAGAAAATTGATGTTGTGATAAAATGCCAGCAAGAAATATAATAATTTTCTGGTGATTATAAACCTTAGAGCAGTTAATTAAATACTTTAGTTAATAGAGTAGTTAATTGTCAATTTTGGGGCTCAACATTTTGTTCTTTTTCTATTAATTCGGGAAAGGCAGTATGTGAATGTGAGAAGAAACAGCCTCTTGTGCTGTTTATCATCTTATGTTTGTTTAAATTTAGATTAATATATAGTATATTTCTTTAGAAATACATTTTTAAGTTCATGTTAACAGGAGAAGCCAAAATACTTTAAAAACCTGAAGGGTGTTATAATAAAGGTTTTTGTTTTATTGGGTAATATTTTTATATTAATAAAGTGATGATAAATACTTACCGTATCATTTCAGAAGATAATACTGTGTTGTTTACATTTATTCATTTATTTTTTTTCATGTGTGTTTTACCTATCCAGTATTCCCCAAGTATCACTAAAGAATTTGGTTCAGAAGTACGTATACTTACAACAATAATTGTACTTGATTTGTATGGTGTTTATAAGTAAATGTCAGTCTCTCCATCATTCTTCATTTTGTAAAACACTCAATAAGGCAAATATAAAAAAAACACAGTATTGCATCCAAAGAGTCAACAAAATGTGATAAATTATTTTGTGTGTGTGTCTACTGATGATTGATGGAATCATCCCTTGTACTTTTACTTGCAGTTCAAAAAGATAGGGTTTCAAGTGTAACAGATGTTTATCTAACATGATATTGACAAGAGCTCAGAGGGTTATGATTAAAGGTCATTCAAGACAGGATCTCGCTAGGAATTAGTGCTGGAGCTCAGATGTTGCACTGTTTTATTAATGGCTGCAAAAAGGGGGCATAACTAGAAGCCTTTTCTTATTCACAGAAAACAGACACTTAAGTGCATTACATATTAACGCTTACATGTTTTCACTTTGCCATTAATGCTTTTAGAAAATAAGGATATAGTGCCCATGGAATCATTATTCAGAGTTATAAATATAGGGTTGTAATTACTACAAAGATAAAAAATATTATTTTATTAATATTATTATTTTGATATTTATTCTAAGGCATTGTATGAGAGGACTGCAGGATGGGAGCCCGGAATACCCAAAGTCGGTGGGACATAAGTATGAGAAGGCTGGGGGTTCAATGAAGCCCCTCCATGCTTCTCTGACATTCCTGTCCTTATAATCAAAACTATGCCTCTATAAATGGCAGGGAGGGACACTTTTATAACTAGTAGTAAATGAATAAAATAAGATTTGGCATGACTGCTTTGGCCTAACAATTCTGCCCATTTGCACTGTTATTTTTAATTTGCTACAAAAACATAAGGCAAATATCTATGACTGTCAGTCTATAAATTTATGAGAAGAGCTAAACATAGAACTTGAAGGCAGATAAGAACCATTCGGCCCATAATAATAATAATAATATGGATATAAAATAGTATTATAACACACCTAAGCAACAATATAACAACAATATAAGGCTGAACTTGATGGACGCATGTCTTTTTTCAGCCTATATAACTATGTAACAATGTAACTATGTGTGTGTTAAACATAATCATGCCTGACAGTGATTACGGTTCATCTATAACAGCAGTGTCTGTTGGGTTTGTTGTATGAATCCACAGTCAGGTACATGTGGTGTATTTCAGATCAATGGTAGCAATTGTTGAATCTGTTTATAAGCAACACAATACATAACCAGATAAATACAATAAATCTGACCAGAACAATATTTGTTGCTAATAGGCAGGTCCCAGTGCAGCTCCCCTGCACCTACACCCACAGCCACCTTCCATTCTGCTCCGTGCCACCCACTGTACAGTGTTGTGGATTAAGGCACTATGTGCCCATGGACTGCACTACATAAGGCTAAACTGTATCTATCATTTGTTATTGTCATAAATAAATGGTAGATGTGGAACCAAGGAGTTTAAAAAAATTGATTTAATAAAATTGAATAGATTTGAATAAGCTATCTAATGGGGTATGTTCTGGGTGAGAGGCAGAAAACTATTTTGGGATAACAGTATGTTTGAATAGTGGATTTGCTTTTGAATTTGCCACTTTGTAATATGGAATAAGGTCTATTTAATTTAATGAATAGATCGTTGTGCAGTAATATTAACGCATATATTTTGCTTCCACAATGACTAAGGCATGGATTTTTTTTTTTAAATTAATTAATGTGCCACATTTTGCCACATAAAACAACATCCCAGATACTTTAAACCAAATATGCCAAATCCAATAACACTGGATAAAATGCAGATTTTTCAGACTGTCTTTTTTTGGTCTTACCTTATTTTTGGTAATTTGTCCAAGGTTTCAAAGAGCTAGGTCAGAGGAAACACCAAGATTACTGCCTTGAAAATTAGCAAGCTTGGTGCAAGGAAACCAAGCTAGTTTCATAAATTAATCAGGACCTTCAGATTTAAACATGACCTAATTCATAACCCATTGTGGTTTTCAGACTTTAATCTATGTTCTCTAGTCAAACTGTGCTCCCCTGCCTTTGCTGACAACAAGCTAGAATCTTACTTAACGTCACTACATTTGACAAATATACATAGATTCTTCATTTTACATCAATGCTTTTTACAGCAATTACCACTTACATTGAGCTTCAATTTTACAGTTCATCTGAAATGACATCATGGCAAACCAACACCATATTGCCTTCTAATCATTACGGTTTATTTAATTGCCTATGGTTTTAGAATTGGATATTCAGCAAGCTCATATAGGTGTGATGGTCAGGGATCCACATACTTTCATATTTTATATTGCTGTCACCGCAATGCTAATTTATCCAAACGACTGTACATGCCTTGCTCAGATCAACTCTATCATCAAATCAGATTGTAAGTGCTTACAATAACCGTCAACAATCTTTGTGAAAAAAACATAATCAGCATTCAATAGCTCCAGAACAATTCTGTCTTCCCTAGAGCTCCCTATTAAACATCTGACAGTGAGGATACACATTTTATTCCTTGGCATCAGGGTCTCCAAGTTGCAGTAAACAGACCTCAGGCTGATGTAGGAACTATGGCATAGTGCAGGAATAGTCAATTATGGACTGCATTTTGCTATTTAGCAAAAATTGAGAAAACGTTAAGGATAATAAAAGCAAATATATGAATCGATAAATAACTATGGTCATATCATAGCTATTATCATAACATTGATTTTTCTTTCACTGTTTAAAAATACAACTGGTCCATTATTGTCTGGGCTACAAGTTGTTTTTTAATGAATGTTAAAGTAAAACTTAAAGTGCACTTAAAAAATATTGTGCTTTCTGGTTTACAACAATTCTAGTTTTTACCCAACATAATGCTTTCTGAAGGCTGTATGTATTCAAGCTCTGGTAAAGCTACAAGACAAACATTTGACTAATAAAAGTTTAAGTAGGGAAGAACTTTATTAGCATTGCCATCATATATATATATTTAACATTGTGGGGTTTTTATAGTACCAAAGTAAACAGCGCATTCATATTGCAACCAATGTGATAGCAAATGTAATTGCGGGGTCAGTTAGAGTCAGTTATATCCAAGGGTGTGTAAACTCTGTTTCGTAACTATGGCAACTTCCAAAAGAGGTAGCTTTCTACACAGTCGTACCTCCCAACATTTCCATCCGACAAACTGGAATGTCCACCCACTCTTCCTTAACCAGAAGGTACACTCTCTCCTGAATGGCAAAATCCCTGTCCATCATGAGCCTCCATTCCTCACAGCCACATATTCTTCAGAAGGGATCTATACCTTCTTTAGCAAGCTGCATGCTCCTGGCAGGCCCATCTAGTCTGTCTGACTTGTTACATAAGATTGAAAGGACTATGGAGATGGAAGACCATAGAAAGCCGTCACACTGTAGGACCAAACATAGAAACGCGGGAAAAGATTACAACCTCACAGGAGCCTCCAAAATCAAGACTGTCCCATGTAAAATTGGGAGACATATGCATACTGAGTTAGATAAACAAGTAATCAAATAACCCTACATCATGATTTGTAATCGCAATAATGTTGCTGGACATTTGGTGAGATGTGTAGAATAAAAAGGAAATGAGTCATAGAATATGCTTTGCATGCATAAATGATTTTACAGATGAGGCTACCTATCTTTATAACATAATAATTACCTACAGCATCTGAATTATAATCCAGTGCACTGAAAATGATTCATCCACCTGATCAATGAGCAGGAAAAAAGTAGTTTGCATAAAATTCATAGTAATTAACTACTTCAGTGGTAGAAGTTCCCCTAACACAATACTGATGATTAGGCATCATATTTTGTAGATAAAAAAGATGGTAATCAAACATTTAGACATAATTTTTTTTATAGTAATAAGCCCTTAAGGACGGCTGTAATTAATTTTAATTTATGCTTGTATAGGTTTTATTGCATATCAATGGTGATTATGTGTTTTATTTAAGGTAGAAAACGAAGACATAAGTCTTATGTAAAAATATCCTTCCATTACCCCTTTGGGTGCTGGGGATGGGGATTCATTATGTTTACATTAAAAACAGCCTACACTTTAACTAGGGAAACCCATTTTTTAGGAGAAATTAAGCTATTCCTACATACGGAAGTATTCAGCCTAGACCTAGTGTGGTAGGTCTAGGGGGGCAGTGGGCTCTCTGCCACATAACAAGGAGCCTCAGGTTCCTTGCAAAATCCACTACTCAACATGCCAATTAAAATGGAGATTGTGGTTCAATAACAGTGCGGAAGGGTTGTCCAGAGTCATCACAATCCTCCATAGTTTCCTTCTGTACTGCACTTCCCTTATGAATATATAATGGGGAAAACCCCAAAAACATTATCTTTCACCTACAATTACCACCAAAAACACAAACCAAATAGTAAAGATTAAGGAAACAAAACATAAAAGCTTCCATTCTCCTTAATACATTTATCCAATAGACGTGATCCTATATGCCCATGTAAGTGACATTATGTAATATAAATCTGTTTAAGAACACATAGGGGTTATAATTAAAAATCATTCTAAAGAGTTCCTCCACTGGGGCAGGAAAAGACCTTGCTTGGTCTTCTTCAAGACTTTTGGACATGGATCAAATGAGTGTGTGGAAAAAGGTCATCTGGGATTAATTCCCTACCTTATGGGTTCTTTCTTCTATCTGCATATCTTGTCAAAGAACCACCTCATCATCTTACAGTTGTTACAATATTACGGTTGGCTATCCAGGAAACTGTATACTGTTTTGTTTGGAAGAAAAATGATTTCCCAAAGTGTTTTTGTCATTGTATTTTCAGTGCTTCAGGCAATTAGTAGTATTTATCAATGTGCTGTATTTCTATTGTGACCATCTTTGAAATGGTGATGACATCATGGAACACAGCAGGCTTAAATTATACCAGAGGTTTCAGTTGCAAGTTCAACACATTTGCTGAGGCCCAGTTAACATGATTATATTTACAATTGGTTTGGTTTATACTCACTGAAAAATGTGATAAAGCAATAACATTTCTCATACGACCTCTTATGGTCAGGTTAAGGTCTAGTTTAGATCAGCTGACAGCAGCCTTTGTCAATCCAGCTGTTATTTTATCCTGACTCCAAATCACCATTATCTAGATGCAGTTCACCAACAACTGTACTGTTAATTTTTTATGTGTCTTAAGGTCAATTTCCACAATCTGGCATCCTTCAACACACTATCAATATTATACAGATCCCACGTGATATCCATTAAAGAGCACAAAGAAATCAGAGTATTATAATACATTTTAGGGCTGAAACAACGAATCGATAAAATCGATAATAATCGATAACGGAAATCGTTGTCGACGATTTCCGTTATCGATTAATCGAGTGATCAATTCGTTGTTGGAGCACTCGGCTCCTTTTACTTACCTCCGCGAGCGTTCCCCGCTTCCGCTACACGCGCCTTCTTTTAGTTGCGGTTCGCTCTGTGCGAGTGGCTCCGTTCGCACAGAGCGATTCGCTCTGTGCGAGTGGCTCCGTTTGCACAGAGCGGTTCGCTCTGTGCGAGTGGCTCCATTCGCACAGAGCGAACCGCTCTGTGCGAGTGGCTCCATTCGCACAGAGCGATTCGCGGGGGTGGGGGTGGGGTTTCAGGGGATGCAGGGCAGAGTGGGGGTGGGGGGGCAGGCCAGGGTAGGAGACTGAGTGCAGGGCAGGGTGGGGATGCAGGGCAGGGTGTGAGTGTGGGGGCAGGGCAGGAGACTGGGTGCAGGGCAGAGTGGGGGTGGGGGTGCAGGGCAGAGTTGGAGACTGGGTGCAGGGCAGAGTGTGAGTGTGGGTGCAGAGCAGAGTGGGTGCAGGGTGTGAGTGTGGGGGCAGGGCAGAATGTGGGGGCAGGGCTGGGTGCAGGGCAGAGTTGGAGACTGGGTGCAGGGGCACAGTGCAAAGTGCCAGGGCTGGGTGCAAAGTGCCAGGGCTGGGTGCAAAGTGCCAGGGCTGGGTGCAAAGTGCCAGGGCTGGGTGCAAAGTTCTGGGTGCAAAGTGCCAGGGCTGGGTGCAAAGTGCTGGGTGCAAAGTGCCAGGGCTGGGTGCAAAGTGCCGGGTGCAAAGTGCTGGGTGCAAAGTGCCAGGGCTGGGTGCAAAGTGCCAGGGCTGGGTGCAAAGTGCTGGGTGCAAAGTGCCAGGGCTGGGTGTAAAGTGCCAGGGCTGGGTGCAAAGTGCTGGGTGCAAAGTTCTGGGTGCAAAGTGCCAGGGCTGGGTGCAAAGTGCTGGGTGCAAAGTTCTGGGTGCAAAGTGCCAGGGCTGGGGCAAAGTGCCAGGGCTGGGGCAAAGTGCCGGGTGCAAAGTGCTGGGTGCAAAGTGACAGGGCCGGGTGCAAAGTGCCGGGTGCAAAGTGCTGGGTGCAAAGTTTCTTGAACAGTAATAGTCCACCTCTTTTCAGAATGTTTGGGGTTATTTTGTTTCATAAATATTGTGTTTGGGTTTTTGTACTTTGAAAATATTGTTTTTTTATTACATCATAACAAAATAAGAATGTTAATGTAAATTTTAAGTTGTTTTTTAACATCCAGTTCATTAAATTATTTTAAATAAACAAAAAATTTGCATATTGTTTTTTTTTATCCGATTAATCGATTAATCGAAAAAATAATCGGCCAACTAATCGATTATTAAAATAATCGTTAGTTGCAGCCCTAATACATTTACAATAAAAAATGATACAAAACTAGTACAAGCAATGAGATTTTAAAACAACTGATACAGACGTATTAAAAAAAAAAAAAAGGAAAGGTCACACATCTTTGGAAAGCTGTTAAAAAAAACCAAAAAAAAACAAACAAACAAACAACTGATACATAAGCTTTAGAACGGGTTCCTATTTTCTTCCATCAGATTTTAAAGTATATCGTATATTGTATGTGACATTTCAGAATAGGCATTTTCTTTTAAATTTTGGTATTGATTATTCAATTAATTAAAGGTTAGGTTTCTCTTAGTTGTTCAAAAGTGAAATCGGGCATCTACTTATATCTCACATCCCAATATGATTTGAATGTCTTTCTTGGACCATAAAATCTTTCTTCATATTATTCAGTTGCTGAGCTGAGACAATATTACTGGTTACTATATTTGTTTAAAAGAGAACTCTGTCAACTAACCTAACTGATGTTTTTTTAAATAACTATAATAGGTAGAGGAACAGAAGTCCAGGGCCATAGGAAGGGTGAGGCAAGAGAGGCACTCACCTCGGGCGCAGCTGTAAGGGGGCACACAACTGCCCGAAATTAGGGAGCACGAGGTCTGTCACTTCAGCACCAGTGAATAATGCCAAGTGTTGGGATATGACAACATACCCAAGCACTCTGCATGAATAGCCGGTGCATAGTGATTAGGGAGCACTAAAGCAGAGGTGGAAGTGACAGACATCGCGCTCCCACGACAGGATGGAAGATGGAGTGTGAAGGATGAGAAAGGTAAGAGATGAGGAGAAAGGGGTGTAAGGGCAGTATATGTGTAGGTGTGTGCATGGGCAGACGTGTGTATGGGCAGGTGTGTGTAAGAACAGTGTAGGTATGTGTGTGTTTGTAAGCTGGTGTGTATATGTGTATATATATATGTGATTATGGACAGGTATGTGTAAAAGCAGTGTGTGGGGGCAGTGTATGTTTATATGTGTGTGTAACGGTAGTGTAAATAAAATAACCTCTGTAAAAAAAATAGCTGAAGGGTACAATTTTCCATTCAGGCCTCTGGCGCAAAATGAACTAGCTATAGCTCTGAAGAAGATATAGCATATCTAGAATTTAGTAAACAATTTGACTCTATCCATGATTTAAGATGTGATTTAAATAAATTGCAGTGTTTGGGTTTGGATGTTAAAATAGTTGAATGGAAGGTAATGGTCCAGTGACAGGGAAAAAACTGTTGTAGTTAGTAAATATCAGAGGAAGGTCATGTAACTAGTGGGGTATACCAAGCATCTATTCTGGATCCACTTCTCATTTTATTTATTTATATTTTATTGGTTTTGTTACAAATGGTCTTAAACGTAAGGTAAACTTTTCTGGTGGAAAAAGCCAAATGGCTTTCAAATAATGGTATAAATAAATTCTAAGACTGGTTGAGAGTGTGGCAGCTGCTGTTCAATGTTGATAAATGTAAAATAATGCACTTGGGGATGTAAAAATCCAAACACCATTAGAGGTAATGTTCTATTATTTGTGTGGACCTACAGATAGGCAGGCAGTGTAACAAAGCGGCGGTAAATGCAGGCACTATGCTGAGCTGTATAGCAAGGTGCATTAATGGTAAGATATACCTTACAGACTGGTAAGAATTTTCAAAATGGTAAATCTGCAGGCTAAAAATTTGAAGGAAAGACTTAAAGATAGACAGAATGTAACAGAAACATTCAAATAACATAAAGGGATTCCACAAAGTACAAGAGTAAAGTATATTTAGAGGGAGGAGAAATGTTAGGAGAAGCAGTCATGGTCTAAAGATTTGCCTTCAGGAAATAATTGTAGGTTGCAAACAGTTACAAATATTTACCGCTGAGGAGGCACACAGAGAGATCCATTTCTGTAATCCGTTGTTGCACTGTGTCTGCATCAGACGTCAGACACGGAGAGGCAGAATATATATATATATATATATATTAGGGTTCTAGTCTACAATTACATTGATATCTGCACAATGTACACAAAGAATATACATACAACATAGGCAAAAATGGTCTCATCTCCTTTTCCTATATGCACAGCCAGGAAAGCAGCTGTCAGAACTGTTGGCAGATACTGTATGCCCGTCTTGTATAAAAATAAAACAGCAATGAGATAAACACCTTGTGTTTAAATATAACAGAAATGCACACCAAATAGAAAAAAGGCTAGTAAAATATAATAAGATTCCATGCCCGAAAGAAGTGTCATCCATGCACTTAACAAAATCATGAGCATATGAATTTTAAAGCATACACACCAAAGAAAGAGAGGCCAACACAAAATATACTCAAATTAAATTTGCTTGAATAGGGCAATTATAATTAAAAACTATATTAAAAATGAAAAAGCACATACCAAAAATGAGAAAAGCAAAAATGGGCTAATACAGGATAAGCTTACCCCCTGTTTCAGATCCCCCAACATTTCGGCAAACTGCCTTTTGTCAAGGGTAGGATCAGTTATCTGAATACATTTACCCTGAAACAAGTGGTCATGGATTATCACTTAAGGCTTGATTAGCACACAACTGAGAAGAATAATGTTATCCAAATGTATTTGTTAAAAAAACAAAAACATGGTTTAAAATGGATGTATTTTCCAGTTTGTCACCATAGCAACTACATATCTGGGATATGAAAAAAACAGCACTTTTCATATGAAATATATTTCAAATCAGGCTGTCACTTTTGGAATACCCTACACGATCAGTGGCACAAGTAAGAAATATGTTTGTAGTAGGGAAAACGTTGTAATACTGTAAGACAATGGGATTGCTATTTAGAACTGCATCTTTCTTTTATATACAAAGGCCACAAACTCCCTTGAATATTGGATGAATTAGGAGCCAACTAAACAAACAGCTGAATATACTCTCAAATTCTGAAAACATGTAACATTTTGTCACATGTGCTTAATACTCATAATATCCAGAAGTCTAATAACCTCACTTGTTTCTAATGGTAGTCACAATGTTCCACAGCTTATCCCTTTAAGATATTTTATGTATGCTAACTCCGGGGTTTCCCTAAAACACAACGATGTGAGACCTGGGAAAGTTTCTCAAACCACAAACTGATTTCAGTAAACCTCTGGGTCCGTGTGAGTTTTTCTCAATCACCTAGAATGGCCATTTTGAATTTCAAGATCTCTAAGGCCAACTTAGTGAATAGGTCTACTAAAATAATAACTGTTACACTTCACTGACATTTGGAACATGTATCCTGTCCTTTCTATCCTAAAGTGGCTTTACCTGCAGGTCTGTCCCACAAAGGCTACTTGACTGTTGTGACCCTAAAATATTTACATTGCAAGGCTTATCACATGGCCTGATATATATAACATTTTACACGTACAATAGAACTGTATACAACAACACTGGCTATCAGAAAGAATGCCTTTCTCCGACACACTACAGGAAGGTTAAACTTTTTAGCTATAAACTCTTTTATTTTATTACTCTTCAAGGAAATCCTATAGGTTTCTTTGTAAACCACAAAACTCCATTTTATTATTATTTTTAGGGGGATAAAATCAATAGTCCTTTATCTACTAATAAAAATGTTCTGGTTAAGAGAATCCATGATCATGTGTTATCATTTATTGAATGTAGACAGAAGAGCTACTACTGATTGGCATTTTATTCGTTCTATTCTTATTATTATTACTTAATATAGTTTCACCATATTCCACAGTGCTATACAATAGGTAAACAGGACATAACACATGGTGTATTACCTAACAATTTAGACTTACAGAAACAAGCTTACATAGTATTAGTCTATTAAACATAGAAAAAAAGAAAAGTTTAAAATCCACTCTGTGACACTTAATAAGACACTATGTAACTCAAAGGGAAATTTATAGCAGGCATTTAACAAACTGTCCTCACTTGTCATTAATTCTCTAATGGTACCATTTTTCCTCTATAAACAAACATGGCTCAGTGGTTCTTACATACAATTTACCAGCCATATTGAAAAGGTCAGGGCTCTTAGCAGGTCAAATTATTGTTCAGTAAGTAAAAGTGCAAATGCAGCTTGTCTTCTTCTCTTGGTTTTATATCAATAAACAAAACACTGAGATCACATCATATATGTACACGTTCATATTTCATTTTAACATCAAACCCAGACAATTTCCTTCCTATTTTTAGATCGAAACACACATTCTGCCATGGTTAAAAAAAAGTCAGTCCCACCAACAGCTTATCTACTGTGCAACATTTTCGACTAATTTATGCTCATCCAACTGCCTTGCAATTATTTGCTCATCATTCAAGCTTCAGAACCGTGTGCATTATATAAAAAAACGTGGTTTTGATTCTGTTTTAAAATTGTTCTAATTACCTTAGCAAACAGTGGAATGTTCTTACAGAGTTGTCCATTCAATTGGTAGCTGTGGGGCGGGGGCACCGCTTTTCAAGCTTTGTACATCCTCCCTATATCTTTCGACAATATCAAGCCAAACTTGTTCTCCTGTAATCTTCTGTTCGTTATTTAAGCTGTAGAACCACATTAAGTGAAATGTGGCACTATTGGCAGACTTCCTATCAGCAACGCAGAACCAGATCTAAATATACCAATTGAGGCATGTCTGAAAATTGTATGAATGTCTGAAAATGAGGGGCCCCCAACGGAACAAACAATCACTCTTGCTCACTCATGCTCACTATCTGTCACTGCTCTTACTCTCCATATCTGCAACTCCACTTCTTCTCATGCCTCTTCATGTCCTTTTTGTACTCCAAGAGGCCTGAAAGATTCTAGGAGAAAGAGAAGCTTTTCTGTATCTCTTTTTCTCCACAAATCTGTCCGCATTATTCGAAGGCCTGATTAATGGAGCTGATACTGAGGGGAGAAGTCGACGATAAAAGAAAACAGAAGAAAGAAGAACAAGAAGAGGCAAGAGAAGAAGTAGAGCTGCGGAAAAGAAGACAGGAACTCGGAAGGGGTCAGTGGAGAAGGTAGGTAGATAATGAGAGAGAGTAAGTGAGAGAAAGAGAGAGCATGAGAACATGTGAAGAGTGCATGAAAGAGCGCGAGTGAGTGACTATGGAAAAGCCCTCCGAATTTTGTCTGAATCGCATGGGTATAAAACAAAATTAGTTGTCAGAAAACTAAATATGTTGTCGCAAAACAAGTGGACCAAAAACTAAACAAAAAATTGTTTTTGGTTCATTTGCACAAGTCTGGTATCTAGTCTCTTTCGAAGTTACTCAGTGAATCCATCATAATAACGTTGATCATAAAACCTTAACGGATCTTAATCAATGAACCTTTACATTTCTATGTGCGATGAGATCCATAGAAGTGTCTTCCAAAATCCATTTCCGTGCTATGCAGGAATTGCATGATACCTTGGCCAATAGCATATACAGTACGTTCTTTGTTTTAAAAATGCCAAGGATTCTGTTCCTATATCAGTTTAGAATATGGTTCAATCAACATAAATCCAAAATTCTGTAGGTAACACATTTAGTAAAATTTGGCATTCTGGTTATTCAACACCGTCCATGCCACAACAATGCTCCATTCCTACAGTCCCACTTTTACACTGTGGAACTATAAATGGTATGTGTGTTTTTACTTATACCCCCCAGTCTGCCAGCAGTTTAGTTTATTTAACTTCCGAGACAGTATGCCATGGATTTTACAGATGATTTATCAGAAATGTATTAAATGTTCACTGATTTAAAAAATATAGCTAAGCAACTAAAGGCGGTTTAGTAACCTTAGATGTTAGCAAAGAAAATCTACACAAATAAAAATGGCTTATAGGATTCCCATTCCCCATACAGCACTGTTTTTCTAGATATAAACTACATCAGAGCTGCCTACCTTCGGTCTAGGAAGGCTAAAGGCAAAATGTGTTTCCATGGTTATAGAAACGTTGTTTTCATGTTAACCCTGCAAATAACAAATGCTACAAGAAGACACCTCGGTAAATCTCATGTTAAGAATAGGTTTCTATGCAATGAGAAAGAACTAGTTCTGACATAAATGGCCATTATATACATTACATTATAAATATGTCCCATCAGTTCTCATATCTGTAATTCAACCTAAAGACTGCTTAAACCTGGATTAGTTCATCACTTAGTCTCTTTGATTAATATACCGGTGCCCATATATCTGGGTAGGTTAAGAAATCCGCTAATACCCCTTAATCAAACTGGTACCCCAAAAATAATAACAGACACGTACTGTTTATTAGGACTTAGTATATACACCTTCAGTCTTATTATGATCAGTAGTACAATTAGATATCTTATATACTGAGTTTTTATGCATGTCATAACATATGCATAACTGCATGACTATGTTACACACTTTCAATCACATTAACATGTTAACCCTGCAAGTAGCAAATGGTATAAAAAGTCAACTGGGTCACTTTCACGTACAGACAGAAACAGAAATGAGGCGCTGTGTAAGCCAAGCGAGACCTGGCCACAAGAGACAGATGGACAATAGCAAGGCGTCTCAGCAGGCTCAGCTCCTGCTCAACCTAAATCTAATACACATTTGTCTATAATGTTATGGTATTTATACATTCCTAGATAAAAAATACTCTTCCTGACACAGCCTGGCAATCTGTATAATTCTTATACATTTTCTATAATACTTGGGCTATATAATTTGCACAATATACAAAAAAAATGTTTATTTTTTTTTATTATTTACAGGATTACTATTCTGCTACACGACTTCTAATTTCATGTGTTATATTTTATCCCCAATTAGGAGAAAAAAGTGAAAACTACAAAAAAACATATTCTATTTTGTTACAGAATATTTGAATGATTAACGCTCATTAACCTTAGTTTACAATACTTTGCAATTTCTCTTTGTAAATGCTTCAACCGGAATTAGATCTAGAGATTGACAGCTATCTAATGTGTCCTGCACCGCATTCCATTTTTTTATACGTTAGTGGTACAGCACTTAAAAGGTTCACAGAAATATCAACAATGATGTAGCATCAGAATGTGTAAATCAACTATAAATATAATCATTTTGAGTTCACAATATTATTATACTCATCACTGCTGAATGGTATTAGCCTTTACCACTTCTGCTGGGAGGCTGTTCCACTTATCTACCGGTCTCTCATGTCCCCTTTGAGGGGGAGTAAGTTTATACATTCAGAGATACTTTTTCATAACAAATATTACTAGAACTGTGTATCACGTGGGCCGACTCACTGCTTTTCACTTTGTGTTGAATAACATAAAATATTAAAATAATTTTATAGAATAAAAGTTTATCATTCCTTAGACCCTCTTTCATGTAACAAAAATATTTTCCCTAAGACTTGCAGTGTGTGACCTTGGGTTAGCATTATAAAGCTCAGAGAGTTTTAACTCTTTGTTAGACCATTAGGATAAAAAGCTCAACCCATTCTTCTCAGGCAGTTTGAAAGTGGGCCTACTCTTTCATCATATAATACTTAAATACTCATTATTAGAAAATATTTAAGCAATAAAAAAAGTGTTATTTGAAAAAAAAAAAAAGCAAATATTAGATACAAATGAATCACAAAGAAAAAAATAGATTTCCTTTAAAGAAAATCACCATTTTTTTATGAAGCACTGATTTTTTTATTATAGAATCACTCTTACAATCTCTTTGTCTAAAATTCTATTTGCTTTTTAATAAATACAGGATCCGTCTCATATAGCCTTTGATCATCGCATTTGAAAGACACAAATGTTAATTATATCTTTGATCAATACATCAAAAAGGCAGAATGTTTGTTATATGACATCTACCCGCCGACAGTTTGCTGCAAGGAGTTATCTGGATCTCCCGGGGATCTCCACTGCCACTCTCAGCTTAGAAATGGTACGCATGGTGAAGCTCTTTTTTTAGTAGTAGGTGTTAAAGATTCGCCTGATCATTATGTCAAGTGCCACTAACACTATTTGCTCACTGCTTTCCCTATGATGTCCATCAATGGTAAGTTTCATTTGTCATTTTGAGCATGGCTATGTCAAGCTGGCCACCTGGTTTCCAGGGTTATCAGGCCTGGCATCAGTTGAAGAACATTAATGTTTCCCACACAACTTAGGTGAAGTTAAGTATGTGTTCCTCAAAATAAATCACATCTTGGTGAGCTTGGTACTGCGGGCAAGGAACTTTAGTCTTCTGACAACCCAAGACTGTGTGAAACAAGCCTTGCTAATCTTAATGTGTCATTGGACTTCACATTGAGTCAGCTACAAAAGACAATAAAACAAATTATTACCATAACAGATCATGCCACAAAAGCTTTATACACCTTTTGTTAAAAAAAGAAGCTCTTCAACAACCATGTATTCTCACCTAGCATATATAACTCACTTTTTCAATATAAGCATTACATTCAGGTATATGTGTGGATATGATCATTGTTCACAGAACACATCGGCTAAAATAGGGATTCTGGAGGCTGTATCAGCCTAACGAACAAACAACTTCCAAAGTGCATTGCATTGTGCACACTCATGATTCTGCTTATTACAAACACTCTCAATATGCCAATTTCTTCTTGTCCTAAAGCAATACAACATTTTGGGTCAACTCGACAGCACTTGACATTATCCCACTGTTGCCAAAGGGAGATCAGATTCAGTACAATGTACGCCTATAGCAAGGGAACTAAACGTCACAGTCCCTCTGGTTACCAAGCTGTGAAGTGTGCTAATAATTCCATGCCTGCAGTTGGCTTTTATTTGGTTTATTGGATGGGTCAAACAGGAAAATACACACTTGTGTGTTTCTTGCAAGAGTTCCTACATGGATCACACCATATCTAATGCACTGAGCTCCAGACAAATAAAAACAAAATAGGGGTATATAAACTGTAGGTTGTATGAAGAATTCCTGCACCACATACTTATTAAAGGAACCCCCAACCCCAGCTTCTTCTGTCATTAGCATTTAACATTTCTAACAATGATTGATGTTTTGTTCTCCTGTAACCAATGATGGAACATATTCATGGTTTCAGTATATTGTGTATATATATATATATATATATATATATATATATATATATATATATATATATACACAACAACATGTCTGGTTTAAACTCAATATAGAAAGAAATCATCCTGAAATTAAAAGGATAAACACTGTTGATTAAGAGTAACCAAATGCATTACCAATATGCACATATTTGTCTCTACTTGGAAGACTCATTATGAACTCCTTACCAGTACATCAAAAGATTTGCAGTAGCATCATTGCTATGCAAAGGTATTTCTGCAGATCTTGTGTGACCCTTCACCCGTACTACCCAACCTGAGACAGGGCAAATAAACCTCAATTAAAGAGAATTCTGTTCTGGATGCTATCTAGAATACTGACTCCAGCGCTGGGGTTACGTGTCCTAATTAATGAGCCAGCAGTGGACAGCGACAGGTACTGAAAACCCTTTGCCTGCATTGAGAGAGAGATCAGCATGTGCAGCCTCAAAAAAAAAGGACAGCAGTAATTCCAGAAAAGATCTTACCTGTTTCACAGATCACATCAATCGGTGTAAAAGGGTTAAGAGAGGGTTAACAGGCAGCAGAAGCTGGGGGAAGGCTGCTGGATGGTCCTGCATTGGGTGGCTGGGCTGTGAGACTGCGGATACTGCTCTCTCTCTCTTGAGGTCTGTTGCTCCTCTGATTGCAATGCACTGTAGTGTGATCGAAGTGCGTATTGTGTAGCAGCAAGGGAAGGCTGCGAGAAGTCAGTCCCATAGTCCACGCAGTGAATGGCAATGCTGGAGGAGGAGCTCACAGCTGCAGCTCCTTGGGAAAAAGCAACACTAATATATATGTGTGTGAGAGAGTGTGTGAGTGTGTGTATGTATGTGTGAGAGTGTGTGTATGTGTGTGTGTATGTATGTGTGAGAGTGTGTGAGTGTGTGTATGTGTGTGTATGTATGTGTGAGAGTGTGTGAGTGTGTGTATGTGTGTGTGTATGTATGTGTGAGAGTGTGTGAGTGTGTGTATGTGTGTGTATGCATGCTCACTACCACTGGAGAAATCAGCCTCTTCAGATACAACTGAGACAGCTTATCATTATCTAACTGGGTGCTGTAATGTTACAATGCCTCCTATTATGCTGTACATATGCTGAAACCTGTCATCAGAAGTGATAAATACTTTAGCATGTTATGTTATACCCCTCTGTTGATTGAAGTTTTCAGTTGCTCCCTTACAGAAGCTGAAGTTGCATTCTTATCCATCTACTTTCTTATTGCTTCCTTCCAGACATTATTTAACATTTGTTACAGTTAAACCGTTGTGAAGGTGAGGTACAGTTTGTCCATACAAAACTAGGTTTGCCGATAATGGTTTATCCACAAATAATGCCACCAAGAGCTAGATTTTCGACTGAGTGTTTGAAGGGGTTAGAGTTACCAAGTTGGCCAAAGTTTCATGGACAGAAACACAATTCTCATTCTACTGGTGCTGGTATATTTAATGTTTTGCCCTGTACTATGTGAGATGTATAAACTCACAGAGGGGACGCCATTAACTAATTGTGGTTCTGATGAGTTCATTGTTGTGACGAATTAAAGTATGTGCTTTGTTGGAATTATGGAATCTATATGGTGCGTGCCAGCATTTTTCATGTCCTACCTTCAGCAAGCTGTCCAGGGCAAAAGGTGTGGGGAAACGCTATACATACCAAGATGGCAGCAAACAGAGTGAACATTTAAGCAACATAATAAAGGAAAGGAGATGAGGTGCTGAGATTTTTAATCTTTATGGCAAGAACAAAATGTTAAAGTAAATCAACAACAGGTTCCATTTACCTGTTGCCCATTCTCTTATACTTTTGTTCTCCTGGAAAGGTAATTTTCACAGGTTGCTGACCACCACCTGCCTCTCTGCTATATAGGATGTATGAATGCAAGGAAGGGAACCAATTACTTAGTTGTGTACATGCCCCACATTGCAAGGAGGCACTTTATAGGTAGAGGCGGGCAACATGGAAACATTACAAATGGCAAACAACTGCTAGTACAGTCTGCCGACAAACCCTTTAAGCCAACACTTGAAAGTTCACAGTTTCATTAGCCTTGTTTTAGGCCTCTACCCTGCTAACTATGCAGGTGACTTTATATATGTGCCCAGATTCCCAGAAACACCTAGAGTATTTGTGCACTGGGTATAACATGACTTCTTAAACAAGTGAGATGCCAAGCAGTCAATTAAGCTACTTGTGTCATATCTCTGATGCTGCTTGTTGGAATATATATCTTTATATTGCACTGAAAGAGTTTTCTTTGAAACAATTGTGTTTTAAAATATGTCGTAAACTCTATCAGAAATGTCGTTTTCACTCACATTTCTCCCATGGAAACAAATAACTGGAAAAATAGTTCAAACGTGGCATTATAAAATTGTCACACCTGGGGGATCAGTTCTTTTATTTTTGTTTATTGTATGGAAATTCAGTCCTGCATCAAGGGACTGCATGTGCCTATATGCCAGTGCCTGCTCAAGCCTTCCTATTACTGCTCCTATATTTCCTTTTGTAAAATCATTCCTTAGACCCTCTTTCATGTAACAAAAATATTTTCCCTAAGACTTGCAGTGTGTGACCTTGGGTTAGCATTATAAAGCTCAGAGAGTTTTAACTCTTTGTTAGACCATTAGGATAAAAAGCTCAACCCATTCTTCTCAGGCAGTTTGAAAGTGGGGCTACTCTTTCATCATACAATACTTAAATACTCATTATTAGAAAATATTTAAGCAATAAAAAAAGTGTTATTTGAAAAAAAAAGCAAATATTAGATACAAATGAATCACAAAGAAAAAAATAGATTTCATTTAAAGAAAATCACCATTTTTTTATGAAGCACTGATTTTTTTTATTATAGAATCACTCTTACAATCTCTTTGTCTAAACATTCTAACTGGAAAAATAGTTCAAACGTGGCATTATAAAATTGTCACACCTGGGGGATCAGTTCTTTTATTTTTGTTTATTGTATGGAAATTCAGTCCTGCATCAAGGGACTGCATGTGCCTATATGCCAGTGCCTGCCCAAGCCTTCCTATTACTGCTCCTATATTTCCTTTTGTAAAAGAATTGGGGTTTTTTCTAATATTGGGGGAAATTCACTGGACGTGTCTGCCAGTGCCTGCCCTGTGCCCTGCCACTTTTGCTGCTGTGGTGCAATCTCCATCCATACTCAAATATTTTTCTAATTTTGGGGGACATTCAGTATCCTGTACCATGGGGATGGATGTGTGTGTTCACTAGTGTCTACCCAGTGCCCTCCTCCTACTACTGCTGCTGCTACCAATTTTTGGATAAATTCCGTCCCATGGCATGCTGCTGGGTGTGTGCATCCATTGATGCAGTGCTGCTGTTGCTGATGATGGTTTATTTAATTTGATACATGTCTATTAACCTTGAATATTAGGTTCCTTTTTATGCATGTTTTTCTCCGTACGACTGGAAGTCCTGCTTATGTGATCTATAATGAATCACAAGATTTTTCTTTTTCAATGCTTTGTTGCTATGGTGATTTGGGTAATTAGGTGTTATGTCAATGATCTGCATTACTTCCGTGTGTAGGTCTGACTGCAGATTACCTCATTCTTAAATGCAGGAAAACTGCAGCAGCCAGTGAGACAATGTGTGGATAAAATATTTTAATAATGGTAAATTTCATTGGACCTGTGATATGATATTTTTTTAGGGGAAACTCTATTGAAAGGTGATGTTCCAATTCTGCTAAATGTATCACTTTTTGGAACAACATGTAGTATTACAGACTTTATACAAGTGAAACTTTGCCATCTTCCTATTGCCATATGGTGCAAATGCTTTAAATTGTTCACAAAGAAGCCACATTAAAGTAACATGCACTGAAAGAAATAACAAATTGGGTACCCAAAAACAAATAGCTTATGCAATGCACCCTCCATCCATTTGGGGCCACTAGAGGCATGGTGTACATGCTCCCAAGCAACCATTGGCCGCTAGGAATCAGGCATGGAGTGGATTATGTTTTGTATTGGCAATACACCTTTTTCTTTTTTTTTTTGGAAGAGATGCAAGCAAGCGGGCTCTAAATGATGGTAGTTAGTAGTAGATTCTTCTAATCTTTAAAAACACAGTAATATTAGTGACAAATTGGAATTATTTACTGGAACAACTTCTGAATCAATTTTAGTTAAGTATTAACCTCATTGTGACCAATGAGATATCATGTTTGTCATGAAAAGATGTCCCTAGAGAGAGACAGGGAACTGTTTCCCTGAGTTGCAAGACCCAGGTTTAAAAAAAAATATTTTTAATCCTTTTTTAAGAGGTTCATTTTTATATATGGAATTTTTAATGTATATTGGGTAGTTTGTGTGGCAGAGGTTAGTGAGAAATTAGTTAAGGTTATAGTTAGGTAAAGGTTATACAAATATTAAAACCATTAGAACATTTAAAATAAATAAAAATTATAGGACTATAGGGTGGTTTTTAAAGTCAGGGCAAGTTAACTTTTTGATATTTTCTTTCATTTATACTAGTTCTGGATAATTTACATACCTGCAAAGCTGTAATTTTTGTTTAAAATGTAACTCATAAAAACACACATATGAATGTAATGAATACATGTTATGAATGTTATGAGTATATATATATATATATATATATATATATATATATATATATATATATATATATATTTACTCACAGAGTCCATTGCACACCATTCCAAATGTTCCAAGCCCGGTGCTAGTAACCAGCAGTTTCCATATAAAACACTTTCAAAAAGATGGTCAGCACTCCAGGTCTTTAAATTGACAATTTCATTTTATTCAAAGTCAAGTCGACGTTTCAGTCATTACTGACTTTCATCAGGACATATATATATATATATGAATATGTATGTATAATTTGAATGGGTTTACTAAATGAAAAACAGGGTAATAAAAAGACATAGCAAAATTCCAAAACATGCTGTGTTCCTTAAAGGGTTAAACTCAATGTAATAAACAGGGGCTAGATTGAATCTTTTGTTCTACTGGCTGGTTAAGTTTGTTAAGTCCATTATAGATGGAGCATTGAGTGTACTCAATCAACCACCTTTAAATAACATGTTCTGTATAATTTTTTCTACAGTATTTTGAAACAGTTTTGTTTTTCATATATTTTACTCAACAAACAAAAATTGATGAAGAAGATAATGAAGTAGAGTAGACAAATAAATTGTTAATTTACCATCACTGGCTTTTGTTGTAGACATCATGAACTGAAAATAAAAAAAGTTACTGTTATAACTAAGGAAAAAATGTGCTGACGGGGTATTAATGAAAATAATACCCCAAGATGAAACAAACAAATGGTAAGCACAGGCACAGCAGAGATGGGTCATCAAAGTCAGGCAAGTCACACATCAAACAGGAATCCAAATCAATACCATTGTGCAATGCAGAAGGACACACTAGACCTTGTAATGGCAAACAGGTCTGTGATGTGTGTATATTTATAGAACTGTAGACCAAGTTACCACTAGTAATATGTGCCAAAAGGAGAGGCAAGTATTCAAAAAAGAGAATAGGAATCCTAATTAGTTAAAATTGAACCTTTAATATATCTCACTATAAAACCCATAAAAAGGAATAAAATAGTCCATAGTGCATATTGTATCTGACACATAGTAGCTCACATTATATATCAGCCAGATCCTGCCACAGTAATATATTGTGGTTACGGAACAAATTTGTAAATTGCAAACAAATAACATTTCCGGCTGTTTAGAAGCAGACTCGAGATGTCCAAACCAGTAGAACAAGGGTCCAAGAATAAACAGCATGTGCTTAAAAAGAAACTTTATTTTCCTGTTGTTTTTTTCTCTTTAGTTTAATTACCTTATTTACATTAAATGTAACAATGTACTTGTTTCTGGATCAAAATTAAGAGAGCTCAACAAAAGGGACACCCCAGGAATCATATGCACTTTAAAACAGAATCCCCTTTATGCATTTAAACTGTTTTCCAGCTTCCAAGCACTGAGTTACCAGCCACCACCAGCTCTCAGTTGTGTAAGCTTTCCTGTGAGTGTAACTAGACCCTGCAAGTGCTCCCATTGATTCAGTACAAAGTACTTTGATGCACATTCTTTGTTAGTGGGTCTATATTAGTGACGTAACTACAGTGTCAGGTTTCACCCTACTCAGCCTGGAGTCTTCCCTGTTACTTTACGCTTATGTTGTTTCTCAACCACTAGTGGCCGCCCTTGTCACTCTGAAGCCCTTCTAGTTACGTCCCTGGTCCCTTTAGGAACATTTGACTGTTCCTTTAAAAAAAATAAACTATAATTCTTATAACAGAGGATATGACCATTGAGATGCATAACAATTGTGCAGGTTTGTTCATAAATATTAACTAAAAGTTGAATGGATAGAAGGTTAAATTAACATCTGGTGGCACTATTAATTTCAAAATCCCCCAATGACTCACATTAAATCATATAGGCCTCTGCATTTCTGTGGAAGGGTACGTGATAACAGTGTGACATAGTGCAATTTATTTCTTTTTATTTTTTAATGTCACTATCACAAATCAGACATTATTCCTTCTGATTAAATAAAATGAAAAATTAAACTGTCTCCAGACACATACACAAATATCAAAAACTCTGATTTACAAACTATATGATTAAAAGGAGCTGGGGGACGTTAGTAAATGCAGTATATTAAACCAGAGAACCTTTAAACCAGTGTTTCATTTTGAAAAAAATATATCCATATTTATAGCAATACTTTACAATAGTTGTTTAAACCGGATTTACTTAAAATCTCACAGTGATTTAGTTATAGCCATTATGCAATTAAGAGTTCCTTAAGATGAAGAATGATCCTTTTTTTTCTTTTCTGGATCCAAAAGACGGGAAGGTGGAAAATTCTGGCCTGTAAAGCTGATTTTCTGCCAGACTTGTGTCCTTACCTTATCTCACCATCATATTATTATTATAATATATAGTGCCATCATATTCTGTAGCGCTGTACAATAGGCAGACAGGACATAACAAGTAGTATATCACATAACAATTTGACTTACAGAAACAGCTGAGGGCCCTGCTCAAACGAGATTACAATCATAACTGGGAACTCTCTAGGTTTGACCTGGAGTCTCCAGATGAAGCTCTCCTTCCCTAGGTGTCCAGATCCGCTTCCTCTTCTCTGGGCAGGGAAGAGGTGTTTAGCCTTTGAATCAAGGCTATCACATATGCTGTCCATTACAGCTACACCCCACACATCACACCTCAGTCTTGTCGCAAAATACCGGCCCGCGTCAACCCTAATGATGTCACTGCTCGCGTGAGGTGTGTCCTTAGCTTCCAAATAAAAGTTGCAGTCCAAAGTGTCTTGGTTCATAAAGATAGAAAACCCCTTCAATCTCTAATGATAACCACCTTATATATTTCTGCCCTTTTCTAAATCTGCATCTGCATTGTGAAAATTTACTATTAAAAATATTTCATTGAATTTATATTTTATTAAAATACATTTTTACTTTTGCATCTGTTGATTCACCCGTTACTGCTTAAAAGTAAAAAAGCATACAAACTCTCCAAGGGTTTAGTGAACTGGATATTACAATTAATGTATTTGTATTGTTAAATAAAGATAGGTATATATATAGTAAAAATCATTAAGATTGTCTCTTTCTTTTCGCAGATAGCTACTTGAAGCCACCTTTTTTGCACATTACTGTTTTGTTACGATGCCTCTTTAAATGTTGTTAGATTTATAAAAATAAAATAAATGCATCTTTTAATATTTAATGTTTAACTATCATTCTCACTAATAGCTTCAATTTCATCAGATTATTCCCCTGGTGTTACTTACAAAAAATGTTATCAATTACAATATTTAAGCTATAGAGTCATTTAAATGTCACTTTGTCCCGTAGAGACCTGTTTTGGTTTCTGTGTTTGTTTGACACAGTAATTTTCAGTCAGGTTCCACAAATAGAAATATAGTTTGCAAGCACATTTTTATTTATTCCTTTTGAAACCGTGCAGGTTAAATATTGAGTGTATATTGTGACAAAACCCTTTAGCTGAAATGAAAAAAGTCACTTTTTATTTTTATTTGTTTTATTCTTATAATTTGTTAAACCATGATTCCCCCTGTTCCATATTTGATGAACCTGCACAAATTATACACAATTTTGTTCAAGAGAAGTAGAGACGCCTTTTAAAATCGTAGAAATACATAATACATATTATTAGTGATAATAGACAAAAATATCTACTAAAACAGACAAAAATCACATTTTGCAATTTTGCTTAAATTTTTTCTATACTTTAACTATCACAGCTAAACAAGGACCCAATTTATGTTCAGCAACATCTCATGATCAACATGATCTACAATCATACCCCACATAAATAATTTTATGTTCCAGAGGGCCACATCCATCATATAACATATTTTCTTAATACTATTGACTTAAGGGGTTTAGGTGTAGTAGTTACTTTTTGAAAATTGTAGACATGTCCCTGCCGCTGCACATTAGCCAGGACATATCTGTACGTCATAATGGACTTCTTACCACAAGATTTAAGGGCATTAATAGTAGACTTGGGCACCAGGGGGCTCTTCGTCTTCGTGCTCGTCTTCGGGGGAAAAGAAATCTTCGTATTCCGCGAATATTCGCCTGTTCCTTTCTTCTCTTCGGGCGAATATTCGTGGACATTCTTCATGTTCGGTTTTTCTTCGTTTTTTTCTGGTTAAGGGGTTAATACGGGGTCAACGCAGCTCTGGCGCCAGGCGTTTAAATGTCTGTATGAGCAACTCTATTGGTTGATGGCAGACGAGCCCCCTGCTGGCAACCAATAGGGTCGCTCGTACAGACTGTTAAACTCCTGGTGCCGTAACTTACTCTGCAGATCCCACTGGCCTCTCTGTTCTATCAGTTAAATGTCGGTACGAGCGACCAATAAAGTCGCTCGTACGGACATTTAACTAATTGAACAGGGAGGGAGACCAGTGGGATGTGCCGGGTAAGTTGCAGCATTGAGGTTTTAAAAGTCTGCAAGAGCGACTCTGTTGGTCGCTCGTACAGACTTTTAAAACCCCAATGCTGCAACTTACCCTGCAGATGCCACTGGTCTCCCTCCCTCTTCAATTAGTTAAATGTCCGTACGAGTGACTTTATGTGCCGGGGTAATAGCGAAGCATGGATGGGACCGCTGATGTGTAATGTAAAATATCAACCAGTCCCTCTTCTCCTCCTAATCAATAATTATATATTATATATATATATTGATATAAATAGTAAATATGTGAATTGTCAAGGGGGTATGTAATAGCTCCCCAAATACTGCAGGGAACACACACTGATTAGCCCCGGGGAAGATGCAGAATAACAGACAGTGATTTATATGTTGGGGTCACCATTTGGAGAGTAGAGTGGGCCATTTTTGCTCATTAAGGGCAGGTGAGGAGTTCCCTGATCACTCAGCTGCATCTCATAATTAGAAGGGAGGTCGTTAAATACCTGCGCTGAGGTAGGGAGCTCCATTTTGTTCCCTGACACAGGTGAGAAAATAAATATCCTAGGCGTGTGGTGGTGAATATTATGAGGATTTCTCTCTGGATAAAAGGAAAGCCACCTTTTACCTGAGTGCTCAGGTAAAAACCAATAAAACAGCCCAAGAAAAGTAATGATAAGGAGAGGCACCATCCAGTGGAAATGATAGCCCTTTAGGTAACTAGCCCTTTAGGTAAAAATGTGCCCGAAGACAAAGTTTGAGATTATTCATAACAAACTAGTAAATAATACTGCAAATCCCTCATGTATATGTAAGAAAATAATTTAAACAATAAAGGGAGCGTGATCCTGATAAATCACTTATGTATCAACATGACATCCAGAGAGTAATATATTTGTTGGTACATGAAGATATATAGCCCCTGTGTGTATATTATGTGCTGAACAATCTTCAGACTGACTTTTCATATTGAACAAATATATACACATGCGTGCACATTTTAATTCTTTATTTATCACTATAACTCACAGTATGAAAAGACAAAAAGCACCACATTCAAGATATAGCACCCCCAAAGCTTTCCAGTTTTAAATGGTTTACATGCATTTCCTTCATGAAGATCTCTAAGAATCCAGACCCTGTAAACTTTATTATTATTATTATTATTAATATTATACTTTATTTATAAAGCACTGAGAGATTCCGCAGCGCTGTACAAGATGAAAATTTTACAGATAATGACAAGTACAATACAGCAATTGACATACAGATACAAGAGGAATGAAGGGCCCTGTTCCCGCAGGAATTTACCATCTAGAAAATCTAATTTGGCCATGAAATTAGGGTACAGTCATAGGATAACAAAACACTTTGCACATACCAGATCATAAATAAAAAATAATAATTAGCAGTAGATAATATATATCATTAGAGCCAAAATCAAATGATCCAATTAGGCACCATGAGCCCCCTGTACCGCTTTGTAATAGAGTCAAAAATTAATTATTGTCTTTTGTACCTATTAAATGGATACATGTAGAAGATTATTTAGACACTCTTCCCTTTGGGATCATTGGACTTAAATTGGATTCAAATGTTTTAAGTGAAGAATGTACATAACAGTTAGAAAGTGAACTACCAGGGTGCAAACCCAAAATATTCAATTGGTCTGGAAGTTCAGCCATTTAGATAATTAGCCATGCGTTTCACATCTCCAGTGGTAGTCCTTAACATGGCAGCCGAGCTTGTGTGCTTTGGCCAAAAATAGAGTAGTACGGGTACATTTTGACTTGAAGTATGCATATGCGGGTTTGGTTTTTAGAGAGAATAATGTAGTCTCTATTGTTTCTTGTAATATGTCTTACACCCAGTAAATGACTAAGCACCGACACTATGTTTCCTTAATAGTCATTGGACCTTGGCTATCCTGGACTGGACAGTACTTTATTACTGGACCACTTTGCTGGACTTCTACCCCAGGCTTAAAGTTCTTAGCTTTCCCTTCTTCAGCTGCAGCAACAGTTAAAGATAAGAGAGACAGAGGAGAGGCATATGTAGTAGTGGTTATAGGAGAAGAGTGTTGCATTTAAATACAGACACAAAATATATTTGCAGAGATCACAAACACTGCATCCACATATTTTATTTTTAAAGAACATTATTTTAAACTTTGTGACTGGGAATGTGAAGGATTTGAGTGGGGTGTGTAGATAGAGCAGGGAGGGAGTAGGGTTATTCTACCCTTATTGTAACATAGATTTTTTGGTTGTCCTAGTCAAAAATCCACAACTTCTATTTGGGAATTAGTCAGGGTGTCGAATTCCAAACTGTGTATTTTCGACCTCTGTTAATTAACGTTTATACTGGTCACTGAATAGAGACCATTAGGTTTTAAATTGATATTCACTTTCCTATTGTACAATACTCTTGATGGACCTGGTGGATAGTTACACTTTTGTGGAATTACTTTGGTAAAGCCATATGTTGCAGGGGTTTACACAATTTTGCAAAGCTGCATCAATCTATTAAAGGTTAATTAAAGTATTCCCTATATCAGAACACAAAATCATTAAATAGTTATTTAATTCTACTCCAACTTCACTTTTGCTGGCTACAGTTTAGCAGATCAGCAGCCTCTTAATACTACTTGATCTAGCTAATTGCGTTCCTAAGAATACCTACTGCTTGTTTTCTTTTATTAAGGAAAGTGAAATTTCTTGCTGTTTAGGTACTGCCAAGCCAACATTTTTACTTTGTTACAGAGGCTTTTGAGCTTGCAAGGCAAGCCCCTGTTATTGAGGAGAAAAGTTTTAGGAGTAAAAGGAACTGAGAAACTATAAAATGTTTAAGGGCAGAAAAAGTTTACGCATTAGTAAAGGTGAGTGGTGGAAGGGTTATGGAGAATGTGTGAGTATTGTGCTGCAAGTGAGAGGAAACATTATGCTGTGATACCAGATACCAGTTTCATTCGTGTTTCTTTATTTTCTTATGGACAATTTAATTAATCTTATATATATATGTATTTTTTTGGACCTCACTTGCAGACACCTTTTTTCTACCTACTTTTCCTTTTATATTGCTTGCCTGCCTTATGCAATTTTTCCATCCTCTTTATAACTTCTATTCTACTTCACCCAAACACACACACACACACATATATATATATATATATATATATATATATATATATATATATATATATATATATATAGTGCCCTCCATTAATATTGGCATCCTTGGTAACTGTGAGCAAAAAAGCATAATACATTGTCTTTATTGATTATTGATTTTATTAAAAAATAATACAGAACTACTCTGCTCCCATGGATATCAAACACAGGTTTTTCTATCCACTTTTCCTTTTTTCTTTTATATTGCTTGCCTGCCTTATGCATTCATTTTTACCTCTTTAGAAGTTCTATTCTGCTTCCCCCAAACACACATGGGCACACACACGGAAATTTGATTTATTGTGCTATGGCTGATCAGTACACACATCTGTATATACAAAACACACATACACAAACTACATTTCTAGTATACGGCTCCTCCAAGTTAGAGCTACCTCCAGGGCCGGACTGGGACTGGAAAGCAGCTCTGGAAACATTTGGATACCAGCCCCATAACGTTTATCTTGCGGTCGAGCTCTCATACCCACGCGCACCCCTTATACATACCCGAGTCACACTATTTGCCATACAAATAGCTTTAAAACATTATTTTTATCACATTATTAGTATTAAAATGCCAGAAAGCAAAAGTGTTAAAGGGCCCTAATAAATTAAATACATTAGACATAATGAAATCAAAACATTTGCTACTGATGAAAAAGTTCCATTTTATTCAGTGAAACAAAACACGATATTTGTTTTGTTCCACTGAATAATATATTTTCATGATATTCTTGTAAGAAACTTTTGGCTATTAATACCACCACAACTGTTCTAGCGCTGCATCATCCAATGAATACCTCATCCCAGATACATTATTAATTTCTTTTTTTTTAAATGCACACAGTTCATGGTGCAAAGTGGTCTGATAGTATATTTAAGTAAAAGGTCCTCTCTTAAGGGGGAAGGACTGTGAAACCAAAGGGAATAACAAACTAAATTGGGTTTCACTCTGAAGATCCCAACCACCATTCAAGTTTCTGCGATTAATCCTTTGTGATAAAATATGCAGATTAAAATAAGAGTAAATAACACAATGCCTTTACTTTTCCTCTCACTGATTTCTGGGCCTAAAAAGTTTTGTCCTCTGAAGTGACTACAAACTCAGGAGTGCGTTTTATCTCTGGATAAGTAAACATTAAATAAATTAATTTATTAGTACAGTAAGTACAGTGGAAACCGACACCCAGACACACACCAAGACAGCCTCTGCCATATTGAAGCATGAAATACTATGTTCTACACTGCTTTGTCATTAACTCCCCCTGTCATTAATCCCCTTGTGTATTGATGCCCCAGCCAGGTCCCCCTTTAGTATTGATTACTGTCTTCCCCTAAAAACACAACCTTGGGTATTGCCCCCTTTGTGCATTTATTCCCCCACACCCTTGGGTATTGCCCCCCCCAGCATTGATTTATGTGATACCCCTTGATGCCCCTAACACTTTTGTGAAGAACAGTTGTCTATTATTGATGCCCCCCCACTGCCATGTGTATTACCCCCAGCCACCCCCTCCTTTTGTATTATTTAATTTTAAAATTTAATGAAGGCAAACCCCTCTCCCTTGAATATGGGTCTGCTTTCCCCTTTAACCCCATTACTATATTTTGGTAATACAAATACCAGTACTTACATTTTTGTGTTTTTGTTTTTTTTGTCCTGTTCTCCTCGACGACGTGACAATCCTTTCCCTGTCACAAGGAACACTTCTGTGAGGCTGAGCCCACCTCCTTGAGTGTCACCGCGCCGCCCAATGGCCGTGCCGCAGCTCTTCGTCCCACCCCACAACATGTTCCACACAGCCGCCGTGTGGCTGCAGCGTAAGACAGCCACTGAGCAGCTGCGAGCAAAATTCAAAGCGGCCACTGCGCGGCCGTCACGCAATGCGCCGCCCAATGGCCTTCGTCCCACCCCTTTTGTGGGGGTGGGATGAAGAGCAGCGACAAGGCCATTGGGCGTCGCGTTGTGTGCACACCAGCCGCTTTAATTTCATTAGTGGCCGGTGGAGGCACACTGCCGGCCGCGCAATGGCCGCTTTGAACTTTCCTCGAAGCCGCACAGCAGCTGTGTTGAATGTGTTGCGAGGTGGGACGAAGAGCTGCTGCACCGTCAGCCCGCCTCCACCGGCCACTGATGAAATTAAAGCGGTTGCTGTGCACGCAACGCACCGCCCAATGGCCTTCGTCCCACCCCTTTTGTGGCTGCTTTGAAGCTTGCTTGCAGCCGCTCAGCAGCTGTCTTACATTGCAGCCGCATGTGTTGTGTATTTACAACACTTACGGCCGCTTTGAATGTTGGCCAACCGGGTGGAGCGGCCCATGGACCGGCCGGCCCACCGGGATACGGGGAAATTTCCCCAGTCCAGCCCTGGCTACCTCTGTTCATGTACTATATATGTAGCATCTAAATATTGATATACCAATATTTGCAGATCACGTTCCTTTATGTCTTAATGTCTAATATAGTATATTTTATAAATTACGCCCTTGTATGTGAAGAAAGTAATGACAACACATGCTAAAGCAGGATTTGTCTTTAGGACACGCCATAGTCATAACAAATTAAAATTTCCTTTAAAATCAATGAGAAGAGCAGACGTTAAAAACAAAAATGTCCAATTCATTTTCAGTCATGTAGCAAAATATGGCGCTGTTTACTGAAAGGTCACCTCAGATGAAATGAGTCATCCTAACTTCTTAAAACGGCTTAATATGTATACATGTTTACTAGATTATAAGGCATTTTGAGCAGCATCGTCTATTCCAACCCCTACAATACCTTTGCGTAAGTAAATGCGTATCTACAATACCTTTTCTCATAGCCAAAGCTACTTCATACAGAGATCTGATGTTACAGAGATCTGAAGTATGTTGTCTAATACATAAACAATTAATCCCAGGCATTTTATATGAACATATTGTGACAGCATAGATCTAAACATTACAAACCCTCTCAGTGGGATCTTATGATTGCCTTGGAAGAAATTTGGAGCCACAAGTTTCCCATGAGATACTTATTCAGTACAGTGGTAGTAAGTGCCCATGTATAAATCACCCATGAAAAGAGCAGGCCGCTTAAATGGGCTGAATATAATGTCGTGATATCACCCCTATGAGATCACTGCTCCATTGTAAATCCATGCTACATTCTGATGCTGCTGACATGTTCAAATGATAACATGACCTGGATATGCATAATCACTTCTTTATTTGCATGCAATTTGCATTTGATTTTTTTAGTGAACGTTGAGAGTGTGGTGCTCTGAGAGCAAAGTTAAGTGTACTTAACATTACATTGCTTAGTTTTGCGGATTTAATCTTTACAAGTAACACTAAATAAGCATAATGTTACGTTAAGAGCCTTAATCATCCTCTGTGAATCTTTGCCAAAATGAGAGCGTATGTTCATCAAGGCGGTGAGATTCACAAGTGCTAATTTCTGCTCAATTTTCTGATTCACCGTTATTGCAATATAGTAGGAATTACAAATATAACCAATCTATCTGTTGATAGATGAATTCTATTTCACTATATGCATAATGCATATATAAGTAATATGTGATAACTTGTACTTTAATGGGGCACTAACACCCCAAATATTTTTCCAGGTGTCTGCAAAGCAAGCCATGTTTGCTTTACTGATCCTTGTATTAGCGCTAAACAAGCTTTTATGGTTATATAACACAACTAGCCCATGGTTACCCCAGGATAACATGGCCTTATACTTTGGGGAGTATGGCGATAAGATATAAGGTAGGTATCAGAGCTGGAATAAGACTATTCAGGCCCCTAGGAGCACGCACTCAAACAAGCTTGTAATGCCTCCTAGTTATATTGTGGCTTCTGCTATGCACATGGAATATCCTTCAGAGCACCACCATCCCTTTCCAGAGCCCAGGGGCCCCAGGTATGTGCTTACTATGGCTAATTAATAATTTGGATGTTTAATATTCTGAATGCCCGGCAAATTGCTTGTAATATTTTTTTTAGAATTATTCCATTTTGATAATTGAATGGAAGTGATTTCCCCATATACTTACTTTCTTGTGAAACCAGGGGTGCTATGAGATAATGAAATCCCTCTGATTCCTGAATACCAGCTTAATAGTATTATGCCATCTCTCCTAAAACTGAATAATTGTAAATAGGTTTTAAAAGAAACTTCCTATCAGTTTTTTTTTTTTTGTTAGCATAACGTTTTAGCTAATTTTATAAATACTATATATATTAAAAAAAGGTTTCTTATAACGCAATGCCTTTGACAACTGTTTTTTTTTTAATAATGTATATATCTTAGCCTATTACTGTATCTTAATTTGATACTCAAACCTATTAAGACCACATCATATTGTCTTCTAGTACAGAAAAGTAATAAAAGAGGACTGAATGAAAAACCACTTTCTGTTAATACTATTTTGCTAAACATATTCATATTTAATCATATGCCAGGAGCATGCATTCAACTTATAATAACTTTAATTAAGGAACATGTACTATACAAGTACGCTGCAATTACTCTGATATTTAGGATCACTGTTTTCTAGGGGCTACAGAAAATATGTGGATGTAATTACTGTTTTAAATCAATACTGAAGGCAATACATAATCCAGTCATTTTACACGGCTCATTAGGAAACCTAAAATGTCACTCAGACATTAAGGACACGGGTTGCAAAATTTCAGTGGCACAAACTTTGTTGGAAATTGCAGACTTCAGTAACTGGCATTTGAAGTTTGTATAATTAGGTTATAAAAGTCAATGGGTTTTTGTGCAATCACTAAACAAGAAATATTCTTATAAGAGCATAAAGCCCTAGGAAATGCATACATTAAAAACATGAATCTTACTTAGCGCTACATAATAGCCTGTGTACTGATAATTTCCTTGTTTAATTTGTTTTTTTGCGGCAATATAGAAAAATAACTGTTAACAACTTTGAAATTGTTTTTATGTTGATTTCCAAAGGTCACTCACCAAATTCCAAATATGTTAAACTGTACATATTTTTTTTTGTAGTAATGTGACTATTCCTGCCTAGATACTTGTTCATTCAATAAACTTCACTTTGGCACAATATGTACTTTCCATGAATGTTCACCAAACCTTAATGTATTTAGGTTATTTTGGCATAATTACTATACCAATCAAATAAATGAGTGGGCAGTCAGCTTTCTCATCGTCACTCTGCAGTGTCTGCACCCAGGGTCAAAATACCATCTGTGACCTTAAGCAGGACAGGAGGATCATTTTTTACTAGTTTACAATGACATGGCTCCAATATCCAATTATTGCATCTCTTCCACAAAGGGTTTAACAAACATCTTTCTCCTTACCTACACACAAAAAGATGCAGGCCACCCTCAGTAGGTACAATGGGCATCTATGCCTAGTGCTACACCCCTGAGCACTTCAGCAATATGCTACATTATATATTTTTTTCACTTTCATTTTTTTGTTTTATGAAAAGAAATGACATTGCCAGTGTATATTATTCTTCGGTATAAAATACAAATACATTACAGATATGAGCAACAAAATGGGTTTGTTTCCTTTTGAGTATAGGCAGCCAAAAGGAAGAGAGAAAAAGACAGAACAAAATGACTCTAGCTGTGCAGCGTGCCTGTGCAAGAATGACCGTACATGCCCATATTATACTTGTATTAACCCCTTAATGACAAAGCTCAAAATGCATTGTTTTCAATGGGTTTAGGTACCGCCCATTGTCCTTAAGGGGTTAAAACATAAACCCAGTTAACGTAACACAAGGAGTTATTCAGATTACATTTTAGAATACAGAATAAAAAATAAGCCATGTTATTGTAAGAGATCTTACTGGCGGTATTGGCTTGCCCCCCTTATTCTGTCATACATTTCAGTGACGTAGATAAGATATGTTTTCCATAGTTTGCATTTGCCCTACACCGGTGATTACTTCTTCTGTTTGAGGCGAGGAATCTCTCTATGGTTGCTTTTATTGCTGTTAAAATGTGCCCCACCAATCAAATCTGGAAACTCCAAGACTTGGGCGAAACTGTACAAAACATTTTATTCAGTCTAAGAGAGACAAAATACCACCTGGATTTTTGTCTCAGTTTCTAAACACTTCACGCATCTTGAAACCTGCACTGAATAGAGTCCCTACTTTCCTTTACCAAGTGAGAATATTGGATAACTTGACTTAAATTTTCAGGTTTTGTATGAAAACCACATTATGTTTAAAAGAAATCCATATGGTTTATGTATTCATTTTTATATGCTATTTAGTCTACTTAATATCTGCCTTTCCAATCTAAGGTGGAATGTATGGAGTATAAAATCAAATAACATTCAATATATACCATAATAATATTTATTATAATATATTTATTCAATCAATGAATATTACCAACATGAGGAATGGCATGTGGGTCTTATGAACTAGGATGATTTATGTGTGACCAAGTGTTTCTTACCTACCCGTATATTCCCTAAACCCTAGACATGCCTGAGAAGTTGAACCCAGACTTGACCTGGAGATTTTGTCCAAGTCTCTGGGTCACTTCTTCTTTCTCCAGAGAGTGCAGCTTTGTTTGGTTATGCCTACTCTATGCTTACTGCCCTCCGACTTTCTTCTATTCCCAACACACAGTAAAAGTTGTCACATGATTAACCCTGTCCCTTCATGAAGTCACACCCCAGAAGAGCAAGAACTCCAGGTAGCCTACAATGGGAAGTTCCTTGTTAGGGCCACTGCATAAGCAGCTTAGCGAAATTTTTTCTTTTATCAGTAAATATAATAGGAAGAGAATATTTGGATAACAGAACACTATATTATCTGTGGGGTCTATCTTGTATATAGGAGAATAAATCTACTTACCAAGTAAACTTTCAATGAAAGAATGGTAAACACTGCCCTTTTAATTATAACAATAGATTTACAGAAACATTTATAGTTATATATTGTGAAGACTCATGTGCTTATATTAAACTGTTTACAACATAATTTGGGTTAACGGGGTAAAAGAAAATGGCCATGTTGTACATTTACAGATGACATTTCATAGGTCATCATTGAAAAGAAACTTGTTCATCCTAACCCAGTGTGGAAAGACTTAACAGTATACAGTGAATTATGTAGTGTTAATTAAGTATCACACTTTCTTCTGATACACTAACCTGTAAGTGACGGAATTCTTGTGTAAAGAGTTACATAAATATGCACGTGTACGTTATACAAAAAGAATTCTTGGATGTTACAACACAATCACAAATCCCATCTACATCTGTAATATATATATATATATATATAGTTTTAGGCAGGTTTAAAAAATGCTGTAAAGTGAGAGTGACTTCCATTTGCCTTTAACACAGCATCAATTGTTCTAGGTACACTTGCACACAGTTTTTTAAGGAACTCCGCACATAGGTTTTCCAAACATTTAGGATTTAGGCAGCCTTGGTTGCGTCTCTTTGGCTCTATGTTTGGAGTCACTGTCGTGCAGAATAAATTTGGGCCAACCAGATGTCTCCCTGATGGTAAGCCATGATGGCTCTTCCTGTATTTCTCTGCATTGAGAAGACAATTAATTCTGAACAAATCCCCAAACCATTTGCATAAATGCAGCCCCAAAACTTATAAGGAACTTCCACCATGCTTCAATGTTGCCTGCAAACACTCATTCTTGAACTGCTTTCCAGCCCTTGGGCAAACAAATTGCCTCCTGCTACAGCCAATATTTCAAATTTTGACTCATCAGTCAGGAGCACCTGCTGTCATTTTACTATACCCTAATTCTTGTGTTTTTGTGAATAGTTGAGTTGCTTGCCCTTGTTTCTACATTGGATATATGTTTTTTTTTGGCTGCAAGTTTGCCACTGTTTTCTGCAAATTCTGAGATGATGGCGCTGCTGGACATCTTCCGATTGCAAATGGAAGTAAACATGATGTGTCTTCCATCTGCTGCACTAAGTTTCCTTGGCTGACCACATTGTCCACATTGCTCTGTATAACTATCTTGTGCCTTGTTGCTGTGCTAAATCTTGCCATTGTGTATGACTTTCGACATTAAACTGTCTTTAGCAACTTCACCTTATTAGTGAGTTTAGCTGTTTCTCACCCAGTTTTAATCCTCCTACACAGTTGTTTCTGTTTCCATTAATGATTGTGTTTCAACCTACATATTAAATTCATGATCATTAGCAGCTGTTTGGTATAATTGTTTAATCATACACCTAACTATATGCCTACAAAATCCCTGACTTTGTGCAAGCGTACCTAGAAGAATAAATGCTGTTTTGAAGGCAAAGGGAGGTCACGCCATATAGTGATTTGATTTAGATTTTTCTTCTGTTCACTCATTTTGCATTTTGTTATGATAAAAATTAAACTATTAACACAACTATTTGTGAAATTATACTTACTTTATAAGAGAGAGGTAAAGATCACCACCAATTTACATTGAACCTTCCAAAGCATGGAGTATGATAAAATAAACTGATGAATAAGGCAAGGGAGGCCTCTTGGAAATATACAATAATCTGATCATATTGAGATGAGATTACTGAATCACATGAGCATGAAGATGTCTTTGGATGTTGCTTAATTTTGGCTCAATGGCAAACTCAAGATGACCTGTGAAATATAACATATACTGAGATGAGTGGACCTTTTTAAAGAATATGGAGGTATTCAGGGCTGGATATTGTGGTGGGACTGGTTGGAACATTTCAAAAGACAACCTGTGACAGACACACTAGCCAATTTAATCTTGGCATAAACTAAAAGGCCAGCAATGCAACCATTCATTAAAAAGCAATAGCCTAATGCTAATGGGCAGGGGCGTACCTAGAGTATTTGGCACCTGGGACGGATCCTGTATGTGGCACCCCCCCCACACACACTTTAAAACTGCATAGCTGCTATCGTTATATACTGGTACAGACATTGAAGGTCGTACAGCATAACACCTATCACTATATACTGAGCCAGACATTGACGGGGGTACAGCATTACACCTATCATTATATACTGAGGCAGACATTCACGGGGTAGAGCATAACACCTATCACTATATACTGAGGCAGACAATGACAGTGGTGAAGCATATCACCTATCACTATATACTGAGGCAGACATTGACAGTGGTACAGTGTAATCCCTATCACTATACACTGAGTCAGACATTGACAATAGTGCAGCATAACCCCTATCACTATATACTAAGCCAAACATTGATGTGGTATAGGCCTACCACTTCAGTGTCTGGCTTAGTAGGGATGCACCAAAATGAAAATTCTGGACCGAAACCAAAAATTCTGCATTTACTTGGCCAAAACCAAAAATGATCCCCCCACACCATAAAAAAAAATCTCACACTTTTATTAAAAGTAAGTAACACATCAAAATTGGACAAAAAAATAAAATAGCAATATATATATATATATATATATATATATATATGTATATATATATATATATATATATATATATATATATACATATATATATATATAATTGTTAACAGCTATCATAGCCATGCATACCCAGGTTCTAGCATGTACTGGTTGCCTGGTCATGATAGGAGTGTGACTGCTGTTAGCAATCATATATATATATATATATATATTAATATTGTTATTATTATTGTTCACATGTGAACTCAGCACTGGAGGTATAGAATCAGACGTACAAATCCCGTATTTCCAGATATACAATAATAATGTATGGAAACAGCATTGCAGGTATAGATCAACTAGAAATCACATAAAAACTCAGCAATAAAAGGTACAGATAAAAACCCCTAAATTACAGGCATATATCACAGATTGCACACCCCAAAGCGGGCGTCCACATTGCCCACATAGAACCTGATCAGCACCCAAATTACACACACATAGGACGTGCCATCTTTGCCCCCAAACAGCCCAGCATGAGTCAGCATTGTTCCCAAACAGCCGAGTGTACGCCATCTTTGTCCCATAAACACGCTACCTGTGCCATCTTTGTCCCATAAACACCCTGCCTGTGCCATTTTTGTCCCATAAACACCCTGCTTATACCATCTTTGCCTTTTTGACAAATCAGCTATACACCTATGATTAACACAAACACTTTTACAGTCACTCACTTATTCACTTTCATTCACACAATTCATTCACACAATCATTTATTCTTTCACACAAATTATTTACACATATTCATTGATGCATTCTCACAAATTCATTAATTCTCTCACTCATTCACACAATTCATCCACACATTAATCCATTCATTTTCTCTCTCTCATTCTGACTCTTTATTTCAATATTCTTGCTACCCTCCTTTCTCCCTATCTACCCATTCTCACCCCCTTCTGCCCTATCTACCCCTTCTCACTCCCTTCTCCCTATCTACCCCCTATCCCCCCGTCTCACTCCCTTCTCCCTATCTACCCCCTCCTAACTATCTACCCTTTCCCCCCTTTGAAGTTCACTTACCTTTCAGGAGTCCTGCGGTTGGGGTGCAAGGCCTCTGTCTCCCAGCTCTGCCACTGTATGGAACAGTAGAGTGATGGGAGTTATGATGTACTTTAGAGCATAATTATATAATGAAAAAGACATTGGAAATGGTACAGCATAACACCCATCACTCTCACACATTTACCAATCCACACTTACCAATCCACATTTACCAATCCACAGATTCCACACATACCAATCCACACACACCAATCCACAGATTCCACACTTACCAATCCACAGATTCCACACATACCAATCCACACATACCAATCCACAGATTCCACACATACCAATCCACACATACCAATCCACACATACCAATCCACAGATTCCACACATACCAATCCACACATACAATCCACTCTCACTGAATGATTTCGTACCTTTCCTCTTTTCTTCTTACAGCAGTCAGCTACTTTTCTTCCTCTTCGCTCCGCTTCTTCTGTCTTCTTCCGGGTTCAGAGGGCACGGACAGCGGTGGGCGCGGCTTCAGTGTTGTGCGCCGGGATCTGACAACAAACCCCGGCGCACAGCAGCAGTTGCCGCGCGGATCGTAAGGGAGCAGTATCGGAGGTCTTTAACAGACCTCCGGCTCCCTTGAGTGATTTTAAGCTGGTTCAAGGGAACCGGCTTAAAATCACTCAAGGGAGCCGGAGGTCTGTTAAAGACCTCCGATACCGCTCCCTTGCGAGCCTGCTCCTCGAGCGGCGGACATTACTGTCCGTCTCTGGAGGGGTGCCGGCAAGTTGGCACCCCCCTGATGACCGGTACACGGTGCGGACTGCCGCCCCCGCCCCCCGCTAGGTACGCTACTGCTAATGGGGTGTCTGTAATAAAGATTGTTAAAGTGACATGCGCCTTTTGTGAAAGGCCTGCCACAAAGTATGTTGGCACCTGTAAAATGCCAAGTATGCCAAGATAGCCTGAAAAGCTTGGTAGTCTCTGCATTCTGTAAATAGAGCACAATCGATCTGCTTAGGATGCATTTGTCTCCCTATACTCAAGGAAAAACTTGGTTTAAAACCTATGTAGATGTTTAAATTCTAAATAAGGAAATAAGGTTTCTATTCTTTAAGCAAAGTGTAGCACTAAATTCTTTAAGTATTAGTGTAGTACTAAAACTAGGGCTTTTTTACTTATATTATCAAGTTCAGTTATTTTGCAGCTGTAACAGTATGTTCACAGGCTTTCTAAAAGCCTAAAAAAACAGGAGACATACAAAAATGTGTATTTTCATGGGAAGACAGATTGTGTGGTTGCAAAATATATGTAGATACATCAGTTACAAATTTGGGGTCACTGTCCTAGGCCTGACTCAGGTCGCACCCACAGCTGCCCTAGAAACCTACCACCCTCTCACCTTTAGTCAGTCTTTTTGGCTCAGAACACAGAAGTATTAAATGATAGCACAGCGCTCTGAATTAGGTGGTGCTTAAGAGCTACTATAGAGATCAACACAGACTTTACAATTATGCCAGATGAGTTCAGATGAGTTGGCTGATAGCAATGCATAGTTGAACTGATAAGATACTGCTATTACGGGAATAGAGTTATCTTATTAGGCACAGCCTAATAGTTTGTGGTTTAAAATCAAATGCATCCATTTCTCGGTGCACTTTTTATTTTATGGTTTGCTAATGTATTGATACTCAAAACCGCATGTTACTTAGCAGCATTAGGATTGAAGACATAAACCCATTGCATTTGACCTCAAATGCCAAGTTATTCAGAAGACATTTTGTCTTCAAACAGAAAGAAAACATCAAAAGTGAAAATTAATCTTATAAAATGGATTGTTCTTGTGTTCAGTCAGCGTGTTTTATATTGCATATTAAGATAGATAGCTTAGTTGGTAAATTACCTGGCTGCAGAGCCTGTTCAAATCGTGGCAGGGTCAACTCAGCCCTTCATCCTTCCAACGTTGAGTACTATCAATGGGGTAATATTAACATCTGTTATTCAGCTGTCAGTTAATTGTGAGCGTGTGCGCTTAATGCACTTTGTTTCCCATTGGAAAAAAGACGCCATATAAATACTAGTTTTTATGTTATATTACCCTTGTGTCTCCTTCTTCTTATAGGGTCTGCCATGTCACTAACAGATTCCGCTCTGTGATAAGTGTTCAATCTTGTCCGTCATTTCTCATTTTCATACACGTTGATCTCACCACACTCAGACAATAACTTTAACAATAACAGGAAACATTTTAAAAAGCAACTAGCAATGTTATAAATCCACTAACTTATTTCACTGTTCTAAGATCTGTTGCAAAAATACATCACTACAAAAGTCACAAAGATTAGTCAGGGGTTTAAAAACACCCAGATAGTATATGTCGTCTGCTGAATATTCGCTATTACTTTAATATTCCATGTGCAACGTTTTTCCAGACTCTCCAATAGATGCAGATTTAGTATCTCCAGTCAGGGTCGGCCCAAGACATTGACACACTCACACATATGCATCCATGCTGACATATTTACTCATACTCATTCATGCTCACACACAGTTATACATACACATCCATGCTCACACATACTTACACATACACATCAATGCTCACAAACATTTGTACATACACATCCATACTCACAAACATTTGTACATACACATCCATGCTCACACACATACACTTACAAGAGAGGTGCATAAATGGACTCATGGACCTACTGGTACCCAAGCACCATCTCTGTCTCCAGTAGGAAACGGTGTCCTTCAGCACACATCAAGTAGAGGCAACAATTTGGCCTAATATTGCTCTTTTTTAATTTTGTTCATTAGAAGTCATTCAGAAATATAATGCTCATTGCATTGCACTTGTATTTAATGTTTCAAATATTTTCTTAATAAGAAATTCTTTAGAAATATAATGCTCAGTGCAGAATTCATGTATTCTCTCCTTTCTCGTTGTACTTGTGTGTGTTATTATAAAAGATAAAATGTCTATCTTTGTTGAATTGTCCATCAGACAGGGTGTAGGGTAGGAAATAATAATGACTTTAGGCATCATTAACATGATGACTGTGCTTATTTCACAAGGTTTCTATTCATTCCCTTTGTGTAAATATGTGTTGGACAGATCTGGTGTTATCTGCCATATCTGCTTTGGACTACTTTATTCCTTGGCCGTTAACTGGGCTTGCAACCTGAATGTGGATGGCTTATTGATTGCTTAGAAAAGTCAACCTAATTTTCCTCACAAACACGTGCCTACAGTTACATTTATATGTGTTTATAATTGTATCATACAGTTCTTGCAATTTTAAAAGTCATTGTAGAACTACATAATGCTAAAACCTAATATGTGTGTTAAATCACACTTTGTAAATTAGCCAAACCCTGGATATCTGTAACATGTCTCACTTCATTTTCAAGTCTCCAGCAAAGTCTAAATTCAAGCTGTATCTGAAGAGAAAACAGAGCAGCTAGTACATCTCACCACTGGTAGACTGTTATTAGTATGAAAACACTGGAGCCCAAGAGAAGTTGGGTAAACACTTCTAGATTGTAAGATTGTTGGGCAGATCCCTCATAGTTACATAGTTACATAGTACATAAGGTTGAAAAAAGACCTAAGTCCATCAAGTTCAACCCTTCTACCTAACCTTCCGACTCTTGATCCAAAAGAATGCAAAAAAAAACCCTACTTAAGCTACTTCGAATTCTGCCATCAGGGGGAAAAATCCTTCTTGACTCCAAATGGCAATCGGATTTCTCCTTGGATCAAGAAGCTCTAAAATATTAATTCTGTTTATATCCCTGTATGCCATGCCTGACCCCTTTTTGAAGGCATCTAATGTATTTGATAACACCACCTCCCTTGGCAGTGAATTCCATACCTTTATTGTCCTTACTGTAAAGAATCCCTTCCTATGAAATCTCCGCTGCTCTTCCAGTCTCAGAGGGTGACCCCTTGTTCTTTGTACATTTCTGTTAATGAACAGGTCACTGAAGAGCTCTTTTATATTGACCCTGCATATATTTATATAATGTTATCATATCCCCTCTTAGATGCCGTTTTTCCAGTGTAATACATTTAACTTTGTCTCTCTTAATAACTAGTATATTCCAATCCCCTTATTAATTTTGTAGCCCTCCTTTGCACTTTTTCTAGTTTCATAATGTCCTTTTTACCCCTTAATGACAAAACCCGTACATGTACGGGCTCAAAATGCATTGTTTTCAATGGGTTTAGGGACCGCCCATTGTCCTTAAGGGGTCAAACCAGTGCTCAGAATTCTACTACATATTCAAGGTGAGGTCTTACCATTGACCTGTAAGAGCCAAGATGATATCCTCCTCCCGTGAATCAATACCTTGTTTTATGCAAGGGCCAATACCCTTGCAGTTGCTTGCTGGCATTGTGCACTATTGTCAAGTCTGTTGTTTATTCCTAAATTCTTCTCAGTGGTAGTTTTCTCCAAGGATATTCCGTTCATAGTATAGGTTGCACTTGCATGTCCAGTCCCCAACTCTGTCTAAATCCTCCTGCAAAGAAGAAACATCAAGATTAGTCTGAATTACCCTGCCTAATTTTGTGTCATCAGCAAAAACTGTGACATGGCTCTCAATGCAGCTTGGGAGATCATTTATAAATAAATTAAAAAGAAGAGGACCCAGGACAGAACCCTGAGGCACTCCACTTAATACCTGCGTACAGTCTGAGAAACATCCATTCACAACAACTCTCTGCATTCTATCTTTTAGCCAATTTCTGATCCAAATACAGACATTAGCCCCTAAGCCTATTTCTGTTAATTTACAGAGTAGCCTTTTATGTGGAACCGTATCAAATGCCTTAGCAAAGTCCAGATAAATCACATCTACAGCCAACCCCAGGTCTATATTTTTACTAACTTCTTCATAGAATGCTAATAAGTTGATTTGACAAGACCGGTCTTTCACAAATCCATGTTGACTTCTACTAATTAGATTCTGGATCAAGATATGTTCTTGAATGTCTAATTTTATACCCTTCAAATAATTTCCCCACTACCGATGGGATTTTGATGGCGATATATGGGCAAAGCCAATATATGTGAAATGTGTGAGGTGGTATATGGGGGAGCAAATGATTTAACTGTTTTAGTGTCATTCAGAATTGTGTACTATAAATAACTAGTGCTGACTAATAAATGATACATTTGCTAAACCAAGGTGTTCCAAGGTCAAAAGGAGAAATGACAAATGAAAAAGTCCAATGTTTAATACTATAATCACTGTGCTTTGTTTGAAGTCGCCAACAAGCGCACTAATCCGAATGAGTCAGTTGAACAGTATAAAACATTGTCGAACATTTCCTTTAGTTTTTATATATATGCGAAAATAATACTGATACATTGTGAGCATTAGCTATAATCTGGTATTTTGTTACTTTGTTATGGACCGTGTTTGTCAGCTGTATATAGGTTTGAATGATTTGCATATACAATTCTACTCTTATCTGAATCTTCAATGTGAAAAAAAAAGTATTTATGTGACTGTAGTGTAGCACATGGTATCTAGGTTCATTTAACTAATTAATGTCTATGAATGAAAAACGTTAAAAGCCATATTGTAAAGCAAGAGTTCAGAAGGTGGCAGCTGAATATCACATAATTACCTAGAAGGCCGAGCTGCAACAAAATGTGTTTTAAAGGTGCTGTTCCACCTAGATGAAACCTCATACATATTAAGCATGTAAATAGAGCATTCATTTTAATCATTTCCCCAAATGTTTGTCCTTGTGTCACCTGACTAAAACCTACAATAAAGTATTACCTAAAATATCCTAATGTGGCGATTAAAAAGTCCTAGACCTATAATAAGTCAAAAAGTATTATATTTATTGGAAAGGGTGGAACAGTATTTATAAATTCTATAGTAATGTCGTATCTGCCTCAAACCCACCTGTAGTTATGAACTTGTAAAGCTTTTTGCCTTATATCTAAATTTGAATACATGAAACAGGTAAGTTATCCAAGGTCTAACTTATTTAAGTAAATAGTGCACTTGCAGTAACTTCTCTGAATTTCCGATTGTATTTGGAATGAAAATGTCATTTTTTTTAGTTAATTCTTAAATTAAAAAAAAGACATGCTGTTCCCACTTATCATTCCCACACACTTTGTATAATGAATAATTACACTGTTGATTTGAGACATGAGAACTATAAATGCTGGAGGTGTTGTTCCTGTTTCATTTGCCTGTTTCCCTACCAGATTCTATTACTCATTCAGTATCTGAATAAGGGAATATTGAAGCTCTTTTTCCACTGTCCAAAACATGCAGCATATTAAAGCAGTAAAAGCACTTTGTTGGCATTGGTAATGAATATCTAAGGCCATTTGACATAAATTCCTTGATAAAATATGGGTTTGGATTAAAGTAACAAAGCTCCATGAAACAAATGATGTCCTGTATTAATATGAGTGATGTTGATTTCACTTACAAGTTATTCTACACACTGACAAACCACAGGATATTTTAAATTACATAGCCCAAATGTTGCAATTAGCCAATTGGTGCATTGCATGGTTGTGTTACAACACACGTGTTTAGGCTGTTCCGTACATATTACCGTATTTGCTCGATTATAAGACGACCCTAATTGGGAAAAAAAGCTTGAATATAAGACTACCCTATAGGAAAAAAGTTTTACTAGTAAATATTAATTAATGTAAACTATTTTTTCATATTTAATAAAAGCTATGATTGAGAAAAAAATATATTTTTTATTTCTTTTTATTTGCCAACCTGCCCCCCAGTTATGCACATCTGCCCCCAGGCTTGCCACTCTGCCCCCAGAAATGCCTTATACCCCCCTATTTGCCACTCTGCCTTGATGTGCCTTTTAAAAGGGGGTTAAAAGGCATATCATGGGACTGAGTGGCATATAGGGGGTTAAAATGCATTTCTGGAGGTATATATATATATAACTGCTAACAGCAATCACGCTCCTATCAAGCCAAGGCAGCCAGTACATGCTGGAACCTAGGGATGATAGTAGTGTGATTACAGCCTCCCTATGCCACGCTACCACCACCACCCCCCCCCTTACACATCCATGCTATCACACACACACACTCATTCACTCATTCATTCCACAATCACACATACTTCACACATTAATCACAAAAACCCTCCCCCACTCCCTTACCTGAACTGCAGATCTCTCACTCGCAGACTTCTGCAGGGGCCCGGCTGTGCGAGCAACTTCTCTGGCCCCGCCCCCAGAGGAAGGAGGGGGTGGCAGAGTTATGTGAGGACTGTGCTAGCTTCCTGTTCTCCTGCAGCTAGTAGGAGCGACGCTGCTCACGACCAAAGCCCGGTAAGCAGCCTGGGCCCAGCAGAATGAGGTCTGATTAGAAGACGACCTCAATTATAAGACGAGGGGTATTTTTCAGAGCATTTCCTCTGGAAAAAACCTCGTCTTATAATCGAGCAAATACGGTATGACCCATCCGTATTGCATATGCATATAGCTGCTGTCTAGGCCTTTTTTGTGTTGCGTTTTCTATGTGGTCACTCAGGCATCCGGAATAATAAGGGCTTTAGGTAGTTCTTCTTACACCCTGAGGGAATACATTTTTGCGCTGGACAAATTTAGTTATTGAACCTGCTAAATGTATTTTGGACCTTTATTTCTTGACCAACTGGTTGGGATTGCCCAAAGGCTAAAAGCTACAAACCCAGAAACGCCAGGAAACAAATGTTCTCCATAAAAAGGAAGATTGTGGGAAAGCAACTAAGAGACAGCCAGACTATTGAAAGATTGGTTGAGATCAAGCTGATCAAGTGTACTATAACACCATGTAGGAATAATTAGTAACTATACTACTTATGCAGGTCAGGCAGAGCAATTTTCCAAGAGAAATTGTACATTGTTATGGGCCTTAAGAGAAAAGACTTATGGGAGGAAATATTAAAGAGCTGTCACCATTTCATTTTTGGGCATTATGAAATGAATGTATTAAAAAGACCCATTGCCAGTGTTTTTTTTTTATCAGTGTAATTGTTTTGAGGCACTTACTTCACCCTAATGAAAGCTAAGATTAGTGTCTTCATGTGGAAACGCAAGCATTATCTAATATGTTTTGTAAAGGGCATAACCAGAAACCACAGGGCCCTAGTGCAAAAATTGCCCCTGGGCCCCTCAACCTCCCCAGGAAACATAAGCAACATGTGCCACCTTTGCCTTAAACAACTTGTGACCAGCACCTGTGCCCCAAACAACTTGAGTGCCTTTGCCCCAAGCAGCTCATCAGTGCCATCCTAACCCCCAAACAGCCTGTCTGTGCCATATTTGCCCTCAGCTTGTCAGTGCCCCCAAACAACTTTTCTGTGCCTTCTTTGCCCCCAGCACTCTGACACATATGTAAACACATTTACACAAATTACGCACTTACTCATACTGACACACACATACATCTTCATTCTAACACACAGCATCTTACCCCACTTACATATTCATGCACATACTAGGATTCTCCTCTCTGGCAGCCGGCGGACGTCTGCATGATATGTGCAGACAACCTTCGCTGCTGCCGGCACGCTGGGGCTTCTATGAAGTATCGCCACCAGCAGCGGAGATTGTCTACGTGCATCGTGCAGACGTTCACCAGCTGCCAGAGAGGAGAATCCCCCGCATCGCTGCAGGAGACCTGGATCCTCCTGGAGTATAAGGCATATCAGGGGGGCAAATTGGCAAATAGGGGGGTATAAGGCATGGGCGTAGGAACCCCTAAAAATCTGGGGGGGATAGCTTTTTTACTGGTAAGGTATACCTGACCATTTCACCAACAGGGACTTTTATGACATTGCATTCTAAATACATAGACATTAATATGTACTTGGTCCCCCTTTGCAGCTATAACGGCTTCCACTCTTCTGGGAACGACTTCCACAAGATTTTGGCGTGTTTCTGGGAATTTTTGAAAACCATGCCTTTATGGACCTTGTTTTGTACACTGGGGCACAGTCATGATGGAATAGAAAAGGACCTTCCCCAAAACTGTTCTCACAAAGTTAAAAGCATAGTGTTGTCTAAAATGTCTTGGTATATCACCTTCAGCTCATAAAACGTTCTACTAGATGAATGGGAGAAAATTCCCACAGAAACTCACAAAAAAAGAAAAATCTTACAACCACAGATGGACCCCACTGGACACGGCCACAGAGACTACTATGATGTACTGAAGGAACAATCTAAGACTCCTAACACATCATGCACACAGGAACATATCCACACGCTTAAACACTTGAATAACATACACACACATGCACACACTAACATACACACACACAATGGGTTAAACATGTGTTACAGGGAATCATTATCTTCCCTTTAAGTATGACATGCCTGCTCATACACACATATGCACTGCTCTTACGCATGCCTTCCCACAAAAACACACATATACGCTGCAATTGCCTGCAGATACACACTTGCCAGTACTCACACAAATGCACTACCCTTATACACGCCTGCCCAAACATACATAAACTGCTCACACACAAACGCCTCCCCATAAATATACACTGCCCTTGCACATACTTACACAGACGTATACACTATAAGACAAATACACTCCTTATATACACACATATACACTGCCCATACAGACGTACACGTATACAATGCCCATACAGACGTACACGTATACAATGCCCATACAGACGTACACGTATACACTGCCCATACAGACGTACACGTATACACTGCCCATACAGACGTACACGTATGCACTGCCCATACAGACGTACACATATACACTGCCCATACAGACGTACACATATACACTGCCCATACAGACGTACACATATACACTGCCCATACAGATGTACACATATACACTGCCCATACACAAACACATATGCCTGCCCAAGTACCCATACACATGCCTCACCATATGTATATGCACACACAAATCTACCATCCGTCCCCCCTGCCCCCCCCGGTTCCTACGCCCGTGGTATAAGGCATATCTGGGGGGCAAAGTGTCATATCAGGGAGGCAGAGGGGCATATAGGGGGGTATAAGTCATATCTGAGGGGTAGAGTAGCAAGCTGTGGGGGCAGATGTGCATAACTGTGTGGCGGGTTGGCAAATAAAAGGAAATAAAAACAAAATGCATTTTTCTCAATCATAGTTTTTATTAAATATGAAAAAAATAGTTTATATGTGAATTAATATTTACTAATAAAAAAATTTTCTTATAGGGTAGTCTTATATTCAGGATTTTTCTTTTTTTTTCTAAATTAATATTCAAAGTTTGGGGGTTGTCTTATAATCAATATATACAAAGAAACATAGTTACATCCCGTCCCCGCTTACCTCTCCAGCAGCTTCCTGTCTGGCTGCTCGCACACTGTGCATAATACAAATCTTGAAAGTAGGAAGTTAGGATAGCTGCTGCCAAGGGGAAAAAAAAACCCAATAGATTTGAATACATCTACTTCTTATTGTAATCTGTGAACACAGGTGGATTAAGTTAGTGTATAGAACGTTAAAATGTAAAGTTTGAGAAAAGTGTTAGATCTGTTTTAATGGGCCTATCTGTCAAACAAGTTTCTATTTTTATTAGAGTGTGTACCATATTTTACTGATATATAATAAGTCTGTTAGACTTCGGTCTCTCCCCACCATCCTCTGATAGAGAAAGCTTCACATTCAGCAGCTGCTTAATCAGTTTACATAGTGGCGCCACACATTCTGTTTTTCTTTCTGTTCTTCAGTTCCTGCTGTATATTACTTCAGCCACCTGCTCATAAAGTGCTCAAAAGAAAATTGCTTTCACCAGCATGCTGAAACCAAAACAATGCAGCTTCAAATAACTCAAAGGAATATTAATTTTCTTTCAAATTGAAAGCATTTTGTTTAAAGTATTTTCATTTGTGGAAAAGAAAGAAAAATACTTCTCATCCATCTAGGAAAATTCATTAGTGTTTACATGTTATTCCCCTGGTGCAGTACAGGAATGGCCAGTTAACCTCTTGTATAAGATAGATAGATAGATAGATAGATAGATAATAGATTTATCCTGTAATACACTTTAGTAGAGGCTGTGTAATGTCTAATCTAGCCTTTATAGTTTGCATCCATGTCCTTTATTAGGGCCATATTAATGGTCGTGGGCATAATTAGTGAAATAATCACTTCACATATGAATGTTTTCACTTTAAGATGAGATGAAGTAGTACCTAAATGTCTGCTTTCAAAAACCATATTACTTTTGGGTAATATATTCCAGTAGCTAAACCACTTAAGACACATACTCTGTCTCCAGATGCGGGAACGGCGTTCAGGCATGCCACTGCCCGCCCTATTACTCTCCCACTACCATGCATATGGGGATCCGATCCTTGCAACTCATATTTGCTCTGGTGTTAAACTTGATTTCATTTATGTGTCAGATTTATTATAATTGTTTATACATGACGTTATAAAGGGTTATTGTGTAACTGGATGTTAACTGCCACTATACTTTTAATGTTCAAAAGCACTTGGACATACTTAACAATAAACAATATATGTGATCTATTCTTTCCCCAAAATCTGCGTACTCACCATGAGGAAGGATACTTCCAAACAAAGCACACCCTGTCTTTTACTTTGCCCTGTATCTCATCCACTTTCTTTCCCAGATTGTATTCCCTATCTAGATATATATTCTGCTAGTCAGCATTAGGTGGCGCTAGAATACCACTTTTGAGGCACAGCTATCAGATCCATATTACCATAAACTGTAGTGTGTACAGCTAGCGATACCCTACCAAGTCACTTTGAAGGATATTCCACCTTGGTTTTATCTGTTTACCCATTATACAAATGTTTTCTTTTTCTATGTCTTTATAGCTGACGGTGTAGATTTAATTCCCTACAAACTGGTACCTTCACCCTCTAATGTTGCACTGCTCCCTCTAGTGCATTCTCATAAGAATGTGCCTGACAGTTTCCAGGGTGTGTTAGTTCAGCAGTATATTCTGGGGTAGGCTGATTGATTTTACTTTTCCTGTACTAAAGCAATAGTAATGCTTCAATAAAAGGTCAACTGATAAATATGGACACATTTAGTAAAAGTTAATTTAGTAAAAAGTTGTTTGAGCATCTTGATAGTATACAATAGTAATACAAATAGCTTTCTCTTCTATAGCAGATGGAACCTGCCGTTACTCAGGTGTTATCTGTACATTGTGTGGACATGGTTTGAATAATTCCTGTAGGAAATACTCTAGGGCCCCAGCTCCTTCTGAGGAACCTTCCAGCAGGTCTGTGTTTACATACAGGCAACACTATAGACAGGATATGAATATGCGTACGTTTCTACATATGCTTATGGCAGGCCGTGCTGCCTGTCTGGGGTACATATATCTCATTGTACAATTTCAAAAATAACATGTGGGTGAATGCATTATCATGTTTCTGTGGATATTGGATTTACCAATGCTCTGATTTTGTTATTGATCATACAAGGTGAATGCTGGACTGGTGATCACAAAGCAGACCTGGCACTTTAAGGCACCTGATTGTGTAGGTGCCAACAATGGATATGGGCAGCCGCACAGTACGTTCTGATGGCGAGCAGCCCACTAGGCATTTGCTAGATGGCCTATTCGGGCCTGGGGAAGCGCACCACAACTGAAATGATAGCATTCAAAAGGTTATAAAATATTTATGTTTGTCTTCAAGGCCTGTAAACATTCAAAAGCATAAGTGATACATATTATAATGTACTGTATCATTCTGCCTAAACACATACTGATACAAACGCTGTAAAGATGTAGACATAAACATAGTTTGTACTCTTTTACCAACATTGTTTCAATGGCAGAAATATTTTTGGAAACCTTTAGATCTAATACCAAATAGCATTCCAAGATACTGAGTTAATAATACTATTTGGTATATCACATGTCTCATTCTGCATTAGGTCTCCTGACCAGTAGATGGCGATGTTGCCTAGCATCTCACATATACTTATTATGGTCTATTCATACACATACTGTATATGGAAACCTTCATAGTATAACTAATTTTAACATTGCAGTATCTCAGTCCCACTATTATTAAGGTTAAATCAATGTTATGGTTTCATTTTATTGCGAAGGAGCTTCCAAGTCATTCATATTTGCTAATTAAATGTATGTTATGTCTTTAGACATTTATACTACAAATATAATTTAATCATTCATTGAAATTAATTCTGAATTTCTTTGTACTGCTTTAGTTTCCATATTATTCTCCTAGTAGCTGACATGAAGGAGAAGTAATACACTCAGGAAATGGAGAAATACTCAGGAGTTTGAGAAATGTTAAGTTTAATTTTTATGTAATGGAATCCCAAACTATTACAATTTTTATATTTTCCCTGCATCAATATTTGGCCCTCAAGCTTTGATTATCATAAAAATCTTAAACCTTGGATAATATATTTTATATATTCATGAGTATTAATGTCTCTCATATTGAAATATTGTTTTTGACATTGTGGATCATATTGACTGTATTAGGAACAAACCCCAGGTGGAAGAAAAGATTGATTTATTGTTATTAAATATATTATCAAAATCCGTTAACACATACTAGTACAGCAAACAGAATAACGGTTTATGTAAAGGCAATGCAGTAAAAAACCTGATAGAGTGCACAGTATGTATTATAATAAAGTAGGCATTGTTTGTAGGTGTTAGAGGTTATGTTTGTGCAAGGCTGAAGTAGGGATAAGAATTGGCCCTCGCACTTTAAAACCTGTGGTCACACAGTTTATATAGTGTCATAGTGTGCGACCATGTGTTTGCAGGCGGTGACTGCTCTCAGAAGGACCCAATTTACTGCTGGAACGGCAGTACGGGTATTTATGGGGCACTATCGGCCAACAACCCACCAGGCATTTGCCCGGGCCAGTGTGAGGGTGTTAACATATGGTGTTAGAGAATGCGTGTTAGAGTGTAAGAGTGTTTAAGAATATAGTGGAGTTAGGTTGTGGGTGTAGGTGTAAGTGTATGATAGGGTGAGTGTGTGTGTTAGAACAAGTTTGTGTGTTAGTATGTGTTATGAAGTCCACCTGTGGTGTCAAAGTAATTCTTCCCCCAGTAATCCTAGGCTCACCCCTGTGTACATTTCTCACATTTAAATAGTTAATCCTTTATCTGCAGATCGAGGAATTATAGAACCAACACACATAAAGACCTTAATGTAGTGTTCTATTTTCTGCATATTTGGGTGAATTGTAAAAGCATATTAATATTTAACACATTATTCTTTGCAACTTAACATCTTCTTTTGACAGACATCACTTTCTATGAAAAAGCCTTTTTAGCTTGGAAAGATTATGCAACAAAATATCTTATTTGACTGCCATGCTGGTCATTAAAATGCATAACAAGCTCCACATATGCTAATCTCTGGGTACCATTATGGCTTTAATTTTTTTATTTTTTATTTTTTTGCATAGAGGCAATTTAAGGCCAGGAAAGGTCTAAACAAATGGCACAGTTAAATATCGAGATGGAATTCTGCAAATATGTCATTGCTTTTTAAGTGAGGGTGACTAAATGCAATATTTACTAGCCATGCCCAGAGAGGCCTTTTTTGGCACACTGATGCTTTGGTGTGTGACCGCCTGCGGGATTTACATGCCACTGGAAAGTACCATAGTGTAGTATGTGGCTGTGTGTTACCATTTATACGGCTGCTGGCCTTAAACTGCTAAAGCTTTCATCCACCAAAACTGTTACTGTTTCTGGATTCAAGGACTCACCTAAAACAAGAATTTTCCTCAAAAGCATATCACACACTAATATGAGACTCACCAGAAAGCAATTCAACTGCTCAGAGCTATGTATCTGTTTATCAAGTCTGTCTCATAATAACACCACAGTGTATGCTGATTCCATCTTGATGCTATAGCAGGTTGTTGCCATAAGTGAAGCTCATTTCAGCCAACTTTGTTTATTTTGTTGTCTCTTTACCTTTTGTTGTATAAATTATTTTTTGTAGCTAGCAGTGCTAATGTGATAGTAGCACTTTTAAAAGTATTTGTGTGATGCTTTAATAGATCAAGAGTACTGCTTTAGTGTTTTTTTGTGCCTGTTTGTTAAAACACTTGGCAATGATACTCAAAAAGGTTAAACAATGATTGGCAAACAGGTGAAATGCAGCAAGTTATAACTCTTGTTAAGCCTTAACTGTACCTACTAGTCAGTACCACGTAGGAAAAGCTCTCTAAGATGGTTATTCAGTCCAAGTTGCTTTCTTCTACTGAGCAAGCTGTATTAAAAATACAAATTGGGAAGTATATTATTATAGGGCTGGTAGCAGTTTACACATAGCTGCTTTGGCTGTTACACACTTCAAACTGTTTAAAATTACAAAATTACATGTAGGTAAGCAAACAGATTACATGGTAGCCTTGTTTGGAGTGATAATACCATTTTACTCTGCTGGCAACCTATAAAGAATATGGGTAAGTAGACATTTAATTAATTTTGTGTTTTAAAATTAAGCCCTTGAGTGCTGAGCATGAACAAAGTTAGGTTTTCCATAGTATATTTTAGGTGTGGGGTTTAACACGTTCAATGTCCTCTGCTAAGACACTGCTAAGGCACAATATCATCAGAATTTTTTTTTTAGCTTGTGCAAGTAAATGTACTGTAATGGAATAAGTAAGTGAATATTGTTCTATACTGTCAGCCCCTTTTATTGTATCTAAGTCTTTAGGAGCCTTGTTGGGGTTTATTCATTTAACATATAGTTGTAGGTGAAGATTAAATATTTTAACTCATCTCATTAATGACATATGCTGAAGAGAGCTGGGAGCTTAATAGGTTTCACCTCGAGTCTTCAGGAGAAATGCTGCTTTCTTCAGTCTCAGTTCTTAACCTGTAGGGTACACCTGGGGAGGTTTGGAGCGACTCCAGGGGAGGTGTGAGTAGCCTCTCAACTATATATTGTTTTTTGCAAACGCATCCTAGGACTCAAGAGAGGTGTGGCACCAAAAAAGCATAAGAACCACTACTCTAGGTAGAGGAGCAGCACTTTGGTCACTCCTATACCCCACCATGGTTCTGCTCACACTCATGTACTCCCTACCCACATCCCACAAGTTTAAAGTCTACCAGGGTCTAGCCTTGTCCCTTATCACAATCACACATCTTTCATGTCTCTGATAAGGGCCTTAGGTAGGGGTGCTCTGAACAGCCAGTCCTGGGAAGTTTTCTGCAAGTCACAACCATAATAGCCAATGCTGGATTTTCAGAGGACCGTTCCGACAAACAGGTTTTGTCCTGGCTGTTTACTGTACCAGCAAATATCCAATTTCTAGTGACATTTGGTAGATTTGCATGCACCATGCACCTAAACTGAATGCCAAGTGCAATGATGTCTCAAAATAGACCCTTGAGTAATGAGCTCTACCATCACTGGTAGGATTTTCACTTTTGACAGTTGTCTTTCTCCTTCAGTTGTGCCTGTGGTTACTCAGATGCTTTTGTGGCCTCACCATCTACTAGACCGTGGCATAAGATGTGAGGAGGTTTTTAGAACAAAGACTAGGTGGTAATGGATTTTAGGCCAACTATTTGAATCTGGTGTTGTGGCCAAAGGGGCAGTTGGATTTGTAGTAAAAAGTCAAATCAAATTTAAAAACAGGTACAACAATTGCCAAGTAGTCAAAAGTAGTCACTGCAAACTGTAGTTGAGGTCACAAACCTAGTTAAACAACCAAGAATAGCACATCCAAAGACAGAAGTAATGCTGATATGTGCACAGAATTAGTTGACTACTTATATGTACACAAGCAAGTGTAAGACGACCAGCTAGGAGTGGCATGGGTTGGATTCTTCAGTTTTTGCCTACAAAGAGTTACAGCAAGCAGATGACTAAGTGTCTGCCTTGTAGGTAGGTATCTTACACCAAGGAAGTATTTCTTAGAGCAGATTGAAAAATAGGGAGAGTTTATGTGTATTTTCACTGATAATTGCATAATTTCCAAATGGAATGTTACATGTTAGTTAGTATGTCCTCAAGGCCAACCTATCCATAGCACTGAGGTATATAAAGTATGTGCCAGTTTTATAAGACAAGAGAGAGAAGTGGAAAGGGGGTGCCAAAAATAACAGATTGCCTAAAATCCTTGGATCTGGCTCTCACAGTGATCACATTTATTGGAATTAGGCTTATTAAAGATGCATGACACTTTTCTACGCTTCTATAATACGCATTAAACATAGCTATAAAAATAATGCAGCATGAAGCAATATTGGCTATGAAAACTATGCAATTTGTTTTAATTAGCAAAAAATAATTATATTTGGTTTGTGCATACAATGTTGTGCGGCTTGTAGAGAACTGATTGTTTTCTTTTATTTTTATTATTACCTTTTATAATAGCCTGCTAGCTGGTTGTGCCTGATCCATGCCTGCTAGTAATACACTACGCTGTATTTTTTTTAAAAAAAGAGAAGCAGTCGGGGCAAATATGAAAGTTAAAACATCTGTAAAACGGGGAGTAGGTGAGACTCAAATTCAGAAGGTTGTTTGAAGTGTGGGAATGGAGAGCTTTAGTTGCCTCCTCCTTTAAAAATATCTGAAATCTCCTCATCTTATTGTACATCACACACAAGCAGGGCCGCAATCACAGTTCTTGGGGCCCAGTACATGCCTAATGCCTGGGCCCCTATAATCCTCCCAACAGCCCGCCTCATGCCCATCCCACTGTCCCACCCATTACTCCACAAATAATTCTGCCTAAGGATCTTCCCATAAGCACAGCTTATGAAAACAGGGGCGAACCTAGAGTTAGTGGTGTCCATGGGTGTAGTATTTCTTCAAGGCTCCTATAGCTAACACGCACACATACTTACACGTAAACTCTCTTTAACACCCACTCAGTCTACCACCATATATTTACACACACACATTCTTTCTCCTGCTCTTTCCCTCCGTGGCACCACTAAACCTAGTCTCAACCCTTACACTCCAAAACTCTGTAAAATCATATGGTGACAACCCACACACACATGATAACACCGAATACTAACACACATTAGTGAACATCATATGCTTACAAACATTAACACCTTACAGTAACACACACACAAATGCTAACCCCATACACTAATGCACAGGCATGCTAACCCCATACACCAATACATACACACTCTAACACTACATGCAGGAATACACACTCATGCTAATGCCATACAGTAACACACACAACACCATACATACATTATATACATGCTATTCAACTACACACACTGACTGACTCTAATACTACACACACATTGTCAGAACTAGAAACGGAGCGTAGCGCAGGGTTGTGATCAAGGCTTTAATAAGCAAAATAACAACACACAGCAACAGCAAGAGGATATTTCGAAGAGTAGTCAAAAAACAGTTCCAAGCTCGAAGATGGCAGCAAAGGTTCAATAATGAGGTCACAGTCCAAAATCCGGGGCAAAGGCAAGAAAGGGAATCCAAAGGGTAACCAAGGGTCAAAACCAGTAATTCAAGTAGAAAGTTCCAAAATCACCTGTAGAAGGTAATAGGGAACACACAGGAAACACATCTTAACTAGCAAGCATTTTGTGAAGACCCCTCCCCTTCACACCTGGTTTCCTCCTCTTCACACCTAATCTCCTCCCCTTCGTATGGCAAGGATAGGGGTGAGGTAGGACGACTCCACCCCTTCTCCCTCTGATTAGCCACTCCTCCATGCTTCCACCCTTCTTCCTGAGTATAGCCATGCCCCCGCGCCACCAGGAATGCGCACTTTTGCCAAGCGTGGCACGTGTCAAAATCGAGGCCGGGGATACGGCCTACCCTGCGGACGGGCGATTGCGCCATGAGGGAACTGACGTCGGGAACCTGTCCACCGAGAGGAAGACCCCCTCGAAGAGGTAGGTGGAAGCCCCCGATCCTGACACACACACATTATATATATATGCATATGGTGTGTGTTTAGATACAGTGTGTATAGTATATTATAGTATATATATAAAATACATACACTGACTCTAACATCTTATACATATATATATATATATATATATACATATACTTGACTCTAACAGTACAGTACACTTACACATACACACACACACATATGCAGCTGCCTTTCTCAAGTGACCCCTTGCCTAGCTGGGCCTGGTACATCAGTACCTGTTGTATTCCTCTAACGGTGCCCCTGCACACAAGTGAAGCAAAAACAATTCTGTTTTCCATGTGTATGATTTTACACACAAAATGCAAGCATATTGTTGTAATCCTCATTTCCCCAATGTTCCTGTAGAGTTAGTTCACCTTGCTCTAAGCACTTGCCATAAAAAAATAACTTGGCAGCATTTTACTTTTAATAATTAGAGTTGCAATTCCCTGTTAACAGCATTAACATCACTAAGTACTAAAAAAAAGAAACAGCTGGATTCGTGCCCTATGAATCTCAACTCCCCTTGCTATTAATAAACAATTGTTTCTGACATGATGTATTTGGCCTAAGGATTCAATGCATCAGTTGGAATTGTAGGCTGGGTAGGAGAAGGAAAATCTTGATTGATTATACTACTGAGAACGAGGAGAAGGAAAATATAATTTGCAAGTGAGTTTTCTACAAAGGCAGGCCTGGACTAGGACTCTTAGTGCCTCCAACCTCCAACCAGTGTGCTCTTTGCATGTCTGCCTTTGGTTTTAAGGTCATTATTAATATTTTTATTATCATCAACTTTTTTTATTAAACACCAACATATTACACAGTGCTGTACAGTACAGATAAAGGGTGATCAACAAGTACATAGCAAATATTCATTAACATATACAGATACAGCAGGAGACGAGGACTCTGAACGTGAGCTTGGCATCTAGCCTCATGGCACTTTCATACGAAGTTTCTGCCAAGAATGGTGGGGTTATGAGGGCCTCGCTTGTGCGCTCACAGTCTAAAGGAATAGTATGGGTAACTGAGAGGGAATAGAGGGAGGAATAGTTTGCTTGTGACAGTAACTTGGGGTAAGTGGTTTCAGGATGCAAAAGAGTCTCTAGAAAAACAGAGGGGTGGGTTAGAGGTTGTCTTTAGATGGTGGCTTGCAGAGAGCTTGTGGTGTTACAGGAAAACTAGAAGAGAATGATTATTCCATCCATTCTTGCTCTTGGGTTAGTGCGAGGAATGTAGTAATTCACAGCCATTTTAAATAAGAACACTGACATTTGCAGTTTTATTTCATGGGTTTCATGGCAATAATATCCTATTTATCAGCCTTACCAATGACATTGGTGAATGCGTGATATTAGTGCTAACTGCAATCACAATCCACAGATGGTGCCCATGGATGATGCAATCTTCACTCCTTTTTCACAAAGACCACACAAGGAACAATACCAGTTGCACAAAAGAGAAATTTGCCCAAGCAATATTGGCATTTTGACATGCAGCACATAAAGCTGATTATAAACTGGCAATTATTTTAGATTATGGGTAGATTAATCTATTTTACAGAAATAATGTTGTGTACATTTTATTTTCTATTAACATAAGATCATAAAACATCTTCCATAATACATGCACTGCTAGCTATTTAATTACCGTATATTCTAGTTTCAAAACTAGCTGAAACACAATGTCAGAAGACCAAATGAACAATTGCATTGTGTACACTGAATTTATCCATTGAGTTAATTTGGATAGCTAGCTTTTGTGTTGCAAAAAGTATATTTAAATAATCAATGTAAAAAAGGTGCTTGGAGCAATCAAAAATGAAATGAAGTACATAAAGATACAAAAGTGTAGCACTTAAAAGTAATGTCCCAGTTTCACCACAAATACAATGCAATTGCACAAGATGTGATAAGATCCACGCTCGGATGAGAGCAGTGGGAGTTGAATGAACTTGTTTGCTAATAGTCAATATTCACCCACAATTGACAGACCAACTCCAGGTATTACAGACTCCCATCACTGTGTTACTTAAGACCCGGAAAGGAGATTTTGTGTCTAATATACATTAATAAGAATATTTAATAAATCGATTTGTCCAAGAACAGCATTCCATCTTTTTATTCTTCTTATCTGAAGTGGAAAATTGTGGCTGGTCCTGCTGTTCTGTTGTGTTTCCATTTCAATTATTAATATTTTTGTTTTACTTATTATTTTATTCACATTGTTTATGAGTAAAAAAAAATCTCTATTTATTTCAACATATTAGACTACATCATTTTTTGTTTGTTTTCTAAAATTAATTTTTCATGGGATATTGTGGTTTCCATGTTAAGTCATAAGCCGTAAGTCATAAGAACTGTTATTCAATCTTCTTTTAATATGCCACAATAACTTTTTTTTTTTTGATCAGTTTATATTTCCTTTCACATTTCTTCTTCTTTTAGCTCCTTCTACACACATACAATAACATACTTACACATACACTAACACACTGCATGGGACCATTGTGTTCTTGGGGGCCCCTCTTGCCTGCGGGGGCCCCTTTTACGCCAGCTTGTGCACATAAGCGGGGTGTCACTGTTCTTAGTGGTTGTTGTTGAATAAGAACTTCATACTAAATGATGAGTTATACATATAAAAATTATATGAACAGAAAACCCTGTCTGCAGTGGTATGTTTTGGCCTAGGGCAACTAAGCCCAATTCTACGGTGGCAGGTCCACAGGCTTGGTTCTGCCGCATATCAAGGAGCCTGAGTGCCACTACTCACTGGGACATCATTGACCTCCCAAGCTTGGCACAACCCTCTATAGTGTTTATGGAGGCTTGTGCTGAGCTGGCACCTTCCCCACTGTGCTTCCCTTGAACATCATCATATCCCGACTACCAGTAGAAAGGACAGGCAGGTGGCGTTGCCCTGGGTTAGGCTTGGGCAGCGCAGGAGGTAAATACTCCACTGCCAATCTGCCTATGAAAAATGTTTTATTTTAAATGAAAGTGTTTTCTATTTGTTCCTTTTTGTTGAGCTATGGCTTTGCATGAGCTCAGGGCTAGCACGTTTGTCTATCCACCCATTACCTTTATTGTAATTGATGTTTAGTTCCTGGTTTCAGAAGCTGGCTGGGGCTTACTGTCTATTGTCCATGGGTGTATTGGAAGATTTTTAGGCAATTGAAAATGTTCACCTCTAAACCTGCCTGCTGTTATTTTCTAATGGAATTCAGAATAGAAAATGGGGCCAAAGATGTTTTTTTTATTATTATTTGTCATAAGAAAAATGGATATGCCATATTAGACAAAGAAAATTTAGTTTTTAATAGAAGCTGATAGGTCATAGTGGTGTACAGTCTATTGTCATAAACACATTAGCACAGTGTATAGACCATATTCTTTCATACTCTCCTGCAGTATAGTTGTACTATATATATATATATATATATATATATATATATATATATATATATAATATATACACTACTTTTTCTTTGTGTAGATCATTAACATTAATAACAAAATGATGATTGTTTGAAGTTCATTCTGCAAAGCGGTAACTATAAGTTAGCTATGTGTAAATAACTTCCTAATAATGGAAGACAAGAAAACATATTTTTTATAGTAAAAGTCCATGAAATAGCAGACAGAAAAAAAAATCATAATTAATTATTCCATTTTTTAGGCATACATTCAAATTTAAAGGTGTGGGGCCAATATTATCCCATTCTGGTAAATTCTAGTATCAACTAAAAATATATGTATTTGTTGTTTAACCCTTTTAGCGTCAGATGGATAAAACAGCATCAGGAAATAAAACATTGTTTAACCCTTTAGTCCCAAATGGGTTTATTCACTTAAAATACAACTGTAGTTGCATTGAATGGATACATATTGTTAATACATAGTCATGTCAGTGGGTTGAAATGGTTAACGCACCAGGTGCATCTACAACTCACTGATTAATGAATTAATCCCATAGAATTTAGACATTAGGAATATCTGAGGACTGTCAGTACATTATGTGCTGAGGATCAGGAGATACAATCAAATGACATATAGCAAAATCCTACATAAAAAGCATCATAAAACAATAGAAATGTACTAAAGCTTTAATATATCCACCAGAGCAGCTTTCCTCCTGATGGATTTAAAGTCAGTGCACCATGTCAGAGGAATTTGTGCTTCTTAAATACAAGGCAAAACAAGGCTTAACAGCAGAGTACTACTTTTGGTGATTATACTTTTACATTCATATAATGCTTTGGTTTTACTGTCAGGTAAAATAGCCGGTGCCGGTGATCCTGGGTTAGCCTTGGCTTGTTGATGCTGCCATATGGACGCCAGCCATTTTTCTTCATTTCTTCCTTCCGTTACTTGATTTTTTTTTTCTTTTCTGCAAATTGTTGACCTCCACTAGAGTTTAATGCCCTCTCTTCATTCTCTCCCTCTTGAGACACCTGTTGTACAGCTTGTAGGATAGCAGTTTCTACAATTTGCTTACTGGCATTCTGTAGCTTTACTTCCTCCGTCTCTTTTCCTGGCTTCTCTCCTTAAAAGAATATTCATATGTTAGCAATAAGAAAAAAAAAACTTGCAAAGCTCGCTTTGGACAACATATAACAACGTGGTTGATTCAACAATTGGATCAAATCATGTATACCTTTTAACAGTACATTTTGGCTGATTGCACCTGAAGCAGGTAAAGGAGGGTGTAAGCTTTTGGATTTATAGACACTTAGAGTAACCGCCAGTGCTATAGAAAAGCTTGACGCATAAGTAAAACAAATCAGATATCAAAATAGGAAGACTAGATTGAGCACCTAGTTTTTATTAGCTGTCAAAAATATAAGAAAGTTTACTTCTAAAACCAGAAGGTCAACTTTTTCAAAGGATTTCATGTACAGACTTCATAGAATTACAATAACAACAGCAAGCAAATTCCCAACTGGTGCTAACTAAACCACAAATAAAATAAATATAGGAGCTGCTTTGACATTGGGGTTACTCCTATTTCACCCATAGCAGATTCCATTTGGATTGTGGTTTATTATGTATAATCATTGCTTGCACTAGGGCTTTATTTGTTAGCCATAAAATTGTGTTTAAAAAGCCTAAAATGGTTCACTTTTCCACTGACCTTAATAGCAAACACTTGGCGGATCTGAGTACACTGAATGAGCTGACATTAAGGGCATATACACAATTTTTTCTTATTTAGACCTGAAAGCTAGTACTGTCTTTGTATGTCAATGTAAGTAGTGTTATTGATTTCCATATGCCTTTAAAAAGCTGCATAAAATAAGCCACATAAGGACTTATTACATTATATTTTCACAGTGTAAGCTCATCCTAATGCAGCCCAGCAGATTTCTGCACATTGTCATACTTTACTGTAAGAAACATCTCGGCCAACAGACACATAGGATTAGGGAACGATGTACAGTGAATGTGGTATACTTTAGCTCTAGGAGACATGTCAGTGATTTTAACTCCAAAGTTTTAGTTCTGGGAAGCTGCAGTGGAGGTTAAAAGATCACAATAAGAACACCTTTACACCCTGATCTATAACTAGCGTATAGTGCAAAACATTATTATTATTATTATTATTATTAGTTAACTAATGGAAATGAAGAAAGTCGCATACACTTTTCTAGTTTCAGAGGACATGCAAATTCCAATTAAACAATGTTGGTTCAGAAGAGCTGCTGTGCGCTACACACTTATTTTTTCATAGCATTATTGTACTTACAGCAGGTTATCCACTTCAGTACCACTTCGGCAAGTTTCCCTCCATCTTTTTTTAATATCCCCCCTGATTTGGCAATCACATCATCTACTAACACAAAGCGGCAGCTTTATATTTCTTAAATGAATTCTCTGTACTGAAATAAGTGATGCCTTATTTAATATTTACCAAAACCTAGTTTGGGGTGGGTTTTGCTGCCATTATTCATTAATAAGAAAATACAGTAAGAATCCATATCTCCTCCTGTACATTGGTGAGGGGGTAAGGTATAGCTTTGCCCAGGTTAGCAGTTGGGTCCCCTTGTCCCCTTTTGTTTTTATTTTTTCTGCTGTGCTCTCCGCCATCCGCTGGGAGTCTGGACGATTACAGGCAAACAGCTCCTAAGTCTACAAAAGCTTAACTCCCCCCTTTACTTCTTTCATCTACCTTTAAATTCCTCATCGCTCTACCAGGGCATTCAAACAACAGCAGACTATTGTGTGGGTGGGGAAAAAAGGCCAGAATCTAAGAAACAATACTTTACCTGGTGCATACACCATGATTTTTAATTTCCGTCTGGAAGCTAAGGACAAAGCAAATTGCACAGGCGTCTTGAAATAGAATGTAGAGGAGACGGAATTGAGTTTCAGCACCTCGGACAGTTCCTGCTAATGCAGCTGCAAGCCTTGCTCTCTGTTCCAGCACTTCCCTGAATCACTGTGTGCGGCGCCTCTTACTGAGCTCTGGGGATATTATACTTCATGCAATCAGCACCATCATTCTACAGAACAAAGATCCTCTCTGCTTCTGGTCTCACTACCGAAATGACAAAAGAAAGCGATCAAGGAGATTACCATTCATTGTTTTTATATTAAACAGAACCACACAGATAGGTATCTCTGAGATCGCATAGAGTTATAGCCTTTAATCCTGGAAAAAGGGGAAACTACATTACCATAAGAAGATGAATATACGGCTTGGGGTAAATAAATCTTTATAACACACTGTGCATTCTTCAGGAGAGCCCCAGATCACCGAAATCATCCAATCAGAGTGAGGCCTGCAGCACCCTGGATACAGCAGCCCACATGAAACAAAAAAAAAGAAACATTCGCGTAAATACCTGAAAACATAACATTACAGCCACAAACAAATGGAGAGAAGGACGAAAGCATCCCTACCAACAACCAGCAAGATGTTATAAGTAGCCTCTTTCGTCCGTGTCTCCCCGTTGCCCAAATTGCACCGTTCGCTAAGACCCCAGCCTCAAGTATTCATAATGTCATATCAAGGAAAATGAACCCTTGGAGATTAAACTGACAAACGAGCTTAAAGTTGATTGCACAGGCCACAGTAGGGAAGGCAGCTAATTGCCCCTAATTATGTCGAGACAGTGAGAATACAGCCTGACATTTAAGGAGTTTTGCATGAAAACATGCATTGTTCTATGATCAAAACAAATGATGCTATTAGTAATATTTAATTGTAGTGTATGCTTCTGACGATGTGGAATATAGTCGTTATTTACACTCTTGTAAAATGTCCCAACTTGAAGACATGATATTAACAATGATATTAATGCAGTTACACTAATGACTTAATGACTCAAACCCTGTATTTAATTCTAATGCTAGTTAATGATGTGCGTCAGTTTAATATGAAAAGATGTTTTTTGGTTTTTTTAAAAAAAGTACATTTCTGACACAAGCTACATTTCATTTTGCTATGATTCTTTTTAGTTCAGACATAGTACCTACAATATAAAATACAGGAATTTAACATTAAATTGATAAAACCTAACTTTTCTATGAGATGCAGAGATCTATTTTATTTATTTTATTTTATGTATTTTAGTTGATAATAATAATAATAATATTCAACAGCAATAACTTTACATAAGATAGCGATTTCCTCTAATTATGTCTGAAATTTGAAGAACACTAAATGCTGACAGGCTGACAGGTTTTTCGGTCTGAGAATCTTTACCAGTGTCCAACAGAACATTCCAATTTCAACCAGCAGAAGAAAAGCATTTTTAAGGGTTCTTCCATTTTTTTTTCTTCTAGAATAAATTGCAAAGTAAATGTTGTTCTAATTGATTGATAATACGGTATATGTGTAATGTTTAGTCAGCGGTTACCTTTAACAAAACATTAATTTAAGATCAGTTCCAAAAGCATACATGTGTACAGCCAATTCATTTTAATATTATTACATTAATGGCATACTGAAGTAGTATACTGAAGGCTTATTACTTTTCTCGCCCCAGCCGCCGCCCTCCACATCCAGCATCTTTACTGCATTAAAAGATGATGTGGGCCTTTAAGACACGGAGCACTGGGATATGATGTCATTTGTCGGTGTGCAGTGCCTTTTAATGCAATCTATGAAGTCGACACAGCCTCCATAGTGTAAATGAGCTGGTTGGGGAGATCAACGAGCAGCAGCATAACGGGCGATCCACAGCAATTGCAGCAATTGGCCGAGGCCAGGATACGTATCCACCGGACTTAAGGACTAAGATAGATATAGGAGGATACCTAGAAAGATAGATATACATAATGAAAATCCTGAACTCTGTAATATACAGAAAGCCACTACTTTATCTGAATTTGGTCTTGACACTATTAGAATATATATATATATATATATATATATATAGTGGCATAATTTATATTCAGGCTTCTATATATTCTGCAAGCTATACTAATATGTGAGTTGCAGGGTTTTTTATCAACATATTTCTTACTTGCTGTTATTAAATAAATGCAGTAAGGTTAATGCTAACTTCTGCAGAAATCCTTTGCGTTAAGGGACTGCCAAGGTATTTTTTCAATTCCCAGTGGAATTCATATGAATAATTTATAATCATCAGCTGTCAGAGCATAAATATTGAGACATGATATATCCTATAGTAAATTCATGTGATCCATGGGATGTTACAACTGCATACAAAAGGAAACCAATATCAGGAATCCAACAGTATAAGAAGATCTATGAAAATAATCGAGCACAACCTTAAATGACTTTGCTGGTAGCAAGTGCTTACTATTGCACAATTTACTTGTGTAATTCTTTCAAAGGTCATTTCAAGGAGACAGCAGAGTATTATTGGCCAATGCAATTTCTCTGTGTTGTTTTACCACTTACTAATAGGTCTATTTTATTACTGCAGAAGTAGATCTTATTTAGGAACAGGAATCTCTGATATTCTGCTCTTAATGGCTAAGAAGCATCTGATGGCATTCTATGGAGTATTTCTTCAACAGGTTGGGGTGAAGGTTATCTGGCATTGAGCTTGGTGGACTAAATAAATACAACATGCGTCTTGACTTTCATTTGACATTTCCTTCTCAACCTGCCCTTCATTGAAAACTTACAAAAACCAGAAGCATAGCATTTTACTGAAGATAAGACCCATTCAGCCCATCTACTCCATTTTTCCTGATGTTAAGACTCAAACCTTAATCAGTCCTTGATCTTGTCTTAGATTCAGGACAGCCATACGCCTGTCCCATGCATGTTTAAATTCTAAAACTGTATTAACCCCTGCCACTTCTGATTGGAGGCTGTTTATTTATCTACCACTCTCTCTATGTAAAAAAGCAGACTAACGAGAGATCATTTTAAGCCATTGAATGCAGAGCAATATAGTGCTTTGAGGGAATGAGAATAACAATGTTAATAGCAATGAAAAATGGCATAAAATCCAACAGCACATATGATGGTAATGGCAGTTATAACGTTCTTTAGTGGAGCGTTGATGATTTCAAGGGCAGCAGTTAACACGGTCTACAACTAGAAAAGGGATGAGCCAGTTTTATGAGCTGACGCATGAGCCGTGCTGACTCACTCTCCGGAGGCACAGGTCCTTATTCATGCCCTGAAGGACACGACAATGACCTACATCTGTAGAAAGAGGTAGTTAATCTCCATGAAGCGGGGACAGGCACCTGGCTCAATCCAGATAGAGCATGAACCAGTTCACCAAACCATACCCACACCAGTTAAAAACTAACATAATCTCAAGTACGAATGACTAATGGAGGCCAGATGCAGAAAACCCCCCAAAACAGCATCATTAAGACTATCGGAAGCATTCTACTCTTTCTCTAGAAGTGAGCAATTAATACCTTGTCCACATTTATGTGAATGATTGGGAAGTTCCAATGAAGTCCCAATGAACATATTATAGAGGGCCCATAATTTATATGACTCCACTCGTATTGGTAAAGAGATAGCAAACATTATTATTATGTTATTATCAAAACATAAAAAAATCTAAATAATGGTAATGGGCTCTAGAACTTTTACAATTAAATATTTTCCTCTACATGTCTGTGTTTGAGATTAAATATTCCTGATTCACACTGTGTTGTTAATTCAGGGCAAGTAAGCAGCGAATTTCAGAAGCCTGCGTAAACTGTACACATAAACCCATAATAGTCGTTTTAGGAGCTAATTAAGTAATTTAATTACACGGGATTATGGCATAGGAGATTTGGTTCAAATTTTCTGTAGCAGTAAAGATGACTAGAATGCTTAGAACACGTTTACAAACCTGGTTTGTTGTGTTTATTATGAAAAATGCAATTCCTTTATCTATTTGCTATTCAGCTACCAGAGATCTAAATTATATATATATATAGGTATATTAGGTAAATGGATACAGCCCTTGGTGTTTCATTTTTTATTTTATTTATTGATTATTGATTAATTGCTATTTGAATTCCTTGTAACATGCAGTCTTAGAGATCAGTGATGTATCCTGTCTTAGGCTGACTTTACCCAGGGCACCTGAGCCGATCAATAAAATGCTCTATGCATATATGGTGCACCGGCAAATTATGTCATGCAGCGACTTTTATTGTACCGAAGACACCGACCACGGCAAACACATAACTCAACGTCACGTAACAGAATTTCACAAGTGGTTCTCCTTATTCAATGCTCTTCAACGAAAATGGTAATTTGTTGATTTCTTTTTTCTTGTGTTTTTGTTTACATTTTTTCTCAATCTAAAGACTAAATCAAATTTTGGCATTGATGGGCACCCATGGCACCATGAGAATGGTGCTACATGACCAAAATGTACACACGCATGAAAATCCTGAAAGAGCTAAACAAATGCTACTGGAAATATTGGACTTCACATCTGTCAACAATGTTTATTATTTCTGATATTATAATCCAGAATAAAAAATGCTGAAACATGAAAAAATTTAAATTAATTCCAGAATAAAGCTGACAATGTTTCGATTCTCACAGACCTTTATCAAGCCATTCATTGAAGAGGTGTGCTGTGTTCTTTTTCTGGTGGATGTATTGGGATGAAGTGGAGTCCTGGCATTACTTGCACCTTTATATTGCGTTGGCTGATTTTTATGAAGTATCAGCTGTTACATACATTTTATGAAAACAATGATTTTACACCAAACCCTTCTTTATGGCGTATGACCCGTGTGGTCACACAGGTCACCATAATTGGGGAGTTCAATCAGTGCACAACCTAACAAGAACGTGGATACTGACTTCCTATCCCAGAGATCAGCGTTCCAAAGCTGCTGACAAGCGGACTCTGATACAATAAAAAAGTTTTTGCATGATTGACCCAGTCTCCTGGCAAAGAATTTACTGAAAGCTCTACTGTATATCTCTTTATTTTATGGGTAGGGATTGGAGCCCCTGAAATATTCACACAGGGTGTCATAAATCCAGTAGGCCTTTCTCAGTTTTAAGTTTGGCTAATTCCCAGGAGATATGTCAGTCTGATAATTACATTTAAAGAACACAGAAACATAAACCAATTTTTTAGCAGCAGGCCAAAGCAAACCTTTTAATAAAGCAGAACATGCTGGCCCTAGCGCTATATAATTTTGAGGAATAAAAACCCTTCATTAATATTTCACAGGTTTTAACCCCTTCGTGACAAAGGCTGATTTTACTTTTTGTACCCTTCGTGACAATGGCCGTTTTAACATTTCTGCGCTGCTTGTGTTTACCTGTAATTTTCTTCTTTCCCGTTTGCTGAACCCACACACATTATATATTGTTTTTTTCAGGACAAGAAGGGCTTTCTTTAGATGACATTGTTTTGATTGTATAATTATTTACTATTAAAAAAAGTATAAAATATGGTGACAAATTTAGAAAAAAATGACTGTTTCTAACTTTTAGTTGAAAAATCTTTTACTCATCTAAAAAAGGTAATGAAAAAACCTGCTAAATAGATTCTACTATTTGTCCTGAGTTTAGAAATACCCAATGTTTTTATGTTTTTTTGCTTTTTTCTACACATTATGAGGCAATAAGTACAGGTAGCGTTTTGCTATTTCAAAGCCATTTTTTCCAAATCTGGTAATTCTTCCCCCCATGTGCCATTTCGGGTATATTTGAAGCCGGCCAATGCAATTTACCCCATCAAGTCATATATTTTTGAAAACTAGACAGCCCAGGGTATTCCAAATGCTAGTATTTTAACCCTTTCCAAGCACTAATTCTACCATCAGCCTTTGTCAAACTTTATGGTAGTAATTTTTTTTGCATTTGTTTTTTCACACACGTTTTACTTCAGGTATGAATAAACAGGTTCTGGTATATGTCAGTATCATAAAATACCCCAATATGTGTTTAGCAACATCTCCTGAGTACAGCGATACCTCACATGAATGATTTTACCTGGCTGTTTGGGGGCATGCGCATTTTCAATGTTGAACTTTGGCGTTTGGCAATCAACTGCCTATGCCCTATTTGGTACATCTTTGAGCCGGGCCATTTCAGTGTGCCCAATAAAGCCATATATTTTTGAAAACTAGACACCCCAGGGTATTTCAAATGCTAGTATTTTAACTCTTTCCATGCACCATATCTACCACCAGTCTTTGTCAAACTTTGTGGTAGTCATTTTTTTGCATTTGTTTTGTCACACACACTTTACTTCAGGTATGAATTAAAAGCTTCTCGTATATGTCACTATCACAAAACACCCCAATATGTGTTCGGCAACATCTCCTGAGTACAGCGATACCTCACATGAATGATTTTGCCTGGCTGTTTGGGGGCAAAAGGGCCACATTTGGGACATGCGCATTTTTCAATGTTGAACTTTGGCATTTGGGGATCCACTGCCCATGCCCTATTTGGTACATCTTTGAGCCGGGCCATTTCAGTATGCCCAACAAAACCATATATTTTTGAAAACTAGACACGCCAAGGTATTTTAAATGCTGGTATTTTAACTCTTTGCATGCACACATTTTACCACCAGAATTTTTTCAAAGTTTGCAGTAGTATTCTTTTGTGTGTATTTTTCCCCACACACACCTATGTAATGTATGAATTTACAGCCCCAATATGTGTTCAGCAACATCTCCTGAGTACAGTGATACCCCACATGCATGGGTTTGTCATTTTTTGGGGGAACTAAAAGGCCACATTTGGTACGTGTGCATTTTTCTAATTGGAAATTAGATGTGTGGCCATCCTTCCCCCTGTGTTAATTGGGACATTGTTGAACCCAGCCAATTCAATTTACCCCATCAAATCATACATTTTTTAAAAGTAGACACCCCATGGGCATTTAATATGCCAATATTTTAACTCTTTCCATGCGAGAATTGTTTTAAGCTAATGTGCTAATTTTAGGACTTGCTCACAAAAATATATTTTTTATATATATATATTTTATTTTTTTGCCTTTTTTAAAAAAAAATGTAAAAAAACTTTTCAACTTGAAGGCTCCCCTGATAGTGACATCAGTGGGAAATTATTTTTACATTTTACTGTTTTTTTTACTATTTTTTTCTAATTATTATTAATTTTATTTTATTTTTTAACTTATTTTTACTAATCACACTGTGATTAGAAAGCTGGGCTCCATTGACTTGCATGGTTGAATGCAGTACCTGTATTCAACCTGCAAGTGGAGCCAGAGTTCTCTAGAGGGTCTGGAGACCGTCTAGCGAACTTTTTCATCTTTATTAAGATCACTGGCAGCTGCGGCTGTGACCGCTCTCCGGAGCGGTCACAGTCCATCCAGAGGTAAGTGTTTGGTGTCGCTGGATGCCTCCTGATCGAGGCATTCCAGCGACACCATTTAAGTTTAGGAGGTAATCGTTGATCGCCTCCTAAACGCTTTTAAAACGGGTGTCCGTCGCCATACAATGTATGGCTGTTGTTGACGCCCCGGGGAGTGGCCAGACACGGCCCCTGGTGCCTATCGTGGCGATGCTGAATGCCTCGAGGTCGAGGCATTACAGCAACGCCGTTTGGGTGCAGAAAGCGTCATTTGTCGTAAACGACTTGTTTTTCCGTGTCGTGCCAGAACCGGCAATTGTCATTAAGGGGTTAATGTACATTGTAAAGTCATTGAATTAAATCAAAATTCAGTCAGCAATTGGCTTTAAGCTGGTTATCAACCTGAAGCTAGAAATGATAGTAGGAAATACTCAGTAGATGATACGTTTTAACAAGAACATATCCGTTTTATAGGGTCTACTCCCGTCAAAGCCTATTCAGTGTTCTCTTATAATAACAAGAGACTGTGATCATGTCTTCTAATAGATGAGAACTCCAGAGTATGTGACTTCTTCTTATTAAACAATGTTATCATCTACAACAACAGAAAAATAACTTTCTCAGAACAATAGAGTGATAATGCCATTTGATTATCATTGAAAGTGTATAATAAGGCAGCATAAGCCTTCAATTACATGTCTTTACTCCTATTTCTTCTTCAGTAGTTTGCTTCCTCATGTGATTGTTGAAGCAATATTTTCCTTGTGATTCTGCGTGTTATTTCATGTCTCTATTTACGTTCCATGGGGGAGAAAAAAGTACTTTTTACTTTAATGCCTTGCAGGAAAAAAGTACAGCCGTGTATTCTGCATATGGTTGTAATGCAAGCACGTGCCAGCAGCTCTCAAAAGCTTGCAATGTCTGGCTCCTGGCATCACTTGCATATGGTGTGATCACCTTCGCCATGCTGCGTTATGTGACATCACTGAGCTCTAGCTGCCCAAAGCGGGCCAGTCCACTGTTAAGGGTCATGGTTTTGTGTTATACCAGCTTATCCTTCCCTTTATTCCAATAATTTGGACTACTCAAAGACAAACCCAATGAAATGGGTTATTTCTACTTGTTTTTTTAATTTTACAGCAGATAAGAACCACTCGGCCCATCTACTCTGCCTGTTTTTCCTGCTGTAACCATAAAACCCATTAAATCTGTTCGGTTTTGCTCTATGGAGTTAAATGAAATATACTACTTCACGGCAAAGTCTATGTTTGTAGGATACTAAGTTTTAGAAATCATCCTATATTCCCTATTGTGCGGGGAGAGGCTAGGACAGAATGCGAGTTGCAAAAAAAAAAAACGGCCTATGATCTTATTTACCTATGTTAAGGTGATTGTTACTTTCCCTTAAATGTCCTTTTTCTATTAGTCTGCCCATTGAAATCATTTTTACTATGTAATCCAATGACACGTTATCCTGGTGAGCTGCAATTCATATCCGTGAGAGGATTGGGAGCGAGTGAATCTTATAGACACGGTTTCATGTTTCAATCTGAAGGTATAATGTTTTACAGGGAAGTTCAAGTAATTTATGTAGCATGAATAGCAGGTGCATTGGTGACCATTTTTTAGTGATTCAGAGAAATTAGCGGTGCGGATTCATCATGGTATAGCTTCAGTGTGAGGGGTGGCTTTATCAGTAAGATGTCAACCATGAACACATGGCGCAATGTGAAACCATGCACCCTGCATACATTTAAAAACTTTGAATTTTTATTATTATGAGCAGCCTTTGTCTATCAATGGGTTTAACAGAAAGGTGGACATATCCCCGCAAAAAAGGCAGATAGTTGAGCAGTATGTACAGATACATACTGGAAGGGTAGGGTTATCGAGCATATCATATATTTAAGTATATGCATCGGTAGTACGTCTGTATGATCTAAACAAAAGGGCTGCCGATAATGTGATATTAAATCTTTGGCAGGGTGGGAATCTCACGTGAACCTGTGATTATATGGCGCATGCACACTGGTAAGCAGGGGATGCATTCAGCAAAATGTATCCTCTTTAAGCCAGAAGTCTGGGAATACAGGCAAACCGAGAAGGGACACGCCAACCATCATATACATGTAAATGCATATGTAAATTTATAGTTGTGTTCCCCTTACAAACCCTCACTATGAAGGAATTCTACTGCAGCTTCTCCTTAAGGGGAGGGATTTTGTTATTCTTTTTAAAGAATGCCTTCTTCTTTGACGAGGCCGTCTGTGACATTAAACTGTGCTTTAAAAAGGGGAGAAAAATCTTTCAAAATTGTAAAAATTTGTAAAGCAAAGTCCCTAAGTGCCTCATAGCCCTCGGAGTAGAAATTTAAAAATTTAAAAAAACCAAAAACATATCTGGCTACTTACCATCAAAAGTATTCTTTAAGAGTAGACTTACCAACATTGATATATTTTTCTCCTCTTAATTTTATTTTAGCACTAATCAGTATTTCTTTGCATGTGTGAATATTCTTTCAAACAAACACTTTTTGTCCTGGGGTAAAAAACAAAACAAACGAAACGAGGAATCGTGGATGTACAAATATATGGTAAAAAAATACCTTGCTCATGAAAGTGTTAAAGTCAAAATGTCCAACAAAATATGAGTAAATCATTTTTGAATTTGTACTTAATGTTCCAATAATGTTATTCAGAATGATATTTTTCTGCTCTGACATTTCAATTCCTCGTTGAAGATTGCATAGAATCCTACTGTTAGCCCAAGTAAGAAGTCATGACACACTCGCAGGACTTTACTCTGATAATTTTAGGATGCTTAGTATGAACTTTACATGCTACAACCGGTAATCAGCAACATGACCTTATACACTATCCAAAGGGGCAATTACACAGATGCACAAAACAGATTTCTGGCCAAAAGATTAACCAGAGAATTTCAATAACCACTGATCAGTCACTTGGGTGCTTGGACATCAATAACCGTGCAGGACACAAGTGCAGAATCCCCATGTGTATCGCTGGGTAATTTGGTTATTTCATGGTGAACACACAAGCCAGACATAACTACATGGAGAACATGTGCAAGGGACACAGGATGAAGGAAGCACGCTTTCAGCCACTATCCAAATAAGACACAGCCTATTCCAGAGAGCTCCTGACGAACAAGAAGTGCTGCTGACATGGACAGGTAATTGAACATTGTGTTAAGAATTAATTTCAATCCAAAAAAAAATATATGTAAAACATAACAAAAAATCCACAGACACAACCCTATTTTCATGTTAGATGCTACGTGAGAAAACATTTTCACTAAGAAATTGGTGGTTACACACAGGGCCGGCCCGACAATGGAGCCTAGTGGGGCGACACTTTTGAAGGGGCGCCATTTTGCCGCCCCAAGCCCTTTTTTTTTTTTTTTAAAAGCGAAAGAGAGAGAGAGGGGCGCCGAGTGGTTTTCGCTTACCAAGCTGTCAGTACCCGCTCGGTGCCCCTCTCTCTCCTCTGCGGCGAGTCTCCCTGTTCGGTCTCGGTGCCGGCTTGTAATGCTGAGTGCCGGAAAATTTCCGGCGCTCAACATTACAAGCCGGCACCGAGACCGAACAGGGAGACTCGCCGCAGGACTGCTGAAAGGTAAGTACGGGGGGGGGGGGGGCGGCATTTTAAAATTCGCCCCAGGCGGCATTTTGCCTTGGGCCGGCCCTGGTTACACAGCATCGGGTTAAACCCAAAGACCACATAAAGACTGAAAGTCAAACTAGCAGACTAGACAGGTTACATGTCTGTCTTTCTCGTTCTCTTTGATGTATACACCGAATAAAGCAGATAGAAACCAATTCATATATTTATTTTAAATATAGAAACCATTCATTCATATCTAAATGAAAATGCCAAAGAAAGCTTTTCGTTCATAATACCTACATCGGCGTTTGCTTACATACAATGCATTTGTATGGCAGATTCACAACTCTGCATACCCCGATTTGCTTTATGAAAATCCTACAATTAACTGATTATGCAGAACATTATGTGAAAAAGAACTACAGTGAACAGGTAAACAAAATATATATATATATATATATATATATATATATATATATATATATATATATATATTAGTCAAAGCTCTTACAGAGATCAAAAACATGGGAATGAACATGTAAAATAATTGTTTTAAAAAATAAAAAAAGAACACTTATGCACGCCTATTTCCTGTTATTTTTTTCTAAAAATGAATAATACTTTTAAGTATATATGTGTGTATATACAATAGCATACATAAAAACGCATACATGGAGATAATGTCCCCACGTATATGTATATATGTATATATATATATATATATATATATATATATATATATATATATCTCTATGCATTCATCCACACGGACAGGATAAAAACAGAATTGGTGGCTCTCATTCATCTGTAAAATGTTTCTTAAATCAGATGTTCATAGTTACTAATTACTGAAAAACCTCTACATATTAAAGTGGTTTTACAGATGCATTTTTTCTTCCACAAAATATGTAACAGGTAACAGCACAGGCGTAAAAAAAAAAAAAAAAAAAAGGCTTTTACAGTTATTCATGCCCACTGTTTTCTGTGTAGGTATTAACATTTCATTGTTTGTAAAGCAAAATTCATTAGTACCAATCCTTTATTTACAGTTCATTGCGTCATTTATTTCTAAAACTATCACTGTCCCCATCTTTTGTAAAGCCCGTGGATACAAACACATTATTAGCCGGCCGTCAGGATGGCCTTACAGGTTCAGAGTAGTGTTAATACACATACGCAGGATCCATTTAGCTACATGCAATGGTTTCAAGCTGTTGCTCTGCTTCTGCTGCCATGGCCGCTGCCTGTAACTGTTCGGTCTCGCTCTGTATGGCACTGGTTGTGACTTGCTTGCGTTGCTCGCTATGCATATTGTTCTCGTGGCGTTTCAAGTCAGAGGCTTTTGCGAATGCTTTGGTGCAGGAAGCACAGATAAATGGTTTCTCTCCTCGGTGTCTCCTCTCGTGGTCTTTTAAATGAGACTTGTGCTTGAACGCTTTGTCGCACAGATGGCATGCAAACGGTCTCTCGTTGCTGTGTACCCGCTCGTGCTTTTTGAGATCCGGAGCTCTGATAAAAGATTTGGCACACACGTCGCAGCTGTACGGTTTGTAGCCCGTGTGGATTTTCAGATGTTCTTTTAGGTGAGCTTGAGTAGTAAATGCTTTGGCACACATTTCACAGACAAAAGGTCTTTCTGCAGTATGCAACTTCTCATGCTTTCTAAGCCTTGCTTCATCTGTGAATGCTTTGCCACACGCCTGACATGCAAATTGTTCCCTGTGCCCATACAATAAGTATTCAAACTTCATATCGCCGGTGGCAGTGGTCCATGCGGGTGCTTGTTCATCCTTTACTTCACTGATGCTATCATTGTATGTTAAGGCTTGTGGGGTCTGCACGCCCAAATCCTTTGGTTCGGTCGTCTCCATTGCCTCAACCTCCTGGCCGTAACAATTAACTTTCCTGACTTCCTCACTTCCTAACTCTTTTAGAATTGCTTCCTGTACCCGCAGTGTTGCAGTGGGCGATTTCTCCTCATGGCCCTGGGGAGTGCCCCCAACTGTGTCATCCGAAGGACTATCATCTTGATCGCCAATCTCCTCCACATCATCATCCTGACTGTCATTAGCCCCACCAACCGGACGTGTTATTTTCAAGCTTGTCTCATATGCGTATTTATTTTTTGGAGAGGAAGGGTTCTCGTCTGTCGTGGAAACATCACGCTTTTGAGAACAGAGTTTATCCAAAAACCTAATGCCAAGTATCTGGCCCGATGACATCATCAAATTGACATCCTCCTTTTTGACTGCAATCTTAGCAGTATACATGTAATTGAGAACTTCCTCGAATATATCAGATCGCAAGAAATCAATTTCAATTACTGAAGAGCTGTCAACTTCCAACTTCTTAAAAAGCTTCTTGAAGTAGGTACTGCATGCTGCCAGTACACATCTGTGGGCTCGGAATTTTACATCTTCCACCACAATAGCAATATCACAAAATTCACCTTCAAGGCGTTGTTCATTTAGAGTCTTTAAAAATACTGTTTTATGATCATCATCATTGTATTTTAGGGTTTCAGACATACTTATGAAAAACTCCTGCAAAGGAAGAAAAAAAACAAAACAAAACCATTATTACAGTACATTGAAAGTTCATGATAAAAATGCTCCTGTTTTACACAGTACAGAAGTAACTCATCCATCATAAAGTATGCTGCAAGCAAAATGTGTTTCTGAAGTGTATATACAATAATTCTCTTTACTGCATAGGGCAGAAAAAAATGACGTTTTAAAAACCATTTCCTTCTGCTCCACAGCTTCATACACCCATGTGGAATGGAGGCGTTATTCACTAAAGCATATGTTTAAGCAAGTTCAGACGAGATGGGACATTTCAACAAGACCTCATTGTGCATTATGAGGGTCTGACCTATCCTGCAGGAATGGCTGAGCTGACCCCCTGCATAATTCACTTGAAAAGTTGTGTTAGTTTTAACTATGCACTATGCATGCCCAGCCCAGCCCAGCCCTTATTGGAAGGGATAACGCTCCATGATCCACCCTAACGAAGCTGGTACGCTGAAATGATTATATGTTGGTACGTAAAGATCCAAGCTTGGGAATTTTGTGCACACCAGCCTATTACATGTTTTTATAAACTCGTGGAAACAAAAAATTGATATTCTGAAGACAAGGCTGTCGTTTCACCTCCACCATTAACATCGTCTTTCCGCTTACTTTCATTTACTCTTGAAACATACCATGAACGTTGAGAGGCTGTCCAAAACGAAGACTGACAAGACCCAAGACCCAAGTCACCTGAAAAGAAAAAAGAAAAAAAAATCATAGGCGGTTGTCAGAGAAAATATAGACAGGCTTTACTGAGGTTAAATAGGAATAAAACCGGAAAGAGATGTTACAAAAGATAAAATAAAGAGTATTAACAAAGATGACAACCCAAAGGGTTCTACCCATATGTAAAATAATCATGGTTACAAATAGAGAAATCACCACAATGTGTCAAGCTTAAAACAAGAAACCAATATAAAGAAATAAAACACAGAAAAGGTGCTAATGTTGCAAGGTGTCCCTTGTTTTTCTTTCTTATTTGATGCAGATTGTGATTGTTATATATCATATTACCGACAGTTTAGCTGCGATGGTTTGACGATATCTAGCCCGTGTAACGTGAGGAGTTGTAACCGCTGCAACAGGTGCATTTAAAACTTGGAAAACAAATTCTGCTCAAAAAAAACTCTTGAGCTCATCCTTAGAAGCATCTGAAACCATTATCCTCTTCGCCTGTCTTTTATCTACCATGACCCGGGTCCTGTGTGTAAACCTGCCTTGATTTTAATAGTATGTAGAATATATTTTTGGTTAAGCGATCAGAAAAGGGGGTTTTCAGATGTTCTATTGATAAAAGCAGAGGGTGCCCAAAGCCTTGTTTTAATGCTTTCTAAGACAGCTATATTTTTCCCCAAATACCTCACGCTCCACGAGTGCAAGTAATGCTCATTCGTCATTATTAAAAAAAGTTACTTTTGTTTTTTTGTTTAAACTGGATTATAGGAGGTAGCTTGACTTATACACTGTCTTCCAAATGAAGAGACTCGTTTACCAGTTAGCTGTAACCATAGTGAAAAGTCGATATAAAAAATCTCACGTCTAACTGAAATAGGATATTTTTGACATATAAACAGAATTCACTAAGGACTCTTAGCGTAATTAATTTAGATGCAAACCACAGAGCTAAAGATATCTTCAATATAAATGCATTCTGCACTCTATTATTTAACCCCTTAAGGACCAGGGCCTTTTTTACACTACAGGGCAGAGCAATGTTTGTGCCGTTTCTTTCTTCAATCATTATTTCCCTCTTTCTAATTTAGTGAACCCACAAAAACTATATATCGTGGCATGTAAGGATTTTTAAAAATCATTTTATTCATATATTACTCGACATTTTTTAAAACAATGCGATGTAAAAGAAAAAAAAAACATACAAACCCCCCCCACACATTTATTCACTGTTTTACGGTTATATAAATTACACAACTAGCAAATGCGGGAATAGCAAAAATATATTTCGCAACTTGGCCTGATTTCAAAACCGGCCTATATTCCTATAGTTTTTATTCATTTTAGCTTTTTTTCACTCGACCTAACACTAATTCCCCAATGAATAACCCCCTCTATACTAATTACACAATATATAACCAAGTAAAGGTAAAATAATCCCTGAGGACTATATAGATACAGTAATAAAAATATATTTTCATCTGCGTACGTGATTGGTCGTAGGAGTGATCACATGCACAGACGCACGGGGAATCCGCTGCAGACCAACCCACTCAGGGTCACGGAGCAACAAAGGTTCCCGGTGCATCGGAGACACGCAGGAGTGTTTTTAACCAACGACAAACCAGTACCAAGTACTGGTACGTCGTTGGTCGCGAAGGGGTTAATACTAGGAGAACAGGATGAAATACTCGCCCCAAAAACACATATTCAATGACTAATAATATCACCAGGTGGGATGTAGCAACCAGAAGACAGCAACGTATACACTTCACTTAATTGTTGTATACATGCAGATGAAAAAGTAACACAAGGCACTAATGTTGTTACTTATTGAATTATAAGGCACCATCATATGCTGCAGCGCTGCACAATGTGTCAACAGGACAACTTAGACTCACACAATCTATAAACATGGGTTGTGTGGGGTGAAAAGTGTGTGTGTGTGTTGTGTGGGGTGAAGTGTGTGTGTGTGTTGTGTGGGGTGAAAAGTGTGTGTGTGTCGTGGTTTTGTTCCGGTTGCCACGGTCCCTGGATACGGTAATAGAGGAGTTAAGGGAATACATATGCTTTACATTTCGAACAGACGGTACGCGCGACTCTGCATTTGTCTGGCACTATTGGGATAAGCACGAGCCGCTTTACGTGCGCTCTCCTCGCACCCCGGGTCAACCTTCCATCAATGTCGCGCGGGGAAAAAAAAAATCACGCGCACCTGCCGCTAAACAGGCACCCGCAACCATGAACCCGCCGCCATGACGGCTCCACCTTCAACGCATGCTCACCAGGGCGGCCCCACGGAAACGGACTTATTTTCACACTCCGTGAAAGAGAGTTTAGTACGCGACGACAGAAAACTCAATAATGCGACCGCCATTAAAAACAACAACAAAATAAACCTAACTCTAGCCAAGGATGACCCGTTAACCGAAAGCTTTGCATCGAGAGCGCGCGAAGCCGCGCCGCTCCCTGCCCTTAAGACAATGCACACGCACCGTTTTATTGCGGCGCCTTCTCTACGGGACTTACCTTGTGCGCGGTGGGTAGTTTGGAATGTAACGAGCGTTTGTTAAATTATAGAAATGTGTGAAAATAGTGTTTGTGAGTTATGCACTTCTTTCTGGCCCTCTTGCACGAGCGTTGTGAATTTGTGCATGCGCCGTAGAGAAAGGGCGCGCTGCGCAGGCACGGAACAACCCCCACGATGGGGGATGGGGTGGCATCCTTTGAGCGCCGATTACCAACATGAAGGTTCTGATTGCATCGGTTTATTATTTAATAACAAAAAAAGCACACAATAGATTCTTTGTTATTCACTGTACGGTGAATCTGCGTTGTCATCGTTGCATTGACGTTTACTTGATATATAAAAGCCATCATATACCCCACGCTGTTACTCCGTATATCCTCATATCTGATTTCATGCTAGCAGCCCGTTACCGAAAAGCGGGCTCCCGGAAGCACGTGCACACAGATGACACGCGTTTTATGTTCCCATATAGTGACATCGGCGATCTCACGCATATATTAAACAGTTTAAAACACACGAGACGTAACACAATAAATCCAGTTTATTTAAAACGCCGGGCGTACAAAACACCAAGCTCGCAGTAGCTCAGTTATAATTCATATGTAACGTATCTGGTGCTGTAGATATTTATGGGAAGGCTTTTAATGTCAACACGGTCTCTAGTGCTTAAAACTCGAACTCAGGCGGGAGCTGTTCTCACGGGTTCGGCGCTAATCTATGACATCAGAGCGCGAGACTTCGCTGTCTGGCTAAGCGCGAGCTGTGGGTTACGTGAAGTGCGCGCTGGTGTCCTGTTTTGACTGTCGCACAGATAGGTGGCTTGTGCGTGTGACTGGATCCCACTTAACCCCTTCCTGACCAGACTTTTAAAATGTTGTACTCTTCGTGTTTTAACATTTCTGCAGTGTTTGTGTTTAGCTGTATTGTACCATATTACAAAAAAAAATTATAAAATGTTTTTTAAACTTAAAATATTTTACACATTCAAAAAAAGCCAATGGAAAAAACCTACTAAATAGATTCTAATATTTGTCTAGAAATACCTTTTTTTTTAGTTAACCCAAAGGTTATAAAGAAAATGTAAATAAGTGATTTTGAGTTAACCCCTTCAATCCCAGGGGTTTTTGGTACCTCAAAGCCCGGAGCAATTTTGCCATTTTTGTCAGGGTTCAGCGATTATTCACTTTTCCTGTGAATAGTGTACCCATGTAAACTATATATTGTTTTTCCAAGGAAAGATGGAGATAGGTAAAGTGACAGAAAATTCCATCCAAATTTATCAATTCAGGTGTCCTGATTTCAGAAATACCTAATTTATATAGAATTTTCATACTTTTCCAGCACATAAAGCCAACATACTATAAGGTGTACATTACTTTATACAAAGCCGTGAAATTTTTACATTAGGTATAATGGGACTGTAACTCTAATTTTAAACAAATAAAACAAAAACACCCACAAAGGTATATATTTCTGTAAAGCAGACAACCCAGGCTATCCTATCAGGGGTATTTGGGCATTCTACATGCAGGTATTTGGCCACCAATTACTGTCAAAGGTGGCCACAGAAATTAGTTCCTGCGCTTTTTTCAACAACGCGTCTTAGTATTTTGTAGTATTCTTAGGATTTTTTGTACAGGCTATGTGTTACGGCAGAGAAATCTATCCTAAATTGTTCAGCCACCTCTCCTGATTACGGAAATACCCCACATGCCTAGTTTTTTTGTGGTTTTCTGGACATTACAGGGCACAAACGGGACCATGCGCGTTATAGATTCCAAACGTGAAATTTTCACCTTTTGCTTTAGTAGACCTATGTTTCATTTGGGGCTGTTTAGCACCCCCCCCTAATTATAAATATCCCCATAAAAGTATATATTTCTGTAAAGCAGACAACCCAGAGTATCTCATCAAGAGCATTTGGACAATTTTCATGCAACCATGTGGCCGCCAATCCACTGCCAAAGTCAGCCGTAGCAATAATTTCATGCGCTTTTTTCGCCAACACATCTGTGTTGCTGAGGATATTTTGCACATGGTATATGTTATGGTAGAGAAATCTAGCCTAAAGTGTTCAGCCCCCTCTCCTGATTACGGAAATACCCCACATGCCTAGTTTTTTTGTGGTTTACTGGACATTACAGGGCATAAATTGTAAAGTGCCGGCATACTGGATCACTGATTACGGAAATACCCCACACGCATAGGTTTTTTATGCATATGGTTATTTATGGGGTTTTTTTTAATTTGCAGGGAAAAAACTTATGGAATTGTGCCAATTGAAAATACCCCCCTGTGGCTCACCCTAACACAAAAAAAAAAAAAGAAGTATAACGGAAATGTAATAATCTACCTTGGTGTGGCAAAGAGGGACAGGAAGGGCAGTGGTACCTGAGTCCTTCCTAATACCCTTTTTGTAACAGACTCTGCATCTTTTCTGAGGCTTCTGTTTGGCAACAGTGGTGGGGATTGTAGAAGGAAAATGCCTGCCGGTAAGACGCAGGACATTCTCATCCTGCACATTAGGGATTGGCTGCTCAAAGAGGATATCCCTCAGGATTTTGAGCTGGAACTCTAGGAAGATGTAGATCTTCCCAGTAGCACATTTCTTGTACAACACATATGTGTTGTACATGGCAACCTGGGTGAGGTAAATGGCCACCTTTTTGTACCAGGTCTTGGTCTTACGCAGCACCAGGTACGGCTGCAGACACTGGTAAGAAAGATCTACACCCCCCATGTTCCTGTTGTAATCGGTGATGCACTGAGGCTTGAGCCCCTGAGCATCACCTTCCCCACGTACACTGACAGGTACCACCTTCTCGTTGTGTATAGTGGAGAGGATATACACATCCTTCCTGTCAGTGTACCTGAGGGCCAACAGCTCCTGCCTGCGCAGAGCACTGGTAGTGCCGCGCCTCTGCTTTGGGTATGTAAGGCTTTTAGGATAACCCTTGCGGGTTGGCCTAACAGTGCCACATTCCGGGGTCTGCTGAAAAAATAAAAAATGAAACAAATCTGGGCTGGTATAAAAGTTATCCACCCAGAGGTGGTAGCCCTTATTCAAATAGGAGGACAGCAGGTCCCACACTATCTTCCCACTAGTACCCACAGATTGTGGGCAGCCAGGGGGATCAAGGTGACTGTCCTTCCCTTCGTAGATTTTGAAGGAAACAGTATATCCCGTCCCACTCTCGCAAAGTTTATATAACTTTACACCGTACCTCGAGCGCTTGGACGGGATATACTGTTTGAAGTTCAGTCTACCCTTGAATAGGACCAGGGACTCGTCTATAGCCACATTTTTATCGGGGGTATAAATTTCAGGGAATTTACTTGAAAAATAATTAATAATGGACCTCAATTTATATAAACGGTCAAATTGGGGGTGCTCTCTAGGGAGGCATTGGGAATTGTCACTAAAATGTAAACATTTTTAGGAGCCCAAAGTACCTGTTCCAGGGCATTATTTGGGAAAAAGCAGGGGTGGATATGATGGGATCTGTGCTCCAATATGATCGTATAGTGGGCTTTTTCACAATACCCATCGTAAGGGTCAGGGCCCAAAATTTTCTAATTTCATGGGAGTCAGTGGGGTACCAGGTCTGGCTTCTGTCTCCTTGGTCAGCTGCCTGACACTGGGCTGCATAGATGTTTGAGCTGCTAGCAGCTTAAAAAACTCGGGGGCAAACATTAAATTGATAAATGACTTTGGCTCACTAGCATCAATGTCACATCTGATGCCAGGAGTCCCAGTAAAAGCAGGGATTACTGGGTCTATCATATTTGGGGGCACCCAATTATATTTAGAGTCAGGCTCTCCACGCCTGGCTTTAGCAGATGGACCCTGGCCATCATCTTCTTCCTCTGACTCGTCATTATCTGACGCACAGCTAGATTCATCAGATATTGGATCAATATCTGATGCAGTCAGAGTGGCATCGTCGCCTGACGCACTCAGAGTGAGGAAGTCATAAGCCTCCTCAGCGCTGAAGACATGTTGCGCCATTGTACACGACACCTACCTACCCAATTTCTAAAACTACACTATCCCCAATTCCCTCTAACCACCCACCAAACTAAACCCAATTTTTTTTTTTGAGGATTGTGGGGAGGAAAGGGTGCGTTGATTTTGGGTAAGACAGGTATTTGGGGGTTTATATATGATGTGGTTTTGCACTAAACACTGCAGCTCTGCAAGATAATCTCTCTCTCTCCGATCACAATAATGGAGGAGAGAGGAAGAGCATCTGCAGTAACAGTCAGACGATCGCTGTGATTGGTCATCACAGCGATCATGTGACATTACTGCCGGATGTGTGGCACTGCGGTACTGCCCCGGATGTGGGGCAGTCCCCCAAGGCTAATGACACACTGGAGGGAATGTATCTGTAATAGTTTACCGGCATTCGTGCCGGTAACTGTTACAGCTCTCTCATCGGAGTGATCGGGTAGCCCAGCAGGGTCTAGACAGACCCTGCAGGGATACCCGATCCTCCCGTGAACTTCCAGGTGACGTCACCTGGAAGGGAAAGCCTGATCGCGCGATCGGGCATTTCTATCTGTAACAGTTTTCCGGCTTCGCGCCGGAAGCTGTTACAGGAGATCGGGCAGCAGGAGTCCAGGCTGTCAAACGACAGCCTGGTCTCCCGTGCAGCGGCAGGGATGTGTCCCTGATGCTGCACGAAGGGCTAGACGTACCGGTACGTCCATAGGGGTTTCTTAGTGGGCGTTTTTTGGACGTCCCGGTACGTTAAATGGTTAAAATCCATTGGGCCGCCTACATTACAGTATTTATTTGAAGGGTACACTACACTTCATGAAATCCAGCTGATTCCCATCTGGCCCAAAAGCACTTTTGTCCACACGATGTGTGCATATTAGGCAAACCACCATGTTTAAAGCTTTTTGAATAAGGAGTTTGAGGGGTCTAAATCCATTGGGCCACCAACAGTATGTTATGGATACAAGGGATCCTCTCGCCTGAATAAAACCTAGGGGATTCCTGACTGGCCCAAAAGCTATTTTGCCCATAAGCAGAGTGCCCAGTATGCTAACCCCACAAAGCATTGTGAATAAGTAACTTAAGAATTTTAAGGGGTTAAAATCCATTGGGCCATCAACATTATGTTATGGATCCAAAGGGTCTCCCCTTCAGAAAACCCAGCTGATACCAGCCTGACCTAAATGCTGTGTTGCTCATAAAAAGGGTGCCCAGCATGGTTACCCCAAGGTCATAACCATTTTGAAAAAGCGTCGAGTTGTTAAGGTAAAAATCGGTTGGTCCGTCCACATTAAATTACTTGAAACCTGGTGGTTGGTACTCTGTGGAACGTTATTCTCTCAAAATGCCCTAAATCCTTAGCAGTTGCACACTGGGAACCTTCTTACGAGGATTGAAATCAGCTGGGTTTTATGTAGGGCACTGGGCACTTCGTACTCATATGTGGGTAATGTTGATTTTAAACCCCTCTTCTCCGTTATCGAAAACACTGGGCACCATGTTTATGGGCAAATACACTTTTGGGCCAGGCTGGAATGAGCTGGGTTTTATGCAGGGGAGGGGACCCTTCGTTTCCGTCCTATAATGTTGGTGGCCCAAATATATTTGCTGCTTAAATGTTAAATGCGTTGTTAATGTCATTTTGATGCCACCTTTTAGTGGGGAAAAAATGTCTCATGCCAAACTTACTTGTACCTTATAGAGGGGTCTTCATTATCGATACAGTATCAATATTTCTGAGATGATTTTCATATAGAAATATGGTGTATTCTGGTGAAATTCACATTGATATTATGTGACGTATCACTTACACATAAACAGTTTTATTTTCCTTCGTAGTTGGTTTTTATTAATGTATTTTAATTAGGTTAATAAACTAAATGCATGATTTCATCCTTTGAGTGAAAGTGTAATCTCTGTATCCTCAAACCTGTTAACCTCTGCCTGCCCACATGGGTGTGAGCATTCGTGGGTTAAAACACTGTCCGAATTAGAACATATCATTAGGCCCATCTAGCCGGCCCATACATGTAGAGACTCAGACCTTACTCAGCTCATGTCCTAGATTCAGTATAGCCCTATGCATATGCAATACCCTCTCCCACTTCTGCTGGAAGGCTGTTCTATTTATCTGTCCTCTCATTAAAATAAACTGTTCATTTAATAGTGTGTGTGCACATTGCATTCTATTAATAGTAGGATGATTTCCAAAGAAGCACACATTTCTGCCCTTTCAAGGTTGTTTTTTTTGACTACAAGACTTACCAAAACATATATCAGACCCAGCGTCTCAGTCTATATCTCAGTTCTTGAAGGCTTAATGTGGCCTTCTTTATATAAAACTTCCTCCTCATTCCTTGTGTAACCAACCTTAAACAGGAACAACATCTCAGAACGTATGTGCATTCTGGGGAGGGATAGTTGGGCATCCTTTCTGTCACTTGTAGAATTCTCTTAGAATTCAGTTTATCATTTACATTACATTTAAGCAGGAGACGCCATAGTGCCAATTACAATAGGGGACAGCGTGGCAATCAACACACGTTAAAACATACAGAGGCAGAAGAAGAGCGCCCTGCTCTTGCAAGCTTACGATCTATTGGACGGAGGAGGAGGGAAATAAGGAGGACTGCTTGGGTGAGGATGAGTTGTAGCGAGAGCCACATGGAAAATTCTTTTGAGATCCTGCACGCGGGGATAACGGATGGGTTCTTCATGATACCCGACGTTCCAGTTAGTTGCACATAACGAGTTGTGGCGCCTTTTATATTCTTCCATTGCTGCTCACATCATTCAAAGCCCAAAATATAAGGTCAAACTACTGTAAGTGTAGGTCTGAGGTGTCAGCGTTCCATTCCCAGTTCAATCATTTACATTTCTGTACTGAGGAGTTTAGATGTTTTTGTGTCATTTATGCTCTAGCTTTGCCTTCATCTTAGTCCCAAGGCTAACAGAGTACCCACTGGCTCAACCTCTGGGGAAAAGGCTCTGTTTCCGGTGAGGAGTTCTAGCTTAGTAGCCATGTGCTAACGTTGGGTCTAGACCTTAACTACTACTGCTGCTGTAGATGTGGAATCCTAAATCTTGAGTGACTGCACCGAGGGAACCACTGTATAATTTCACAAAACTTTATCATCATACATCATGTTTGCACATGAACTGAGCTATTTATTCAATGCAATGGATATATACATTTTAAGAAATATATTTGTATTGGACAATTTGCAGAAGGGTTGTGGTTCCTGCTCCCCAACTTCACCATTTATTATGACTGGGCCAACACTGGCAAGCGGTTTTAAGTTCTTGATTTCACTATAGCTTAAGACGGTCAACCAAGCTCTTTCTACAGCGGAAGCTCACTGAGATGGGTCTTCATAAGGCTTACGAAGACGAATCTCAGTGAGCTTCTGCTGTAGAAAGAGCTTGGTTGACCTTCGTAAGGTATAGTGAAATCAAGGACTTGAAACCACAACTCCCCCTTAACTGTATTAGCCCCAATTTTTTTTATTTTATTTCTTATTAGTTTATATTGTACCAGTTGAAATTACGATAAAATGCTGAGGCAGTACAATGTGTCGTACAGCATTTATTGGCAAAAAAAGAAAAGGAAAAAAAACTACGTGGGTCCAGAAAATTCAACGATTATAAAAACAAAATACAATTTGAATTCAGTTTGATTAAATTGCTGCAAAACAAATGACAATGCTGTTTCAATATATATATATTTTATTATTTAATTTCATGATTTGCTTGGATAGGAAACCATGGCTGGTGCAAATTAGAAAAGCGGATTATTGTGGGGGGTTTTTTTTTTTTTTCCAACAAGGACAATACATTTTAATGCATTTATCACATTTGTTTTTAATTTCACTATGCAGAAACAAACATTCACCATGTGTTGTGATGCAACTGACGATGTGATGAAAAAGATGCCCAGGATGTGAATTATTAGCAGAACTTGGGACAATATATATTTATATATGTATATACTGGAATTTTGTACAGGTTAAGGCTTGGCTCTCAACTAGGAAAGAGATGTAGAGCAGATTCTGAAATGAAACATTTAGGCTCAAAAGGAAAAAACTATTAACCAGACTATGCTAAAGTAACTATGATGAGAATTGTTAAACTATAGGAACACGAGTGCTCTTTCCAAAAAGACATATATAATGTAACACATCTAATTTTTGTATATGCTAACTTCACGTCGGCTGGATCCAGTTCAACAATGCTAACAAAAACAAACAAAATATTGATTCCAAGTTAAAATACTAAAGTAATTACCACCTCGTGTTATTAAATCGGATGTACAAACTGCACTTTATCAGCATTTAAATAGTTTCACAAGACTTAAGGAGTCATCCTTTTTTATTTTTTTATTTTCTCGGGTAATGATAATAAAACCAGATAAAACGATACAATATTCAAGTGGTTCACTGAGTAAAGCGAGTTCTTGGCACATATAAGGTATGGTAAAACATACATGGTACCCATAAAGCATCTGGGCATTTTAGGGTATTCTTCAATTTGTTTGCGTTTTCTTTTTGTAAACAAAGGCTTGTCACCAAACGAAATGGCGTTCTGTTGAGAATTTAAGGATAAAGGCATGGACTGTTTAAGCTCTACAATAGGTTGACTGCTTATAGTATTGTCATGTGTGAACGTGCAGGTATAGCTGGAAACTTAGACAAGGAAAATAAGAATGCTGCCTTGTTTTTAAAGTTGCTTCATGCAATACTGATTTAATTATGCTGAATTGCATTGCTTTCAATGGGAAAACATGTCGGTCGGTCTCTTTATAAATGATCAAGCTAAATCCTTCTGGACTGGAATTTCCCAAGGACAGAAGTCAGCCAAGTTGGGTCTGTCATTCCGCATAGGCTTTCATATTCCTCTTTACATGACAGCTAATTTCCAAGCTTAGTTATTCTTGCTGTAAAAAATGACAAACGACATCCATGGTTAGAAACCGAGCGGACTCATTTAATCCGCCAACGAGGAGAGTAGACGACTTCACTGAAATCACAAATTGCTTATTTTTCAGGGTGTAGCGCTGTTAGCAGGGATGCACACACAAGCCAGATATATATATATATATATACTAAAAGCAAACAACTTCATTAGTTTCACGCTGTAACAAAGAAGCTGAATAGGCAGCCATTAAGAGGTCATTCTGCACCCAAAACACAACGCAAGCGATAAAAAGAGACACTTATGTCCGTGTAAAACTGATGCAATGGAAAATAGTATGATGACACTAAAGCCACTGACCAATCACTGTTTTAAGAGCCACGTGTGATGAGATGTTGGACGCAGACTGAATTAGAAGCAAAGTTATGATGGGATACAAAACCATGACAAACACTGGTTAAAGGGGCAGTTCATTCCAAAATGTCCTCATTTATTAAATAGCAATTTGATTAAAAACATTGATTCCCCCCCCCCCGAAGGTAATGCCCCTTTAAGGTGAATGAAGGAGAAGTGTTGACACCAGCCACTGAACCCTTACTTTGAGTGGTAGTGGTGCATTAGAATGTATACATGCACTGAAATGTAAGATATAAGGTTCAAAGCTTGACAGCCTTCCATGCAGATTGCCAGGATTGGAATATGTTAGAGTTAAAATTTCATTGGCTCATGCAAAACAGAGAACAGAAATTCAGGGAGTATATCGTAAGCAAGGGGAGGATGCCTTTTTTTGCACATGCTAGCCTGCGGGTTGCTCATGAAAGTCAGCTCTTATTCTTACCTGTGGTCAGTCCTCCCCATCTTCAGGTGTGATTTCTGTTTCTTTATGTACCACTACTTTGGTCACTGACATGTCAGGGTGCTGCTCTTTGGCCTCTTTAATTGCCTGAGCCAGCGCCTAACGCAAGGAAATCACAAGGGGGCGAAAACAAAGAGGAGGTGGAACATGCATGATCAGTGGCAGGAGAGAGTTACACAATTTACAAATGAGGAAAGACAATTAAACACAAATCATTTAGAAAATCATACCAATTACAGGTGTTTGACAGGTTGGATGCTTAACCCATTCAAAGTGACATTTATGTGAGCGTTCACATGTGTGTCTGGTACACATTTATATTTTGGAGGAATTGGCTGGTTTTAGAGGCAATAGTCAGATATGAACCTGTTAAGTCATACTTTGTTACTGCAAATTCTACCTGGCTCCTAAGTAAATAGTTTACCTGATCGTGGTCAATGTCTGCATCCCCTGTAATCACTATTCGCTTTTCGATTCTGGTTTCAGAAATGCCCCCTTTCACAGTCTACAGGAAAAAACAAACAAAACACAAACGGAATAAGAACCAACTTTGATCATTAGGTAATGGTTACATCTTCCCATGCCTATTGTTTACGGGGTTAGCAAAATCAACAATTAGTACGCTGGTTGAACATGACTAAAAGGACAGCTTTTACATTTATATATGTACATTTTAGAGTTTACAACTCGGAACCCTTTTTATGCAAAGAAAACCAAATAATTAGATTTTATTCTTTCCCCCCCAATCCATGCCTTGTGCAGTTATTAACTTCCTGAGCTCATGTTCTCATGTCACTAAATCAAAGAGAATATCTCTAAAAATAATATTCATGGTTTAGCACAATTATTATAGAACATACAATGCATACAACATCACAAACACTTACCTTGGTGATATGTGTGGTAGTCGTGGTGCCAAGAGTTTCTGACGTAATGGTCTGAGCACTCATTAATACGCCGGGATCTGTGTCTACACGGGAGCCCATCTACAAATAAAACAAAAATGAAATGTTAAAATTGGACAACCTTCTAAATCCCGCAATTTGTTTTCTGAATGGTATTCGCTGGGTATGACTTTAGTCTTGCTTTGTTTTGTGTATTTATTGGTCGTTATTATTCTAGTAGCAACCCGGGAATGTGAATGTGTCTTTTATGCTTTAGAGGTTGTGTGCTCCCTTATTTTGTATATATTTTTTGCGCACTGTGTATTTGTAGGTTCTGACCAAACCTTAGGGCTGAGCAGCCCCTCCTGCCACACAGGAGCCTCATTAATGGTGTCCAGAGGAGGCTTTAAATTGCGTCTTTTTTTGGGTAAAAAATGCAAAGCTGTCCTACTGATTCATCTCCTTGGTAAGCAATATAGCCATAAAAAATTAGGACTCGTCACGCCAAACTCGAGGTAAGCAATATATGGCTGCACAGTGTGACGGAACCCGCAATATTTATGCCTTAGATAGGTGGGGTTTTTTGTGATGGTATATGTTTTGTGTATAGAAAATATGTACACTCGTTTGATCCGGGCCCTCCTCACCTGTTGTTCCTGTAAGTCAAAATGTTATGTTATGTATTACTTATTATGTCCTACGGAATATGACGGAGCTATATAAAACAAAAAATAATAATAGGCATTGAAGACATTCTTGTGCGTGACCATGAGGTGGCAGTGTCCCCCCCACATTACAAAAACTTATCTTTTTGATTATCTTGGGAATCTATGGGAAAAGAAAACTGTACACACATTCTTCACCATATAGTATATATAGTTTGTCATGGCAATCTAAATTCAACTCAAGATCAACCCAACTGACGCATTGTCTTGCTACAGAAATCCAAATCATGTGTTGATAAGATTTTATGGTCATTTAAACGTTTATACAAATTCTGAGCATAGACTTTGACTTGCTAAGTAGCATCATGCCATAATTCTACAAGTTACCCATTTAAACGGTTTATACCCACGTGAAGACTTTTGTGACAGCGGTAGTTAATTAAACCACACTATATCACCCAAGAAAGATATCACAAGGCCTGACAACTGTTACCAACCCTGGCAAGAGAGCTCTTTGCGATCGTGGTGTGATACCTGGGTAGAGTTTAACACTGGGTCATCCTTTCCCTTATTTCCAGCCATATTCCCAAAAACACAGGGTGTAGATCAATTTTAAGGTTTTATTCTTTCTCGACTGGAAACCTCTTTTTATACCAACTGTATCATTTAAAATAATTTGAGTTGCCTTTTTTCTTTGGCATAATTCCACGTGATGCAGTAAAAAACACAATACGCATCCTCGCCTATTTTTGCTCTGCATTCCATACAGCATTTTATTAGCACCTTTTTTTTTCACTGAGATACATATTAAAGGATTGTACTAGTTGTTACTTTCTTGCCTACCTCAGATGATTCGTAGGTTATGGTTTTTGTTTCTGTGTGTACTACAGGAACGTCCTTGGTGGAGGTATCTGGCTTCTCTCCTTCTGAGATGGTACCAAAGGTGATGATCTCTGTTTTCACAACAGGTGACTGTGTTTAAAACAAACGACAAAACTTAAGATGTGACCCTAACGAGATATCGAAATGAGAAAATGGGGTTCGTAAAAGCCAATTTCCTGCGTTATTAAAAATGTAATTTTATATGAAATCAAGTTAAGCACAACATAGTGTAGGCCATGCCTAACCACACCACTTTTGCACAAACAGAATCCAGTTACGTTTATGAGCCAATGAATGCAACTTTCACAGCTGAGCTGCCATTAAAACTTTAGAAAATGAAGCAAAACCATTGCCAAGACAAAGCCTTGAAGGTGCATTCACTTTTTAGCTTGTAAAAATATCATTCAATATTTATCATCTGTCATCTGTGCGCATGCTAGATTTTTATTTGAATGTTCTACGGTAATTTTTTTTTTGGCATTTAATGGCTTTAATGTAGTGGCAGTTTCTGGGTTGAGTTAGGCTTCAAAGGAAAATTTTCAGGAAAATACAGTTGCCAGTTCTTACCCCAAATACATATCAAGCAGTGTCACGTTTAGCTATCTGATAGTATGAACACTGATGAACTTAATGGACTTTAAACATTTGCAGATAGGGGATGTGATAAAATCCGTATGTACAATGCGAAGGGCTATCAGTGCTGATGCGCTTGATTTAAACCAAGGAAACAGACAAGACTAAGCATGGCCATGAAGCAGATTTTGGATCAGATTGCAGAGTGATTTGAATGTGTTAGGAACGCTAAACACATAAATCTGATTGGGCACACTAGTTGACTTGGGTTTCACGTTAAAGTGGATCCACCTTCTAAACAGCGGGCATACCGAAGAGGAGAAACAAACTGCAATCTTATACCCAACAGTATGCTTGAACAAAATGGGTGTTATGTAAGTAAAGCACTTCTAGTGTCAAATAGTAAAAATCGAGGGACATTCATGTGCTTGCTATGGAGGCTACACTACATTTAGCACTTTACTCAGGGGCTGGCCATCATATTTAACCTCCAATGTTCTTCTGAAGCCCAAGGCTCTGCAAAGCACTGACACAGGAATTACAGTGAATTAACATATTATTGACTGCACAATGACAGCACTTTAAAGGGACAGTCAACCCATTAAAAAAAAATATTTTTCTAAAAATCTCTTTCTATAAACATTCTAACCTAACAGGTTCCTGCGTTAGACCACAAGCATGGAGGAAAAGCACTAGGGATGTGTGTTTGCATACATCCATGTCTGTACACGTACGAGCCTGTGATACCAAGAGGCTTGTGATGAAAAGTTGTGCAGATGCAACACATACAGGGCTGGTGAACCAAACTTACTTTGCTTCACATTTCCTTGGAAAAAAAAAAACCATTTGGGCATGACTGCCTCTTTAAGGCTCACAGTGTTAACCAGTTACCTCGGTGAGAGGCTTGCCATCCAATGTCTCTGAATCATGAATCTCTGCGCCATGCTCCTCCTCTTGCACGTAACAAACAGAAGCATCAACAGCCATATCTTCATTAGCCTTTGTTGTCAGCGCAGAACACCCATCCCCGTCTAAGCTAGAAGCAATAACCGACACTGCCTGAGCCGCGGCCAGCTCAGTTGCGTCCCTGCTTGCATGCATACTGCCCACTTGATTCTCCTCAACATGGACCATGCCCCGCACAACCTTCTCTGTCGTTTTCTGTTCTGCGTGCTCTTGGACACTGGTTGACCACTCTGTTTTTGTCTCCATTTTCTGTAAGGAAAAACACAGCGTTATTAAATCTCTGTGATTGAGGATCCAGTCTACACATTAGTTATAAGTAAATATAACTTAAACAATCCCAACAATAACAAATGACTAAGATGACTTTTATGGCCAATTATTTTTGAAATATGGCCTTTTTTTTTAATTCTATACTTTAGTCCATACATTTTTGTGCTATAAAACTTTGTTAGGAATATTAAGTACTCTGGAGTCCAGCAATATTCTCCACCTATCACCACGTATCAGACGAAATACATTTTTATGGTCTCTCGGACATAAAATGCGATTAAAAAAACGAATAATTTAGATAAAGGATTACATGTGATAGAGGTTTTGACCCTTTACTGAAATTAGCGAAATCCATGGCTTTGGCTGGCGATGGCCTTCATTCCTGGTTTCATGGCTATCAGTCACCCATGGCCGCTGTGACCTTGTATGAGTGAAAGCTTTGGATTCTGCATGAAGCACTTTACAGCTGACAGCTCTTATACAAACGACTAAGGAGCTAAATGTTAATGTCATATTATAAGGTAATTAAGCATTATCCCGCACACAAGCGACCATGAAACGTGTCACCGTACTTTATGTCCCCGATAGCCTACAGTGGTTTAAAAATGAGAGATCCACATTTGCACATAACGTATACTTGATTTAAGTTCAGTAGCTAAGGCATTCAGCTGTTTGGTCAAATGATAAATAATCTATATTCTTCTATAATCATTTCATTAGACCTTAATTAGACCATAGCAAAAGAACCTACCTCTGTTTCAAATTTAAATAGGTTATTTTTCTTCTCTCTCCCCTATATTTTATTTTAAATTAGGACTCATTAAAATCAAATACTTCGCATGGAAATAACCAGAAGCTGCATGATTTATGCAGTCATTAAATATACTTTGAAGTAATTATCTCTAGAAATATTCACATCCACGCAGAGCTTCCTGCATCACATTGCTTTGCACTGCATGGCCTCTTTAGTACATCTCTTAAAACAGCCCAGAAAATGCCATAAAACCACTAAGGTCGCCATAAAGAGATGAATAATATCAACAGCCACCTGAGCCCAGGTTTGGGAAGTTGTAGAAACCTCTCCTATGAACTCAGATGGCTTTCTGGTAGAGTCTAATAAACTGTAGATATCAGAACCTTCCATGTTTGTTTCACCAGTGGATTGTTTGGTCTAAACAGACAAAGAAATGAGATGTAAGAAAACAGACAATAAAGGATTAAGAAACAAGCGAGAGGGTGAAACATAAGGGAGTAAGAGGATAAGGATATGGAAGTATACATTTAGGGAGTTAAGGAGGACTTAGAAGGAGAACTGGTGCGACACAGATAAAGACAAGACACAGAGAATATAGCACAATACGTGTTTTGATGTTAGTTGAAGTACGGTACAGAATATGAAAACGGTAAGGAAAGAAAATAAACAGGGCAGACAGGGAAAGTAAAATCAGCATACATCTGTTATGCCTGTAAGAAAAGCCATAAAGCAGAGGGCCCTATTCAACAACCTAAAAGAAGCGTAGGATCTTCAACACACGTGAAAAACCCTACAGCATGGCTTATATTATATCTCCTGGGAAGACGGAACATGATTTTCATTTTTTTTTCATCCTATGTTCAGGAATTGGGGTTTTTGTATAATTTGCATCCAGGAGTTTGGAGGGTATAGCGTCTAACGGAGAAATTTGTATGCCAATATTTCCCACCATGACCTGTGGAAATCACTTCTTTGGTGTTCGAGAAATGTAATCTGGTCATAAACCAGCTATTCCGATGAATGCGAGAGCCACATTGTTTCGTCGTTTACTGTTGTAAGAGTGATAATAAAGAAAATACACGATAATGTGAAACAAAAACGCCAGGTGTTCAAAAATACTCATAGATTATATTTCAAAGGGGCAGTCATTTTTTTTTTACTTTTTTTGGCAAATACATCCCAGGGGCCATCAGCAAGCAGAGCCCTGATCAAAAGGCTGAGGCTACTGACTATTCACTTAATTTATATTCCCTGTCTTGCAACAAATGTGACTAAATGCTACATACGGTTGATTCATGGCCGGATTACATAGTTTCTGCATAAAATAGTTTCCACAGACACTAGACGAGAGTATATTGATCACTTTCACAGTGTCCACACTTTCTGTACCTATCACTCTTGTATTTGAATAGCAAGCTGATCGCAGCTTTGTAAAAGATACTCCATTATAGCCAACTCTGTTAAGGTGGATCACCCGATGGTAAAGCCAATCAACAGAACTAAAATAACTGAAAATCAGGGAAATCCCCATTTTCAAAATTCTGAAACTGACAATTGTACAGATTTTTTGGTTACACATATTTGCACCATTAGGGAAACTATATTCGGGGGTATTCTAGATTGTAAGCTAGCGAGCAGGGCGCTCTTAACCTAATGGATCGGTTTGTCTTAAAGATGTGTCTATTCTAGTCTTGTCTTGTCTTTCCTCTTGAATATATATAAGAAGCACTGTGTAAATTGTTGGTGCCATATAAAGAAAATAGATTAGTAATAAGTAATAATATTCCAAAAATGTTTCCTTTGTATAAGAAGGTGCAGAATCAACCAAAATGCAAAGTCATTTCGCAAAACTGATGGTTAGATTTTTTCACTGCATACGAATCAAGTTTTGTTGAATAGGGCCCATGATTGTTAGATCTGGGAGATTGCCGAGTGAAGCGCATATTAATCGATATTGCATATACCACTGTATTTCACTTAAAAAGCCTAAGAATATAATGCCCGCTGCGGCTGCATTGCTCATAATAAAATAAACAAAAATAAATAAATAGAGGTTGGCTGCCAACAAAAAGCCAAGCAGCAAGTGGAAGGGTACTGTGAAGCAAGGGATGTTTATAATTCATGCTTTTAAAATCTTTAACACAAGGGCAGAGAGTCATTGCCACTTGTTACCACCACTTTGGATGCAGCCGACTCAGTGACATAATGGGCAGTTGCGATGGTGAAGGGCTGGTCTCTTGTGTATCTCCACTCAGAAAGCTTCTTGTCCTTCCAAACAGGGACATCTGTTTTAATGATTTCATAATCGGAATATCCACCACCCTTCTCAAGTTTCACACTTTCAATAAACTTCATTTCCACGTCCATATCCTGGACTTTCTTCAGACTTTCTTCTATGGGACTAGCCAGCTGAGAGTCTGCCTCTTTGATGGTTGCCAGTGACTCTGACATTTTCCTTTTTATAGCTGGCCCTTCCGGTGTTTTCTTACTCTTTTCATCACTCACAGACTCTAGGATCTCATACTCTCCCGTAACTGGAATAATTTTCACAGTTTCAGAAATATCCTTTTCCAGTTTTTGAAGGACTTCAAATGACGAAGGCTGCAGCACCTTGTCCCCTTCTTTTGCTTTGCTCGTCATAGTTACAATTTTACCCGAAACCGCGTCATACGACTTTCCTAATGTATACATTTTCTGTTTGCTCTCCTCTTCTCTGGCTCTAATCTCCATTTTCAAGGCTTCCAGAGTCTGGCTGCCAATAGGACTGGTTTTATATGTTCCAGCTGGGGTCTCCCCGCTCACAGTTGTCACCTTGTAAGTCACAATGCTTTTTGATTCACCATCAACTACCTTAATGGGTACTTTGTCTATAATAACCCAATCCTCTGTGCCCTATATGTGAGATATAAAAGCTAAGTTAGAATACCTATTTGCTATGGCTATACAGGATCACTACAAAACACATCCCTGATCTACGTTTGTCATTAATATTGTGCATTCAGTGTGACTGTATTTATTACATTGTTATGCTTTAGTTACAGTGTATGTCAGAGATGTGAATCCAAGCCTGTGTTCAGGGCTTTGCTAAACTATGAGCTAATCCGCTTTTATTTGCTTTTTTTTTGCTAGGATTTCTGGAATTCTGACAATTTATCAAATTCACTTAATAAATGGAAAACTTGTTTTACATGTGCACTGGAAGAACTGATCTAGATTAAAGGAATAAAAAATAACCTCAGGGGATGTTGGGATAGTTTTCTGCATAGTGATTTGATGAGAAGTAGCCACAGGGCTAGTGGCTCTTGCTTCCCGAAGCTTCTTCACTATGTCCCCTGGCTAGTGGAAGAAAAGCCAACAAGAATCAGAAGAATTGTACTTGAATTCAAAACACAACAATGGATTCAGTGCAGTTCGCTGCACCCCTATCGCCATCTTTCAAGAGTAAACACCACATGAGTAATAAACCTAGCATATGAATGAATAATGATATGCAAGAATGAACACAGAGCATTCTGGAGAATGCAACACAGATGCACTCCTGAATTCATTCTGTATAAACCTTTCATCATACTGAACTACAGAAATGCACGTTCCATCATTTACTTACCCACTAACATTACTATTGCAAACTTACAGCATTAATACTCTTAAGAGTATTAATAAGTCTAGACCTGATAAATAGTAAACATATATAAACATGAAAAGTTTTATGCCGTTTAACCCCTTAGCTCTCACACTGCAAATGGCCTCATATAGGAGAAACAACAATTCAGAACTCTTTAATAAATCATTGTATTGCAAATGGAGCCATTATTTACCTGAGACTCTAGCATTGAATAGCTAGTCATTTCCAAACTGGCCAACTTTTCAGATTTCTCCTTGTCATCTTTGATCTATAGAACAAATAATAGTTGGGGGGAAAAATAAAACCAAGCTTGTTTTTATATGGTATTAATAAAATTGTTCATGTACAATCTTTGCTTTCAAGACTCAAAAAAAACAAACTGTTTTTCTCAGTTATTTGTGCTAGAAGTTTAGCTTTGAAGTCTCTCTTCATGATAGATAAGGAGACAAAACAGCACAGTGCTATACACTTCCAATTACCTGCTTCCCTGCACATCCCTGCAGTGTTTTCACATGGCTAACACATGTATATATTGCTTACTATTCCTTTTTTAGGTTGGCTAACCCCGCTGTCAAATATGATACCGTTGGCTATTTTGCCACTCACATGCCATACTTTTGTAACTCTTCATAAACTTTGTAACCTGTTATAATCCTTGTCAGCCTTGTTCTTGAGATTGGCTGTCACTACTGGCATTGATTTCAACAAGGGCATGGCAGCACATGTGCAGGAAGGATGGTATAATTCAGTGCCTCAGCATGCTTCACATTTTATTAGATATAAATAAGAGGAGGAGGAACGAGAGAAAAAAGTCTAAATTTCTACCTAGTGAAATAATGTATGCATGGTTTTCAATTGGACCCCTATGTCAAATCAATTACTACTGGGGCTTGAATGTATACTTCACGTAAAATGTAATAACCAACAAATGGGCATACAACAGTACTTTGGCATTATATTTGTAAATAATACAATTTATGCACATGAATATGTTTGTTGTTTTCTTAGACTATAAGCAATACATGATGTTTACTCAAAGAGATACATCGGGAACGTACTTCTTCAGGCACAAGTGGTTCGATCATTGGCGCGTCTTCTTGCCTCGCAGCGAGTCTCACAGGAGAAGAAGAAAGCCTTTTTTCCCATTCACTGCCAACGGTGGTATCTGCTGCTGTTTCCAAAAATGTCCTTTTCAGCTCGCTTATGTTAGTTTGGTGTTTCATCAACTCCTCTTGTTTCCGGTCAAACTCCTATACGGAAAGAACGATCGAACCACCTATTGATTAATCAGATTTTTCTTTCCACATCCCTTTGTTGCCAGAAAAGCAAGCACTGATGGAAATTAAGATGTTTCAGTTGCTTGCCATTCCAGCAAAAACAGGGAGAAGTATCTGAAAACACATAGGTTAGTACAAAGAACACCAGATAATACTAGGTTGTCTCTTTTTTTATTCCTTTTTCTTCCAACCATTAACAACATTTGGGTGAAAACGTGAAGCTTTGGGGAAAATTAGAATAAAACGTGATGTGTGAGGGTGTACAGTGCATACGAATAAAGCTATATAAAGCTACATCTGCTGATGTAAAGTAAAGCAATATGTCAAACCAATAAACATAATACACCTAGAAAAAAACAAAGCATTTGTTTCTACTTAAGACAAATAAAACAACACAAAAAAACAACAAAAAGCCCACTCGATTAACTAGGAGGTGGGGATACTTAGTCCATGCTAAAACCCAACACACAAGGACATGCAGTGGTATGTACCAATACCAACCTCTAACATAAGATTACTATGTTTGACATATACATTTTCACCCTGTATTCGCTTAATGAGACTATTCTGAAAAAAGTGAGAAGAAGCAACAGTAAGATACACACAGAATGTCGGAGAATGCAACTGATGATATTTGCAATGATTTGTTTGCAGCAAGCTGACAAGGAACACGGGAAATTATTAAAAATGACAGTAAATCTGCATTTAGTACTAATTGGCTGTACCTGAGTTTTCACATCTGTATCTTCTTCTTGATCCGACTGGCAGCAAAGAAAGGTGAAAAGTTGTTTTTTTTAAATTATTTATTATAATATTTTGGCACACCTAAATGGCTGGGTAGATGAGCCACGGCACCGGGACAAGCAGAACAAGACAACATTCACCAAGTTTTAGACCTCAGCTCCATAGTAAAGAAATACAGTGAATATGAAATCTCTCATCAAGGTTACTCTGCAGAATGATGGAGGGATGACAAATACTGTTCTGGCAGATAGATAACCATTAACCTTAGGTATGTGTGTACTGCTGAGCAATTCTTTTGGCTCACAAAGAACGAACTTGGCTTCATCTTCTAGCTTTTACGTTAAAAATTATTTTTGGTAAGCCCTGAGTCACTCTGTTGCTATTCAAGTGATACGTAGGCGGAAAATGACTTAAAACTGAAGAAGAATCAGTCACCATTAACCAGGCTCTGAAAAATGATACTTTAATGCTGGAGACTTAAAAGAAGATGTTATATTGAAGAGGGTTAAATATGAAATGTTGTACATGCTGTGGTATTCTGATTATTGATTTTTTTTTCTATGCGTGAAAAATATTTTGTTAAAAAACGCGTCTAGCTAAAATGCGATGTTTTAAGATATCAACGTAACTGCTCCTCTATATTAACAAGTGTTAGAGGACCACAGATGATTTCAAAGGACAGTAGTGGGGACGTCTACATATTTTATTCAGTAAAAAGAGTCCTAATTATTCAGTTATAATTTAAAGCAATGAGTAGGTGTCTTCCTTCTTAAAACGTACAGCGTCCTATGCACTAACATCCCAGAATGCTATAGCGAGGCTGGATTCCGTTGGAGACCTCCATCATGGAAATCCTGTTCCAAAGTGTTTCTTTGCCTTCTTGACTATTAATATAGTATACGTAATTTCATACGGCCTGCTCTAATTTTAAATCTCTTTGTTCAATATGTTTGTTGGCCCTTCCTGCGAGTGGAGACATGAATGTACAATATCACACACACACACCATGGACACAACTACACAGATTATCGCTCTAATGGCCCTACTGTTTGGTGTTAATGGCGTCGTTTTACACACCTCAGTAGCAGTGGTTTCACCGTCAGCAGCAGTATCCGTCTGTTCACTGTCAGTCTATTTTGTAATAAAAAGGTACAGGTTCCATAGCGCAAGCGGGAACAAAGAATAAACCCAAGTTGTCAAAACTTTGGACATAATTTGTCTCACAATCACAAGCCCTTGTAGATAACAATAGCAATGAAGAGCCAACGAAAAAAAGAAACAAGCAAAACAAACAGAACAGATTTTGAGGAATACTCAAGGCATACACATTCTGAACGAATAGCAAAAACTATAGAAGTCATTTCTATTATAAACTCTCCTAGGTAAAGACACGTATATACTTTACTAAGTATTTACTGTAAGAAGAAAAAAATGTATCCCCCCTGTGATTTATCTACTCTTAGACCATTTTATACTTTAATTTTGGTGTAAAAAAATGTTCGGATTGAACTACTAAAACAATGGTCTGACTTTCAGCTCCTCATTTGAATTTTTTTTTTTTTTTTTGCGTGTCGATATTTTTTGCCCGATTTGTCTGCATTTCGATCACAAAGTAAGTGAATTGCGAACAAGTGAATTCTCCATAGACTTTAATATTAAAGTGAGTTATTGTTTTCAAATACAGAATTGCATGTGTTGAAGGAGAAGTTAAACCTCACATTTTCTCCTGTTAATTCTACGCCTTGAAATCTGTTGGGACTCTAGCGCAGTGCAGCATATATTTTTCAGCCTAAAATAACAAAATATCTTTTCAATATCTTTTTTGGGGACGCAAGTCAAGGAACCTGTAAAACATGTGACTATTCGTAGGTCGCTAGGTGGGCTACTGTATTGGGGGTTTGTTGTACTCTAAGGCTGATTGATAAATTTAATAAGATGTTACTGCATTGATAATTACAATTAATCAGCGTAATATAGCGCTCAAATATCCAACAGTAATCTATGAAGGTGATCTCAAGGTTAAGTAAATGTAATGGTAAACACTTTTCTTCACTGCTATATCTGATTATGATAAGCAAGTTGCATTTAATTGTAATTTTTATGGGACTTCTCCTTAAAACGGTACTAAAAAAATCTTTCAACTGCTCAGTGGGTGTCCAATTTGAATCAGTAATTATTATTAGGCATAACTGTTTCATGAATTAGCATGGTTCATGTATACTGTAAGAAATATGTCCCTGTTAGTCTTCTACATATTATGCCTCGGTTATTGCACAGACAATGATTCTGACCAACTACATCTTTAATGAGTATAGCCCATGTAACGCAGACACGTCAGACACGGTAATGCACATGCATCATGTAGTCAGAAGACGATGGATAAAAAGGATCAGGCACAAAGTCTCTGTGAAAAGTTCAAGTAAGAAGTGATATTGTGCTAACAAAGGAGGCAAGCTGGGAAAGGGATGCCATTTTGAACTTTTAGGGGACAATGTGAGCGCCAGCTAGGGCTGCCATATCAGCCATTTTTCCATAACGCATCTACTTCTTACATGGTGCTGACCAATATCTTTCTTGCGTTACAAGGGATGTAAATACTTGGTTAAGTATGTGGTAAGCAGCATAAAAGAATTAGATGTGCCTTGATAAAGCACAGTGTACATGACAAACCTAGTGCTTTTAAAACCACTTAAATGACCATTATGGCCACTGAGCTGGACATGGCCATGTACTGGAAAATAAACCAGGGCACCACTCTGGACTTTGTTATTCATAAAAGTGAGTTCATAATATTGTTCTGATGCAGTCTCTGTAGAACTGAATGATTTTAACAAAGGGCAAAGTACAGTGTAGCCAGCTTATAAATCAAAAGTCCTTAATTGTCAACATTGCTACAAGCTAATCTTTGTCTTTGGTAGGAGTATCTAGATGTAAACTATATTTCTAATTTAATTTATAGGCTCTATGTTTTTAAGCAATAATGTGGAGTTGCTCTGTCAAAATATGATGTGACCTTAGGGCCATATGAACTTCATTGCCCAAAAAACTCCATGTTATCCTGCCCAAGGATCGCCATTTGACAGCCCCGCTGTACATTATATTCATGAAGCTGCAGGGGAACTGTATATGCATAGGAGAGATCAAACCTAGTTTCCCAGGGAAAGATTAAAAAATATTTTCTGAAATCAGATGGAAAAAAATTAATGCTGTGAATAGTGTTGTGCCTAACCCTTGTAGCCTAAGGACAAACTCTGAAATATTAGCAAGCAGACATTAATGAGGCTCTGAAAGTTGGACCAATATGGTTGCAATCTAGCAGCATTTAGGACTAAAGCGCTGAACACAGAAAAATAATAAAATGTGTTCTATGCCGAGGTACACACCTCATCATCTGAACTGTCACTCAGGTCATTGTCAAGTGAGGCACTCAAGGAGACCGCCTTGGGCTCCAGGTAGCAGAGGCACATAGCCAAAGGAAAAGAGAGCGTGAGGGCATATGGCACGGAGAAAGAGGCGGAAAGCAGAAAGAAAAAGATGAACAGGAAGCATGGCACGAGAGATGGGGATCGGATCGGAAGGTAATATTGCAAACTTTCAGGCAGGAAGTTGGTTTCAGACATGTTAGGAAAGGAAAGGTAGCCATCATCATCCAGAAGAGAAGGAAATGAATGTGGAAGATGCAAGGAGAAGGAGAACAGAGTGCCATCTTTGCTAGGCTGCTGCTTATAGCTTACAGCCACCTCTTGTTCATCTGGGTACAACACCCCTTTTTGTCCTGAGTCCCATTCGGACTCAGACGACATCTGAGTCGTGAGAGGGTATGGCTCACATCCTACTGATTTTTGAGCCTTCTCCTTACATCTCCTGCGCAACTCAGTTGACAATGTTGCGGGGCTGGAATGTGGGCATGGTGAGGAGTGAGATGACTCTGTATCAATACAAGATGGCTGAGGACAGCAAACAAAGTGTAAGATCAAAAGGACAAAAAGAAAACTGCAGTTAGTTAAATGAATTTCTGCATATAGCGAATATAAATAAAGCATAACAGTTCCGTAAATTCATTCATGGAGCATTTACCTCTTCTATATATCACGCAAAACTGGCAAGTCATTATTCAAGCAAAACATTCAATTTAGCAACGTGTTGCATTGGAATTCTGAACCTTTTACATATTTATGACATAATTGGATGTTTATGGAAAATAGAGATATGCTAAAGAAATAGTCCACATCGGTAAAATACTAGAAGGTCAAACATTTACAGCTGAACTAGTCTTTCCATAAACATGTAACGCAAACTGTGCCATAAACAGTACTTTGCAACTGTAAAGGAATGACTTCATTAGTAGCAATTTCAACGATAAGGCATACATTAGCTTATTTTAATTTTTTGCCTGTTTGGGACATATGTGACTTAACAAATTGCAACAAAGAAGTACAGCGACAGCTATACCTAAAATTAATTACAAACGGGTTATCGTCACATGCATATGTGAAGCTTGCTTTATAAAGTGCATTAAAACGTATGTGCATTTAGATTTCATTTGAAATTCATTCATCACAGGGCATCGACTACAGCTGCTGACGCAGGGTATTTTGCTAAATCTCCAGTATTAAATGTCGGTTTGTAGAAAGAAAGCCATATATTTAAGATATACATTTACATAACGACCACAACATTAATGATCTATTATAAAGTGCCGGAAGCCATGACTTCTTTTCCATCTCAGGTTTCCCTTGCGCAACATGTAATCTAAGAAAGATTGTATCACCACAAGAACCTATTAGGGCTGAAACAACTAATCGATAAAGCATTTGCTCTGAAAAAAACTCTTTTTATAATTGTTAAAAATCGATTCGACTAATCGATAATGAAAATCGTTGTCAACGATTTTAATTATCGATTAGTCAAATCGATTTTTAACGATTACAAAAAGAGTTTTTTTCAGAGCAAATGCTCTGAAAAACTCCTCTCTTTATATAATCCGACCTCAAACAGATCAGATTATAACACTAGAATCCAGATCCCCCGCAACGCTGCAGGGGACCTGGATTCCCCTCACTGTCGGCCAATGGGTGTCCGTGCGATACGCACAGACAACTTCCGTCTCTCCCCTCCACTTCCATACACCCCTCTGACTCCCCCCCCCCCATACACCGCTCGGCCTCTCTTCCGACTCCCTGGTATTTTGTGAACCTCCGTTGCTGACAGGCACTTTCACTGCAGCTTCATAGAAGCCTCAGCGGAAGTGAAGGTGAGTAACGGAGGCTGTTTGTACACATCGTGCAGACCCCCACCGGCTGACAGAGAATTGAGGTCTCCTGCAGAGGATTATCCTCTGTCAGCTGGTGGGGGTCTGCGCGATGCGCACAGACAGCCTCTGTTACTGCCCTTCACTTACGCTAAGGCTTCTATGAAGCTGCAGTGAAAGTGCCTGTCAGCAACGGAGGTTCACAAAACACCAGGGAGTCGGGAGAGAGGCAGGGTGGTGTATGGGAGGGGGGAGGAGTCAGAGGGGTGCATGGGAGCAACCCTCCCATACACCACTCTGGCTTCTCCCCCTCCCATACGCCACTCTGCCTCTCTACCCGGCTCCCTGATGTCTTGTGAACCTCCGTTGCTGACAGGAGGCAGAGTGGTGTATGGGAGGGGGGAGGAGGCAAATTGGTGTATGGGAGGGGGAGGAGGCAGAGTGGAGTATGGGAGGGGGAGGAGGCAGAGTGGAGTATGGGAGGGGGGAGGAGGCCGAGTGGTGTATGGGAGGGGGAGGAGGCCGAGTGGTGTATGGGTGAGTTATAGTGGTGTATGGGGGGGTATAATGAATTTCAGGGTAGCAGAGTGGTGTATGGGGGTGTAATGAATTTCAGAGAGGCAGAATGGCATATCTGGGGGAGTTACAGTGGTGTATAGGGGAGGTAGAGTGGTGTATGGGGGGTATAATGAAGTGGCATATTGGACGTTATAAGGCATATAGGTATTAGGCATATCAGGGGGGCATAAGACATATCTGGGGTAAAAGGTATATCAGGGGGCTCAGTTGCATATCACTGGCATATAAGGAGTATAAGGCATATCGGGGGCACAGTGGAATCTCTGGCATATAGGAGGTATAAGGCATATATGGGGGCAGAGTGGCAAGCTGGGGGTCAGATGTGCATAACTGGGGGCAGTTTGGTAAATAAAAGAAAATATAAACAAGGCTTCTTTCTCATAGTTTTTATTAAATATGAAAAATAGTTAACATATGAATTAATATTTACCAATAACTTTGTATTAAAACCTAGTTTGAGAAACACAGTGTTTGGGTTCTTGTAGCTTTTATTATTATGTCAGTAAAATAAGAAGGTGAATAGAGAGAGAGGCCATTGCAATAAAGAGATGAAAGTGCAAATTGTACATTTTTTATTACATTATTTTAAATAAAAAACAAATTCATTTTTTTTATCCGATTAATCGAAAAAATTATCGGCCAACTAATCGATTATTAAAATAATCGTTAGTTGCAGCCCTAGAACCTATTGGACAATGTTGATCTCGGGCAGACAGCGCATCACATTTTATTGTCATGCTACAGAGAGAGTACTAGATCAGTGGAACAGTCATGCAGCAGAAGTGGTAGAGGCTAATACAGTAAGGTAATTTAAGCATGCATGTGACATGCATAAAGCTATCCTCAATCTAAGAAAAGACCAAGTTTGAATCTTTACATGATGAAAAACGGGCAGACTAGATGGGCCGAATGGTTCTTACTTGCAGTTAAATTCTAGGTTTCTATGTTTATTTTGTTACTTTAGTTTCAGCACTCATGTTGAAATGAAGCCATGAGCTTTCTACTCTTAGCAGATATGCGGTAGGGAATAATTTGAATTACTTTTGCAGTAATAGTTTCTAATAAATAATTTCCACAACGGAAAATTTATTTGATTTACCTATATATATAAATCGGTTTAAATGTGGCTGTAAAATGTAATTGTTCTCAAATAATATTTTAGGAGCTCCAATGAATACACTCGGTCTTCTCTTTTAGTTTACGTCCCTGTGTCCATTTGCTTTACATGTAATACATCATGTGATCGCGGTATCTTTCAATATACCTGGAATGTATACCCAGAATAGTTTAACGAGTCATTTCTCATTTTTTTTACATGGCACTGCCTGAAGTCACCCTGTGTTGCACCCAAGTTCAGCTTGACTGACAACTCACAGACTTTGAGCTCTGCTCGGTCCAGAAACACAAGAACCCAACATGGCTTCTGGTGAACGGTCAAGTAAAAATTTGAAGTTCATGCCGCAGAGTTCCTTGAGGGCTCAATTTTCAGTCAATACTCTCATATAACTGCGGGTCTAACTGTGTTCACTCTTTTGGATATTTCTAATTTTGTTATAGAAATAAAATAATGGGGTTTGCTCCCAAAAGTGGGAATTGGCAGGAGAGTTTGTAAGACAGCTGCTCTTTTAACTCACCAACTTCACTATACATTATGAAGGCCCAAAACCATCTGCTGCATGAAGAGCTTGGCTGGCGCTGTATCATAATGAAATAAGTGAAATTTCACCACAGAAGTCGTCTTAATTAATAAACTATGCATTGTGCAGGGTCTGCTCAGCCTTTCTTGGACCAGATACTTGTCAGGGTTGGCCCTTTATAATGCATAATAAATGAATTGAGTTCAAACACTCCTGCCAAATACCTCTATAGTGAATAGATGCCAATATGATGCTTGAGAGAAATATGAAAGTCAACTGAGTAGAGGGTATACCGAGGAAGCAGCTTAACATGGCACATTCACGAGAGAAAGATAAACTTGAATATGGGCATATACCCTACACAAAAAGACATGTTCCAAGAATTCAGCAATCCAAATCACGTATATATTTCAGTAAACCAGTGATACAAATAACATTGTTATAGGTCTGTGTCTAAAAGCACAAAAACCAAAATGTAATCAGCTTACTCATTTTATAAATATTTAGCCAACTGCTATTATTAAACCAACATGTGGGGTTTTGTGTTTTGTAAATCTTTTTTTTGGAACAAATAGTACGTACCTTTGTATCATGACGAATTGTAGTAATGGTTGTGGTAATTTCTACTTTCTTTTTCTTTTGTTCTTCCTCATCTCTCTCTTCCTCCACTTTTTTCTCGGGAGTTACCGTAGTAATCAAGTTGGTCTGAGAGATGCCCTTGCCTGTGATGTATGGGCCGGTGCCCACCTCTGTGGCAGACATAGAATCCTTCAGGTACATGTCATGGTTTTCATTCACTGATGCTAAAAGCAAATATGATATTTGGAATAAAAAAAAATAATACATGGAATGGTCTTTAAAAAAAAAATCTAAATCAAAAGACTGGAAATAAATGCACGCTTGACAATATCGATGATAGATAATAAATTAAGTTACAAATATATTACATAATTAAAGAGGATGCTTATGAAAAAGAAACATTGCATTGAGTATAAGGTGCAAACAACTTAATATACAGATTGGCGATAAAAACAGGAATTTATTGTATTTAATTAAAAAAGATTAAAATTGTTTTGCAGAAAACATTTTGCAAGTGTGCACACAGAAACACAATATAAGTGCTCCAGGGAAAATCTTCTTAAATGTAAATTTTAGTAAACGCTATCAGAATTTTTATTCGCGTCGAGTTTTAGAAATTGTAAGTTTTATATGTCACCCCTAAAACATTCTACTCAAGTGGAAAACCTAATTTGCAGCAAAAATGTTAACAAGATTACACACAATTATCACAGACTTGTGTTATGTGGGTGTCAAGAGGTACAGCGAGTTCTTTTTTTTCAACTTCAGGATACGGTTATTCTAGGTGATGGTACATTTTGGTGTTAATTAGTGCGAAAATTGCTATTGCAATACTAATAATAAGGATTGATGAAGAAGATTATTTATTTGGGCAGAAAATGGAGAGAGTTGCCAGGCAACCGCTTCCTGTGCACAGACAGTGAGAGATATCCAAATATTCCCACAATCAGGTTCACATAAGGAGAAGGACCTGTAATGGTCCTCATCTTACTTTACATAAATGCACAATACTTATAACCCAGACCAGAAATACTCAAAAGTGGTTAAAAAAATTCAAAAATATTAATACTGTGATGCATAAAAATACTTCAAAACAAGGAGTAATAATGGTGTTAACATTAAGAAATGTATATTAACCGTTTATAATTCAAATTAAACTATTCCAAAAAAAAAAATAACAAAAAGCAATATAAAAAAGTACCTCATGAAGGAATAATCTTTGATATTTAGGATATGAATAGTTGATACATATTATAAATGTTATTTGTAAAAGGAGGTGTATTTTTATGTATTTTGGTACATCAATGTACTCATATTTCTTGGGTTCTGTTGTGGTGAGTTTTGGCGGGAAAGCATCATTAAGTAAAGTTAATTTTTATGCTATCAGCCGCAGTGATAAACGGCATTTTAATAAGACACCCCAATGCTGTGTTTTTTGAAGAACTGTAAACATGAACACAAAGTATATTCTTAATGCCACAATATCCTGTTTTCTGCTGTAAATGTCAGTGAATCCGACCTATTCACTGGCCGTCAATAGAGGCATGAAAAAACATGGACTAAATGAAGGAAGATATGGGTGTGATGTGAAGGTAGACAAAGCGGTATGAAAGAGAAGAAGGGGCTGTCTAGAATAGGATGCTGGGATGAACAACAGTCACAATCAAGATGACATTTGCACAGACAGACAGGGATTTAACAGATCACTAGTTAAATCTCTGAGCCCTTGGTCATCTCATTTCTCTACTTCATCTTTCAACCCCTATTTACACCAAATATTTCCACAAACACCACAAAGAGTGTTGGGATGGCGACTACGATGATGTGAAAGTTGTTTAACTAGACTAAGCAAAGCATTTTCCTTTTATGGATTTTTCTAGGCCACTTTTAGGGGTTTTGTTCAGAAAGTGTGAGTTTTAGGTCAGACGTGGATTGTATTTTCAATGTTGCTAAACATTCTTACCTCCATCTAAACTTCGTGACATTGTATACCGTTTGCTAGAAGAACGTTCAAAATAGGGTGCAGGGCGATCAATGAGTGCACTCGCTCTCCTTGTCTGAGCCTGAGTCCTGCCACTATAACGAAACTTGGAACCCAGTGTGAGGAATTTTTTGGGAGGTGCCTCTGGCATCAGCAATCTATAAAATATTGACAAATGGTTTACAAGTATACTTTAACTATATATATATATTTTGATATTGATTCATATTTTTGCAGTGGAGAAAAAAAACACCTTATGTTAGCGACCCTTTTACCATGAAAACCTTACATTAAAGCCATGGTATGACCTAGAAGATCTGGCCGTCCCTTAACCTTGTGCCTGGGATGGAAGGAAGGGGCTGCATATTACCATGTGGGGAGTGCAGCCCCATGAAGAGGAACATTGGGGATCTGGCTTCCATTGTGGACGTACCACTTTGGATGACCTGACACCTATCTTCACATGACAAATGGAAGCACAAGACACCACAGATTTCTGTGGGAAAAATAAGTAAGGTGTGTTTTACACACATAGAAATAAAGGTCAATGGCTCTACAGTGTGGCTACACTTTCAGGCCATTCACACGCACATAAACTAATTATTGGAATGATGATCTAGCATGTTCCGTTTTACTCATTAACAAATATTTTCAGTATAACAGACAGAGCAGCTTCAGCTGTCCACGGTAATAAAAGCAGCCACTAAACTGCAAATAGAAATAGTCTTCAGAGAAGGAAAATAATTTTATTTGCAATCGCAAAATATACAATCCTAATTTGTGCCAGATACATTTGCCTAACCCTTCATATAGAACACACTGCTTTGTAATACTGTGAATTTATGGGGATACTGGAGGAGGTAGGTTTCACTGGTCATCCCAGTTATCACTTTCTCTAAAGACACAGGATGGTTACGTGTGGGGCTTTAATACTGCTCCTCAGTATGAATGCGTGTGAGGTTTCAGTGTAAGTAACTGTAGGGATGGAATAGACTAGGAGCCGCATCATGTTATTTTAGAAACCTATTTGAATTACAAAAAAAAGAAAAAGAAGATTGGACTTTAAAGCAATCTTCCTTTGTGAAGCGCACTGGATCCATCTATAGGCAAATGTACATAATGACATCTTATTATACCAGAAACACTATAATTTTACATACCTAAAGAAAGTGTGATGCTCAACACATACTTTCCATAAACGCTTTGCTGCTCGATGGTTTGGTAGTTTAAAACCGATAGTGCTCTCAAACTGTTCAAACTAAACACAAATAAATAACAGTGTAAGCTTTAGACATTTACAGAGCCATCACGGATTGCAAACACGAACATTTGACCGATCAATTTATTCTTCAACTCAAGAAAGTTAAAAATATCTAACAAGAAAAAGTGCAACATTATACCTATTACCGTGAAATGATGTATGGGCATTAGTACTTTATGGAGGCTAAAGGATGCTTCAAATGCCATGAGTAACTGTCATATCAAGCTAAACACATTTTAACTAAAAGCATCAGGAACAATTGTGAAATATGCATTTGTGTACTAACCTCGCCAGGGCGTATTTTGATGTAAAAATTATTCCTTTTATATGAAATCTTCAGAACTTTTGGCCAGGCAAATCTGTTTATTCGTAGCCGGTCACGGTATATTAAAAGGCCACTGGCACAAACACCCAACATTATCTCGACTCCCTCAGAATCCTAAGAAGCGAGATTCATTTTTACCATTTTTGGTTCTTTGTAAATAATATAATTCATACACATTTTTCCACATTAAATCCATTCTCGAACTATTCACATAATGTGAGTACATATGAGTTGTAAATGGGGATTTAAATTACCTTTGTTTAAAAAAATTTAAAAGTACATTAAAATATATAATCCGTCTAATTGAAGCCAATAATAGCATTTTTTCACTCAGTAAGGTGAAGAATCCTGCCAATTTATTTGTATTGATTTCCATTGTACTCAGTGGCAAAGGATTAAGGTAACCATGCCTCCGATTCTGCAACAGCATATCTGCGAGGTAGATGCATAGAAAACACATTGGGGATTATGTAAAAAAATTATGTGAAGTGGTGTCTAAAAAGTGTTTTTATTACCATAGCAACATGTGGATTGTCCAATCAGCAAGGAATATTCTGTAAGGTACTATGGAAATAAAACCACTTGAACTTTGCACCAGAAACACTTCTGATACCAGACACCTTAATGTCTCCCTTTTGGAACAAACTGGGAAAACATGGCGGAAGAAAATACCTTAATAGCCTTTTTATTTATTTTCTCTGTTTTACTGACAGTGAGCTGACAAAAGCACTTAGAAAATGTTTCTTTCTTTTTTAGCAAAGTATAATTTGCGACGGGACTGCATAAACACCACTTTCATTGCAGGCGCATAGAATCTGTAATCTTTTTCTCATTTCACAAACATCCGTCAACAGTGGCGTAAAGTCACAAGTTACAGTAAAAGCTTTTCTCTATCAATGACAACAGCCTTTTCATGCAGTTTAATTCAGAGGTCGACGTGGAATGATTAAGATAACCTAATAAAACAAGAACCACTTAATTAATCAGTAGGGATTCAACCTTTTGGTTTTGTTCGCATTATGAAAGCATTAGGCATCGCTTCAGTAAAATTTAGACAACAATTTAAAATAAAAATAACAGTACGGTAACCTCCACTTATCTTCTTTATTGCACGGCTGTGCATTGCAAGCACATTTCTGCTTTAAATAATCAATACAGCTGTACATGTTCTCACTACAACGCACAGCCTTTTCAAACCTTTTGGAAATGAATGGTAGCATTAACGACAATACAAGTAAGTTTTTTTAGTATGAAGATATTGGTAAGGAAAATGATAACAATATTGGTGTTTTCACTTTTTTAGCGCTATAGAAATGACTTACATTTTAAACATTTTATAGACCTGTAACATATTTGTAGATAATTATTATGGTGTCTACATGATAATCACAGAGTTTTGATGTCCCCCTTCCTCTGACTGGCACTTTCAGGGTATTCACAAGTCAACACCACCTCTACAGGTTGTCCAAACTGATTTTAAAGAGACTGTCGGAAACAATGATGTTGCTTAGTTCCCCTCTTGCCTATAGACTTGGGTTTTCAATACCTTTTCACAAAGAAGTTGCAAGGGCCCAACTTCGTACGTGATCATGACAACTGGCCCAACTGGATTTTTTAAGAATTAGAATTTTGGGCTTATTCTTGGTCTAACATGGCTCTTTGATTACTTCATCCTTAGCAATTCTGTATATAAGCCATAACAACAGTACTGGTAGGTGTATTAGTGGATTGGATCGCAATATTACACTTAACCGAGATTTAACAGATCTGGGAGACACATTTTAAGGGAGGTATCATCCAGAGTAAACAGAATCTGTTGCTTTCATGTGAGAGAAGATGATGTAGTAGCCAGTCAATTGCTAAACGTATATATCCAAAGTTTCGTATTTCTCAGAGGTGAACTCCAAGAAGTGTTTGGATGAATGTCACCTTGTAATGTATTAAAGGCTAAATTTTCTTGAGAAGACGCTATAGTATGCTTAGAGAATTCTGTTTACCTATCTGAGGTGCGAACAGCTGTTCAGCCTTGAAGAGTGGCTGGTTATGGAAAATGGATATGAAGAACAGGACTAATTTAACGAGCTAATTCACTTCCAATACACACAACAAATACATGTTCTCTATAGAGAGTTTGAAAATGCTGCATTACATTAAAGCATTACCTTTTAGCCTTTTTGGTACATTGCACACCCCTTGGGTTCCTTAATCTAAGTACCATGTTCACTCTGGAATCTGCGAGAGTCTTGACCTAAAGTCAAGTCAACAAAGCTTGTTCTCAGAGTTCTGTATTGTATTGTACAATAATGATCTACTTCCTTCTGAACAGCAGCTACCATTAGAAGCTTTCATGTCTTTTTATACAATCACTCTCTAGGACTAAGAGGACTGGGTTTTTGCCACCTGCCAGGTTTTGCTTCAAATATATACCAACATGATTCAATACCTTAGCATGATGCAAGTCTACCCCGTACATGGAAAGTTTTTTGGCATTCTCCAAGAAGTGCATTTCTGCTTCAGCAGGTGTCATTCCCCTGTAGATAAATAGAAATAACCCAGGTCAATACAGGACTTTGAAAGGCTTACTCACCTCCTTTGTTTCCCGGTGGGGAAAAACCATTTTGTAAGGGGGAAAAAAACAAAACTTTTGTACTTCATGATAAGACACATTTGCCGATCACACTAAAGCATTCTGAAAATCATTTGCCTCACAAAAAGCGGAGGAGAAATGCTTTATGGAAGACATACAATAAATGGCACTTGCAGAAAGTAAACAAAAGCTGAAACAGAACATGTATGGTGATCACGTTTGACAGAATGTTCTACAAAATGCATATGAGATGGGGGGGGGGGGGTCAGGGAATTAGTATGCTGGCAAAAGTGACCAGGGTCCGGAAAACTGCCAAAGAAAAATGCACTGAAAATTACACAAAATCAAGGAAAGCCCAAAATAACTTAGGGCTTCTCTTTTATGTGATATCTTATATATATCTAATAATAACACATCCTTACTCCATCACCCTTCATGTTCAGTTACTCACCTGGAAGATACACTATAGGGCCAAAAGTATTGGGACACTGACCATTACACCAACAGGGACTTTTATGACATTGCTTTAAAAAAACATAGACATTAATATGTAGTTGGTTCCCCCTTTGCAGCTATAACAGCTTCCACTCTTCTGGGAAGATTTTGGAGGGTTTCTGTGGGACTTTTTGCCCATTCATCCAGTAGAGTATTTGTGAGATCAGGTACTGATGTTTGATAAGAAGGCCCGGCTCATAATCTCTTTTCCAGTTCATCCCAAAGGTGTTCACCGAGGTTGAGGTCAGGGCTCAGTGCTGATCAGTCAAGTTGTTCCACACTAAACTCATCCAACCATGTTTTTATGGACCTTGCTTTGTGCACTGGTGCACAGTCAAGCTGGAACAGAAAAGGGCCTTCCCCAAACTGTTCACACAACTTGGTATATCCCATCCCAGAAGAGTGGAAGCTGTTATAGCTGCAAAAGAGGGGACCAGCTTTCATTAAAAGTCCTAGTGGGTGTAATGGCCAGCGGTCCCAATACTTTTGTCCATGTAGTGTACATTTGCATGTAGGTCTTTCTGTCTCTATCTGGGGATCCCTTATTCTCACATTTGATACAACCCTAAGACAAGGAGAGGGTGAGTGTATAGTAAAAAAAACAAACAATAGGAAAGGAAACCAAAATTATCATTTTTCACCCATATTAAGCGCTTTGTGTGAGACAACTTGCAGTTTCATCTCATCTTTATCTGTAAGCTTTATATTTTATTAATTAAGGATTTTAAGGATTTCACTATGAGTTTGCTTATTTACTACAGCTGCTGATTGAAGTTTCTAGATTTAAACCGTGGGTTGCCTATCCATACGCAATCCACATCAATTTGAGAGACTGATAAAGTCATACAGAAAACAATTACTTCAAGTTAAAGGTGCTTCTACAAGCTATTGAGTCATAAGGTGTACTTAGTTTTTCACACATGGCTTCTCTATTCTGGCTTTATTTTTGTAGAATAAATCATGACACGGTGTAATATGTTATGTGTTGTTGTTCATCAGAGGATTGTTATGATGTCCTGATATGTAAAACCACATAATTCAAAGAGGGTGTACTTTCTTTTTCACACAATTGTACATTCTTTACAGTGAGGGCAGTGAAGCTTGGGAATGTATCACCCAGGGAACATGTGAGGGCAGATATTTGCCAATGCTTCAGCCAGCCTTTATAAGTGTGGGTAATAATAAGGCAGAGAACATGAAAGGCAGTAAATTAGATATGCCAATCCCGTCTTCCATAAGGTAAGCTTTTACACTAGATATCTCTGATTACACTGGTTGACAAACAAAAAGTGCAAGCTATAGGTAGTTTTAACTAATTAGCATAGTTATGCTAAACATTAAATTGGTCCAAAAGAAGATGGAGCCTTTAGTTGAAAATTATAGCTTATATTTGGCCAACACAGAAGAAGATGTCACAAATGGTCTCAATCTTTCTGGACCCTTAAAGGTCTCTACTTCAAATAAAAAAGCTTTTGGCTCAAATCTATATTGGCCCAATAAAAGGTATCAAGGGCAGGTGAAGGATACATTAAGAGAGAAAGAGCCAGCACAGAGACGCAAAAGCAGGGGAATGGTGGTTTTTACGCTGCTATTTTGCCTGCTCTGTTTGTCTTCCATCCACCTACTGATTGATAATTATTGCCTTCCTTTACTCATATGATGGTGTCTCTCAAAAGCTGCTGTGATTAGCTACCTCCTCCTGATCTGTGTCTAGTCTTGGGCTTTTATAACCAAGCTCTTGCCGAGCCGAGAGATTTCACACCTACAGTCTGTTTTATCAGTGGTAGCTCCTTCTACTTGTTAGATTGATAGCCAGCCAGGCAATCAGCAGTGGTTTTTAGAAAAGGATTGTGTCTGTGTACTAAAATATATACTAGCCCATCACTATAACGATGCGCCAAAAAAGAATCATTTTAGCAATTAAGAATTGTAGCTGTTAAATTTAACTAGTATTCTGTAATTCATGCTGTAACTAGTGTACACACCTCAGGTTCTTAAAATGTAAAATTTATACAAAAGCATACCCTCCTTCCTGGATAGATGATTTTCAAAGGTAGTATACTCATGACGTGGAGGAAATTACTACACAGGCATCATTCTCACCTTCCAAGAAGAGCGATGTCTGTGTATCATAAATACACTGAGAAAAGTCAGTGTGTAAAAAACTCAGATACTTAGTATAACTCAGGTTATGTAGATGTGTAGAACTGGAGGAAGGCTAAGTAACAACTTGGGGAAGATAATTTATGTGTTATCAAGTGCTTTTACCAGTGACAAGTGTGTAGGTGAGTAGATACTCCTTGCTTGGGGCAATTACCCATCTTAAAGTCCATGCCCTGTCTTTTGTTGCCCTCCATCTTTTCCACAAGGATCTCATACAGGATCTCGGATGAGTTCTGAGTGCCAAAGATGGAGCCGCTGCACTAGGTGGCAATTCAGCACCAATACCTAACTGAAGTCTCCCTTGAACGTGCCTTGGACTGCCTGCTTCCAACTGCTTGGTCCAAGTGCCACCATTTTCAGGGTCCCGCAGTAGATGTGGTACAGTCTGTCCAGGGAAGCAGGCTGTCCCACATACCTGCTTTTAACCCAATGGCAGGTTTTGGTTCCCTTCTTCCATTAACTGGCTGTACTGCATTTTCCTCCCCACTCTTCTCCCCTGTCTATCCTCTCCCCTTTCTCCCCTGGTCCTACCTGCAACAAGTGCAAGTAGGAATCATGGCAAATGATTGGAACAAGCTTTATCCCAAACATTCTTATCATGGTTGCAATACAATATTAATTTACCAGTATTTTTTTTTTTTTTTTTACACACATTGATCTCACCTGTAACTTTTGTGCAACTCAACTACTTTGTCCTCCAGTTCCTTTGTCTGGTTTTGTGCAAAGTGAAACTCACTGACGTAGTCACTGCCGTACTCCTCGGGATCGTAGTCACCCAGTTCTGATTGCACAGTGTATGACCCAAGGAGGGCAAGAGTTACAAATGAACAAGGGAGTCGTCCATATACAATATCGTCTCGTAATTGCAGGCAGAGGTAATACCTGCACGTAGGAAAATGTGTTAGTGTCAAGGGTACAAAAACCCAAAATATTGATTCCCAGTGAAAAAATTGTAGAAATCTACACAGTGAGAAATTTTGAGGTCTATGATCTGATGATTTCTTTTTTGTTTTTCAGGGAAAGTCAGCACGTTCAAATCAAACCTACAGCTTTGCTCTTTATCCAAAATCCTGCACATACTTCAGGAACCAACCGGCAGTCTCCCTTGGCTACAGAAACTCCATAATTACACGTAGTGATTGCAGAGAGAGGACTCCATAGTTCTGCTACATATGTGTCATTGAGCTGGCACTTTAGCCCTGGCTAGTTAAGTACCATATACATCGCTGGCACGCTAAGCGTTCAAAGGAATGGCCATGAAGAAAACATCACAAGTGAATACAGTACCAAACACATCTAACTTTTATTTCACCCCTTTGTGGGGATGTGTGGTTATTTTGCCATTTTTAGCATTACTTTGTTTAACCATGATTTAGTATGCCCAAACAATTAACAACTCTTAATACTTTTTTCATATAGTCAGTCATTTATTATAATTATATATATATATATATATATATATATATAAAAAAATTGTTTTTAAAGTGGGAGAAACTTTCCTTTCCGTCTCTTCTCACTGTTTAGCCCTGATGTTCCAATGAGCCCCTTAATTAACCCATGCTGTACCAGATGTCAACAGTTACAAAGTCATGTCCTACATACGGACCTTTACATTACATTAAATTTATTTATATAGCGCCAGCAGATTCTGTAGCGCTTATCAGAGGTGGTAGGATACATACACACATTATATATATACACCGTATTGGCTCGAATATAGGCTGCACTTTTTCCCCCCACTTTAAGTCTTTAAAGTGGGGGTGCGGCCTATATTCGAGGTCTAGCGCCCGACAGGGTTAGGATACAGATCCCCCGCAGCGGTGCAGGGGACCTGCATCCTACTCTCTGATACGCTCAGACAGCCTCCCCTGCCGGCACTTCCCACGGGGGAAGTACCGGCACGGGAGGTTGTCTAAGCGCATCGCGCAGACGTTCACCGGCAGCGGCGATGCGAGCGTAAACAGCCTCCGATGCCGGCACGTCTACATGATGTGCTTTAACCATCTCCCTTGCCAGGAATTCCCACGGGGGAAGTACCGGCACGGGAGGTTGTCTAAGCGCATCGCGCAGACGTTCACCGGCAGCGGCGATGCGAGCGTAAACAGCCTCCACTGTCGGCACGTCTACACGATGTGCTTTAACCATCTCCCTTGCCGGGAATTCCCACGAGGGGAGTCCCGGCAAGGGAGATGGTTAAAGCACATCGTGCAGACGTGCCGGCAGCGGAGGTTGTTAACGCTTGCATCGCCGCAGCCGGTGAACGTCTGCGCGATGTACGCTAACAATCTTCCTTGCCGGCACTTCCCACGGCGGAAGTTGAGTACGCGTACTGCGTAGCTGTCCCCCGCCGGCCCTGCAAGACCCCGGGGAGTCTAGGAGGGGGGGACCTCCTGGGGCAGAGCGGCAGCATATCTCAGGGAGGGGTAGAGTAGCGGCACATCTCGGGGGCAGAGTGCATATCTCAGGGGGGGATAGCGTGGCAACATATCTCGGGGGGGCATAGTGGCAGCATGTCTGGGAAGGGCAGAGAAGCAGCATATCTCACGGGGGCAGACTGGCAGCAGATGTAAGTGTTTTTTTTTTTACTAAGACATTTTTTTCTTTAAAAAAGCACCTAACTTTTAGGGTGCGGCCTATATCCGAGCCAATACGGTATATATATATATATATATATACACACACATATACATATATAGTACAAGCAAGAGAGGGAGATTCATCAGGCAAAAATATGTTTTTCATACTTTAATTTCAAGGTATAATATTTAATTTTAAGTATTGTTTTGAAAGGCATGAAGGTAAGCACATAAGGTTTTATAAAGCAAACAGACATTTCCTATATGAAAAAGCATTTAGCATAAAGAATATTAATGACCAAGTACAATGATTATCGTCACAGCAGTTATATGATACCAGGACAGGATGACAGATAAGAATCTCTGGGGGTTCAAAAGTCTTCTCAATTTCCTACAACTATTTATTAGTTTATGGTCAAGTGTCAGCAGGATTCCTATATTCGAATACCATTATCATGGCATAATTCTCTCTAAAAACACTGAGATTAGCCGCAACAAAGACAGATAAACCCAAGGCTATGTAGAATATCTTTGCAATTTCAATAAACACTGTAACAAATAGGGGGATGTTTTCAGGGCCGGCCCGACAATGGAGCCAAGTGGGGCAACCGCTCCAGGCGGCACTTTTGAAGGGGCGGCACTTTGCCGCCCCAAGGCCTTTTTTTTTTTTAAGAAGTGAAAGAGAGAGAAAGGGGCGCCGTGTGGTTTTCGCTTACCAAGCTGTCAGTACCCCCTCAGCGCCCCTCTCTCCTCTGCGGCGAGTCTCCCTGTTCGGTCTCGGTGCCGGCTTGTAATGCTGAGTGCAGGAAGATTTCAGCATTACAAGCCGGCACTGAGACCGAACAGGGAGACTCGCCGCAGGACTGCTGAAAGGTAAGTACAAGGGGGGGTAGACGGAGGGAGAGGAAGGGTAGATAATGGGGGGCGGGCGGCAGGGACGGAGGGAGAGGAAGGGTAGATAAGGGGGGGGGGCGGCATTTTAATATTCGCCCCAGGCGGCATTTTGCCTTGGGCCGGCCCTGGATGTTTTACTTGCTTCATATCTGTGTGGATATGCAGAATAATTCATAATGGTTGTCCAAATGTATTAAAGCAACAGTAACATTTAAATGAACACACCCTGTACATTTGCTATTGCTGTAAATGTCCAATTTAGCCTGAGCCCAATATAACGGTAAGTGACATACCAAAACAAAATTATTTGCTATATATTTTTTAGAAGGACCCAATAAAACATTGAACAGCAGCGACCGCAATGCTAACAACTGAGTCTTCTATATAAATACCTGGTTATGTCTTCTGAGAGCTGAGAAGGATCAGGTGGGTAGAATTTAACGTTAAATGAAAACTGCCAAGCGCCATCTGAGGAAAGACACATATAAAATACATGATAAATTAGTTGCAAACTCAGAATGTTAAGGGCAGATAAGCAAAAACCAAACAAATCTCAAGTGAATTATTTGTAAATGGTTCTGTTTACTTGAAATAAGAACACTGAACACTTTACGACCACGGCTGGCACAGAATCATATACGTGACAAGTGGCTCTCCCACTTCGGTATCAGAAAAGTATTTGTGCCGCTACAGAGCTGTCTGCAGTGAACGAGACTTTCAGCAAGGGATATAACTAATTTAAGCCACAGTGGGTTGTAAACCTACTTTCATCAGGACTGCGGCAGCAATACGCTGTAAGATACAAGGTCATTACGTTCCATGGAAAAAGAGCCGTAAAACTCACATCTGATGAAAAATAAAAGTGATGGGCGAGAAATCTGCTGGGAGAGATGCAGAGTACTTGAGACATGCGGGGAGACTTCAACTAAAAATAAAGGGATAATATGGCATTGCTCGGCAATGTAATTACAGTCACATTGGAGCAAAGAGCTAGAAAAAGAACAATAACAGTATCTAGCTTCTCGTTGACTTTTAATCCAGACGTTGCTATTTTCTGCCTGTAGGAAAGGAGGCGCATACTTCACAGTGAATGCTTCCCATTTATCTCAAAACAACTTCATAAAACCATGTCTTGTAAAACAGAAGAGGAAAACTGTTTATGAATGCAAAAAGGTTGTAAGAAAAAGGACCTTCACTGAAGTGGCATATCTGTCAATCCTAAAAATTGAGGTTGATGAACCAAAGGAATATTGGGCTTTAACATCTTTTTGGATGATTATAAGGCACTGGGTACCGAGCAGGATTTGATAATATTACTAAATCCGGCTCGCTGATCCATTATCAATGTTATAAACCCATTTCACCGAGGAGTCGGAGGTAATGGAAGAAATGCTTTCCTCTGGTGAATGATCTAATTCAATATTCTTATGTCCAGAGGAATAATTTAATTGAATTTATTTTTATCCAGACATTACGGGCATGCAGAATGTCAGGCGCCATATGGTTTCAAAAGCCGCCCGAGCGCAAAAAAGTGTATTCCATAGTGACAGATACAGCTGGATATGCTGTAAGTGCTTGTAGCTTAATTGGCAAGGGGCACAACACCCAACGAATGCTAACTGCAAAATCAACGGTCATTCGTGATTGAATCAGGTGGAAGGTGACTTGTAATTAGCAATTAGATCCTTTCAAGGGTCCGCACACAGAGGTTTGGAACTCTTGTAAATGGAAAGGAAAGCTCCCATGAACCCTTAGGGATGGCTCAGCTCAGATGGTCCAGTACATGAACGGCCCCTGCTGGCAAAATGAAGATCAGGGTAACCATCACCTTTCATCTGGCAGATGAAACAAATACGGATAACAAGGTTTGTATTGTTTAGAGGTTAATGAAATGCCTAATAGTTCCAAAAAAATAAAAGAACTCTGCAAAGTTGATGCCTTTCTAGTGCTTCAATCCAAACACATATTCTGTGTCTAAATGGGGAAAAAAATCTGTGGCCTATTTACACCATCTGTTCTTCAGCGTGTTTTATAAGAACTAGCGGGGCAAAGACGCGGCATGCTACAGAAATCGTACGTGCTAAGAAAGGTATTTAAATTGATTGAAAGCGTGAAACAAAGTTAGGATATTTTTTAATTCTGCTAGAACTACGATAATGGATGCCCCAATTTACCCATTCGAAAACAAAGTGCATTGTATGTAGGGCTGCAACAACTAATCGATAAAATCGATAATAATCGATAATGAAAATCGTTGCCAACGAATTTCATTATCGATTAGTTGAATCGATTTTTATCGATTATAAAATGAGGGTTTTTTCAGAGCAAACGCTCTGAAAAATACCCCTCATTATATAAACCGTTTCAGTGACTCACAGCAGCAGCTCCTACTTACCAGCCCCTCCCTGTAATCACTGTGACAACTGGCCCCGCCCCTTCCTTCTCCCAGAAGGCCAGAACCACATGGCTGCGACACTCATCTAACTAAGTATAAAATTAATATTTGGGCTGCTGAAAGTTAGGGGAGGTGGGGTTTAATTTAGGGGCAGTTATGGTTAATGGGGTGTTTAGGGTTAATTTAGGGGAAGTTATGGTTAATGGGGTGTTTAGGGGCAGCTATGGTTAATGGGGTGTTTAGGGTTAATTTAGGGGCAGCTATGTTTAATGGGGTGTTTAGGGTTAATTTAGGGGCAGTTATGGTTAATGGGGTGTTTAGGGTTAATATAGGAGCAGCTGTGGTTAATGGGGTGTTTGGGGTTAATTTGAGGCAGTTGTGGTTAATGGGGTGTTTAGGGTTAATTTAGGGGCTGTTGTGGTTGATGGGGGTCTTTAGGGTTAATTTAGGTGATGCTGTGGTTAATGGGGTGTTTAGTGTTAATTTAATGATGAGGACTGAGGGTTAATTTAATAAAGTTAACTTAAGGCGCAGTTAGAGGTAAAGGGGGGCAGAATAAGGGGAATCTAAATCCTGGGGGCAGTGAAGATTAACCCAGTAGCTATTTATAAAAGTATGGTGTCAGTGTGATGCGAACAGGTCTGTGACTCTGAGGGGACTATGAGATATCTGGGGGGTATAAGGCATATCTGGGGAGGATGGAGTGACATATCTGGGGGTATAAGGCATATACGATATATAAGGCATATGTGGGGAGGGCAGCGTGGCATGTCTGGGGAGGATGGAGTGGTGTATCAGGGGGTATAAGGCGTATCAGGCACAGTGGCATATGTGGGGGTAGAGTGGAGTGGAATATGTGAGAGGCAGCGTGGAGTGGAATATGTGAGAGGCAGCGTGGAGTGGAATATGTGGGAGGCAGCGTGGAGTGGTATATGTGGGAGGCAGCATGGAGTGGACTATGTGGGAGGCAGCGTGGCATATGTGGGAGGCAGTGTGGCATGTCTGGGAGGCAGTGTGGCATGTCTGGGAGGCAGCGTGGCAAGCCTGGGCTCAAATGTGCATGTGGGAGGCAGCGTGGTATATGTGGGAGGCAGCGTGGAGTGGTATATGTGGGAGGCAGCGTGGAGTGGTATATGTGGGAGGCAGCGTGGATTGGTATATGTGGGGGGCAGCGTGGAGTGGCATGTCTGGGAGGCAGCGTGGCAAGCCTGTGCTCAAATGTGCATAAATTGGGGGGCTGGTTGGGAAATAAAGACAAGAAATGCATTTTATCAGTTTTTTTTTTTATTCTGCGTTTGTATTTAACATCATTTGTTTATTAAATTATTTTAAATAAATGAAAAATGTACATTCATTTTTTTATCCGATTAATCGAAAAAATAATCGGCCAACTAATCGATTATGAAAATAATCGTTAGTTGCAGCCCTAATTGTATGTATTCCTGTTTTCCTGAGCTATAACAATAAATTGCTCAAAAAAGGTATACTGAAAAAAATATATTGTTTACAACAACATAAGGCACAGACATCATCGTTGCTTCAAAATTGAGCAGTCGACCATGGATCCTTTATCAACAATATAGAATATACTGTTCTTCTCGGCGGTGTGTGTGATTCTTTCATAGGAGTTTTTCCTATGTCGATTTTGCATTGCTTCTTAGAATGATACTTTCTAAATATCTGTATCTGCATCTTGTATACACATAGGCACGGAGATCGATGAGTGGCAAAAGCTAATGAGTTTAATTTAATCTACATTTAGCCATGGGTAGTGTCACCGAATGGCTCTCCAGTGACTGCCTTAAAAGCAGCAAACTATTTTTATTGTCGCTAATGAAGGTTTTACTGGGCCTGCATGGAGGTCTAGGTCATAATACAGATAACCAGGAAGATAAAAGCATTACCGGTCTGAAAAAACCCTTGCAAAATGTTTCCTAAATTCAAGCTGTATAGTCAATGTGCATATAAATTTTTTATTGTATTTGTAGTATACTATAAAAAAAAACATTAAAAACCTTATAATCCACTTTATGATTATTGTTATCTTTTATTTATTAAGCGCCAACAAATTACGCAGCGCTGTACATTTGAAGTAGGGCAATTAATACACATAAGAAATATACATTAATACTTAGACACATCAGGATGTTGAGAACCCTGTCCGTGAGCTTGCCATCTAGCCTTATGATACTTTTATACAGAAATGGTATTGAATTAAAAATACTCCTTGTACCTGCGATAATTTACTTTGCATAATAGTAAAAATATAAAGTTACATCTGTTCATGTTCTTTTCATTCACTCCAGTAGGAAATTAATGTAACTGTTTTGAGGACAGCTACAATTCTTCCACCCCCACGCTATGCTCCTGTCATTGCATTCCATAAAGCAGAAGGCATCCAGAGAGGTCATCGCTTCCAACAGCCATCAGGCATTCTTGCTAATGTCATTAAACCAGATCGGGAGGGGTTCCTGGTATCCCTTTCCAACGCTATTGCATCTAATGTTAAACTGTTTGTCACTAAAACACATTAACTATTAATTACAGTTTGATCAAATAAATCAATACTGTTTTTTTTAATGAAAAGTATCCTTTACCTGGTACATGCTTTTATGTAATTACAGAACTGTCTAAGTAATGTCTACAATTGATACCAAATGACCAGAAGGCAAAAAGCAGCCAAGGCTCTGGATATACTCTCCTCTTGGTCACTTTCCTCTTTCTTTGGACAGTTTGGCATTGCCAAATCCCCACGTTTTCCCCTCCCTCTTACATTCAGGGCATCTAAAGAATCTTGAGGCTGGCCTTGCCTCCGCATAGGGCTAGTTCTGCCTCCAAGTGAAGCCATTCTCCCAGAGCAGGGAGTGCTCAGAGTGGCCCAATCTGGTAAGTTCCCAGGTATGCCCATGGCATTCTCAACCCACTGGCAGAGGGAAGGAAGCTCTATACAAGCATTGCTTCTGACTCAAACTACTAGTTCCTGGCAAGATGTGCCAAGTTAGATATTGGGTGGGAACGCAAACCAACAGTTTTGTGACATTATCATGAATGGTGCCATCATGCAATACTACCCCTCCTAGTAAGCACTGCATACACAGGTTTGCAAATGCTCATCTATGTAATGATTTATGCTTCGACATCTCTGACAAAATCTGTTATTTGCACCTTTTTTTACATTTTTATTACAGATACATTTTTTGTTACCTTCCAGTTATGTCTTGCCAAAGCGTGGCCTATATCTGGCAGCCTTGTTAAAGCTAAAAGCTGAATGCTCCACTGAGAATGACCTTCTGGAGTCGATAATTTATACCACCATTTCAGTCAATTTTGCTCATAAATGTCACAAAAATCACATGACATTCTGCAAAATTAGGACATAAACGTTTGAAAACTTACTTCGAATTTGCTTCTTGATTTCTTTAGCCGGGTCCAGCCAATTCTGCCGAAGGAGGGGAAAAAAAACCCATAAAAATGTCGCACAACAGTAGGTTTGAAATTGCTAAAGCTCTACAATTAACACAAATATGTAGACTGAATTTTACCACATTGTGTAACATATATCATTATGCATTTATAAAGAAATCTAGATATGGTCTCAAAATTGTCAAGCTACACAATAGTAGTCATTTCTTTCAATATAACGTTTTGCACACAAGATGAATGAAGGATGTAACATAAGGATGATTTACTTTACTAAGAGAGTGGTAGAGAAATGGAACAACTCTGAGGTTAATACAGTAAGGGAATTTAAACATGTGTGGAATAGGCATAACGCTATCCTGAATCTAAGGCAAGAGTAAGGACTATTTAAGGTTTCAGTTTTTACAGCAGAAGAAACCGGCAGACTGGATGGGCTGAATAATTCTTATCCGCTGTCAAATTCTGTTCCTATGTAATGCTTTTTTAACGCACGACTGACAAGCCTGGGCAAACACCAACGCTCAAACAGTGGGCAACAGTTCTTATCATAGTGTGCTTGTCTCTGAGATGCCAAACATGATTTAAACTGTAATAAACTGTTCCTTTAAGGTACCTTTTACTCCTAGGATTGTCATCTTGCCCATGCTTTAACTACATACCACTATTAACTTCTTGTATACCGAAATAACAGTCAATAACAACCTCTATACATCATTTTATGTATGCATTTCAATCTTTGAATTATGCTTTTCCTATCAGCATGGAACAGCATTTTACACAACACGATATCCCCTCGATCACTAAGCAATTTACTTAATTTTCTAAGCATTTTAACAACAGATGACAGATAACAAGCACAGGAACGATCTTGTCGAAAGAAGAGACATTTATCGAAAAAAAAGAAGAAAATCAAAGTTCGTTAAGTGTTTTGTCCATCTAAAATAACTTTGTCATAATAATAATGAAGAAAAAAAATAAATTATTGGATCATGCATATGTAAATGCAATTACTAACAATGTGTACACATTACGATGAATGAATGCCTAATGCCAACTTGAAAGCTGGAGTGGATTCAAGCAACAAAGGCCAGTGTATAATTATATGCCAATTATGTATGCACCTGCTTGCTAAAACAGCTTGCCCCTGGCTTCTTTCACTCCTGAAGCTCCACCGAAGAAAAAAAGGTGAATGCCAAGCCTACAAATCGCATGAATATCCTCATCAAACTGACAAAGAGAATGGTAATGACTTCAAAAAGGTACCGGATTTATAGTCTGGTCATTACCAAGTTATTGAAATTGCGTTAAGCCTTATGCATTTATGGATTCAAGGAGTCAGAACAGTAACTCTACCTAGTTCCTAGAGACCAACTCAATTTTGCTTAGGTGCCTTTCTTAGTGATCTCCATCCTTTTTGTGTCCATTGTATTTTCTTTTGTTGGTATAGCCAATGGCAGGACTAGTACAGGATGCCTTGCCTACAAGTGATATGCGAGATGGACGGAAGTATACCTGTACCTTCAAATAAACACGTGTGTATTTATCTACAGCTGTATGTGGGCTTAACTCTCTTATTCAACCAGATCCCCTGGAACTCCCACTCGAGGCAGCCTTGGAGCTGGCTGGCGGCGAGTATACGTATTGCATGTGCATTGTTGTGTAGGAGATGCAGTTGAGGGAATCTCCTACACAAATGATGGAGGGGATCAAGATAAAAATATATGTTTTCACTGATTGTTGAACCATCTTTGTATAAAAAAAGCTCTGGAGCAATCTGCAGGTATGTTCCACTGGTTTCTATGGTAATTGCTCTACTTTTAGAAATTTGACCCACAACTTTTTATTGATTGCAGGCTTTGTTTTTTCATCCCATATAGTGAATCCAGACAAACAATAATAATTGATTTGACAGCTCCCATTATTTCAGCCCAGCTGCATTAAGTCCATCCTTTGGGGGGGGAAATGCCATACATTATTAAAAACATGCACAGTTGCAGCAATTCCTTGTTGAATAAGTCAAGCCACAATTAAGTGTATTACACTTTTTTTTATGTGCTTCTTTGGAGCTAAATCATTTCCAACTAGTCTCCGACAATTTTTCAAGACAGCAACCCAAAGCCAACATTTCAAGGAAAACGTCCACCTTTTTTATTGCTAGAATCAACTTAAAAAAAAGTTTTCAAAATTATTGTGCTGTTTTTTAAGTTCTTGTTTTAGCATAATTTAATGCTTTCAGACAGCTGCATATTTTACCCTAATCTACTTGACAAACACCATCATCATCCTGATTGTGGTAAACAATAGAATGGTTCAGTCTTAATAACCCAGCCAGACTTTATGACCAATGCAAGTCTGTAAGGGAACAGGTTACATTAGCATTGCCATAAAGAATCAGCTTGGTGTGGTTTTTGAGCGGGGAAAATCACCTAAAATATCACAGAACTGATGCCAATGGCAGCCTCCAGGAAGTTTTTTGGAACAAAAGGTAATAAAACTTGTCAATGATAACCTACGTTACTGTATACTGCATTGTATGTTTTTCCATTATACAGTCGCATTAAATGTCATTTTTATTATCTAGCCTTAAGATTGTGGGTTTTTTTTAATCGAAGGCGCACATTTGACTTAGAGATCAGCGGTGGTATTTTGCACAACATTTTACCGCTGGATATCGGGCACAGGATTTACCTTTTGACTTTCAGAGTCTTTGTAGGTCAGTCCAAAGTAGTCTTTTTCCAAAAGGTTTAAATGTTCACACACTCTATCCAAGAGAATCTGGCCTCTTGCGCGTTTCTGAAAAACAGGAAAGTGTCATTTTATTCACCGTATGTTTAACACAAACAAAATAAGAAAAATAATGCATTTCTACGCTTATGTCATCCAGTCATAATCCAGAAATCAGGACATTTCTGTGTCTACACAGCGCTGGCATTTCCATATAGGTGATCTAGGCGACTGCCTAGGGCCCTGATCTGTTGAGGGAAGCCACAACTTGGTTTCTTTTATTTTCACAAGATAACGTGCAGGAGAAAGGCACTCCATTCATAGTTTGCCATTGGTGTCGATCCCAGTCTGTTTCTTAGCAATCTTAATGGTGGTGTAAAAGCAGTTATTTATTCCGTCCTGTGAAAAAGTTTCATATTTTTTTTAAATATTTCTTTAAAACCAACTGCTTTATAAGATATATATTTGCTTAAACAATCTGTACATCCCAATGCGGTATTACGAAAAACAAGTAGCAAATATTTTTTGCAATTTTAGAATGAGAGCTATTCCAGTGGATTAAATGAATCGCTGCTCCTGAGCCAGGTAATTACTATTGTTAGCGATAACAGAGCTGTAGGTGGCATCACTGGACCCGACGCAGAATACATTTAGTTACATTATTATGCAGATTTCCATTCATTAATTTAGCAACTAGATAAGCACATAGTGAGTCAAACCATTAATGTGCTGCACTCATCTGCAATGAAAATGAACCTTGGCATAAAGCGGAAGAGGAGACATCGGCTTTAAGGCATTTCAGGCTGCGATTCAAGAAGAGCTATAATAAAGGAAATATGTAAAAACGTCAACAGGGCTGTCCAACCTGCTGCCCTCCAGCTGCTGCAGGACTACATCTCCCATAATGCTCTTTCAGATAAGGGGATGGCTGAGGAGTATGGGAGATGTAGTCCTGCAGCAGCTGGAGGGATGCAGGTTGGATACCCGTCATAGTATGTATGTGCTATAACATCCATAAAAAGATGTCAAAAACAACCTTTATAATATAAAAGCATATCCAGTGTTAACAGACTGAACTCCCTTGTCAGCATTACTGCAATATATATATATATATATATATATATATATACTTCACTGCCCCAAATTAAGAGTACATACAAATTATTAACGTAGAGTATTACTATACGTGAATGTTGCTTTAAATATCTTTGTTCCAATACCTATCCTGCAAACGAAATCCTAAGCAGAATTCCAAAAAATGATCATGTCTTTATTTTTCACAATCTTAGCCCCGTTCATTTTCATATATTGATAAAATAATAAATATAACATTATGTGTCATTTAAAACGAGGAGAATAAAAAAAAAAACATGGCAAAAATGGTTTTGGGGAATGAAACATAATTTTGTCCTGAGGGTGTTAAACTAATATAAATCGCTGTCTGTTAAAGTATAATAAATAGTACAAATCTGTCAGCAAGGCCCCCCTGAACATCAAAACTAAATGTAAAAAATGTGTCATTCATTTTAACGATCAGCTATACTAACGCAAAAAGCAATGTTTCATTTTCAAGAGAGATTTAGAAAAACACAGCTCATGTTCATAAACATAAGTTAATATATTAACAGAAAACTTACAACTCAAACCCCTGAAAAAAACGACAAAGCAAAATAGCGACAGATGTACAACGTTAGAATATGGCATAGCAGGGAACACCACCTGTTACATCAAGTACATGATTTCTATTGAAAGGCATAGTATATATCAGGCCCGGACTGGGACAAAAAATAGGCCCGGGCATTTAAGCCCGAGCAGCCCATTTATATTTATTTATTTATTTATTTATTGTTAAAGCCCACCCTTCATGTACCATCTTTGCATTTACTCATTTACTCATACACAAATTATTCAAGCAATTCATCCACACATGAATTCATTAATTGTCATACGCATTCACACAATTCATCCACACATTTATTCATTCATTCTCATATGCATTCACACTACCCCCTCTCCCCATCTTATCTGCCCCTTCTCACTATGTTCCCCCTTTTCACTATGTACCCCTTTTCACTATGTACCCCCTCTCACTATCTATCCCCTCTCCCCATTTCTCACTATCTAACCCCCCTCTGCCCCTTCTCACTGCACCCCCCTCCCTCACCCTACTTCCCTTGTTGCCGGAACAAGCAGCAACTGCGGCCGGGCCCGCGGCAGGACTGGACTGACTGGGCCTATGCGGCCTCTACGGCCGCATTAACGCAGGGCATAAGGGGCACCTTCCCCTTAAGCCCGCCGCAACTGCGACCGGGTCCGCCACTCTAAGGGGCCGGGAAGCCCCCACCAGGGCCGGCCTTAGGGGTCTGCGGCCGCAGCCCCTAAGTCAATCCGGCCCTGCCGCGGCCCGGCCCACCGGGTAAACGCCCGGTTTGCCCGATGGCCAGTCCGGGCCTGGTATATATACATATATATATATTCTCTAACGGCATTATTCATATCTATTTATTATTATCGTTTTATATAGTGCCATCATATTCCGTAGCGCTGTAAAATGGGCAGACAGGACATAACAAGTAGTATATAACATAGTAATTAGACTTACAGAGACAACAGGTGAGGAGGGCCCGGATCAAACAAGCTTACAATCTAGATATCTATCTATCCATCTATCTATTGTATCTCCCTTGTATCTTGTGCTGAATATAGATATTTTTTTTGCAGGCTGTTGATTTTATTTAATTTCCCATGACTCCGATGATAAAGGTCATTTCTGAGTCTTCAGTCAGATACATTTTACAAGGCATAATGCTATTGCTGTCAGATAACACGCAGCACAGGACAAGCCGCGCGGAATAATATTCTGAGTGGCAGATGTAAGGCGTGACGTTGATTAACACGGAGACGTGTACCGGGGTCTCTGACATGAAATTCCGACGCTGGAATGTAACAAACAAACCCGGTAAAGAATAATGTGCCTTCAGGTGCTGTGCTTATTTTAAATACAAACATGATGGTACAGCATGGACATTATAAATGCATTATTTTGAATTGATGTCATAAAACCCTTGCCATTGCTGTAAAGTTTATGCCAGATAGACTTAGAGAAACAGGTACCCAGCAAAATAAAAAGCATTATATTTACATAAATTGTGCGGGGATGGACTAGTTCAGGGGTGTCCAACCAGGGCCCTCCAGCTGCTGCAGGACTACATCTCCCATAATGCTCTTTCAGCTAAGGGGCTGGCTGATGAGTATGGGAGATGTAGTCCTGCACCAGCTGGAGGGCCGCAGGTTGGACACCCCTGGACTAGCATATATTAACTTGACCTTCCTGCCTTTATGCAACACCAAAGGACACGGTATGAACAAGCAAACTGGCTAAAGTGCTATGCCTTGCGTGGAAAGAACAATGGCTTTTCCATATGGCCTAAATATGTCCTTTCCAGTATCAATAAAGAACACAGAAGAACATATACAAGCAGGGTCCTTCACTTAATTAAAATGTTCTTTTGTTTGTTTTTTCCATTTAAAAAATAAATAAATAAAAATGACACTTTAAAATCAATTGCTTTGTACGAAATACTTACATCCACATACGGTATCAAGAAAAACAAGTAACCAAGATTTATATGGCGGCCTTTAATAATGAAGACACAATAGTGATATAGAACACTTTGATGTTGTTTGTGGACACTGTGCATATTGGTGCCATGAAATATACACTAACATAGCCTATAGTAAATTGGCATCAATAAAAACACAGGGCTTCTAATTTAGGTCAATTATGAAAGAAGTAATGTTACACATATTTTGGAAGGTTGTAAATATTGCTTTGTGTGCACTGTGTATATTATTTTTAACTTCTATACTAATTGCAGATATCAAAACAGCTCAGTAAATTTCCTTAAATCCTACATTTTATAGTTCCACACTAAATAAACTTGTGAAATGTTTACAGATTAATATGCCTTGTATAATGGATAGCTCCATGGGTGATAAAAACCTTTAAGTAATCATGAACTATACATTACGCAGGGCAAGGTCAGTCCTTCTTGCAAGAAAGGGTCTCTAAGTCCGACCCTTCAAAATGCGTGAAGTACAATCACAACCCCAAGTCTCCGGCAAGCTTCCGGAATACTGAATATATTTGTTAGCTATCTTTTTCCAAGGCAGGCAAGCTTTAAAAACAACAAAATGTTGCATTTCCAGCAGTTTCAGCTGTAGAAGGTCCTTATTAAGAATGCATTTTTTTATAATATTGCTTAATTATCATCAGCTCTTATTGATCCGTCTCCTGCCGCCATGCATGCTGATCACCAGCTATTCATAATCTGAAAGAATAGATTACTAACCTACTGACATTTTGCTTTCCATTTCAGAAACTGCTTTTGAGATATAGCTACTTATTCACCAAGTATATTAAAAAAAAAAACATTTAAAATGATACATTGAAAGCTTCAATAGCGCAGAACATTTGACACAGAGGGAATTCAGCACGATTTCTCTGATTTCAAGAATAAAGTCTGCCAATCGGCAGCTCATCCTCTTACTTTGTGGTTCGAATGTGCGTGCAAATCTCCGTTTATACATGAATGCCTCGTACGTGTAAAGGTGAAGCATCTGATGGAAGTATGAAGAATGAATGCTGAGCCGTCAGTGACCGTTATTTCAAAATTTAATGATATACATACAATATAAAAATGCGTAAAAAGATAGGAACTCTCTCTTCTGAGCACGATGACGCTTATAGGTTGGCATTTGTGGCTCTTTAAACAACGCGTGCCTAGAAGGGATCTTTTCCTTGCAACAATATACCCGGGGCAAGCTACACAATGAGAATCCAAAGTGATGTCTATTACCTGGCATGGAATAGGTTAAGTACATTGTAGCTGGGGGGAAGTATGGGCTAGTAAAGTGAATATTACACCTGATTCAATTGCTTAGAGGAAGAATTGAGAGCTACAACGAGAATATTATCCAAGGGAAATCTAATCACTGGTTTAGAAGAAAAAAATGTAAGAATAAATGACATTCTGAAGCATAGTATCAATTCAAATTTCCAGTACTGAAAACAAAAAAGTGTTTGATTTCCCATGGGTTCCTATTCATCCATTCTACTAAATTCATTTCTCCAACGCTGTGGAAAGCCGTGTTAGCCTAAAAGAATGAATGGGAGACTTAAAAAGTGAATATTTGGAAGGACGGAATAACAGGGAAGGAAAAACTAGGCATGTAATGCGAGTGTCGTAGGACTCATCATGTGTATACCGTGTTTCCCCGAAAGTAAGACAGCGTCTTACTTTCTTTTTATCCCTAAAAGCCCCACTATGTCTTACTTTCGGGGTATGTCTTATATTGGGAAAAAATTGTCGAATTTAATGCTTTCCTACCTTTCCTTTCTTCTTTCAGCTTCTTTTCCTCCTCTTCGCTCCTCTTCTTCAGTTCTTGTCTCCTTCCGGGTCAGAGGGCACGGACAGCGGTGGGCGCGGCTTCAGTGTTGTGCGCCGGGATCTGACAAGAAACCCCGGCGCACAACAGCTGTTGCCGCGCAGATCACAAGGGAGCGGTATCGGAGGTCATTAACAGACCTCCGGCTCCCTTGAGTGATTTTAAGCCGGGTTGAACCCGGCTTAAAATCACTCAAGGGAGCCGGAGGTCTGTTAAAGACCTCCGATACCGCTCCCTTGCGAGCCTGCTCCTCCAGCGGCGGACATTACTGTCCGTCTCTGGAGGGGTGCCGGGTGCCGCAGGTTGGCACCCCCTGGAGTGTGGCGCCCTGTGCGGTCGCACACCCCAAAGGTCGGCCCTGCTCTAAGGGGCCGGCCTTAGGGGTCTGCGGCCGCACAGGGTTTAAATAAAAACATCGGGGTTTTTTTTCAACTTTATTTAACATCCTCCATGTTAAATAAAGTTAAAAAAACTTTATTTAACATCCTCCATGTTAAATAAAGTTTTTTTTAACTTTATTTAACATGGAGGATGTTAAATAAAGTTAAAAAAACCCCCCGATGTTTTAATTTAAATCCTGTGCGGCCGCAGACACGTAAGGCCGGCCTTGGTGGGGACTTCCCGGCCCCTTAGAGTGGCGGACCCGGTCGCAGGTGCGGCGGGCCTAAGGGGCAGGCGCCCCTTATGCCCTGCGTTAATGCGGCCGTAGGCCGTAGGCAAATCCCCCGTGTTTCCCCGAAAGTAAGACATATGTCTTACTTTCGGGGTACGGCTTATATTAGCTGACCCCTCTGAAACTCCCGATACGTCTTACAATCGGGGGTGTCTTACTATCGGGGAAACACGGTAGCTAAAATTTTCTCTTCTATATCATAAGGCTGGAATTAATTTTATAGACTCTTTCTTCTCCCCATTTTGTTTCCTTGCCCTCTGAACTGAATGGTTATAGGTTTATGTAGCGGTAGTTCAATTGTGGAAGACAACTTTGGCAATTCAGGGCTGGGCATTGTGATTCTGTTGAATGCTTATTACCTGTGACACCAGCCGCCACAGTAAATAGGGAGTCGATGAGGTTACTCAACCCCTGAGTTGGTTATGGTAGGACATGAAGACAAATGGGACCATCTAAGAAGACACCTTATATGACAATTTCTCCAGATAAAAAAATGCTCCCAATAAACATAACATTTCCTTGTGGTCTTTCCCCAATGTAATTCACATGAAAATAGCATGAGAAGGGACAATAATAAAAAATAACAACTAATAATAGTAAAGCCAGATGCTGCAACCAATATAAGACTGTCTTCCCTCAACCCAACTCAATAAATAGCTAAAAAACATTAAAAATGATTAGAAGACAGATCTTTACCCAACGTTTATGCGAAAAACTTCTGTCAAGAAAACAATAAATCTCACCGAAGTAAGGCTCCAGAAGCAAGGCTATCTCAATATTCATTATTTTTTTTTTCAAACCAGATGACACACGTAGGGCAAGCACATAAGTGAATATTAATTTCCAGCCCACATAAATATCTAGGTGTTCCCATGGGAACTAAAATTTACCACCTGCATCAAGCAGTTTAAAGAAAAGTTATCAAAAATCATAATAATAATTTAAATAAAATAATTTGCAGTGGCAAACAAATGCCCCCCCCCCCAGCCTTTAACTTTAACTTTTACTTTTCTCACCCTCTCTCGGTCACTACATAAGCAGCTCCTTGTTTATATATTTAAAAAAGTTTATTGCATTCCCAGAGTCCAACTATGTGGGTGAAAATTCCAAGATGGCCGCATCCTGCAGCTGTTGAATTTATATAACGTAATTAAAATTTGCCACAGTTGACTACTCTACTGCACTTGTAGTGAAATTGTAACGTTTCCATTCAAGTGGTACTCATTCTCGCTCTATGCAAATACCCGTTGCCCATGTTTTTGAGCCATTTTAAAGGGTGTGAATAAAAGTGGAACACATTATAGTAACATAGTAACATAGTAACATAGTTCATAAGGTTGAAAAAAGACCAAAGTCCATCAAGTTCAACCTATATACATATTGTGTCCCTACTGTGTTGATCCAGAGGAAGGCAAAAAACCCTTATGAAGCAGACGCCAATTGCCCCATACCAGGGGGAAAATTCCTTCCCGACTCCAAATATGGCAATCAGAATAAATCCCTGGATCAACGTTCTGTCCCTATTAATCTAATATCCATAACTTGTAATATTATTGCTTTCAAGAAACACGTCCAGGCTCCTTTTATAATCACTAATTAAACGGTTATCAAACTTAAACATACTGAAATTTGATTCTGTGAGTTTAAAAAGCATAAGGCATGGTTCTTATCAAACGGACTTCTTTCATTGTAAGGCAATCATATGTACCAAGTGGCCAAAGAATATGCTCGACACTAATGTGACAATAGGGATACTTTGATTCCCGGTCTATCACATGGAAACAGACTGTTTTCTTCTTGATTCCAAACACAATACTTTATAATGGTTAAAGTGGGTCACCTGAAGACATCTGAGTATTGTCTCTTTAAGATATGTCATCGCTGAAAGGGAAGTGGAACATGTACCCAGCATGCAGCACTGGTATACAGTATGATATCACACACACAGCGCTTAACCTCAGGTCACAACTACTGAGACTCTACGGCAGTCCTGAAATTCCATTTTATCCGTACGGTTTGATGCACAGTACATTTGAAGTAACACTTCAAGCTGCAGAGAATTACGATCATATAGTGTAATGTGCTGTCACTTCACAATATGGTGTGTTGGGAATAAGCAATTAATGAAAACGATGGCTACAGAAGTCCAAATTATTTGTTATATTACAATATCGTGTCCAGATGTGATGAACAGAACAGTCCATGTATGAACATATATGTACTGTGTATATATATATATATATATATATATATATATATATATATATATATACATACACATATACACACACACACACACATACACACACAGAGAGAAAGATGGAATGATACGATTCCTTGCTATAGAGAATAACGCCTATGTGACTTGATGATGCCAAAAAATAACCTATGACTCGTATTCCTACATAAAAGAATCCAAACGCAAATGCTTAATCAGATAGTGTCAGTGTATATTTGCTCAATATTAGATAAATATGGCCTGCTCCTTTACGCTGACTAATTTAAGTGATATTTGCATTTTCTTTGCATAAAATGGTCTGGGCCATACCTCCACCTGCGCAGCAACAGCAGAAGGCAGTTTAATAAGGCATTTGTATACCGACAGGCTATATGAGGGTGCCTGCTTTGCATTGCCACAACTCTGGAACGCAAAGAGTTAAACGATAAATAGAAAATGGATTTTAATCGGTCGCGGGCAAATGCGATTTCTTTCAAAACACGCGTGAGCGTTTACCTGCAACACGGTAATTCTAGCTCACAATGACAGCCAGCATCAAACAGTGATTTGATTTGCGTCCAAAGGCAGCACTAGGTCAACAATCTTCTTAAAAGGGTTTAACAAACCCACTGTTATTTATTTATTTTGTAGATTAGCGCTGGCTTTTTTTTCTGGGATTGTGTGATCAAAAAGCATTAATGCGGTTTCCAATAGAGGGAATGTCAGTTACGTAATGTCTCCAACATTTGGTGGCGGGGATTTCACTGCGCGGCAAACATAATACAGCAATTACGAAACGGCTAAATATAGCACTTTTATCTGGATATTCGGCACAGCGTTTCAACGTGCATAAGGGATTATTTATGAAAAACTCTCAGAGATCAAAGTGCTTTCATGAAATATGCGTTTATGGTATATCCCTAGTTGAAACTAAAATGCTATATATTTCTACATTTGTACGAAAATGTGATTTGTAAACCAGTCTTTAAAACAATGAGCTTGTTATTGATTTAGAATTCTTAACAGAAATGTTGAATCCGGTAATTTCTATTACGTATTACTTGGTTCACATTAATTAAATATTTCGGGAAATGTCGAGTTTTTTGGAGAAGTTTGACTGTGTGTACACTGTATAGCCGATGTTATTTTGTGAACCTTTGCCTGGTGCCCCACAAGGCAAAACGTCTGTTTCGTTCTCTATAGCACATTCTGCCATTTATTCTTTCCACTAATCACATAGAAACACAGAAGCTGTCTTTCAGTTACTATGGCAACGCCCAGTGCCTTTTGTGTCATATGACAAAGGTTCCCTAAAAAAAAATAAAAAAAATCTTAATGACGCAACATAGCTTAATTTCTACAAATGGTTTGGGCTACAGTTCTTACAATACAAAGAATGGCACCATTGACCAACTGTGACTGTAAATTTAGTGTGTTTTTTGTTTGTTTTAAAAGGCCAGCACAGGCCTGTGATGGTAGGGAGAGGATAGTTGATTATACCAGCCATTTATATATGATGAGAATCTATTTTTCCTCTACCCTTTAACTGGGAAGCCCAATACACGTTTGTCTTACACGTGTGCGGTTTCGCAGATTCCACATTCAAGAGGTTACTGCACCGGCATCTCTTGAGAATGTGCGGTTACCAGGCAACCACTGTCAACAAGCTTGGCATGCCGAGTCTCTGTACATATGATAATGGTTGTCTTCGCCTAGTAATAGTTATTGGTTTGTAGTGTGTGAGGGATGGGGGTAGAATAAGAAATAAAAAAAAAAACACAAAAAGTTTTTAATTATGTAAAAAAATAAAAAAAAAAACTATGGAGAACATATTTGCCACTAACAAAGCAGTCTCCAGCCATCATATGCACTTTAATGCCCTGTAATCCAATTTTTCTGTGGTTCCCTTTGCAAATGCATGGGGAGATTCTGTTGTCCAAATGCACCCCCCCCCCAGATGTGTTTGGGTGGGATTTAATGAGACCCCCTCTGCGCATGTGCAGAAATAGCTCAAATTTATTTCAATTGGCAAGGGAAAAAAAATGATCATACAGTAACATAATAGAAATTATGGGCTGAAAGTCACCAACTTCCCCTTGTGTATGTATACTAATAAATTTGCAAAGCAATCCGTAAAAAAACATTGCTTAAATCATAGCCATGAGAAATGTATCCGTGACACAAAGGTATTGTGACACAAGTAGACAAAACTCATATGTGTGAAGACATACAAAGCTAAACACACATCGCATGGGTGCCAGGTAAGCCCCTGAATCTGTATGCTGGTATTATAACATATCAATCATATGCAGTGGCATAAAAAAACTCGAATCGACCACGTTGATTAAATGGTTAATAATGTCCCAACAGCAATACCAATGAAGTTTACAAAATGTAAAAAAGACAATCCTTTCAAAATTGGATTCTATTAGAACCAGCAGGTAGCGTATAAACAATATATAAAAGAACAAAGGCAAGACACGAACCTACATAATTCGTAATAAATCTATGCACATAGAACATTACATTTCTTTTATCTGACCGCAAATGTTTTCAAACGCTCATCCATTTCTAGATATTGGGCATGCAATGTGCCATTAGTATTTCAGTTAGGTACTTTTATATGAATAAATAATGTTAGCAAACAATATTCCACAGACTTAACGGTGATGTTCCACATTACATTTGGAAAAATGTTTTACATAAAAATAGATTTTAATATTTGCTGGTTCGCATTGATCTACAGAAAGGGAGTTAAAGGGATAGAGCCTCTAAGAGAAGAAAATGTGTAGAGCAGAAAATAGTTTTTTTTTGTTTTTTTGTTATACTATTGCAATAACGCATTGTTATGTGTACAAGAGACATATTATATGCAACATAATGTATATGTATAGTTAAAACGGATGTAATAACCACTGGACCATTGTCCACAATGTTTACAGGACACAGAGATAGACATGCTAGAATTTAAATGGGTAAAGTAAGCAAAGGCAGCCCATCAAATAAGCAGCTGACTGGCAGCCCATCAAATAAGCAGCTGACTGGCAGCCCATTACACTATAACATTGTAGTCCATTTATGTATGTAGTGCCAAACATATATCCCATAAGTGACACTGGAAGGGTTAATCATCTATATAATTTAATTCCACCGAACTTCCATCCCTCCATATTACGCCCGCCATCTAATCCTTGGTCCAAGGATTCTCCCCACAGATTGTCTCTGAACAGACCAATGCACTAGGGCATTTGAGGAGTGTTCCTGCATGCAAAATGGTTGGGGTATGGGGGAAAGGGCAAATGCATATGGGGGAATTCTGAAAAATCTTCCATGCATTTCAAAATAGGACACCACGAAAATTTAGTGGGGCCACATAGAATTAAAGTGCGTATGAAGGCTGGAGTGTCCCTTTAATAGTCACTTAATTTCACTCCCTTAAACCTCTTAGTCTTCTTCCATAAACCGCTTCTAACCCTCGACATCTTAGCTATTTTCCAGGTACTTGTTTAAGAAGTACATGTTGCTGACTACTGCTTGCAGGAAAGCACTTCATAGGTAGTGGTCAGCAGTACGCTAGAAAATATGGCAATCCTACCCTCTCGCTAGCCGATTCCATATACTAAAGGTTAACCTACATAAAATCAAGTTTTAGGCTAAAAAATAATTACTAAAAAAGGTAGTGTTTTTTTTTAATCAATGTGCAATACCATTCCCATATGTGTTACTGTATCTCTTCATTCTTGAGTCTTGAGTCCTCCTTGTGCAGTGGTTAGGTTTGATCTATTGTGTTAATGTGGCCAGGAGCTGCAGGCATCTGGAAGGTTCCAGTCATCCACTTCATCATAACTTGCTGCTTGACCCTGTCCTCTGTAGTCAATAACAATCCATTAAACCTCCTGCTAACAGTCACTTCTTGCCGTCTACCAATGGCTTCCAGCTGTACCGATGTAGCCTGGAGTTCTAGTACATGTACATGTATATGTAACCACGTATTGACTAATTGTTGCAGTCTCGCAACACTATAATCTCACATTAGACAAATGTAGGGATGGTATGAGCCGTGCCATTTAACCCTTTCAGTGCCAGCCACAACCGTGAAATGTGTTTTTGGAAAATGCACCCAATGTGCCACACATCCCACAGATTTAAAACTGGAGGGTTTTTTGAAAAAAAAAAAAAAAAAAGAGAGACAAAGAGAAGAAGAGATTGGTGACCAATCACTGAATATTAAATCCCTGCCAGCACCAGTGCATGGGTTGGTGCATGAAGCAGGCGGTCTGGTATTGTTATTTAACAGTTGCAGCCATCACAGGGTGTTTGACACAAATTGCTTTTAGGTTCTAGCTTCACCTGACAGCTGGCCTCCAACGAATAGCCACAGACTTCTATACTGATCATTATAATCAGATAGTTGCTATATAATTTAATATGCAGCCTACCTCACATGAAATACTAATTGTATGAGAGAAATAGCCGACATTCAGGGTGACCTGGATCAATACAAATCCTCTATTTGCAGAACTGTTCCAAATCCTCCCAAAAGGTGAGTGGTTAAACTTTTCCTCAAAACTTAGCAGGAACTCTGCTCCCAACACGCTAAGGAAAGCTCAGTGGTCAGGAACACTTAAGTTAATACCCAACATCATAAAATTTGGATAGCTATTTTAAATTTACTCAACAGCAAACTCAGGATAAGTAATGTCATCCACAGATAGCAATCCCTATTCTAACCTTTTAAAAGCATGAATATATACGGCGGGCAAATGAAGGACAATACCTATTCAAGAATATAAATAGCTAAATATAATTTTCTAGACTTTCCCAAAATGAAATACCAAAGAAAACAATTCTGTTCAAAAGTATTATCAGTCTTTTCCACCGATACCTATGTTTTTCTGTGTTATTGTAAACTTCAGGAATGACACAAATATGATATTTCTAAGAAATCGCATAAGCTATACTTTCAGAGATCAAACTTCTACAGCAAAGGCTATGGTTCCAAGGTATTATTGAATTAAAAATACCATCATCTCATGATAGGAGTCATAGTCTACGAAGAGCTCCAAAACCACTAGCTGTCAGACACTGAATCATACATTACATACAATAATTTGTGGTACAGAAGTGCACGTGTTCATTAGAAGACACGAAGCTGCAGCTGAAGTCATTAGATGACTATTGAGTCATTTAACTATAGAGAAGTTCCCATGGCACAAAAAAGAAACTGGTAATTTGGGCTGAACTCTCTTACTTTCTAAAGTTTACTGTGAGTGGGTGTAAGAAACCTGTACTAATGGCGCAGCAGAGAGGCACCATGAATTTTTCATTGCTCTACAAAAAGTAAATATGATCGGCTGCTTAGTTTAAAAAAAAAAAAAATGAAAATTGCTTTGAATATTTTAACCAAAAATGCATTTGAGTCACATGCATTTAAGCACTTAAATCATGAATGTTAATGCGTTGAGCAGCATCCATCATTGATCGGTACTGGGTGGTTGTACACTAAAGATTTAGTTTATACAATCTGGTATTGAGAACGCAATAGATTTGAAATGGTATTGGCAGTAAATTGTTGGTTATGTAAGTCATAAGGGTTTATTCACCAACCAGTTCAACTTAACTTTACTATTGCCCTAGATAACGCATAGTCAAAGATGTGAGTTGACACCCAGGAAACATTGCAAGGGGGATTTGCCCCTTACTGTAGGAGAAGTTCATTGGGTTTCAAATTGCATGTATGGTTGGCCACTTGAAAACTTGCCTCAATGCACCCATGGTTTAGGGAACCAATCTATACATCTTCACTGATTTCTAATAAGGTCTGAAGACTGCGTTGATGGTGGTGCATTTCTCCAACATTCATCTGCTACTGCTAATTATGAGCAAACGTGTCGATAAACTCACAAGCTCAGTTGATGAGCTCACATTAGCTTAACCATAGAATTTTCACCTTGAAGTTACACAAGGCATGTATTGGCCTTTTGTAAATGGACCACAGAATGAACAAAATATGAATCATGGAAGTTTCATGAAACTTGAATTACTGTTACTTCCAGGTCATGCTAAAATGCCCACATAGACTTTTTCCTTACCTCCACCTCACATGTATATTCAGACCCATCAAGGAGGGTGACTTTAGCCTGCATTTTAGTTCTTTTCACAGCTTTCAGAGGAGACTTGGAAAGTTTACTAGAAGCTGATTTTTGGGAGACTTTGTCGTCTTCAAGTTGCTGATATTCAAGCTGTTTTGCTATTGCAGCCTCTTTATCCCAGTCTTTGTCACCGTTCTAGGAAGAGAAAATAGGGTTTCATTCAGGAGTCTAGAACGTACTCATGTGTGTTATTGAAGCCTTTGAAGAATCACCCTTAAAACATGTGTAGACAAGATCTGTGATATTTTGAGTTGAAAGACCTCAACTGTGTTTTTTTATTTAAATATATATATATATATATATATATATATATTTATTTTTTATATAGTAGTTACTTATCTTTCTAGAAACAAAGATAAATAATTGAGTTGCAACACATGGGAAACCATTTTGTCTTTCTCTGCCCAATGCCAATCTACTTATACATTATACTTTTACACTTTTAGATTTAGAAGTAAGACATGTAATTTGCCGACTTTTTTATTATAATTAAATGTTTTATCTTTGATTTCAATTATTTTCTTATCACATCAATACCGGCTGTTGCTGTCCCTTAATGTTTGCATGTAACAATTTCTTCAAATAAAATTCAACATTCCCAGTAAAATATTCACTGGAGACTAAAGATGAAAACGGAGTGCTTTTCAGTTCTCCAAATTATAATGTATAAGGACCTGTATAAAAACGTATGAAATGTGCTGCTCAAGGACCTTTGCAAGGAACACGTGGTACCCGTATTCTATTCTGTTTCAGAAGCGAAAACTTCTATTTCAAAAATGCTTAATTAGCTGCTGCACAGACCTACATAAATATTCATTTTCAAACTCTTAATTAGTCAACATTTTGTAGCTAATTTTGAATAGTATATCCCATATTTAAAACAATAAATAATTTGAATGCACAAAACAATAAGTAGAAATGTTAAGTGAACTCACCGTGAAAAGAAGATTTAAAAAATATTAAGCTTTTTTTTTTTTCTTTAAAACAATCGAAAAAACAGCTCTTAATTTTTGCATGGTGTAATATATTCAGGCAGCTACATATGAGGCATTTGTATAAATTTCAGCTCTGTTATGTTAGCCAAATCTACTAGACAAAACACTTGGACTCATTATACTGCCTTGTGGAAAATAATAGAATGGCTTGGTTTTAATCCCCCAGTCAGACACTCTGCCTAATGAAAGGACACAAATGAACGGATGGACTTCATTAGCTTTGCCATAAAGTATCAGCTTGGTGTGGTGTTTGAGCAGGGAAATCTGCATGACTGGCAACAATGGCAGCCAACAGGTAAAGGAAGTTTACTGTGACAAAGTTAGACAAAACCAGGTTTTTGCCAATGCTAACCTGCATTACTATATTTTATGCTCTAATGGAAATCTTTTTTTCCCATGGACCTCTCCTTTAACTCGATCAAGGAACTAATTTCATAATTGTTAGCAAATGAGCTACGGAGGATAATCAGCTAGCACTTTCTGTCAAAAACATAATGTTGCTTGCTCAGGCTAGGTGCAAGACACAGTCTGCAGGGCCATCATCACTTGGCGACAACAACATTTCTAAAAATAATTAGATTAATAAGTATCAATGTTTTATATACATGAATGTAACTGTATTTATAAGACAGCTGAATACCATACAAAGTCTCTTAACCCCTGTGTTCTACTAACGTGAACATCCTACTTTGATTCAGACTTTCTTGCCAATGTCATGTATATACTGCTAGGCTCACTGCCTAATCCAACTTCAAGAAGAAAAGCATCAGAGGCACGTGTAACCTTGGAAAGGGGGGTACTAGATAAATAGATCAGTTTTCCAGCAGAGGTGGTAGAGGCTTATACAGTGAGGGGATTTAAACATGCACAGGATAGGTATAAAGTCATCCTGGATCTAAGGACTGATTAAGGTCTGAGTTCCTACATTGGGAAAGATGGGCAGAGAAGATGGATTGCACAGTTCCTATCTCCTAGTGCTGGGGTACTAATGAAAAGCTATATTATACTTCTCTGGACTATAGTACTTAAAGGGAGGCGCACATTGTAATCTACAGCTTACTGGAATGTCTATAACAAAATATTACAATTTTACTTTTTTTTTTTCTCTTTGTTTTCCACTTTACAATCATAATTTATATATTAGTCTTTGAAAATACTACTGCTGGTAACACTGCCCTCCCGAGAGGCCTGTTGGAGTGCTCATTTGCAAGCTGGCATCACAAGTAAAAATCCCACAATGACACTGTCATTGCAGAAATAGCAAACTTGCTATTTTTAGTAAAAGAAAGCTGTCAAAGCTGGAATTCGTCAAGAGATCCATATATTGCCTGTGACAAAGAAAGTGCAAATCCATTTGGTTTGGGAACTGAAAGGGAAAACAGTCAACTTAACTTAAAACATTATATGTACAAATCCAGTGGGAGTTTCATATTTATTTATTCTAAAAAAAAAAATATTTGAAAATATGCATTTCAACGTATATGACATTATTTGTGCTGCTTGGGTTCACCATCCTTTGTGGGTTTCAACTCTCATCACTATTATCACATTTTTTATGTAAAAAATAACAATAAGTTTATTTATATGTTATTTTCCCTGTGTGTCATTGCTATTTAGTTATTTATTTTCACTTATTTTTTGCCATGGTATAGGGATTTTTTAGTTTTAGAGCTCCTGGGGCACATCTGTGACATCATAATCAATGATCCCAGCAGGGATCAGACCTATTACTTGTGTATCATAGCTTTTCAAGGTTATCACTATTTTCTTCCAAAAAATTAACAAAAAGGAAAAGAGGAAAATATGCCCCAATAACCTTATTTCTATAAGATTAGAAAATTACAAAAGAAAATAAATAAAAAAAAATTTCGCTACCCCAAAACCAGAAGTATTTTTAAAGAAAAAATACTCGAAGAAATCGAGTTTGTAGCTTCAGTTCTAGGGCTGTTTGTTGGTAGGCATTTGCTTGACCTTGCAGGAGAGCAAAAATTGAATACAAATGTTGACATTGTTTATTACGATACTTGCCTTTTCGCTTTTTAGAGGTGTACTGTGTGCTGCAGCAGCTGGGAAATGTTCTGCTGCGTTCTGCTGTTCTTCACCAGCTTGCAGTCCTTGTTGGGCTCCAGCAGCTTCAGGCTGTTGAGCTCCGTCGCGCTGATCTTTCTCCTGCTCTTGCTTTGATTCAGAATCGGAACCTGTTTCTGTAGTCATGATTGATTTTCTGTTCACAAATGAAAATAAAAATCTTAATTAAACCAGACATGGCTTTTGATGAACACAACGTTTTCAGATGTAAATTTCCCATAAAGATATCTACACTAACCTCAAAAACAAATTTTAAGATTATACAGCATATTAGAAATCTTCACACATTGGAAAAAGCTGAATTATTGCCATCAATATATAAGTGAAATACTTCTGTCATTTTGTTGCTACTGAAAGCTCTATGCTATTAACGTCCCTTAGAGGAAGAGCCACCAGGTTAGATCTTCCATTCTACACACCAGCTGTGGGATATATTCACTAAAGGAATAGCTGATAGTGTTTGCAGGGAAGTTGTGTTTCAGCTCCTATATTATGAAGGCTTCTCCCCAATAAGTTCTGTAGCAGGAAGACCTTTGGTGGCCATGTAGAGATTTGTCCAAAGCATCCTCACCCTTTAAATGATGCATTGTACAGGGCAATTTCAGCCATTCTTCCTTTAGAAAGCCATTGGTGTTGGCTCTTCATAATGTGAAGTGAGAGAGGGGAAACTTCAACTCTCCTGACAACTCTCTTTGGTGAATAGACCCCTGTCTGAGAAAGACTTCAGTCTTGCAACTTTGAAAAGCAAATCAGCAGTCTTCAAACACAGCCTTATAGTTTGAAACACGTTAACAAAGTCCTTGAGCATATAACACCCCCATACACATGTAACTTACAGAATGATGACCAAGCATCTGAAATCTCACACATACAAAAACGTGGCAATTTAAAAAATCTGATAGACTATTAAAAAGTATAAAAAAAAAAAACAGATCTGCAGTAATTTTATGGCCACAAGAGCCTCACAGCTGATTCTGATTTTGCTTAATTCAACACTAAAATAAATATATATATATAAAAAAAAATAAAAAAAAATCACATATGCCAGTTCCTATTCATCAGAGTAAAACACTGCTTTAAATCTGGTGACCCTAGCAATTAAGGAACTGCACATGGCACGTAGCTGCAAGTGTTGGTTATAATCTTTGTTCTACAGTCGCTATTAAATTGAAATGAGCTACAAAAATACACAGTGACGCACATAACCTTCTAAGCCAAGCATAAATGGTATAAGAGATGGAAAGAGACATTGTCTAATATTTCTCCAAATGCAATTACCAGATAAAAAAAAACAACCAAAGCAAAGCTTGTTTTGAAAATGAAATATGCCATGGTCCAAGTAAACATTAGGGAAAGAGATAATGCCAGAACTGGGTAATTTATTCATTGGGTCTGATTATGGGATAGCTCAGACAAAGGCATTTAAAAATAAAAATAAAAATAAAATAAATCACTACACATATATGTTGTCCCAATATTCATTCTGGGATTCTTAAGTCATTATGCCTCCAACACCCTATTATTAGAATGGATTTCATTGTAAGTTTACATGACAATAACTTGCTCCAGTGCCTAGGTCTATGTATAGGACAGCAAAATGCATGTTACATTGCAAAAGCACTTTCATAGGCTATGTCACGAAAACTATTGATCTTGCAGTATATGATACAAACTATTACTTATACCATTAAAAAGTGTTTTTATACCTCTCAGAGGGAGCAGAGAATTATTAGTGACGTCGCTTGGTCAATCTTATTTTCCTAGCCCCATAGGCAGCAATGTTTGGAGGAATGGCTCATTTAAAACTAGCGCACCCAAAAGGTATGTAAAGATGTAAGAATATTTCCAGAGAAATAAAACCTTGGAAGTGTCCCCAAAAGGGCTTTCGATGAAATTATCAGTCTCGATAACACTTTGAAGAAGTTAAATCTCTGGTGAATGGCTTGTATGTTGACTACCCCCACCAGAGTGTTTTCTACAGGATTTCATAACCGTTCCTTTACCTCCAATGATAAATAATGAGCAAAGCATAATATAATGACTTCTGGAGTATCAGCACGTTCTTCAGCAGAAATAACATTTTATGAAAAAGGATTTTACTTAAGAACTGTGTATTTCGGTAAATGGACTACTACCCCAGAAGGCGGAAATTAACACTTGAGGATATATGATGTAAAAGTCATGAGTAGAGAGTTGGTAGAGAAGTTTGTGGTTTCAATTCCTTAACTTCACTATACATTAGGAAGGATTATCCCCAACAAGCTTTCGCCACAGGAAGAGCTTGGTTGGCCCTGTATAATGCATAGTTGAATCTGATTTTTCCCAAAGTCTCCTCTCTCTCAGTAAATTAGCCATTATACAAGCCCGGCCAAGCATTTATTGTTGGAGGAACCCGACAGTGTTGTCTAATGAATAGTGAAGTGAGGGAGTCAAAACAACAACCCTCCTGCCAATTTTCCCTTTTGTGAATAGACCCCATAGATAGCTTCAAACATTGAAATACATTTTTAATCCAAGTTCTGATATTTCCTCACTATATGAGATGACAAATATAAAATGGTTTGGTACATAACATGGAGCCATCACTATCTTGCAGCTCCAACCTTATCACTTCATCCTCTAGCCTCCCATCACAACATAGAACAGAATTTAACATGAAAATGAATGAGTGCGGTGTGTGGTTGCTTTTATGTAGAGGCTATATGGGGGGGGGCAATTTATGTGATCCTGGATCACTGCCTCTCTGTTAATTGGAGCCTTAAGGGGTGAAGTATAATAAACCTTTAAAAATATCAAGTCACTTAAAGAAAAAAAAGTGAGTGGGGCGATACACTGAAGAGCGTATATGCATTTTAAACTCTCGATTTCCTCACAAGAATGGTAAAAGTGGAGAAAATCACCGCAATATTGATTTTTAGATTGCCAAAAGGCATCACAAAATTACTATCCGTAAAACACTCTGGCTCCATATAAAGTGCACTATTTGCAGTAATCGCGAGTGCTACAAAACCCATAACTAAGGGTTTCAGTGGGACGCCAAAGTCAAGCTGTCTGGCAGGAAACATTCACCCATTAAAAAAAAAGACGTACAATCTAGAACCAGAATGCACAGATATTTTCTGTCAAGAGCAATATTACCATTCTGTCTCCAAGCTTTTGATACTTCTGCTTAGGAATAATTTCCAGATAACAGGGACATCAGAAGAAGAGGCACTATGTCCTTTTCCACTTGGATATGAATGTTTTTGCTCGGTACTCGACGGAACGAAAATAGGGACGGGCTGAGCAGTAGCCAAATAGATTTTTAAACATTCAAACTCAGCTTATACAGTTTCGTTGTAAGAACCCCAAAACCTTTCAGATCTTCTCATGTGATGGCAGCTCAGAGTAAGTGCCTCTAAACTTCAGGACTGTTAGAACGTAACAATTGAAACCGGGAAGAAAAGTAGATAATTTGTTCCTAGGACAATCATATCTCTAGTTTGTCCGCTTGACGCAGTTCCTGCATACATTATAGTGATTGCTCGTATTAAGCCTGCATAAGCAAACAACGATCAAATAGTGATGCCTGACTTTAAATATTTCAAGACTTTAATGCTGGTGATGAAAGCCGGAATGGAAAGGACTCTGACAGAGGGTGGGCGCAACGGATAAAAGCAATCTCAAATTTTCTAAAAAAAAAAAAAAATCGCGATAACTGTTTTATGTACCTGGTATAATAATTCAAGTCATTTGCAGATTACATGAAGTTCTGTTTAACAAACATTCCGCTCTTTTCGGTTATATGACAAACGCTATAATATTTTATCCATCTTCTAAGCGCATTGTACTGCAATTAGTTTTATTGTGTTCATCTAAATAATAATGACCCACACACTCATTTCAGCAAAGAACATTATCAATCAAAGAGTTGGTGGGATGGAAATATGGCTCCAGGTGAAACAAGATGAATCCTAAAAACCAGTACGGGGTTCCACATCCACAGGCTTCACTAAAATAACACTAATTTATAGGGCACATATTAATTTAGTAATATAAAGCAAAATTATTCTGTTATCACACCTAAGGTAGGAGTCGGAAGCTGCAAACATGCCATAGCACACAAGCAATACGGCGGTCAGTATAAGCTACCAGACTTCTTTCTCCTTAATGTAGGATCGTGACCCTTCACTCGGCATCAGAAAAAACAGGGCAATTCCCAACATAAAGGCAGAGTAGGCAACTGCCTATAAAGCTGAGCTGGTAAGAAGAACGGGCATGTTTCTTTTTCTGTGTTAGCCAACAAACACATACATAAGGGGATACTGGAAAAACAGCTCATCGTGGGGGCTAGATAACTTAGGGCTGACTTTGCACAGATAAAAAAGCTTTAAAGGAAATCTGTAATCTAAAATCTATCTTATCAGTGACCAAATCAACCCACTGCTCTGAATCCCCTGATGGTGCCCTAAACACCCTATGCCTTTAGTACATGTCCAAAATTAACAGTTGCCAATGAGCATTTTAAGATATATTAAAATTTTGCTTCAAACATTTTAATATCATTAACACTCTGAAACATTTTTCCAGGGAGAGAAATGTGATATTATTACTGCAGATAGGCTTATACTTGGTAATTCTCCCAAACACTGCAGCAGAAAAAAGTAGTGATTTTTAGAACACAACCACAATTTTAAAATAAAATTGAAAGTAAAAAGAAAAAAAAATAAGCAGAAAGAGGTGAATTAAGTAAATAAATATACTTTTAGCTCTTAAAGAAGAGGAACACATTGACATTTCAGTTGAGACAAATTCAATGTAGCGTTATTCTGTTGCTCTGGAAGCAATCAGGTTTTGTTTTTATAGATACAATATAATTATATGCTAGCACTAGGCTTGTGGAGCGGAAGTCATTGGAAGGCCTCAATCCTGCTAGGCTTTTTTCATGTAATTATCATATAATGAAGCACTTAGCACCGAGCTTTGCAGAGAACTTCACATAGATTATAATGAAAGGTTTCCTGAGATCCATGAAATTGGGAGTTTTTGGGAATGTGATCCCGTCACAATAACAAAACTCAAATATCAAAAAAATATACTATATATTGGAGCAACGGGAAAACCTTGCTTTGCGGGAAGTCATGCATGCTTTCCAAAAAACATTAACAACCATAAAATCATCATCAAACCCGTTCCTGCATGGACCATGTGTTGGTTTTAACATAAAACACTTTAAATGTTTCTAAGTAGATCATTGAGATAATTGCCAATACTGGTGCTCCATTAATAAAATGTCATGTAAGTAATACTTAACTTGTTAATGAATGAATTGTCTTGTTGTGCTCTTGTGGAAACATTTCCATTCCAATTAGCAACACCAATAATGCAAATTAAAACACCCGTCTATCTGACTTTTGTGTCGTTCATGAAAGGGATTCATTTTTAAATTACTTTTAAAAGGCTAGAAGTGGAGACTTTTCTAGATGAACTTAGTCATCAAGCAATCTCTGGAATTAATCCGTTCTGTTGTTTTTGTAGTGTGATTCAGCTCCAAAATGGATGCTGCAATTGGTATCAGAATGAAATACTGCAAAGATAAGCACTCTTCACAGCCTTGCGCATGGGAAAACGCATTAGTCAGTACAGTGGGATGTGACATGTACAAAACAAATGAAGTCTCAAAAGCCTGCTTCTGTCCCATTGTTCAGTACAAAAGGTGGAAGTGTAAACAGCATCCCTCACGCTTCACTACTCCGGATTAATTGTGTTTATTTATAATAGGATTTTAGTAATCAGTGTCAGTGACAGACATTCTAGAACACAAAACCCAGACCGTATCAACATAAAAAGGGGAAAACAAATATAATTATTAAAATTAATTTTTAAAAAGCAATTATGTATTCAATTCAGTTATTCTGTGTTGGAAAAGCAGAAAAAAGTCATATATATATATATATATATATATATATATATATATATATATATATATATATTTTAGATGAGAGTTTAATATTAGTAGAAATAGGTATCTCCTGGAACTGTGTAAATATTTGTAGAATTTCTGCCTGGTTACAACGGAAGTTAGATCATAGAAACAACACTCTACAAACCACATCGTTCTTCAGGGTCCCCCCCATTGAAGAGCATTCATAACCATAATTATTTTGTCATGACTTTAAAGCTCAATAAACCCGACTCTAAGAAATCCTAAAATAAAAAAAGATGATGTAAGGTTGTCAAGATAATATTAACTCTAGAAAACAAGGACCCAATGGTATAATTTTCCATTTGAGTACAATGAAGTCTAATGGAGTCTATTGTGAAGCTGCAATAGGGTCTAATCTGCAGTTAGAATGGGTTCCAACAGTAATCATCAATTTGGCATCACAGTTAAAAGCTAAAGGCACCCCTGGCACTATCAGACTACAAAAAGAAGTCCTCCAGCAACGCAAGCCGGTATATAATGTTGTCTAGGTTAACAATATGTAAGCTCTTGCAAACAGGATCCTTTTTTCCTGCATGAATGCTATTTCTTACATATTGGATAAACTGCTGCTATGTTTTTTATTAGCCGAATTCTACAATTTGCGTATTTCACGCTAAACTACACTCATTTCACTAGGGTTGTTACATTATTACCATAGGAGGGGTTTAGTAGTCAGACTACAGGCAGATTTATGACACCAGTTAAGGTGTTCCTATATTTACAAGTAAATAATATAAATTAGAAAATCGCATTATGCCGGAGCAGCTATCTAAACTTCCCGTTCTCAGGAGCTGCAGGATTCTTCATCTCCATTAAATGAAACCTCTGTGCCATGTTTCCTTTAGTAGTTTTTCTTAAGGTTTATCTAGAACTATACTAACTCCGATCCATGTAAATAAGGCTATTTACTCAGAGACTACATTAGGAATGAACCATAATTTCTTACAAATTTATTTCTGTGCTCTATTAAGGACAAAAGGTAAGCAGAGCATGTATTCATATGAAACATTTCAATTCTTGGGTGAGGACATAATTCTTTAGAAAATAAATAGATCTATAACAGTTTGTTTTCTTCAAGCACCATTATCGTCATCAATTCTTTCCTTTTCTTCTCTTCCAAGTATTATTCATGGCAGGGCCCCGTTCACCACCACTTGACCTTCCATCTGATTGTTCCGGGTCTTGCGTTGTACATCAACATCCCCAAACTTCCATTTAAGACGCCCCTCACTAGTACGATTGACACTCTGTCCGCGTAATGATACTTTTTATTGTGTTCAAATCAGTAATTATTGCCACTCTGTATAATCACTACCATTACTCCAACCCTGAACAGTTTTTTGTACAGGCTGCTGACTTCATTGTGACATTTCAACTAGTAAAGGAAAATCATAAAGTTGCAAGAGTTAGAGAATTTATGCTAATTTATTGAAATGTAAAAGTGACCTTATATTATACTTTTAGTAATTACAATGGTGGTAACTCTTCTAGACGATTGTTCTATTTATAGCCTCAGAGCTCTGTTCTGGTGAAGGAGGTAATGGGTGACATTTGAAAAACTCGAACTACAGCGTTGCCTAGTATAAACCTGGTGTATATACATTTGGTAAGTAATTTGTTGGTTTAAAGGAACCCCAAGGTAACAATAAAGGAAAGAAAGCAAGTTAAAGGGGGGGGGGTTAAACAGTCACAAGGCAGTCCTATAAGAAATAGGCTCACCTTGTAACTCAACTGTCTACAAGGTGGTCTAGAAGCTTTGGTGGAAAGTGGCTTACCATGTGAACTATTGATCTCCAGGAACCCCCAAGTAGTCCTGGAAGAAATAGGTGCGCCATGTACATCAAGGTTCTTGGGAATCCCTACTATCCTGAATGGAACAGACACTTCACATAATGTACAAGACAACCTGCTTAATGTACAAGAGACCCGGTTTATCAGCTGGCCGACTACTCTTGCCCTAACTTGAACATTATTTGAAAATGTTAGACTGAGGCATATGAGAATTTGTAATAGGATTCAGTTCAGAGAAAAAGCCAAGGGATTTGTGGTACGATAAATATTTCATTAGACCGTACAGACGTTAAACCAATGATTCAGTGACTGACATCTCCATTATTATTGCCACAGTGTAAGCGCAAGTTCTATTCTGCATACACGGATCACATTTGGAAGTTGTCATTTTCACTCAGTAAGATTTGCTGTTGACATATTCCAACTAGACAATACTAGGTTCTTATCAAAAGAAATAACTTTGAAAATGTCACCAGCTTTTCACAATGCTGGGTAATAATCACGCTACCAAGCCACATACTTTTCAAGAGTCACGGGCAATTTTATTGAAAGGACGGCATGTCTATACTGAAACACAGAATTATGTGGCCATATGTTATAGATAAAAAAATAAAAATAACGCTATATTAAAAAAAATAAAAAACACAACAACAATTTGTAAAACTGCATTAAAGCAGTTCTTTTCAGTGGACAACTATACATTAAAATATACCTTTACGTCATTAGGCAGAATATATTAGGACTCTTACTGTTTCATTACAAAAAGTATTATTTTTAAAGCTCACAATTGTTTAGTTTAGATTATGTACCAAGTTACATATGGAATTGAATCGTGCCTAAACGAACCAAAGGACAATAAAAATGTGGTTGTAAAAAAACTAATGCTATATTCATAAATTATAATGCAATATAAAAAAATTATAAATTGCATTAACTGTGACATCATTCTACACTAACAAATGTAAATCCGATCAGAGCTGGAAAGTGTTCCAAACATCAATAACCTAGCAGTCTTCCAAACAAAATTAAATCGTATACAATCTGCAATATATATCGAGAGAAACACATGGGGTAGGGAGTTTCTCATCCGCAGCCAAAAACGGTCTGTCAGCACTTCCCAATTGGAAAACTATCTTGGTAATGGATTACCTTTAAGAATGCCCGAACTAACCAGAGCCCAGGAACTAGCCTCTTCTAAGGGCAAATTGCATACGTATACAGTGATTGGATACTTCAGTCCAGGTTATCTTAGACGACTACCAGTCCAGATTTAGTATCCCATTCCTGCCAGACCAACTGGTAGAGGTCTTTGCTATCAGTACTACGAGTCTGAGCGGCAAGATGTCTTATTTCCAAACTGTTGTATGTAATCTGGTTAGCGTTAAGACTTTCTCAAAAGAAAGATCCCTTTAGGTTTTCACCCTTTGTCTGGTACTGCGGTTTGGAATTCAGAGGCTGGGTCACAAAAATGATTAGCAGAAACAAGTGCTGTCGGATTAAATAAAACACGTGCCATCGGCTGTCACTGGCAAGAGATGAGTGTTAACGCCTGACAACAGCTGGATGGCAGCTCTGCTTCAAGAACAGAGCTCACGGAGGAAACAATCTAACACTGAAGGTTAGAACAATTTTACTTATGGCCGAGCACCATTTTCTTTCATTAGAACTTCATTCTTTTCCAATTTCAACAATGGATGTGCCATTTAAATAGCTTCACGGCCACAGACAATGCTCTCTAAGCCTATAATGCCTCCAAAAGAATTAGTAGTATAATTCACATGGGTCTGCAGAACACGTTATTTAAGTAATCTCTCTGTGGTATTGCTGTGATTAGCATTTGGAGCCGGCAACAACACGATGTACGCAAGTTAGACAGAGAACATTAAGACGACTCGGGATGGACCAGTTTTTAATATGCTTCGCTGCATAATGATGAATGAAATAAGGAACTTGTTTTTATTAAAATTAAATAGTTGTAGTCTATGGCAAGAGCAGCTGGTATAACTATTACTGGCCCGGTCTTATCCATTTGTAGAATATCGCCCAGAGCCGTCCTTAAATTACTGTATATGTCAGAAAATATGCATTTTGCAGCAACTTGGGATCTGGGAACGTGATTATCATAATCACTAAAGGGAATAGAATTGTGGTTAATATGTCTGCACTGTTTTTACTTTCAAGGGGACTGCTGTATCTCACGCTCTGACAGGCAATGTTCCATCTAATTTTTCTTAGCTGGCGTGCGCAGAAAATTTCTCTTGTGCAAAAATTTTCACAGAGCAAAAATTTTGTTGCGCACAATATCCTCACCGCATAAAGTTTCCAAAAAATTTTTTTTTTTTCTTTTTTTGGAAAAAACTGTTGTGCGCGCAATTTTTGGACATGTGCGCTCTCTAAAAAAGCTACAAGCGCACAGCTTAGAGGGAACACTGATTACATAATTTTCATAATGGAGAAATCAAAGCCCGTTAGGATCTTAAACTTGTCAGTCCTACCAGCCAACTGTCCTGGATTCACACGTCCTGGATTCACATCTCACAGACAACCATCCTTCAAAACAAGCAAACATAGAAACATAGAATTTGGCCCATCTAGTCCATTTTTCCAGATGTAAAGAGTAAGTCCTTTGTCTTAGATTCAGGAGCCTATCCTATGTATGTTCCCTTATTATATCAGTTCCTACCACTTCTGCTGGGAGGGTGTTCCACTAAACAGGTATTTTATAATAATATACTGTTTTTTAAAGACACATATTTGACTGTCTAATTACATGATGATTAGAGACATCCTTAAATTCAGCTTGATTTTGTCTCTTTAATTTTTGCTCATCCAAATTCCACCTCCCGGAGAGAATCCACTATAATAAAATGCACTTAGGAATCATACGTTCATGTGTATTCTTTTTTTCATTATTCTCAGGTATGAAAATATCTGGTGTAGTTATGTGACATATTAATATGGAGAAATGAATGAATGATTGAACATTGAATGAATAAACCCTGATAAGTATTTTAGAAAAAATACTAATTTGACTTAATTCGTCCTTTTTAGCTGTGTTCAAGGTCATGACTGATCTTGTTCAAATGGTGAATAACAGGTAACAGCAAGGTTTAGAAATTATTTCAGGCAGATAATAGCAGATACCCACCAGCAACATCTGTGACATAAGCCATCAAAAATGCTACCATTTGTCAGGGCCATGTTTTCTAAAAAAAAAAACTTAATTTATTGTTATTAGGACCTATGTGTCTATTATTATTCGGTTAATCAGACATATGGAATCTCCATCTGTATTTGTTAGAATGTATTGGAATCACTGTAAAAATGTGTTAAAGAGTTCTAAGCATTTACTCATCACACAACAAGAAGCATTAACCCCTTGTTTAAAGATCAAAAATCCCATTACTTGTGCAGTACATAGTTTAGGGAAAAATATTGAGTACAGTTATTTCAATGAGGGTAAAAAATACATTTTTCTAATAAAAAATGTAAGTTAAAACAGACATATTTCCCCTTTTTTTATTAATTTATCTGCTTTAACACTTCATTGAAACTACACTCTGTAAAGAAAGTGACGTGGCTACTTTTGGTATTACCCCACGTTCTGTAGGGGAAAGCCCTCTCTGGATACAGTCGGGTGGTGCAGCGGGAGATGATTTTGAATACAGCGGTAGGCAAACATTCATTATTATAAACGTTAGTATGTTTGGAAAAATTGGTTGATCAAAAGTTCACCCATCATGGCATACTCCAATATAGCCAGGCTTTAAAGCCACAGTGCAAATACATATGGTTTGGTGCTGGCCGCATTTCCGGCTAAAACAACAACAATTGATAGCACTTTGACACATTAGGCTTTACTGGCAGTATCATTTAGCACCAGATAAAAACAGGAACCATTTAGCCCATCTAGTCTGGCCATGTTTTCTGACGTAAAGTCCTTGATCTCATCTTAGATTCAGATAGCTTTATGCGTCTCCCATGCATTTTTTAATTCCCTCACTCTATCAGCCTCTACCACTTCTGCTGCTGGGAGATCCAAGAAAGGAGCTTGAATACACAGAAAACTGATATGCAGCTTCTTTATTATTAACACTGGAAACCCGTCAAGTAAAGTTTGGCAAAGTTTTGGGGAAAACTGCTGATGTAAACTGTGTAGTTAAATGCTCATTTACTGCACATCTCAGCTCATTTCCCCTCTGAACAGAAGGCTAATGAACATTACAGCAAACAGCATAAAGATTGGGTCAGATTACAACTCATTACATTCATTTTTTTGTTTGGTGACAAAAATATAATACCCATGAAGAAACAATGTTTTTTTCACATAAAAACTGAAAAGATTTCTAGGAAAACACATACTGAGAGGCGTGGGATGTATAAAGGGGTTTGTTATCCATGACATACGAGAAGGGAAATCCACAAAAATAACCATGGCTAGACGTTTGTTCAAAGACTATATAATAAAATATTTGATTCATATTAGTTGGGATACAGATGAATGCTGATTTCATATTGTACAGGAACAGGCAAAAAAAAAACAACGTAGGTTAAATTAGTTTGGCTGCACAACTCGAGGGCTGCAAACAGGCCAGATTTTCGATATCCCAGCCAGAGCGCAGGCATCACAATTAAACATTAATTAAACTACTTGCATTCAGACAGGGATACACAGAATTCATGGCCTGCCTGCGCCCCTTGAGGACTGGAGTTCTGCAGCCCTGTCCTCTGACATGTATCTTGGCTGGCCACTGCTCTAGGCCTGAACCGGGTCCAGGGCCTAGGCCTCCCCCTACCACAGCCGCTGTCTGCAATGCTGAGCTTCATCCACGGCTCATAGTCCTCCATATGGCCCGATTACCATGCCTGTGAAATTTCTAAATCAGCTGACCCAAAGACTCTTGAAATATTAACCCTTTAATAGCCCAAAATGAAGATTCTATGTAGTGAATATGTAAACCAAATGGCTAAATTAGCAGTCCTCATCAAAACTTTCACTTGACATTATTTAAAGATATATTCCATTGAGTCACCTGCATTCGAGCTGGGGTATCATCCATAACATACTAACAGCAAACGCACCAATTGGCAGTCTCATGTAAGAAGGAGTCTGGACTGAATTTCTCTTCATCCTGAGACTGGGACAAAAATCCTGACACTCAAACTCAGAGTTACAAAGATATCTCCCTTGTAATCGGTATGCCGAGATTTGATGTGCCCAACTAGCACATGGAGAAGCGGCTGCCACCACCTGGAACCAGCACCCTACATCTAGGCCAAGTGGAGAATACACCGCTGTCTTAGGGCTTTGGTCAAGCATCACTGGAAGATGCTAGCTATCCATAAGTCATCATGACATTAACTACTGATATCACTTTTGTTAGGTGAATTGGTGAGGCATTTAAAATATACCGCTTTCTCATAACAGATCTACTTTGGAAGCCCAGTTATTTTATTTTAATGAGGTAACATTGTATTTTAGTTAGGGCTCACCTCCTAATGGGTGCTTTGGACTGGCATGTGTGCGTTGTCCAAAATACAGTACTAAAGCCTCATGCTCATATAATATATAATACTAATTATATAAGATGATATATTTGCAGGTCTGGATTTGAGTGCTTGTAATTTGTTCTTCCACGTATCCATAGGTTGTCATGTTGATTTGTATTTTATGGAGGTGATATTAGAGCATCAGGAAAAAAAACAGGATTTAAAGTATACTATGTCTATAAAGCTGCGTTGGTTCCAACGTAACAAAAGCCTTTTATCAAGTCAAAAAGAAAGCACAACATTTACAGCAGCTAATAAGAATATTTCTGTATAACGCTGCCAGTGAGAAATGCCTGTAGACAAAACTAAAAAGATCCAACACAAACATTTCAAATTGTGCCAAGGCCACTGCCTTGCATGCTTGTCATAGTAATACTACTAAGGAACAAAAACACAGTAGGATGTTGATTTTTCTGGTATCGGCATATTTTGTACATTTTAGTGAACAGAAACTATGAGACACGAATCACTGCCAACCACTGCAGACATGCAAAAATATAAAAGTTAGTAAAAATATAGACCTGGGGTTAGCTGTAGATGTGATTTATCTGGACTTTGCTAAGGCATTTGATACGGTTCCGCATAAAAGGCTACTCTATAAATTAACAGAAATAGGCTTAGAGGCATTTGGATCAGAAATTGGCTAAAAGATAGAATGCAGAGAGTTGTTGTGAATGGATGTTTCTCAGCCTGTACGCAGGTATTAAGTGGAGTGCCTCAGGGGTCTGTCCTCAGTCCTCTTCTTTTTAATTTATTTATAAATGATCTCCCAAGCTGCATTGAGAGCCATGTCACAGTTTTTGCCGATGACACAAAATTAGGCGGGTAGTTCAGACTAATCCTGATGTTTCTTCATTGCAGGAAGATTTAGACAGAGTTGGGGACTGGGCGTGCAAGTGGCAGATGAGGTTCAATATAGAGAAATGCAAAGTTATGCATTATGGTAAAAATAATAAAAATGCAACCTATTCTTTAAATGGAATATCCTTGGGGGAAAACTACCAATGAGAAGGATTTAGGAATAACGGTTGACAACAGACTTGACAACAGTGCGCAATGCCAGAAAGCAGCTGCGAGGGCCAATAAGGTTTTGGCATACATAAAAAGAGGTATTGATTCAAGGGAGGAGGATATCATCTTGCCTCTTTTACAGGTCATTGGTAAGACCTCACCTTGAGTATGCGGTACAATTCTGGGCACCGGTCCTGAAAAAGGACATTATGGAATTAGAAAAAGTGCAAAGGAGGGCTACGAAATTAATAAGGGGATTGGGAGATACTAGTTATGAAGAAAGACTAAAAAAGTTAAAATTATATACACTGGAAAAACTGCGTCTCAGAGGGGATATGATAACATTATATAAATATATGCAGGGCCAATATAAAGAGCTCTTCAGTGACCTGTTCATTAACAGATATGTACAAAGAACAAGAGGTTACCCTCTGAGACTGGAAGAGCGCAGGTTTCATAGACGACAAAGGAAGGGATTCTTCACAGTGAGGACAATTAAGGTATGGAATTCACTTCCAAGGGAGTTGGTGTTATCCAATACATTAGATACCTTCAAAAGGGGCCTCGATATTTTCTTAGAAAGGCATGATATACAGGGATATAAATAGAATATTAATATTTTAGAGCTTCTTGATCCAAGGAGAAATCCGATTGCCTCTTGGAGTCAAGAAGGAATTTTTTCCCCTGATGGCAGAATCCGAAGTGGCTTAATTAGGGTTTTTTTGCCTTCTTTTGGATCAAAAATATAAAGGTTAGGTAGAAGGGTTGAACTTGATGGACTTAGGTCTTTTTTCAACCTTATGAACTATGTAACTATGTAACATGGAGCATATTCCTACATATCTAAACTACTGGAAATAAAGCAAACCCAAGTACTTCACACAGAATCAGTCTGAACAGTTCCAGTTAAAGTTTGAAACAAAAAATACATACAATTGCAGCGCTAATTTTTAGTAGGCCATACAATCAATGGCTCGCCTATGTGCTTGCTTAACACGGGGATTACTGTGGGTAATGAAACCCTAATATTAAAACTAGAGACCAAAAGAAAAAAATGCCAGGCTATTAACATAAATCTCTACGATACCTAGCTACATGATATAGCATCCTTGGCTAGGTACACTCCTAGGTATCTACAAAGGTACAGAAAGTCTTACTATTATAGTCCTGTCTAGACTGTTCTCAATAAAAACGGTCGGCCCCTCATCTGACGCCCGACGTGCTTTTCTACATAATTCTGTCACGGGATTCTCCCAGCATCAAGGATAGGACTAGGGATTTATTTTAATATCCTGCCTTTTTTTTTTCCTCCATTAGTCGGTGACTACTCAGGCATACTTATACTAGCGCTGGAGTTATTTTAAGTACATTATTAAATGTTACGTTTTATAGGTAGGATTCCTTTAACTTTTGGTTTCTAATTTTAGTAGCCCGTTTCCCATGATATTTTCTGCCTTCATTTACATTACTGCTTTGGTGCCTGGTGCTTGCAGATGTCATTAACATTCTCCCCTTCTGCTACTACTACTCCTAATCGTTAAAGGGCCTCTGAGCCTATAATTAACCTTCCCAGCTGCCGCTCCCATCAATGACACCACTGCATTTTATAGTATTAAAACCCAACCCACACATACTGTTAGGCAACATACATTAAGCTTGTTCCATTCAACAGCGCTATCTTCATTTGTCTTACATACTACAATCAATGGCTGTCAAGGCAAATACCTTGTTACATCTCCCAGGCTTTCCAAGTTGTCCTGCTAGACATGCCTTCTGTGCCTTCACATAAGTGATTCTATAAAATACCCCTTTAAAATTAACACAGCAGAATTGGCTGATTGTCTAGCGTTCTAATGTCAAGGTGTCCTACTTCTGGCCAATAAGATGGATGTTGGTAGTTCAAAATTTGTAATTTCCTCTCATCTAGAATGTTTTGTTTGACATTGAAAAATCTACCTTAAAGATGTGTTAGAGGAGGAGCAACTTGGGCTAAATGTCCTAGATTAAAACAAAAACACCAAACCATGGTGACCAGTACTTGCAGGGTATCAAAAACAAAAAGGGTCCATGAGAATCATCCTATTTCTGTTGAAACAAACAGTCTCCTCGAACTCCTCAGATCCGCAACCAAGTCTAGCAACATCTCTAACACTATACAGGTATATAACAACATGATTTTCACATTCAAAATTAAAATCTATTCTGCTTGTGTGTTATTTATTGTTTCCACTCTATTCCTTTAGCTGCATCACATCTAACTTTTGAAATGCCCTCCATGATCTGGATTCATTCTCTAAAACAGAAACCAGATGTGTGTTAGGGGTGGGTGGGTTATTGAAGATAACAAACAGGGAATACAATGTGCATCTGGTGCAATAGCTCAATGCTTTGCTCCTGGAAGATAAACAGAGCATACACAAGCTGTCTCCAAAATTCTATTGGATTATTCATCTTTTTATTTACCTACAATACCCACTTCTCACAGAAATGTTTTGCCTAGTGTTTAGAATTGTACAATATTGATAACAAGTATAGTAAACATTATGCAGAACACTACTTTATACTTATTAAAAGAACTGGCCTGCCAATTTGTTCTTCTTTATTAAGCATCTGTAGAGAGCTCTGCTAAACAGCAAGGGTCACTAGCTCTACAAGAAAGACTGGTCACAGATGGGGCAAATAGGTTCAATCTCTATTTTAATGCAGTCTATTTGCAGTGCTGTGTGATAAAAGATGTGTACAAATAAAGCCAAATAGGCTTTATTTGTGACTTGGGAATGGCCAATGATGACCAAGATACAACAGAAAACCAACATAGAGATATTGGAAAAAAGAAAGAATGCTGCATTTCCCTCACAATACCATCTCCTAGAAAGACTGCAGGGCCAGCTAGAGAAAATGCTGCACTCCCAAGGGTATTCTATCCTTGCATGTGAGATGTCATTTAAATATCCAGCCCAACAGTGTACGGAGCTATATCAGAGAGCAATCATTAGATGCTGATGCTGCAGAATGAGTGTACACAGCCTTGGCTTTGAATATTAGGTGCTAAATATTCTTTTATGCAAAATCAACTCTCTGATGCAATATGGAAGTACCCTACAAGAGGTAAGTATCCCAAGATAGTGACCATCTCAGTTTAAGATGTAAATACAAAATGAGACAAATCAAAAAAGGCCTGACAAACAATGGTGAAGGTCTACTATTCCAGAATAGAGAGACAGGAGACCATGCTGATGGGAATTACACAAATGCATTATTTTAATACAGCAGCACTATTTATTTATTTACAGGAGAGGCATATTTACTGCAACTTACACCCATTAAAAACCTTCTGTAAAAGGACCAAAGCAGACCTTCAAGAGGAAGATGCATGTAGACAACAAGAAAAGAACCTGCCTTTGACTTTTGTTGTTTTGGATCTATATGCCACTGGCCACTATATGGAAATAAAATAGAAGATGGAGATACAATAAAACAGTGAAATGATGGAGTGAGACACTCTGCTATTCCATTTGTAATTATATGTAGCATTTTGATGCCAGGAGTTGTGCAGTGAAATAACATAGGGGGTGCAGAGCCTATGCTCAAAGTGGATTTAAAGACTAGTTTTCTAACTTATTTTTCCCCGAAGATAAAAGGAAAACCTATTTACTGCAGCATTTATATTAGTACCACTTTTTTATGGTGTTTTTTATCATTTTTTTTAACACATTATTATTATTATTTATTGTGGTGACATCATATTCCATAGTAATGTACAATAGGATTTCATGTTTTGTTGGAAAATGGTTTGCTGTATGGTGTATACTCCTGCCTTTAAGAATTCTTCTTTCTAGCACAATCTGATTAAGGTATTAAGCAATGTAAAGTACAATCCAACACAGCTAGCCCGTACATATTTATGTAAGTCTCGCGTTATCCTTGAGTTCCATCAGCCACAGAGGAACTACACATTTTAGTATAATTTAAAGGGACCTCCCAAGATTATTATTTTTTTTTTTAAATGTCTGTGTGGCAGACTCACTTACTGCAATAGTAGTGGCTACTAAAAGTAATGTTACCCAACTATATTATGCAATACATATTCTTGACAAATTATCATTTACAACTCAATCATCTTAACATATGGCTGTGTTGATAACATCATTGAAATGCACTTAAAATACACTGTATGGACAAGAATATCTGTCCATTACACCAACAGGGGACATAGTAAGACATTTTGGACAATGCTAAGCTTCCAACTTTGTGGGAACAGTTTGGGGAAGGCCCTTTTCTATTTCAGCCTGACTGAGCTCTCGAGTGCACAAAGCAAGGTCCATAAAGACATGGTTGGATGAGTTTGGTGTGGAAAAGGTTGGATGAGTTTGGTGTGGAAAAGCTTGACTGGCTACAGAGCCCTGACCTCAACCCCATCCAACACCTTTGGGATGATCTGGATTGGAGATTGCGAGCCAGGCCTTCTCGTCCAACATCAGTGCCTGATCTCACAAATGTTCTACCGGATGAATAAGCAAAAATTCCCACAGAAACACTCCAAAAATGTTGTGGAAAGTCTTCCCAGAAGAGTGGGAGCTGTTATAGCTGTTATATATTTAGAATGTGATGTCATACAAATCCCTGTTGGTGTAATGGTCAGGTGTCCCAATACTTTTGTCCATATAGTGTACATACTATTTTATAAGTATTAATCTACAGGCTCCATCTTGAATTTATAAAAAGGAGCAAGGATTCAACAATGAATCAAACTATTGTTCTGTTCTAAGAAAAGTAACAAAAACTTTAATAATATATCAATAAGGTGCTATTTGTTACAAACAAAATACTGACAGTATAGAGGAACACATCTCCCCTGATGATAAACAAGCGCCTTATACAATAAGGGGAACGGAAATCCATTAATCTCAACAATATATTAAGCTTTTTCTCAAACTACAGGCCACATTCATCTGTGATCCGTTTTTATACTTCGATTTTGTTAACAATACATGCATTCTTTTTGACAGATAGCCTCCTATGTTACATACTTTGCCACATGCCGAGGAGGACTAACAATGTTTTTTTTCTCTCTCCTTTAGTTAGATTTAGAAAGAGGCTTAACCATTTGTGGGGGGGCAGCCAAGTTAAAGAGGCAACAAGCCATCGAGTTTCATGTCACGAATTTAACGGTAAAGTCTTGTTCCAGCTCTATTATGTGTTGTTGGATAGCTCAACTTTTCTCCTTAATGGTGTAGAAAAGGCCTCGAAGCAAGTCTTTGTCTCACTGTAGTTGTTAAACCAAGTACTGTAACGGATCTCTAACAGAGATCATTTGCAATGAATTGTGGTTTTTTTTTCCATCAGATGGTGTACAAAGGACAACACAACTTGGACCAGAATACTAAGTCAGTGATTATCTGGGAACTGCAAATGCATAGAGAAACGTAAACTGTTGTGTTCTCTGCATGCCGGTGTCAGTGTTAAATGGCAACTGGAGCTTTTTCTATGTCATTTAGGAGTGCCAATATGCACGGCCAAGGCTTGTTGATTTATATCTTCCCAGCATACAACCATTATCTTTGATAAAGTGACAATAATCAAAAGACGCTAATTTACTAAGATGCTTGGATGGCTGGAAGGATCATGTATCACTAATGTGTAGCATGTTGGTGCATATCGTATATTTCCAGGTAGCACCAAGCCAGTAACGTATTTTTTCTTCTGCACTGCTTTAGGCTAGAAAAAAATCCCCCGACACGGCCAGTAGCCGTGTCTGTGCTCTCAAAGCCACCACGCTGACAACTCAAAGTCACTGTGGCCATGAAAGGCGCTCCAAAAAAATAAAAATAAAGTGTCCCTCGAAAAAGGACCAAATCACCAAATGTTCTATTTATTTCCAGGATTTGTCATAATACATTCTCCTGTATTTCCCTGCCGTTTTGAGACCAGTTTAAAATCTGCTGGTCCATTTCATTCCATCCTTTTTTTTCTGTATTCATGTGGATCCTGAAGATGAAGATTTAAAAAAAAAAAAAATGCTCCAGAAATAAAAATAATGAGCACCAAGAAAAAAAAAGACACGGGAAGCAAATGACTATGAAATGGTTTCAGCTTGTAGCTTACAATCTAGAGAATATAATAGTTATTTCAAACACAAATACCCAGGAATGGAATACTCAATATGTTCTTATCCTAGACGACAAGTCTAGTGCTTTGGAATATTTCACACCTTGTGGCAAAGATATAAATTAGCCCCAGGTGTCCTACAGTAAAACAGACACCTAAGATAAAGTGTAAGAAACTGAAAAGGTTGTCATTGACTGGACATTAAATGGTAACTGTATCATATAGGGTGTGGACATTGGCAAAGAACTGCATTTCATTCATGATATATCTGGCATCTGAATCACTGTAAAAAAATATTTTTTAGCAACTCAAGATTGGAAAATGTGAACCTTAACCGAATGGGAAATGTAATTTGGATTTTTATGTTCGTGTTTTATTTTTTGTAATTGCTCTTTTTTCGACTCTGAAGATGTGGATGACGTCCATTAATTATTTGTCCTCAAATGTACTCTCCTTGCTTGAAGAGAGACTAAAATAGATATTGATACAGACAGGTGACTTTGGCTGTGTTTTGTACAAGTTAAAAATACACTAAGAAAAAAAAAAAACATATATTACACATCGCTGATTAAATACAAAAGTGTCTTTTAAGACAAATGGCGTAACTTAATATACCCCTAATATTGATTTATTGTCTTCTCCAGTATGGTGGAGTGCGTCACTAATTCGGTCTCAAATCAGTTGTTCGCATGCACACTTCTGATTGAGGACATTAAAACAACATGCATCCAACACAAGTGAGGTTGTATTGATGCCTGATGGTTGGTAGAGACTGAAAGTGCTGAAACACACAGAAAACGAGGACATCATTGTCTGTCAAACAGTTTACTGCAATGCCCAAAGTGGGAGCAGTCTCATCCACTTAATTGGTGATGTTAAATCTTACGGAAGAGCCAGACAGCGAGTACCACACCCTTAATTCCCTGGGCACAAGTGATGTCACAGTATGGAGCCATGTACCGTTCCACCACTCCTGCTGCTCCTTCCAATTGTCACTGCCCAACGACCATCCGAATCGCCGCAACAAGAGTTCTTCGGTTTTATTTGCGTTATTGCAGAAATTAACACTTATAAAAGGAAAATGCATATTGTCTCATTAAAATAGCAATATGAAAAGCATATGATATTGGAACGGAAGGCTAAGGGACCATTCGACACACACTTGGATCGTTGAAAGGGTGTGGTTCAAAAAAACAACCTTGGTTTTCCGATTTTCTCTGCAACTTTATAAGTACATGAAGACAACTAATAGAAAGGACCACTGTACATTTATATTTAAACTATAAAAAGGATAATGAAAATCAGACGCCCACAGATTATAACCCTATTGCATACACATTTGAGAAATGCATACACATTTGTGTTCATATTTTGAAAAAGTAATGCTTTGCATCCCCACTCCTGCCCAGCAAGATTAATGTAACATTTCAACTGCACACAGCTTTACGGCTAAAATCGTTTTGAACACACACCACTTTATAACTAGTTTTATTAAAACAGCTGGGATTTCATTTTCATATCCACACCCTACACTTTTGCATCGTCAAAATGCATTAAACTAGAGATAGAATATAGCAAGTCCAGCATTCTACAAATGGTAGAATCATTTTTTCTCCAAAACTTGTATAGCGTCTTTCACATCCACCCTGATCTCTATCACAAGTACGTTGTCAGTGTGAGATGGGAGTCAAAAGAGGATTTGTCCGGACAGCATGAACAGTGCCATTGTCATTCAAATGGTTAATGATGGAAACCAACTGGGGAGGGTCTGCAAAAGTCCACATTAACCAGGCAACACTCCAGCATCGGCAATAACTGAAATCTATTTTGTCAGATGGTGCCATAAGGCATTATGTATAGTAAAGATATGCTTTGGGGCCAAGTATGAAAGAAATCAGCATGCATTAGACTGAAATAACATATACTGAGATACATTCAAGTCATTTAATTAGGCTCAGAAGACACCAATACAATCTTCTATCCAAGTGAATAAAATAGATTCTTCACATGAATTTTGATTGTCAGACATACTATCTAATACCCAAGTTAAAAAAGGGAAACTAAGGTATTGGGTCAAGGCATGCAAGAGTTAATAAATATATTTTTCCAGAAATGTATCCTTTTTTTCTTTGGCAGCAGATGCATCGTTACTACAACTTGTATCATCATCAGCCCAACAAGAAGACTTCACAATGTCACAATGTAATCTCTGACACTACAGACACTCCAAAAACTGTCAAAAAGGACTCGATTTTCGCTCTATAGGACAGGGCAGCTAGTGCTCAGGAAACGTAATAGCCTAATAAACTAGTGCCTTTTGTTACTGAAACACCAAACTATTCTGTGGTTCTCATGTTTCAAGTGCGGATAATGCAAACCATGTGCTACTAACTCACCAGATTTGCTTCCCCCCAAACTGAGGTCCCGAGAAGAGCAGCTATGAAGAAGCTGCCAGTGACTTTATAGGTTTAGAAGTAAAGATGCCAAGCTGGAGACACGGAGCACTGGCACTGCAGAGGTCCAGATCTCCAATTTACTATATCACCACACCCACCGCATTGCAGAAGCCACGGGCTGGGGATGAGCATTAGAGATTCTCAGTGACCAAGATCACTAAATAAATGCACAGTGATTGTGGCACATCCCACAGCAAAGTAAGCCGTAAAGTCACACTGCCCCCCTTTCCATTCTCGCATCACCGATTTGCCAGCGTGCAGATGTAGGACAGAGGGGAGCAGGTAAAAGGCCATCGTGGAAATTATTCAATGGACAACAAAAACCTATCTGCATCTCAGCATTCATCTATCTCCATGCAGTGATTACAGAAGCCACATACCGCATGATCAGATTGTTCTTCTCTACTACTGCAAGAGGGGTAATACGATCACCGCAGCCTCTGTATCCATGTAAATAGATTACCCAGGGGATCCCAGGCAAGCATATGCAACAGCAATCATGCAGCCCTTCCACATACCATCGTGTGGCCCTCCCGTCCTGATTCAGAGCTAATGGGTAACATAAGCTGAACAAGTATTCAGTTAAAACCCCATGCCCCCCCCAATGACCCGTATTCATGCAAGCAGCCAGTCATTTCCAATATTCAGTGTATTAACCCTGATGCAAATGCAGGCATATTTCCATCTATTTTAGGTGCCACTAATGAAGCTCTGCACAATGCATGAAAGAGGATGCCGTACATACCTGTGATTCTGTACAGGGACTGCCGCCCAGGGGTAGAGTGTGTGCTAGTGTCACAAACCGGTGTGTGCACAGCACTGAGCTGCACACTACAATTTGCCCAGCCCAGCAGAATAGCTGCAGTAAGGTAATGGCTTGTTCCAATCCTCATAAAGGACCTTCTGACATCAGCTGGTCATGTGATCCCCTTGGTCACATGGTACAGGGAGCTGCAGGAAGCAGCAGGGCGAGAGAAATGAATGAGTGCGAGCGAGATGACAATGTCAGAGCCCAGCAAGCTCAGGGATGGTAGTTTACTTTTTATTAACAGGATAATTAGCTTTTTTTTTCCCCCTCAGCGCTGGGATTCTAGGGGTGGAATAAATTAAAAAGATCACACTGATTCCTGCAAGGGAACAGTGAAAAGGAGAGCTCATGGAACCAGCAATTGAAGTCTTTAAGAGAAGGAGGAGGGCGAATGTCTTGTTATTTTTGCAGTGTTAACACCACAGTGCTTCATTTTAAGGAATAAAGTGAAAAGCAGCATGATATGCAATGATTGGAGTTTAAAGCCCAACATTTTTCACAGTTTTTAAAGGGAATCATTGATCGGTATAAAGAAAGCAATGCATTGCTGGTCTTAGCAATTCATGTGTTAATCACGCATTATTACACAAATAGCACTCAAAGGGTTACACATGACAGCTGTGTGTTTCTGACCCCCTGCTTTGCCACTGTGACCCCCCCCCTCACACACACATACACACACTGCCTGTGCGACCACTCCTTGCACGGACCACTCCTAGCACCGCATGTGTATATATTAAGCTGTCCTTGGGGAACTTGCAGTCGACGTCAGATTCTTCTTGCCAATTCACATGAATGCAGCTGCAACTACATATGAGAAATGCCTAATCCTAGAAAAATGTACATAAAAAAGCTTTAGTAAATTAGACATCCTCCAGTCTGGGCGGTGACAGACACCGAGAAAGGATCCTTTTCTCTTTGGCAGGTGAAATAAAACCAACTGAATATTTCCCATAAACAATAAGCGCAGACATTACAGCAGAAGAATGGGACATAAGTAGGTTTTGGTGGCCATCACCTCGCTTCATTAGCAATGAAGGTTCTGCATGGAGATATGGTGGCGACCAATAACGCATTAACCCATTTTACCGGTTTCAAGATGTGTCACACAGGGTGACCACATCGGCCATGTTTTCTAGGACACGTCTAACTTTTACATATTGCTGACCAGCCCGGATAAAATGCAGCCCTGCAGTAAGTAGGATGTATAGACTCACGGAAGGGAACCAATTTGTCAGTTATACATCACCCATGCTGCAGGGCGGCACTTTATCTGGGCTGGTCAGCAATATGTAAAAATGCTGTACTCAGCATAAATCCAAATATGCTGGGTTTTTTTTGTTTTTTTTAATTTAACGTGTCTTTATTTTTCTATCACAATCAGCCAACACCAACTGTTCCCAAGATAATATATGCTGAAATGACACCTTACATAAATGTATGTGTTATGAACATAAAAAGATGGCAAACACAGAGTTATTTTGGATAACAGAACAAGAAACTTTATCAAGTCATAGAAAGGATATTATGTCAATTTTTGTTCCAAAAATGCGGAGTATTACTGATTGAGTTGGTATCGCAACTAAAACTCAAGGACAAAACTAGGCAAATACGCTGAACTTGAGATCAGAGAACCTAGCATGTCTACTGCGTTACCCAAAAGATTGGGGAAGAGATCAGGGCTTATGATGACCACTTGGATGAAGAAGGACCTGTACGGCTCATTATAAGAATTACTAATAATTAATAATGCAGGTCACTTTAGGTCACTCGTCTGGGCAGATACGGGTATATCTGTTAGTGAGGCACTAGATTCAACCACATTCGAGAAAAATATGCTCGTTCCCTGATCTCCAAGATAAATGGACATTTCCCTCTTCTCACATGTGGCTTTTCCTCCAAGCAAAGAATTCTGTATTGCAAATGCTAAGGGCTATACACCCCGCACAAGTCAAACACGCCTTGGGAATATTAATATATATAAGCATTACTACAAAATATCTATTCCAAAGCTGTATAGGTGTATACTTCATCGGTTAGTGGGATAGCAAACTGGGCATCAACTTACCCCAAACTATAATTAGAATTACTGCTAATAGCTTTAAAAATAGGCTGAAAAATTTGCCATTCTCTTCCTTGACAGTCTCAATACACAGGTTCTTCCTTAACATAGAAACATAGAAAGTGACGGCAGATAAGAACCATTTGGCCCATCTAGTGTGCCCAACCTCTAAATACTTTCCTTATCTTATATCTAGCTTGGCCTTATGCCTATCCCATGCTTGCTTAAACGCCTTCACTGTATTAACATCTACCACTTCTGCTGGAAGGCTATTCCATGCATCCACTACCCTTTCCGTAAAGTAATATTTCTTGATGTTACTTTTAAACCTTTGCCCCTCTAGCTTATGACAGGTCTCACCAGTGATCTGTACAACGGCAATGAGCACTTCCCTCTTTCTACTGCTAATACCTCTCTAAAACCAAGCATTCTGCCAGCATTACCTGCTGCTCTACTGCATTGTTTAAATCCTCAGAAATAATTACCCCTAAATCCCTTTCCTCACACGTTGAGGTTAGGACAGTACCAAATATTCCATACTCTGCCCTTGGGTTTTTATGCCCCAGGTGCATTACTTTGCATTTATCCACATTAAATGCCGGTTGCCACGGGTCTGACCATGTTTCCAGTTTACCTAAATCGTTTGCCATTTGGCTTCTTCCTCCAGGAACACCAACCCTGTTGCAAATTTTTGTATCATTAGCAAAAAGACATACCTTTCCATCAAGACCATCTGCAATATCACTAATAAAAATATTAAAGAGAATGGGTCCAAGTACAGATCCCTGAGATACTCCACTGGTAACAAGGCCTTGCTCCAAATATACCCCATTGACAACAACCCTCTGCTGTCTGTCACTCAGCCACCGCCTGATCCATTCAACAACATTGGGATCAAAACTCAGATTGTTTACTTGAGAGATGGGACCGGCGTAACGAGAAGTGCTTAGATGAAGTAACGAGAAGTGCTTAGATGAAGTGTAGTCTTATCAAGGCAGATTTAATACATGTCCAGCTGGGTTCCGGGAATCCCTAGGGGGATTCTTACATAATGAACTAAAACACCATGTTCCTACACCCTCTTGTAGGACGCAAACCGTTTCTCGGCTTCGAATACTTGATTACTTAATAGTTTCAGCAGTAAAGGCGGTGTTGGATCATTAAATCCAGAAAACCGCTGCTACATTTTCCTACTGGAAAAAAAGTAATATAATATTTGTATCATGAGTGGCCAGCTACCCTCCAAGATAAGGAGAAAAAGGGGATTATTTTTTTTTTAATCTAGGAATCTTCCATCATTACCATTAAAATAGCAACATTTCACTGGTTTCAGTGGTTTTCTCTCTAGTATATCATGCAGGTTTAGACAAATACATCAAATTTCATTTGGGGATGGCAGAACCTTGTTACTGCCAGATGGACCCTGACCCTTAAATGCGGGGGGCTCTCCTTGGGTAAATGTCAATCGGAAATGGGTGGGAGATACAAAGTTTAAAGACGGTATATGATGTTTTGATTATAGAATTAAAAAGGTGGCACAAGAAGAATATCTCATTTATATATCTCTGACAAGCTTCTGGTGCGGACTAGAACTAAATACACTGCAGTTTTGGGGTAATGAATCTTAATTTCTGTTCATTTCTCATTCTTGGTAAAAAAAAAAAAAAAATAAACTGCTTCCACCTACTCATATTGTCTCCTTGTATATTTATTTAAGCATTTTGTTTAAAATCAGAATCTTGTGTTTTTCTGCAAATAAATAATTGATGGCACTTTTGCTAATAAAAGTGAGAAAAAGGAGTTGTGAAAATATTATTTTGACATGACTATTCCTTTTAAGCATTCTGTAACCTGCCCATTAAAGCTACGTATTTTAACGTTTAATTGAAAGCCAATTTACTCCCACCTCGTTTGATAATGCGCGGCGTCACCAGAGGCCGTATACTGGGAATGATGGTTAGAGAGGCTCCTGTTTGCGGACAATGAGGAATGGAATCTGAGGCAGCCATGCTTATCTCTAGCCGGCAGCACAGGAGTCTGGAACACCGACACACAGAGTCAGAAGCCTAAACCACTGTGGTTTACAAATGTTATATATTATACACACACATATCCAGAAACATACAAATGTAACCCTATGAAAAATAACAGGGGAAAAAATTATGTGATATATAATGTTCATATAATTTAAAGATTGTCATTATTTCACGTTGAATATTTTAACAGCCCTTTACAACACATTCCGGTAAATTACCAGTTTCTTTATTAATTCTGCTACATCCTCCTTCGAGCTACACATCCCCACACCCCATATCAAAGGCAAAGTCGCTTATATAACAATTACATCTGCAAGCTGCTCTTCCGCAGAGCGCATTTTCTTAATTGGACACCAAAGCGTATTGTTCTTTCTTATTGTACAGAATAATGTCAATAAACAAGAACTTCGTGTCAGAATGACGGTCCCCTGCTACGAAAATGAATGCTTAAACTTTTGCTAAACATATATTTTGCCAAATGAGCTTTGTCTTGACTCAGATATCATTGTTGCAGAAGACCATTATCCTTTAATTATGTATTATTTTGTTGTCTTCTAAAGATGTTCACTGTTGATCTAAAACGTTCCTTTTGTAAAGCAAAGATTAGCAATAGTTTCGGTAAAGTAACTAAAATATACACATACGTACACACATACATATCTACATCTTTTTGTTTTTTAATTTCCCTGAAATGGCCAAAACAAATTAAAAAACAACATGAGAGCCTCATCTCAGACCAAGAATGGACATTGCTGAAACACCTTGGCTAATAGGAAGGTGCCTACTCGTGAGGCATCAGCGCACCATTACCATACCTGGGAAACTTCTGGGCTCCGGCTACCCGGCTTGCGGGACGCGGCCAGGACAGCCCACTGACGTCGGGGGCGTTCCTGGGAAACACTCCCATTTAAAGGGAAAATGGGCAGGGACCGGGGTTTGTCAAGACTCCGCGACCCAGAGGATTTGGGTCCTGACCCGGAGAACCGGAGAAGCAGTGCTTCATCCGGCAATCTCCGGGTCAAGCCCGGAGAGTTCCCATGCATGACCATTACAGAGGAGACCTCTTCATTAAGATATCATACTGATCCAACCCAATCCAGACCCAAAATACATGGCAAATCTCCCCTGCACGAGGAACACAGCATCCACATTCATATGTTTCAACCTGTCATAGGCCTCGTCAGAGTGGTACCCGCTAGGTTTCAGCACTCTCTGTTCTTGGTCTGAGCCTCCGATGTTGTTTTTCTCAAAACAGGTTTAAACCCTGTAGAAGTTAGGTATTTGTCTAATCAGATCAATTGATCTGTTTTGGGATAATTTTGTTCACTTGATCTAGGTATAAAACATCAGTTGTATTGTATGTATTGAAGCTTCAAAATGTTTTAAAACAACATTAAACAACCCAATAACAGAAACCAACCGCTAAAAGGTGTGTACTTTGTAGGGGGGAGAGAGATAAAGATATTTTTTGTACACTTATATCACAAAACATTGAGTACGATGAAAATAAAGGTCCCAAAAACCAGATATGCAGTATTGAAAAGGTACATATGATACTGCCCTCAGAGTAATATTACGATGTATTAATACTACATGAAGGGTTATAAAAAGGGTTATTATTTGTCCTTTAAAGAACAACATTTGAGAATTGTGGTTAAGCAACCACCAAGCACACATGCCAAAAAAGCTCCATTCTTTGGGGTTCATAGGTGCTCAATATCCTTGGTCAGGAACTGGTTAGGTTTTATTCATGTAAAATTGCCAGTAAGTATTATATCACATGACTGGTAATTAAATTGTATATCCCGCTCCAGTAATACAGCTTGTTTAGAAACCAGAGAACAGAATACTAAACCCAAGCCAAAAAAGATAATAAAATGTGTATTGCGCTGGAGATGTTCAAAGCTACAATCTTTAGATCACTACATAAGATATTTCCAAACAGATCTCTATTTTCACATCAGGACAGCATCTGTTTCTCAGTGGGAATTCACTGGGTATCGATTGATCAGATATTAAACAAGTCTGCTGCAGTGAGAATACAGATTTCTGCTTTACTGCATATACAGGAAAGAAAGACTTATTATACTGTTTTGCTATCAACCCTTACATTTTAGCCAATGTATACAAATATATCGTTGGGAAATGTAGTCCCAAAACATCTGTGAATGGTATAGATAGCACCTCCTATGTTATATGTTGTAAGATCCATGGTCTCACATATTACTGTAGCATATGGTGGATGCCAGAGGAACATTTTTGGATGCCAGAGATGCAAGGTCCATATAAAGTCACATTAAAGTAACATTTTTGACATGCTACCTCAAACCGTTAAGTTGACATGCCTTGCGTGTTTAATCTTAATACTCTAATAAAATGAACTCTAAGTTTTAAAGGTATAGTATTTTGTCCCTGATGCCCCCTACTAAAGAAGAATGCTTATTAAAAATAGTTTTTTTACATCATTCCTATTGCTTTTGAATGCATATACTTCCCAGAAATAATACTTAATCATGTAAAACATATTTCATTCATATTCTTAAACTATAAGATAATAATTTAGCTGGAAACACTCAGCAGACACAGTTGCCACGGAAAAAGTTTCTCAGATGTTTCTGTTATTTATGTCATAAAACCATCAGATTAATAAAATTACAGATCGACTAACATGTATTTCATTAGCAGATGAAATTCTAGAGACGGCAGATATACTTTAACCCTTTGAGTGTTGGGGTCGGGGGACATTTTTTCATCTTAGGAAACCGGGTCAGTATAAACATTTTACACATTATCAGGTGGAACAGCAATTTTAAACTAGTGTGTATACATGTTACCATCTGCAATGTGTGCACTGCACATTTTCGTATTTTCCCCATGTATAAGACGCACCTTTTTTAGAAAAATTTGGCGTCTAAAAATCATGTGCGTCTTATACAGTGGTGGTAGATTTTTTATTTATTTATTTATTTTTTACTGGAAAGGGGACCTTCTGCTTACCTCTGTGTTGCTGAGCAGCGTCTCTTGATCCGTTGCGGCGACACAGGAACCCAGTGGAGTCACGTGAATGCACATCACATGACTCCGCTCAGTTCCTGTTCGAGCAACGCAGAGGGAAACGGCGCCCCCCTCGGAAGTCTGCGAGCGGCACCAGAAGATCTGCAGCTCAGGTAAGGTGGGGGAGTAAATGAATGTGTGTGTATGTGTGTGATAGTAGGGCTGCAACTAACGATTATTTTCATAATCGATTAGTTGGCCGATTATTTTTTCGATTAATCGGGTAAAAAAAAAAACAATATGCAAATTTTTCATTGATTTAAAATAAAAACTTATAATTTACAATGGCATTTCACGATTTGCCTTCTTATTTTACTGATATAATAATTAAAGCTATATTTTAACAAGAACTCCAAAAATACCAAAAAAAGCTTTACTAGTAAATATTCATGTAAACTATTTTGGCCCAGTTATGCACATCTCACCCCCAGCTTGCCTCTCTGTCCCAGAAATGCCTTATACCCCCTATATGCCACTCTGCCCCTATGTATGCCTTATACCCTCCTATATGTCAGAGATGTCACTGTGGCATATAGGGGGCTATAAGGCATATCAGGAGGGGTATAAGGCATATCGGGGACAGAGTGGTATATAGGAGGTATAAAGGGGATACCTCCTATATGCCCCTCTGTCCCCTGATATGCCTTATACCCCTCCTGATATGCCTTATAGCCCCCGATATGCCACTCTGTCCCCTAATATGCCTTATACCCCCGATATGCCACAGTGCCCCCCTGATATGCCTTTTACCCTTGATATGCCACCATGCCCCCTGATATGCCTTTTACCCCTATATGCCACTGAGATGCCACTGTGCCCCCTGATATGCCTTATAGCGCCTTCATTCCACTGTCCACCCTGATACGCCTTATAGCCCCTTTATGCCACTGTGACCCCTGATATGCCTTATAGCCCCTTTATGCCACTGTGACCCCTGATATGCCTTATAGCCCCTTTATGCCACTGTGCCCCCTGATACCCCTTATAGCCCCTTTATGCCACTGTGCCCCCTGATACGCCTTATAGCCCCTTTATGCCACTGTGCCCCCTGATACGCCTTATAGCCCCTTATGCCACTGTGCCCCCTGATACGCCTTATAGCCCCTTTATGCCACTGTGCCCCCTGATACGCCTTATAGCCCCTTTATGCCTGATATGTCTTATGCCCCCCCCGATATAAGAAAAACTGACATCGCTAAAATAGTTTTTTTATATTTATATTTATTAAATAGACAAAAAAAAAAAAAAACACAATACAATATAAATATATATAAATATATGGACAATAAATCAAATATTATAGACATCAAAAAAAAAACAAACCCCACAAATGCACATAATTAATAGATCCCGCAAAAATTCTACCTGCCCCACCAGGAGTTAATATATCAACAGAAGAAACACAGGGCAAATGAGCATAAAAATAAAGAATACTTACCCAGTGCTGCTTACTTGTCCTTGTCTTCTGTTGATATATTAACCCCTGGTGGAGCAGGTGGAAGTGGCAGCGAGATGAAGTAGCGAGGTTGTGCACATCGCACACTAAAATCCAAATCCCCTGCAGCACCTCACGGGACCTGGATCCTCTCTTGCAGCCGGGAGGGGTCTGTGCATCGCGCAGACAGCCGCTTCTCCCCTCCGCTTCCGTTGGGGCTTCCATGATGGAAGCCGCACCGGAAGGTCATGTGACGCCGGGTTCAGTAATAGAAGTCCCGGCGGAAGTGGAGGAGAGAAGCGGAAGGGGAGGGGAGAAGCGGAGGATGTCTGTGCGTTTTGCACAGACCCTCACCGGGTGGCAGAGAGGATTCCGGTCTCCTGCAGCTTTGCGGGGGTCTGGATTCTACAGTTATAATCCGATCTCTATTTGAGATCGGATTATAGAAGGGAGTTTTTCAGAGCATTTGCTCTGAAAATCATCATTTTATAAATCGATAAAAATCGATTCAACTAATCAATTATGAAAAACGTTGACAACGATTTTCATAATCGATTATTATCGATTTTATCGATTCGTTGTTGCAGCCCTATGTGATAGCATGGATCCATGTGTAGGGGGGCACAGGGAGAGGCACAGGGAGGCTGAAAGTGATGTGCATGTACTAGCTGCCTGAGCATGATAGGAGTGCGATTGCTAACAATTGCTAGCAGCTAACATCAATCACACTCGTATCATGCCCAGGCAGCCAGTACAACAACTTTATGTAATATATATTTTTTTATTTCAGCCCCCAAAATTAAGGTGCGTCTTATACATGGGAGCGTCATATACTTGGGGAAATACGGTAACTCTTTAAATGTCAGAAAAGAGCAAATGGAGTACTTGGCCATATCACCCCTAATTTAAAACATAAAATAAAACAAGCTTGGTTGGACTGCACGGGCTGAATGCCTCTCACCTACGGTCAAGTTCTATGTGTCTATGTTACTAATTTACACACACCTCATTATCCTGCATACAAACACACATACCACTCTAAGGACTCCTAAACAAATTAATAGGCCCTCCCGAAAATATAATAATGGTAATAATAATACCATAAAAACCCAGAAGCCTCAAGTCTATATATATATATAACTAGTCTCTTTATGAAACATGACATTTCTTTCAAAGGCACAATAAAGTCTGCATATAAATTAGATTTAGCCTTTAATGTGCCTTCAAGAGAATATATAGAAGATAAAATTCTACAAACCATGAATACCAATTCAAATATCCATTAACAAAATATGAATGTAGATAGTTAACTTAGAGCATTTAGCTAGAAAATTAAGTTTTTGGTCCTTAGACATGAACATGCATTATATGATATACTGTTTGTTTCACTATGGATAACATCTAATATTTGTACAACACGGTAATTGGAATCATATTAAAAATAAACAATATGGGACAAGATAGCACTTTTTTCATTAATAAAAGGGATGAACATTTTTAAAACCGACACTAAATTCTGCAGCAAAAGATGGCAGAGAAGAAAAATGTACCATCTTAAAATGTTGTTACGAATTTAATAGGATAACATCAAAGCCAATGTGGCAAAATAAAAATGAAAAGGAGTAGGCTAAAAGTATGTACTTAGAGAATTTAAATATGAAAAAAAGGGTAGAATTCAAAACTCCACAGGGATAATGTGGCAAAACCTTTAAAAAAAAAACCCCAAAAACTACAAAGCTACAGGCCTTCAGGTAAAATATCTGGATGCTTACACTTAGGAGAATAGACTTTTATCATACCAGTGATTAGGCCCATACACTAATGCTTTGGGATATGTTGTTTTGCAGAATACAATCTCATGTCAAGTTCCAATAACGTATAAAACATTATAAAGGCACAAAGTCTGTACAGAATCTGAAACAAAAACCCGGAAAAAAAGAACCTCTAATGCTTCAGGCTATCTAACCGTGGTAAACATGTTCATTCACCTCCCTGACCACTCTGTAGCACATTCACATTTTAAAAGACCAGCAAGGTTCTAACCCATAAACAATTGTCATGAATGATCTAAACAAATGTGAATGTATGATAGACTTGGACTGACAATGGCAAAAAGAGGACAAATGTCTGGAGACTGCTGGCCTGGGTAGCTTGTTCGTGTCACTAGTGTGGTCTTACAGACAAATGCCCAGAAAGGTTTTCTGATGCCAGTATATATCGATCTTATATGCCTCAAAAAAAACGCACAAACAATAACCCCTTAGAGGACAGTCAATTGGGAAATGCAATGTGATCTATGTCCCTGAAGCAATCAATTCATTATTTTAATACATATGACTAAGAAAAAGCTGTGGGCTAGTAAGAAATATAAACCTGCATATAAAATCATCTTCAGAACCAAGAGCTCTGAGCTGTCACCATAAGCACATTATTTATAATTAGTTAACATTTAAATTAATCGCACATTCATTCACACTGACGCCTTTGAAAGATCAGAAGAAGACTTTCAAACAAATACTGCCGCTGAGATGATTAAGGGCTCTGTCGCCAAAATTTTATCTATGTTACCTCTGAAACATTTATAACTTATCAGCTATTAGGCAATTGTAAGTTAATTAACATGACCCAATAAACTCTGCTCTACCAATTACATTGCAGAAGAGTTTAAAGTATCACTGTTGGCCATGGCCTAATTTAAACGTGCTACATACTGCGAGTATCGAGTAATGATGTTTGTTACACTATATAAAATATACTACACATAAAAAACATTTCGGTAAGGAGATACATTTATCCTTGGTATGCCATGACATTAACTCGGACAACAACAACATATACTTGGTGGGTCGATGAGACAGGCAAAAGACAAGGAGTATGATAGATGCTGGCAGGAAATAAAGGAAAAAGAGGTGATGATAGGTATGGGGTAGGTTAGGGAGACCAAAGGATACTGATGATTTTTATGAACTGGATAGTTCTTAAAAATAGCTATACATAGAAAGGTTAGTCGTGTATAGTTAAATCATAAGAATATGTATGAAGCATGTAGCCATCAAGCCATCCTGATCTACATAACATTTGTAGGTACACGTCCCATGCACCTGCCAGCACGTGACATGGGTTTCCTTGGTAGATTGTTTGCACATTTCTCCTCACACAATTAAAACGGCTTCTGAAGATTTAGACATCAAAGAAGATTAAAAAAAAAAAATTGTCCATTTCAGATCCTTCCCTCTGAATGTTATCTAAAGTAAATAGCTTTAATGCTTTAGTAGTGTACTTTGGCCAAGATCGTAAGCTTATCTAAAACAAGGAACCTCATGCATATGGTATTAGGATAATAGACTCTAAAATCTAAAATCCACCTTATCTGATTAAATGGACCCTCACTCCTTTTAAGTCATTTGGGGTGGTAAATGTAAGAACTGAGTTTTGTATTTTCCTGCACTTGTGCAATCATATAGAGTTTTATGGCTAATCTGAAATCTACTCCAGTGTGATATTCCACTAACCAAAGGTGTAAATCAGCAACTAAATATTTGTGTCTTGGAGTTCCACTGCCAGGTTGGCTTACCCTGAAATCCTGATTTTTGCAAATATTTTCCATTCCTTGGATCTGTTCTTCAAACAGGAGTTTGTAAAATGCAAGAGGAATAGGAGAGGTCATTTTATAAATGATGAAGAAGGGCAGAGAAACAAGAAACATAGAATTTGGCAGCAGATAAGAACCATTCAGCCCATCTAGTCTGCCCATTATTCCTTAAATTGACCCTTGGTCTTTTCTTATATTTAGGTTCGCCATATGACTATCCCATGCATGTTTAAAATTCCCTCACTCTATTAACCTCTACCACTTCTGCCGCCCTCTTGGAGAAGTAAAAGTTCCTTACAATATATCTAAACCTCTGATCCTTTCCATAAATTTCAGTGTACATCAAGTTCTGTACCTGGTGCTACATGATACTGGGACTGAAGCATTGGGTTGTATCAACTAAAGCGAGAGTTGTTTGGTTTTTTTTTTACGCACTCACTTCACCATTATGATGGGCCAACACTGGCAAGTTTCTCCTACAAGAAGGGCTGAGCTGGCTCTGTAGAATGAATAATTCAATCTGTAAGGAGACTTTGAAGAAATCTCACTGATTTGCTTGTATAAAGCTTTAATTCTATTTATTCTGCAAAGCGCAACTATGTCTATCGAAAGAACAATATAAAGCCACTTTACTTTTTCACTTCCAGCATGTGGTGTTCACCAGACTCCAAATGTAAAACAAAAACAGGACTTTATCAGGAGATGTGTCTACGGTGTTAAACTGTGTGCACACACCTTTCCTTAATCCACATCATACTTTAATTCATAGTCTCACCAGTGACGCGAGGCTATCCAGGAAAGAAAAAAATGGCCATCTAACTGCCCAATCATTGTTACTGGCTGTCACGGTGATGAGTGGTAAAAATTGACAGAAGAGTGATGTTCATGATGCCCCCAAACCCGATGCCAATTGGGGGAGGGGTGTTTCAGGATGCCTCTGGATTGCGGCAGGCCGGGAATTCCCTAGGGGCTTGTCACAATCCACAGCTATTAGATTAATCACAGTGATCACACACAATAAATGACAATTCTGTGTCCTGTGAACATTTAGTTGTTAAAATCCTTCATCTTTTTGATCCTGTCATTTTTCCCGGTAGGGCCATCTTATATTCAGGCCTTTTCTTTCATTAAGATCCAAAGTTTAGGGGGGTTGTCTTATAATAAGGATAGTCCTAAAATTAAGTAAATAAGGAAATCTCATATATTTCATGAGCATCACAGAGTAACAAAATACCAGGAAACCCACAACCCCCAGGTGTCAAGAAAATCCATAGGTAGCCTACACAGTAGTGACCATACAATGTTCTATTACGTATCAATAAAAGGCATCCAGTAAAATTATGTATTTAAGATCAAAGTACAAAGATTCAGTTACCTCGCTGTTCCCCCTTGGATACCCTGTTTAGCATACAGATACCACACTGTCAAGTGTTTATTAAGACAGTTGGTGGCTGTATATACTCCCCCTATTGGAGGGTCAGGCAGAGGATGACACAGGAAGCTCCGCCACTTTGGCAGAAGTTCACTTGGAGGTCATGTCCACAAAGATGCGGATGAAAAATGAAGAAAGAAGAAAAGAAAACAAGGAGATAAAGCACAAGACGATGAGAGACACAGAAGCAGAGCTGCGAGACACCGAAGCTGACGTGGCACACAAAGTATGATATAATGGGAGTGAACGAGTCAGCAAAATTCCGGACTGTTTAAACGACTGTTTTCCTTTTTGGTGATTCGTACAATTTGCCGAAATTAAAAAAAAAATGGCAAATTTGCAATTCGTATGAATCCAAATGCACAAGTCCACTAAATGGGCCGTGAGGTTATTACCTGCCGTTGATATCATACATCTTGACTTCATCATCCTAAATATTTTGGTGTCATATCCAACAACAAAAAATGTTTCATCTAATAAAACTGGTTTTAGGGAATCAAACAAAGGTTCTCTCTAGGGCTGAAACAACTAATCGATAAAATCGATAATAATTGATAATGAAAATCGTTGCCAACGTTGTTTATCGATTATAAAAAGAGGTTTTTTTCAGAGCAAATGCTCTGAAAAACTCCTCTCCTTATATACTCCGACCTCAAACAGAGATCGGATTATAATACTAGAATCCAGATCCCCCGCAACGCTGCAGGGGACCTGAATTCCCCTCACTGTCGGCCGGTCTCTCACTTCCGTCTCTCTCCCCCCTCCCATACACCCCTCTGACTCCTCCCCCCTCCCATACACCGCTCTGCCTCTCTCCCGACTCGTTACTGACAAGCACTTTCACTGCAGCCTCAGCGTAAGTGAAGGGCAGTAACGGAGGCTGTCTGTGCGCATCGTGCAGACCCCCACCGGCTGACAGAGAATCATCCTCTCTGTCAGCCGGTGGGGGTCTGCATCGCACAGACAGCCTCCGTTACTCACCTTCACTTACGCTGAGGCTTCTATGAAGCTGCAGTGAAAGTTCCTGTCAGTAACGGAGCCGGGTAGAGGCAGAGCGGTGTATGGGAGGGGGGGAGGAGTCAGAGTGGTGTATGGGAGCCACCCTCCCACACACCACTCTAGCTCCTCCCCCTCCCATACGCCACTCTGCCTCTCTACCCGGCTCCCTGGTGTCTTGTGAACCTCCGTTGCTGACAGGAGGCAGAGTGGAGTATGGGAGGGGGGAGGAGGCAGAGTGGAGTATGGGAGGGGGAGGAGGCAAAGTGGTGTATGGGAGGGGGAGGAGGCAAAGTGGTGTATGGGAGGGGGGAGGAGGCAGAGTGGAGTATGGGAGGGGGAGGAGGCAGAGTGGAGTATGGGAGGGGGGAGGAGGCAGAGTGGAGTATGGGAGGGGGAGGAGGCAGAGTGGTGTATGGGAGGGGGAGGAGCCAGAGTGGTGTATGGGAGGGGGAGGAACCAGAGTGGTGTATGGATGAGTTATAGTGGGTATTATGAATTTCAGGGCATAAAGGGGGTTTAAGGCATATCGATATTAGGCATATCAGGGGGGCATAAAACATATCTGGGGGTAAAAGGTATATCAGGGGGCTCAGTTGCATATCACTGGCATATAAGGAGTATAAGGCATATCAGGGGCACAGTGGCATATCAGGGGGGCACAGTGGAATCTGGCATATAAGAGGTATAAGGCATATATGGGGGCAGAGTGGCAAGCTGGGGGTCAGATGTGCATAACCGGGGGCAGCCTTTAAACAAGGCTTTCTTCTCATAGTTTTTATTAAATATGAAAAATAGTTAACATATGAATTAATATTTACAAATAACTTTGCATTAAAACCTAGTTTGAGAAACACAGTGTTTGGGTTCTTGTAGCTTTTATTATTATGTCAGTAAAATAAGAAGGTGAATAGAGAGAGAGGCCATTGCAATAAAGAGATGAAAGTGTAAATTGTATGTTTTTTATTACATTATTTTAAATTGAAAAAAAATTGCATTTTTGTATCCAATTAATCGATTAATCGAAAAAATAATCGGCCAACTAATCGATTATTAAAATAATCGTTAGTTGCAGCCCTAGTTCTCTGTAATCCAATATTCCTTCACTTGTAAATTAACCATATTTATTATTTAGTTTTCCATTTTAGAGTATTTTTTCACTTTAATATTTGATATCAGCCCATAAAGGAATGTACTAAAAAAGTAATAAGATATAACAGTTAATGGGTTGCATCTAATCTGCTGATTCAGTTAAATCTTTAACAAAGCCAGTGTCCAAATGGAACTTTATACGGATTTACAGTAAGTAGATACCAAACTGCACTTATTTGACTGTATCAATGCCAACATTTTGCATATTCCTATTTCAGAGGCTCTACAAGAATATGAAATTGATTTGTAATTTATAGTTTAAATTCGTGGATGACTTAATACAGCTAAGTTTTTTTTTTTCTTTAAAGAAGTCTGAAGTTACTGATTTTGATGGGAAAGAAACTTGGCAGGAAAATAATTTTTTACACCATTATTGGAAACCCGTTAAATACAAAAATTCAGTTTTATCAGAAATAAGAATTATTGCAAAATACATTAAGTTATAATAACTATAACCCATGCACATCTACTACAACCCACTTAAGTAATTATTTGATATAACGTATTTGTTCAATTATAAGACAAGTTTTTTTTCCAGATGCAAATGCAAGTGCTCTGAAAAATACCGCTTGTCCTTTATTCGAGGGTTGTCTTATAATCAGACCTCAAACAGAGGTCTGCCTACAAGACTAAGTTCCAGATCATCCGCAGTGTTGCAGGGGACCTGGATCCTCTGCTCTGGCAGCCGGTGGACGCGTGCATGATGCGCGCAGACAACCTCCCCTGCCGGCACTTCTGTCAGTGCTTCTATGACGGAGCGCCGGCATCAAATGACCTTCCGGTGCTCCACCATAGAAGCCCCGGAAGTACTGGCCAGCAGCAGCGGAGGTTGTCTACGCACATCGTGCAGATGTTCAACGGCTGCCAGAGAGGAGGGTCCCCCACAGAGCTGCAGGAGACCAGGATCCTCCTCTGTGGCAGCCGGTGAATGTCTGCACGATGCGGGCAGACAACCTCCGCTGCTGCTGCCGGCACTTCGGCCGGGGCTTCTATGACAGAGCACATGCCCTTCCGGGGGCTGAGTGGCATATAGGGGGGGGCAGAGTGGCAAGGCATGAGGCAAATTTGCATTACTAGGGAGCAGGTTGGCAAATAAAAGGAAATAAAAACAAAAAAAATGCATTTTTCAGAACAAAGTTTTTAGAACAAAGACACAGAGATCAAGATTTAAGAAAAGAAGCCAAATGCTTGCCTTTATGTTATAAATTAATTAAAAAATAACACATCACATACAGCAAAATCCAATACTCTTTGCAGGTAAGAAAATTAAAGCATATACTTTAAGAACTATGGGTGGATTTGCAAATTAACCTTTTTTAACATACCTTACTAAACATCTTGCCTTAAAGAGGAACTTCAACCAAATGTTTTATTTGTTAGTATCAGATTTAAAAAAAAAAACAAAAAAAACAACTAAAACCGTAATAATGATGCATAATATAATAATATATTATTGCTAATAAAAGTCTGTGGAGGAACACACTTCATTAGCATTGCCATAAAGAATCAGCTTGGTGTGGTGTTGGAGCGGGGGAAAGTCACCCAAAATCTCACACGTCTGTAGGTAAAGAAAGTTCAATGGAACAAATTAAATAAAAGCAGATTATTTTATGTTCGAGGTGAAAAATATTTTTTCTCCATGGTACTTTTGAAAACCGATTAATGTTTTACTTAAGACTGGCCATAGAAAGGTTTGTTAAAAAATAATGCCTGAATGCCAATGGTGCCCAAATAGTTAACACTAGAACCACTAAGAAAGGGCTTGGCTTTTTATTTAACAAAGTCACAGAAATACTCTGTTTCTGAATTCCATTACAAATGCATCAGGCCTTCCTTTGGACTGTATTCAGAGAACATACAAAAGGCTGAATGACTGCAGTATTCTACGTTCTATTAATCTAATGGTTGTGAACTAATCCCAAAAGTGCGTGACGGGGAAAAAACAAAAGAAAACATATTAAATACTGATAGTTAATCTTTATTTTCATGTCCCTTTTCTTGTAAGCAAGTAAACTAGCTGTGGACAGTATTAGCAGATGGCGTGCGCAGGTGTTTCACCAGATGCTCTTATCGCTTAGCCCAAAGTGCACCTCTAAGTGGTGAAGTATCAGCTCCCAAGGCCATTAATGCCTCGCAAATTGATTAGGGTAAACAAATGTGAATTACTGAAAAATGTTCTCTTAAAAGTTATTTTTCTTTACTAGTCATGGTGACCAATAGGAAATCAGACATCATTTTCCAGAATGGTTTCAAATTAAATAAATAAATAAATAAATGAAAAGAATCACCTAATTGTATATACATAGGCATTAAAATTAGAATATTAAAGTGAAATTACACTGGAGTGGATATACAAATAATGTACATGGAAAAACATGGAAAGGGCATTTAGTGTGCTTCATGGATTATAAAACATCTACTAATAAACAAGTTTATTATATTCAAAATATGAGTCTGCCAGAAGTTTAACATTTTCTCATTCTCTGTCCTCACAATGCCACCCGAGGTAACAAAAAAAGCCATCTGTGATCTTGTCTGGTATAAGAATCCATCTGTCAGACTGGGGACCCTCCTGGATTTGTTGTCTGACTGGTTGGCCGTGGACCTCATAATTGGCTTATGACAAGATGCAGAAGCCTGTCACGGCCTTGTTCCAGTTAACCACTAAATGGCCTTGTTGGCTGAGTGCTACTTTATTTTTTAAGGATCAGCGACATTATATATATATATATATGTGTATTACTTATATATACTTATATACTTACTTAAATTACAAAAAGTGTGTAATGGACTGAGGCAGCATCATCTTTGGAAGAACAGTCTTTACGCAGGAGAGTTTAGGACAATTTAAAATATGGGTTTTTATATATAGATATATATATATATATATATATTTATTTATTTATTTGTATTTTTATTATCTTTTTTTAAGTAAAAAATGAACAGAAACTCATTTAAAATCATCCACATTATAACTTTTTCTTTTTAATGCTCAATTTCTATTTTTTCGATTGAAAAGTTTTTTATTGACATCCAGGCACAGCAGACGACAGAATATGCAAAAATAAAAATCGTACAGGTCAGAGTAAAGCGGCGCCTAGACATCATTTCCTTTTTTTTGTTAACATGATAACAATGTGCAAGTAGCAGAAACATCAGCAGTCATCAACATAGGTATCATTGAACCAGTGCATACAAAAAGTAATATCGACATCACTAATGTCACGGAAAGTCACAGGCCTCAGCAAGATAAGGTGGTAGTGAGGAGACAAATAGGAGAAAAAAGGCCCATAGACAGCGGCCCCCAGGAGCATGCCCGGAAAACAAGAACACGATAATTCGTAGTGGGAACAAACAGGGGAAGGGAAACCTCAACAGGGAACGGGCCAACCCGTAGGCAGAAACCCCAGGCGGACACCTCACAAACCACTGGGCAGCAAAAAAGAAAGACGGAGCAGCCCTATTGGGCAGAGGTCTCAGCACAGGAACCAGGGAAAAAAAAAACAAAAAAACAACAAAAAAAGGGGGGGACTCTCAAAGGGAGGGAAGAAGAGGGAAACCAGGGCGGAAAAGCGAGGGAGCAAAATAACAGAAGAGAAGAAAAAAAAAAAAAATTAAAAAAAAAAAAAAAAAAAAAAAAAGGGAAGAAGGGGAAGAAAGAGACCACACCATGCACCCGAATGGTACCTCACAGAGCAGCAATCCGGCCTGTGGAGCCATCAGCGTAGGCGGAAGACATCCAGGGGGTCCACACCTTCAGAAAGCGTTCAGTAGTATCGTGTATGTATGCAGTGAGTTTTTCCATGTGCATAATATGCCAAATCTTAGATAAAATTAGTGATCGGGGAGGGATGCATGTGTTCCAATGTTTAGCGATAGAGAGTCGCGCCGCCGCGCATATCCTGTGAATGAGCCGCTGGGTGCATCTGGGAAATTGGGGGTCAGGGTGATCCTTATTGAGTAAAGCCGTCAAAGGGCACTTATCAACCCGGGTGCCCACAAGTTCACTGAGAAGATCAAAGACCCAGGTCCACATATCCACGGCCAGAGGGCACGCCCACCACATGTGAAAGTACGAGCCCCTCTCTCCACAACCCCTCGTACAGCCATCACCGGAGCCCGGGAACATCTGGGCAACCCGGGAAGGAGGAAGATACCACCTGCCAACCACCTTGAACGCGCCTTCTTTAATGAGAGTATTAGCGGTAAGTGAGAACGTGTTAGTGTATATTTCCGTCCAGTCTGACTGAGTGAAAGATATGATATAACCTCTCATTTATATTATGTTTATATATTTGTTGCCAACTTTATTAGGGTGAGAAGCGCAGACAGTATTTTGTTTTTTGAGTGAAAGATATCCCAAGGTCATTCTCCCACAAACGGCAATGGGAAGGGGCGGCAGAGAAGGTATGCGCTGTAAGGTGGGCATAAAGCTGCGAAATCGCGCCCGGACGTCTCTCCCCAGCCCAGCACAGCCGCTCGAATGGAGTCATAAGAGGGAAGGTGCGGGGAAGCTTGAGCCCCGCCAAAAACGAGCGAAGCTGAAGGAAACGATACGTTTCCGCAGGGGGCATCTGAAAAGAGCCAGTGAGAGTACGCACGGTGTGTAAATAGCCCTGGTGATATAGGTGACCAACCTTCGAAAAACCATGAGACCTCCACCAGTGGAAGGAAGCCAACACCAACCCTGCAGGAAAAGCAGAATTGTGGAACAGAGGGGTAAGGGCAGACGGCGTGCGGTACAAAGCGCGGCTCGTTTTAAGTCGGTCCCATAAAGAGAGGGAAAAGGACAGCGTAGGGCTATCGGTACAGGACGGGCGCGCGCTCCCCCCCAGCCAACAGACCCCCGAGACATCAGGTAAGTGACACAGAGCCCCCTCAAGGGCAACCCATCTAGGGGCTTGAGAACCGAGATGGACCAGCGCCAGTTGCGCCAACTGGGCAGCATGAAAATAGGACAGAAGGTGAGGGACCCCCAGGCCCCCCATAACGCGCGACCGGTAGAGATGAGCACGTCGCCACCTCGGCCTGGCCCCCCTCCAAACAAAGCGAAAGATCTCCGCCTGCAGAAGGTCCAGGTCCCGAAGCACCAGAGGGACAGGGAGCGAACGAAAAAGGTAGAGAATTTTAGGCAAAAGTGTCATCTTAACACTATAAACTCTACCGAGTAGAGAAATATTATAGGGCATCCACCGACGGAGGTCACCCTTCAGCTTCTGCAGCATCGGGAGATAATTAGCAGCATAGAGGTCGGGAAGGCGGGCAGTCAGGTATACCCCCAGATAGCAAAGCCGATGAGGCTGCCACTTAAAATCGAAGTTCAAGGCTATAAGTTCAACGGTGTGGGAAGGTAATGAGATATTCAACGCCTCACATTTAGAGCTGTTGATCTTATAGCCCGAGATGGCCGAAAAGCGGGACAAAAGGGCATACAGGTTCGGCAGGGACACCAGGGGGGATGTGAGGGAAAGGAGCACATCATCTGCGAAGAGACTAACTTTGTAATTAGAGCCTCCCACCTGCACCCCCTTAATGTCGGGATTCAGGCGAATAGAAGCTGCCAGAGGCTCAATACACAGAGCAAATAGAAGGGGAGAAAGGGGACAGCCTTGCCGCGTACCATTGCGGATAGGGAACGGGGAAGACACTGCCCCCCTGGTGTCCACCACCGCGCTAGGGAAAGAATAAAGACCACGCAGAGCAGTGAGTATACCCCCAGTGAAACCAAAAGTCCCGAGCGTCGCCCACATGTAGTCCCAGTCGACCCGGTCAAACGCTTTTTCCGCATCCAGAGAAAGTAACAAGGTCGGAGACCGAGCCAACCGGGACGCATGAACGACATCCAGGGCGCGGCGGATGTTATCAGGGGCCTCCCTACCCAAGACAAAGCCCACCTGGTCCGGGTGGATCAGGCTTGGTAAGCATGGGGCAATCCGCATGGCCAGAATCTTAGCGTAGAGTTTAACGTCCACATTAATGAGGGAAATGGGACGGTAATTGGAGCAAAAGGAAGCATCCTTCCCTTCCTTGGGAATCACAACAATTTTGGCGGAAAGCATCTCTGGAGGTATCGGGGATCCCGAGAGGAATTTGTTGAACAGTACAGTCAAATGTGGGGACAGAATGTGTTTGAAGTGTTTATAGTAGGCGGCCGTGAACCCATCCACACCGGGGGCCCTAGCGCCCTTCATGGTACTTAGGGCCAAATCTACCTCCTCCTGAGTGATCGCAGCGGATAAATGAAGCGCATCGGCCGGGGAAAGCGACGGTAACCGAGAGTCACGGAGGAAATCCCGTATAGATTGGGCAGTGTGGGGTGTATGAGAGGTCTTATGGCCATCGTAAAGCGAGGTGTAATAGTTAGTGAATTGCTTACAAATGACATCCGGATGAGAGGATGTCCCCCCCGAGGACGTATGTATTTGCCGAATATGATGGGATCTCGCGGCTAAACGAAGGCGTCTCGCTAGCATGGTGTCGGGCTTATTGCCCTTTTCAAAAAATTTCTGGTTCGTCCAGCTAATGGCCTTCAGAACATCAGCCGAAAGGATCAAATTAAGTTCCCCCTTTTTGACTAACAAAGAACGAAGGGCCTGAGGGTCCCCAGTCGACTTATGCCTACGTTCAAGGTCGCAAATCTCGGTCCTCAAGAGGAGCTCCTGACGGAGCTTCTCCTTTTTCTTTTGGGAGGCCAGGCGAATAAAGGTGCCGCGGATAACCGCCTTGTGCGCCTGCCACAATGTCCCCACAGCCAAATCGGGGGAGGAGTTCAAGCGGAAGTACTCCTCCAGGGCGTCCGCCACAAAAGCACCCATGGTCTGGTCCGCTAATAAGGAGTCATTCAGCTTCCATGTGGAGCTCGGGCGACGGGGGGAAAGATCAGAGAACGTCCCTTCGACTATACCATGATCAGACCAGGTGATCTCATGGATTCGGGAAGACAACAAAGAGCCAAATAAATTTTGCGATATAAAAATGTGGTCTATGCGGGAGTAGCTATCATGAGGGTTGGAGTAGAAGGAGTAGTCCCTGTCACTGGGGTGGAGCGCGCGCCAGGCATCAAACAGATTCATACGGCGTAAGAACAGTTGAAGGGGTTTGTACGAAGACCGGGGGAGAGCGACACGACGAAAGTCAGACCTGTCCAGGTAAGGGTCCGGAGTGGCATTAAAGTCCCCCCCTACAATCAGGGCGGTGGACCTGGGCACGGCAAGCAGAGCCTCCAGACGCGAATAAAAACCCGAGAGGTTGGGAGAGGGCGCGTAAACGTTGAGGGCTCAATTTCTATTTTAATCGTAATGCACCCAAAATGCATGTGTTTCAGCCATAAAAATTCAGCAGGATGTAGCTGACTCATTGCTAAAGTACAGAGGATCAGAGTTTATAGTATAGCTACATTTTTCACAAATTCTGACACCATCATGGAGAAAGAACTATTTGCAATTACAAATCAAACTGTATATTGAAGATGATTTTTATAGCATTTCTTTCATTTTAAGTTTCTACCATTAAATCACTATTTTCAGCAAGTCCTCCACTCCTTCATAAACATCTCTTAACCTCTCTAAGTGTGAGTAGTTGTGGTCTGCATGTAATAAATTGTCTTCAGTTAACTACAGTAAACTATGATCTTATGGATCAAAAAGGTATATCACAATACGTGTGATTGTTCCTATGAGTAATAGAAAAGCATTTACTCCTGTTTGACAGAAAACAGTTCATACGGTGTTAGTATCTCTGCCGATTTAAAATTGTCATACTCCATAATAATACATCATTAAGTAGACCTGTAAGGAGAAATAACACTTTGGGCATTTCAATGCTGCCCTTTTTCTGCAGCACATATAGAGCGTCATAAAGCTCTCACGCTGTACAGTTTTATTTGTACCACACAAAGCCATTGCCGAATAAAGTCCTCCCAAATGCAGAATGTCACCCAAGGACGTTATTCTGTATGAGTTTTTTTCTCCTACACACATCAATCCTTGGTCCTACAGCAAAGCCCTAGAGAATATCACGGATATTCATTTCTATTCTACTTCTTTGCTTTCTACCTTACAAGCCGAAAATATTTTTAAACACCTTAAACGCTGTGTTAAGTTTCACCATTACTCCTTTTAAACGTTCTACAGACTCAGTATCTTGCCTCATATTTCTAGGCTTTTTTTTTTTTTTTTTTAAAATCATTTTTACAGGATTTACAAAAGGAAGACCAACCTTCAAGTTTCAATGGACATTTGTTTTAGAGTCGTAAAATGTATTTGTTACACAGCAAAGAAGATATCTTTTGTTAATATATCTTACCTTTTACTTCTTCTTGAGAGTTCAGGCTCTGCTCAACTCCTGCATGTAAGTGTATGAGAGTTGAGGATTGTTTTTATTGTGAGTTGACAAGTAGAACTTTTTTTTTTAATTTAACTTATACAAGTTTGCTACTGGAAATATATAAACCTCACTACTCTGATTCCTTCTCCAAATCTCATCATGCTTTAATCTCTCGCTTATTAAAAAAGGTACAGGGAAGGGTTTCCAAGAAGAATATTAAGCAGAACTTGTGGAACGGCACCCTTAAGTTCCAATAAGGAGACATTCCCCCTTTTCTGATAATACCACATTACTCCAGGGATGTGTAATAGTTTGCGGAATCTGAATCAGGTTCAAACTTCATTGAGCTGCTTGGGTTATATTTGGTCGACCTTGAAGGAAGACAGAAGTATTTGCCAGGAAAAGCATCACTTACTAGCAATCAAAGCAAATTGTGTTGGCAGACAAAACTAATGTGTCCTTCTCATTTGCAAACACATTAAAATGAATAATTGAATTTGAGGCAATGCTATGAAAAACCAAAATAGCACATAGCATTAAAAATGCGCTGATTGAAATGGCCAGGAAAAAATATATTCCTCTAACATCCTTTTATGCAATAAGGGATGCATCTTTTATGAATACAACAGAATTTCATCCTTTGTCCTGTTTTGATGACAATATTGGGAAGCATATTAGGCTCCAGATCTTCTGTTCTAGTGGTTACAGCTGTCAGCCAATGGATCTTGCATGAACTTAAAAGGAGAACTTTACCTTTCCTAATATAGTGTTACATTACACTTTACATTTCAGCATCTCACTATTTACCCCACAGACCTCCCACTCGGGTACCCAGATCATAAATTGCAACAAAAAATTCCAAGATAGACTACTGTTAAAAAGTTTGTCACTTAGAAATGTTCTTGTTTTTGGTTTTTGTTTGTGACTTGTCCTTTCCTCCTTGCTTAGTTGTAGAGCTAGCTTGCTCTAGAAAGTGTGCCTTGGTGCCTTTATGCCTGGCTTTCCCGATTCGACCTACCGTTGTGAACCTGGCCACCAGCCCTAGACCTCTGCCCCTTTTGACCATGTATTTTGGATTCCCCTTTGGTAATAAAAACCCGGCCTCCTCACCCATTGGGCTCCTCCACCTGACCTTACAACAATAGGTAACGCTGCTCCATACACACAAGACATGTCTTTTTTTGCATAAGAATTAAATTTTGGCTTTTGACACTGAAATATATGCAATTACATGTATATAAGATAATAGCCAAAAACTATTAAAAACTGCGGTAAATATTACCGAAGCCATGATTAATACCGTATTTGCTCAATTATAAGACGACCCCCGAAAAACTTGAATATTAATTTAGGAAAAAAAGAAAAGGTCTGGCTACCGTATACGAAAAAAGTTTTACTAGTAAATATTAATTCACATGTAAAACTATTTTTTTATATTTAATAAAAACTATGATTGAGAAAAGTGCATTTCTTGTTTTTATTTGCCAACCTGCAACCCCAGTTATGCCTTATACCTCCCTTTATGCCACTCTGCCCGCCACATATGCCTTATATCCCCCTATTTGCCACTCTGCCTCCCTGATATGCCTTATACCCCCTATATGGCACTCTGACCCCTCCCCCGACTTACAAATGCTTCCCAAAACTTGTCCCCTGTGCTTCAGACTCCCTGGTGTCTAGTGGAAGTCTGTGCGATGCGCGTAGACAATTCCTCCGCTTCAGCCCGACACTTCCACCAGGGCTTCTATGACTGAGCACCGGAAGGTCCTGTTACGCCGGTACCCGCACAGACGTTCACCGACTCCCAGAGAGGAGGATCCAGGTCCTGTGCAGCGCTGAGGAGGATCTGGATCTTGGTCTTGTAGTCAGACCTCTATTTGAGGTCTGATTATAAGATGACCTCGAATATAAGATGAGGGGTATTTTTCTGAGCATTTTCTCTGGAAAAAAAACCTTGTGATATATTCAAGCACTCTGGGGTGTATTCACTAAAGGAATAGTCGTCAAGAGATTTATGTTTCAGTTCCTTGACTTCACTAATCATTATGATGGTCCAACCCACTGAGGGTCCGCTGCAGGAAGAGATTGGTTGAACCTGTATAATGCACAGATAAATCAGTAAGATGTCTTCAGTGTCTCTTCACCAACTGAATTAAGCATTACCTATCTCAGCCCTTCTTGTAGGAGAAACTTGCCAGTGTTGGTCCTTCATAATCAATAGTGAGGTGAGAGTTAAAACCACAAATCTACTGGCAATAAACCCCACTGCGGACTTTTACATTAATAAAACATAAGAATGTAGCATGCATAGTGATTGGAAACAACCATCTAGACAAAGACGTTGGAGGTACTTCCACAAGTATATTTTAAAATGAATTATTAGCAGAAATAATAGAATTAATTGCATGCCTACCTAAATGACAAACAAAGACTGGCACAACTCTGGGTCTGTAGCAAATGAGTCTCCGAGACTCCCGAGACACAGCTGCTGAGTTCCAGAGCAATAAAATGAAACTCCTGTTCATTAATGGGAAGACATGCTATTTATTCCTCTAAGATTGCGGTGACATTTGCTAAAGAAATGTTTTGTTGTTCAGACAATTCCAGACCTAACAGATCATCAAAGTCTAAACACAGACAAGAAAATGCAGCTGGGATATAATAAAAATATATTATATATATATAATATTATACAGGTTAAATTATATTTTATACAGGTACTTGATTTTCTATTAGCATCCCTTATTATTACTGTCATAAGTTTGAACTATTTTTACTGGGGGCCAAGTGAAATATAAATACAAATTGTGAATTCTGGAGTAGGCTGAGGATTTTAAATTATAAGTCTGGCTACTGAGACACAAAGCTTTCCAGCTATTCTGGAAATATAACTCTTACAAATCTCAGCTAGCAGCAGACATGCTCCATTTTTGCATTTTTTGTCCATGCCCTTAGCTCAGTGTATTTTACTAATGGTTATGACACTTCTTTATATAAAGTAAGTAATAATATTAATAATAATAATAATGCATTGCTTGTGATATATTCAATATAATAAATGCATAATATGAATTTGTTAGGGCAAAAAGCTTTGCAGGCATGGTTGATTTATTTTTCTTTTAATTATAATCTCACATAATCTCACATTTTAATTACAAATAATTGTATGCACTGTGATGTTACTGAGCAATATTACATTAATACAAATTTACATATCAGAATAACTAAATAGAAATTAACCACTTAAAACACTTTAAACATGGTCATCTTGTGGCTGTTGGCCTCAGATCGTGTGTCTGATGAATTACTAATTTCTGGGTTTATGTTGGCTAAACCCATTCTCTGCTCTCTCTGGGTCAACTTCCAATCCCCTTACAAAGTCATCAGATATAGTTACTTCATAATCTCTTTCCTGTGTCAAACCCCCCCAAAAAGGCCCAAACATAGTGTTCTACCATTAACAATGGAACAGACACACTTCCTCATTCATTAAGGGTCTTGGCATCTTAGTGCAAAAGGGAAATGGAAGTTTTAGCACTTCCCCTGTATCCAGTAGGAAGTATAAAAAAATCAAATTAAATTAGAAAAAAGAGCATTTTCTGGGCCCCCTATTGACTAAAATGGGCTGGTAGTGAATGTTGATCCTCCTTCACCTATCATATTTTCCATAGTGGAATTAAATTGGCATTCAAAAGCAGCAGATTATAAAACGGCTGCTTAGTTGTGCAGGAGTGTGTACATACACTCCTATGCACCAGCGGCACCAAGTGGTTTACGGATGCATTGCATCCTTCATTGCATATAATTAAAGTATTTCAGTAATTTTAATACAAGTAGCTAACCGCTGTTGATCCAAAAGAAGGCAAGAAGTGAAGTATTAAAAGTATATATTTGCCATATGTTCCCTTAACATAAGGGACAATTATTTCAAACATTTGCTGCAGAAATCATTCTTAATGCTGTCCCAGTTTATTATGCATGGACCCCTTTAGGGTACTTTTGATAACCTACCGGGTATTTTGCAAATATATATTAATCATTATAACGGTGCTTCAATCATTATAACGGTGCTTCAAGAAAACATTTGTTATGAGGGGTATTTATTGGGTAAACGTGCTGCTTTATCTGATTGTCACTAGCGGAAAGAAGGTTGAAAATCACTGTTCCTAACAACACACAACAAAAGCAAGAATTATCAGCTTGTTTCGCCTTCTGTTCAGCGATTGTTAACATGTTGAAACATGCTAACCTATCAAATAGATTTGTAAACACGCACAAAAAACAGGTGCAGCGATTACTCTAATGCACAAAAATTGAAGGGGTATAATTTCTCCTCTCAGCTTGATAGATGATAAAAAAGCATGTAAAACTAATAATTATATTTTTGCATGAACTTTGCTTTGACAACCCTGCTGTTTGTCATCTGAATTCACAATTACAAAATCATCAAAGTCTGCTCCAGAAAATAACAGTGTTCAGCAGAATGTCTTGGGTTGGTCAGCGAGGATCTCCGTGTCCACTGCATAGTTACATTTTTTCCTACATGAGTTGCCCTTCAGAGATAACCTTATTCTGCATTAATGCCCAAGCCATTTACCATATTGATTTCCAATTAAAGTTTTTAGTATCCACAAGACAGACATTTTTCCCCAACTAGAAACACACAATACATTTATTAATATAGGGGCAGGCAAATTGGTAGCCAGCTTGAAGTTGTTCAATTTAGAAGCCAGATCTAAAACTCTAGGAGCCATGGCTACTGGACTACCGGGATTTGGCAAACCCAGAATTAATGGCTTCTCTCCGTCCCACATTATAAAACAATCATTTAAAAAAATATTCTCATATTTTTCCTATTTCTGACTATTTTTTGCAGCCGGCTCAAACAAAGGTATGAGGCCCTTTACTGAGCAAAAGGACTCAACCGCTGACTGTGGAAACTAATAACAGTAATAATGAAGAATAAAAGCAAATACTTCTGTACTGACAAAGCAAGAATGCTTGATCAGAAGATAAAGGATTACTGTTTATTTCCTACTTTATTCCGAGGTGCTTATCATCAATCAACGGGTATAAACATAACCAGAGAATTAAGATCGAATTATGCCTCATAGCACACCGCAATTTGGCATCATGATTTTCAAGAGGTAGCTAAAGTATTTTTGGAATACACTTAAAAGGTAGGATCATTACAACTACATGTAACATGCTGAAGAAAAAAAAATAAATTCTGTCTAAAAATAGAGAAGAACAAGAGCCTCCGGAGAAAAGGAAGATAAAGAAAAAATGTGAAATCTCATTTCCAAATAAAGCTTCCTCTTAAAAGAAAACGTTACTTATCTCTAAAAGCAAAGTCTGCCACTTCTGTAGCTTTTAAACGTAACCCTTGCTCCATGTCTGAAACCGCTTTAGCCAGCAAAGCTTTTATCGCAAAAAAATGTACAGCGGGCAATAAAGTTGTTTACGACCCATGCAGAAATCTTAGCTAAACACATTTCGGCTGTTAGTCTTCCTGATTAGAACAACCTTTGGACGGTACAAACGTTCACCTTTCACCAAGAAGTTGAATGAAGTGGCTCTGTTAGATGTACATGTGTGGCCATTCATTGAGAGGAACACATGAAACCATATTCACGTGGTCTACAATGGGCTCTACCATTGGGTAGACCTTCTTATGGCTGACCCTGAAAAGGTCAGAAGTGGCCCATGCATCAACTGGTTAAGACCAAAAGTAGCCCACAGCTAGAAATATAGCTATTTTCTTACAATATGCTACTCGGTGAGCACCATATAAATAATCAGATGTGGCACTACAGAGGTAGGGGTAACTAAGGAGGGATGATCATTATAATGGAGAAAACTTAATTAATTAAAGGCCACTTAATGAGTCAATATGCTTTGACTTTATACAAAATAGTAAAATATTTGATATCAAAAATTTGAGTCACTTTTTTAGCCGGTTACTACTGTAACTACCTAATCCTGGAAAAGCGCTGATTAGCTAAACTTTAGTATGGACTGTACTGTATAGACCATAAAGACCATAATGCATGAACTATAAGCATGTCATTAGCTGCCTTCTGTTGAAGTCACAATCAATCCATTAACTGCATCCAGCAAGTGAACAAATATCCCTTAGTTGGACTTCCGTGATCTAATAAAGAGTGCTGAACACTGGATATGTTTGGAACGGTAAATGAAACCTCATAGGAGTAATGAACTGGACCTACGCCATTTGTCAGTTTGCAGACAAATACTTATCATCACCTCCTAAATCATTCAAAAACAGGATAACATTTTCTGTAGGTAGGTATAGATGAGAAATGAGTGGATAACTTATGTGCAACCTTCCCCAAACAAAACTAGAGCTTTGGGAAAGTATTTCTCAACATTTTTCCAACCAAGTACTCTTAATGTACAGGTTTTGTTCAGTAAGTATATTTTATAACCGTTTCCTATCAAACACTATTAACTTCAGGAATTAAAACGTCACGTCGAACCCCAAGGGGTATATATACCACAGGCTGAGACACTGCTCTGGGCGACTGCATAGTTTATTAATATCCAGAGACACAACACATGCATGACGGAATCTATACAATATATATCAGCGATGTTTGAGTAAAATACAATAAAAATGACAGTTTAATAACTGGAAAATAGCAGATTGGAAGCATAATGTATTTTTGGTACTTAAGTGAAAGCAATGTGCGAGATGTTAACAATCTCACCCCGTCTCTCAGAACGTCTACACCTCTACACCGCATTAGAGCTTTCACAATCGGCAATATTAAGTTAGACTGAGAATATGCCTCGACCTTGGCAGATTCACTAGATTCCACTTTAGAAATATAAATCTCAATGGCAACATAATTACTGGCCAGGACAAATGTGTTAAAGTGAGAATGACTCCTCAGTCATATTCATTCTTCATAGACCAAGTTACAGTGCATCAGAATTAGGTAGTCAAGTAAATTATATACAAGTGGACAAGTAGACAGAAAAACGTCCTGAAATTCTTCCATTTTTTCTGTGGCCAATCTCAAGAGGAATTATTCACAGAAAATGACCTCTACGTGAATTTTACACTAACATAAGGGACATTTATTTCCACCCTTCCATTTACTAATAGTTCTGCTCTGAGATTGAGTAAAGACGTCTACTGATTGTAATAAAACCTGTGCAGATATACAGGCTCTATAGTGTCTATATTCTCTGCAGGAAAATGTATATAGGTGGAACTGGAACTGCCAGACTGTAATACCGTAAATATAGCTCCACAACATCACAGAACAATAATCATCTTGTTGTGACAATCACACAGAAAGAGATTATGGTATCTGGGTTAAGAAATGGCCTACAGCACTTAACAACGACCTCAGGCCTTACTCTTACATTGTGAAGGCACCACCATACAAGCATATGAACTGATAAAACCGGTTGCTGTACTACATTTACACTTTATATAGGTTCATTCCACAGCACTAGAGCCCGTTCCAGCAAATTACTTTTTTTGTGTAACACTGTATTAGCCAGCAGTAAATCAACCTCCCTTACTTTCAGACACATGCACCCATCCATACCTGGGAACATCTCATGGTAGGCTGTTAGGAGCTTCCTAGCTTTGTGAGGGGACAGGGCTAGCTGTGAATGGTGGAGGAGCTATCCTCCTTAGTTGGGTCGCGACTAGGAATTGAAATGGTAGGAGAGTGGTCATGGTCAAACACTGCTCCCTTACCCAGAGAAAGAGACAAGTGACCTGGAGACCAGGGGAAGCAGTGCTTTACCCAGAGTGTTCTCAAGTATGTATCCATCTATCAGCTTTCCCAGAGCTTTGATAATAGCTTTGATAATATCCATAAGCGATGACCCAGCCAACCTCTGTTACACATCGGCTACTGCTGTATTGGACCCCAGCCCTGCCTTTGCAACTTTATTTCAACACGCGCTACCATTTCACCAAATATGAACAAAATAGCAATGAGAAATTCCATTTGCAAACTGTACTGGAAAGCTTTCACATAAAAAAGTCTCCATGTCCATATAAAAATAATATTTTCCTTCTGCATGACATACAAGCAAAATGCATACTAGACAAATATATTTATTTATACAGATGGTAATGTAAACACCTGCCTGATATACAGAATTGAAAAAAGAATTCTATTCATGTAGCAATTTACTGCACCAAATAAAACCAACATTTCACGTTGATTTATGCAATTTTTGGAAAGTTGTAATGTTGAAAAAATATTGCCTTTTTGACCATATGGTTGTAACAGTTTTATTTTAATACAGAAACAAACAATATTATACATATATTTTATATTATATATATATATATATATTTATATTTAAAGAGAAATAAACTTTGTGAGAGTAAAATCATTTTAAAACAAACATATAAAATGTGCTACGACTTATCTGGGTAGTTTCAGGCAACAAAACACAGACAGATGTTTACAGCTCTACCAGCCTTACAACTGGTCCAATATCATAAAAAAATACCATTAAATAAATTGTGTGGCTCCCAGAGGCATCAATGCACAATGCAATTTACTGTGTTATTAAAAGTGAAATAAAACATTCAGCGAACGAGTATACAAAGTCTTATGAGAGTCCACTAGTTCCCTGTTGAGATTACTGGAACAAAGAAAATAAAAGGCATTGCAACCAAAGCTGGCCCAAGTGAAATGGTCCCGCTTTTCTGTCCGCGACTCATAATGAAGTACGTGTTACATGACAGGCATTTATATCACTTAACATATGATTGAAGTGAAAATAAATTACATGCTGCGTTATAATTAGTTTTGCTTAAAAGTAGTTTTTTCAACTTCTACTTTCAGTAGCGCCTCAAAAAATATAGCCCATAAGTAAAAATATAAGCCTTAATAAGACAAAGCAGTGTTATGAAAGTATTCTATTTTCAGCTATACATTTATTGAGATAAGTGGCTAGTACATTTGTAGATACAGACGCCTATTCAATAACATGGGCGTTTTCTAGAGAGTTGAACATTTCAGAAGGGCCATCCCCAGTGAGTATGTCCGGCAATACCTTTTTGAATTGGCCCTGCTTAGAGTATACCTAATTAGGTTTATTCACTAAAGGGGGAGTTGGTATAAGTTTATAGGAGAGTTGTGCTTTCACCTCTTTGACTTCACTTTACATCATGAAGGACAAGCCCCAATGAGATTCTGCACCAAGAATTGGATGACCCTGTATAAACATATTTAATCAGTGAGATTGCTTGAAACCCAACTTACTGGTTGAACTATGCATTGTGCAGGGGTAGTGTGTTTTTGCAAAAAAAAAAGAGAAATTAGCAGGGATGGCTCTGTATAAAGCATAGTCTATTTCCCACTCTGTTCCAGCAAACTCTATTTACAACTCCCACACCCTCCCAATGTGGATAGATACGTTTTCCATTGGAAGTCATATTGGTGCATTATGATGGGTTCGTCTTGCCGGAGAAGGTTACTGGAGTTGGTCCTTCATAATGCACAGGGAAAATCAGGAATTGGAGTCTCTTACTTTGGTGAGTAAACCCTTGATCTCAATACACAGCACAAGGTCTACACCTGCAGACAGATTCTGCATTTCCATCAATACGGTAATTTTCTTGATCAGCAAGAAAGTTTTCCTGAGTTGTTCTAAACAATTAAAAGTACTCACCATTGTCACCATGTCCCCCATTGCAAACAAGGTGCAAATTCAGCCATGAACGGAGACCAAAATCCAAACGCCACGTACATGCAAATAATAGAAAAAGATATTGTTAGAACTTATTTACACGGACAAAACTACATGGTGTACATGATTATTATCTCATCATATTATTTCAATATGAATTACTCTTCATTCACAGAAATGCATATGAGCATGTGTGTAAATATATCTCATCTGCTGATCTTTCTAAATGAGATACAACGTATCTCTGCAAATCAAAATGAAAAATAATACAAATGTAACAGACCAATTTAAATGAGCCTGAAAGACATTGTATTTGGGACAAATCCATTAAAATCTTTTTAATAGTCACTTTTTTTTGTATCATTGAAGGTCTCTGGCTCTGCTATGAAGAAAAAGGTGTTCCTAGTGTCAAAACATGACAGGAAGGCCACGGTAGACACCAGGTCCCCTTCTTCTTTTCTTTGGGGGCCACACTCACTGAAGAGCTATGCGGCCCCTTCTTAGCCTCCCAGACCACTAAAATCGAATTGAGAGGGGGGCACTCAAAAGAGCTACTTAACCCCCCCTCGCCAGAAAACCAGGAACTTTTTTCTGGTATAGAAAAAAAACTATATGCATAAGAGTGCTCCAACATTGAAGCCATAGCACATAAGGCTAGTGTGATAAAAAAAAATTCCATGCACAGGATACATGCCTAACAAGGCTGGGGCTAGCGACAAGTAAAACTGAAAAAGCACCCGGAGGGGTCTAAAGTGATCAGTGCGCTTACCTATGTGCGTTCAAATAAAAAAGTGTGTGCTAAACCAGAAAGACTAAATTATGTGAATAAGCTGGACCAAGAACAGGGGTTTCTGAGAGACCTTGGGGGTCCAAGATACCCGGCCTTAAGGCCAGAGGACCAAGCTTTCCCCATCTCCATACCTGGGAACTCTCCGGGTTTGACCCAGAGATTGCCGGGTGAAGCACCCTCCCACCGATGTCAGCAGGACCTCCCGCCGATGTCACGGGACTGCCCACCGACGGCAGCGTGCAGTCCTGGCTGCGTCCCGCAAGGGAAGGCTACCCGGAGTAGCCGGAGCCCAGAAGTTCCCAGGTATGCCTATCTCACAGGTACTCACTTGATCATAGCTAAAAGGGCCAAACGCGAAAGACAAACTGCCACGTAATCCTCTACTACCATAATCCCTCAGATCAATTTAACCCTTAAAAGTTATTAAATCCATATTAATTCTTAATGGGACCTGAAAAGGGATGTTAATCAATACAACACCAAACTCTATACTGTTCATGGTATAAGCAGTGTTTAAAGATATATTTAAAAATGTTTTCAGTTTAAATATTTATCTGGTGCAGAGTGAATAAGACTCCCAGCATGCATCTGCTCATTCCAATTAACTGTTTTATTTGCATGTTATGAATTGTCTTCACGTGTCTTAACTCAAACACAAAACCAAGTAGTAAGCTTGCGAGCAGGGCTCTATCCACCTAATGTATCGGTTTGTCTTAGTCTGTCAATTCTCATCTTGTCATACCCCTTGAATATATGTATTGTATTAAGCGCTGTTAATTGTAAATTGTTGCCGCTTTATAAATAAAAGATAATAAAAATAATTATAATAATAAAGTAGTAGAGATTAGACACGTGCCATTTTGTGAGAAATTACAACAGCGTGTTTGAAATTGATCATTACAAATAACAAACATGGCTGGCCTGTTTAAATATATTGCTAACATGCAGACTGTTTTTTCGTAGGCATCCGATTGGACAGCAGCCACCTGAGGATCATGGGAGTTGTTCAATAACTAAGGGGTTGATGATGCCCTTTGATCTTCCTTTAGAACAGACATTCCTTGGACAAGTTGTACAAGCCTCGTCATCATTAAGTTCATCATGAAGGATTAAAATCACCCATTATGTATAGATTTCATTTATCATATTATTTCGTGTTCTAATTATTCTAATGTATCTAATATTATTTCTACAGTGGACCGACTAAAGCTTTACAGCAGGAGCAGACTAGATGTGCCGAGCGGTTCTTAAATGCTTCAAATTCATTATTTCTATGTGTATACATCAATCTAGTATATAGCTTGTTCTAAGGTTGACTAGTTTATACCCAGCAAAGCTGATTTACGATGTTAAATACAAATAATTCCACGTTGGCACATAGAATCATAAGCGCAATGTTTTGTTTGCCCTTGCAAAGTCTGGATTAAAAAATGACCCATTTGAGAACTATTTAGAGAATGGAAAACATATTTAATGTCTGCGTATACAACGCACAAACACAACTGCATCAACATCAGAAAACTCTTAGATAAATGGTCCATATTATAGCTCTGGTTTACAGAAATGCTGTTAAATATGTATCTTTCATTTTAATTCTATTTTAATTTTAGTTACCATCCTTCGGTCAACAAGACAGCATGACGGGTCCTGTCTGGTGCTGGGAAGCATGGCATGACCGAAACGATGCCCTCTTCTGCTGGACTTTGGCCTGATCTACTACAGCAAGAACACCTCTCCAATGTGACAATCCTACCCCCATGAATTAAGATGTTTAACAGATGTAAAGATAAAGATAATGGCGTTTGAGGGCAAATTAAATCATCTTAAATCATCATATGGCTAGAGGTTCCAGAAGGTGGCCATCAGATGTACGTATCTTTATCCTTGAGCGATATATTTAATTTTATGCATCTATTTTATAAAACTACGGAGCACGCATATGCCCTTTATTTTAGCAGATATTCTGTTCATTCAATCATTGGACATAATCACAGGATTCCTGGAAATTACAAGCGTAATTAAAACATTTGCCCTCGGTCATTAGTGCCAGTACCTAGAATTTGCTGATCTTAAGCTAAACTTTGAACTCTGATCTCTGAATTAGTCATCAATGCTCCATAACTGCAGTTCAGCGTTGTCCGCACATCAGCACAGCTCGGAAATCTGAGCTCTGGTCTTTGCCGGCAGGTAGGGCTGGTTAATCTTTGGCAGCGGCAGCAATCATCCTCCCCCACCCTCCGAACCCTGCATCTTTACGCTAGCGCCTGCTGACATGAACTTGGACTGCAGGAGTTGACTGCATACACTAGATATCTACACACTGCTGGTGATGAGGCAATGTGCAGATAGCAAAGTGAAGCTAGCGTGGGTCAAATGCCCTACGCTAAGGGACGACCAACATTGCTAAGCGGTCTTTTGGCACAAGTAATGCGTTCCAGTACAAAACATGCCCATTGACTTTTCAGTGTATATCCTATCCATGTCTACTTTGTGGGCACTGAGCTTAACCTTAACGTAATATACTGAAGGCTAAAGTACGAAGGGGCTGAGTAGCCTACAGAACTTAATATGTATATAAAATCATACAGCATAGCATGAATTATGTCAATAAAATGCATACACTACACAAATACACCAAAGAGTCTTATTCTACTGCATCCACTAAGGGACTTCGGCAAAACACAACTTAATAACCAGCTGCATTCTAAATTGTAATGTCATGCTGCATTCTTAAGGTCGGTTACAATGGCAAACTGTATAGCGGTCTCCATTCTTCTTTTACCTTTCCACTGTCTCCTCCAATATCAACCTTCATTGGTAATCTAAATGAATTGAGAAATGGAGAATAACACGCAGGTTTCCATATCGCAGACAGCAGGGGAAATGCAGATCTACCATAAAGAATTTGTCCCCCAGCCACAGTCATCCCTTGGGATAAATGTGTCATCTGCTGCTTCGTTAATGCATAGTCCTACTCAACCCGACAGGCATGCAAATTACAATTTAAACAGGTAGCGTAATCATATTATAGCATGGAGTATATCTGTATTTAACAAGCCTGCGAATGGCAATAAGGAATAACAGAGTAAAGCAGAAATTAAATGCTGGTACAGCTTTTATACTGCTCAAAAAAAGAAACTTATACCCACGTCCGCCTGTAAATACTCTATAGCCCATCATCCTTCATATATCAGGGTGATGAGTGGTGTTGATCAAAAAAATATATTTAAGATCAGATTTACCAAACAATGTGACATCTACAGAACGGTCCTTATAGCCTGCATAGCATTGATCATATTTATAAAGAGCAATTTCTGGACCAAAGTGCTAAAATTGAGGCAATCGCCATGGATACCCCTGGAGTGCCAGGATGATTATCACACAAGTAACAATTTGTACTGAAATAATGAATTTGGCTCAATGTGCTGATCTGCAGCAAAAGTGAGAAAGCAGGCTGGCAGGGGACTTTAAATCATACACTTGCAAATCTTTGGACACATGTAGGCAAATGAATGCAGAAGCAGACAGATGGAGGTTGGAGCAGATCTGCTGTAATATCATCTCACCAAGAAGCAAGGCAAAAGCAGCCATTGTATGCTACTAATCTACACAGCTTTACATTAACCAAGTAAAAACCCATAATCAGAATGCTTGCTAGTTGCAAAGCCCAACCGCGGGGCATCTCCAGCACAGCGCACCTTATTCTGCAGTTATTTCTTTTTCTACAGAATGCAATGTTCCATACAAGGAAGGGGGCTGCGCTGATGGAATCCCTGAGGCAGCGAAGAGGTTAAACTTTATCGCCCCGTATAGAATAACGACGAGCGAACTAACCTGAGACACACAGGGAGCCGTTCGCGCTTCCAGCCTCCGCACACAAGTGCCCCGAAAGTCAAGCCGGCAGCGAGCTCCCAGTACACCGGCGAGTTCAAATTGCCAAGTGAAAGAGGGGGTTTAGATGACAAATCACACGCAGGCTCGACTTCCTCGCCCGCACACCTGCAAAGCTGCGCAACCCAATGTGGGGCTTCTACCACCCCCCGGGTCCCCGTCCTTGGTCCGTCCCAGCCGCGCTACTGATTGGTTGGCACACGGCTCTCGGAACGGATTGGGGTTAATGAGTTGTGTGCATCCCTGACTAAATCTCAAAGCTCTTACCCTACCTCCTGAGCGCTAGTGTGCAGCTCCACGCACTGTATTATATCTATCCATATCTATATATTTCTACAGTATATCTATATATCTATATAGATACATATACAGTATCTCTCCCTCTCTCTCTCTCTCTCTCTCTCTCTCTCTCTCCCTCTCTCTCTCTCTCTATATATATACACTTATACAGTATCTCTCTCTCTATACACTTATACAGTCTCTCTCTCTCTCTCTCTATATGTATATACACGTATGCACTCTCTCTCTCTCTCTCTCTCTCTCTCTCTATATATACTTATGCAGTATCTCTCTCTAGCGCTATACATATACAGTATCTCTCTCTCTCTCTCTCTCTCTCTCTCTCTCTATATATATATATACACACACACACACACACACATTTACAGTATCTCTCTCTCTCTATATATATATATATAGTATGTGGTAAACGTGAAATATGTATATGTGCATCTGTATAACATATGGGGGATATTTTGTATCCAACAAGTTATGAAATAAGATGGCATATATTACAAGGGGTATCCCCTTATATGTAAGGATATATGATGTAATAAATAATATGGCTATATTATATAATTCACATAATGTATAATTCCTACATAATATGTAACAATATATGATACAATAATAATATAGTTATCTTATATAATGATATTAAATATAATATATAATACGTAGTTAATTTACAATAATATATAATATGAAAAAATATATTGATACTGTAAACATTTCCTGCCAATACCAGACAATTCCTAACTTTGTTCCATTACATTATTAAATCGGTTAGAAATTGAATTTAACCCCTTAAGGACCGGGCTCATTTTTCATTTTGTACCCTGTGGGACCGAGGCTGTTTTGACACTTTTGTGGTGCTTGTGTTCAGCTGTAATTTTCTCCTCACCCATTTAGTGTACCCACATAAGTTATATATTGTTTTTTTCAGGACAAGATGGGCTTTCTTCAGATACCATTATTTTGATCGTATCATCTTATTTACTATAAAAAAAATAAAAAAAACATGGTGAAAAATTGAAAAAAAAACACATTTTATGACTTTTATTTGAAAAATCTTTTACTCACCTAAAAAAGCAAGTAAAAAACTAGCTAAATAGATTCTACCACTTGTCCTGAGTTTAGAAATACCCAATGTTTTTATGTTTTTTTGCTGTTTTTTGTAAGTTATAGGGCAATAAGTACAAGCAGCGTTTTATGATTTCCAAATCTTTTTTAACAAATCTGGTCAGTCTGCCTCCATCTCCTCTTTGGAACATCTTTGAAGCCGGTTAACTCAATTTAACCCATTCAAACCATATATTTATGAAAACTAGACACCCCAGGGTATTCCAAATGCTGTTATTTTAACCCTTTCCATGCACCAATTATACAACTACACTTTGTCAAACTTTGTAATAGTAATTTTTTTTATTTTTTTTTCCACACAAATTGTACTTTAGTTATAGATATACAGGTGCTGGTATATGCCACTGTCAAACAACACCCCAATATGTGTTCAGCAACATCTCCTGAGTACAGCGATACCCCACATGCATGGGTTTGTCAGATTGTTTGGCTGGTAAAAGGCTACTTTTGGGGCATGCGTAATTCAGGTGGTCATTTGGTCATTGTGCCTCCCTCTCCTCTTTGGAATATCTTTGAAGCCGGTTAACTCAATTTAACCCATTCAAACCATATATTTTTGAAAACTAGACACCCCAGGGTATTCCAAATGCTGTTATTTTAACCCTTTCCATGCACCAATTATAGAACTACACTTTGTCAAACTTTGTAATAGTAATTTTTTTTTCACACAAATTGTACTTTAGTTATAGATATACAGGTGCTGGTATATGCCACTGTCAAACAACACGCCAATGTGTGTTCAGGAACATCTCCTGAGTGCAGTGATACCCGACATGCATGGGTTTGTCGGGTTGTTTCAGATTTAAAATGCCACATTTGGGAAGTGCGCTTTTTTTCTCCATTTTGGTCAGTCTGTACCTATGCCCTATCTTTGAGCTAGGCCACTCCAATTTACCCCATCAGCCATTTTTTTATATATTAGACACCCCTTGGGTATTTGAAGTGCTTTTATTTTAACTCTTTGTTGAGATTTTTGAGAAATTTTAGCACTTGCTCAAAATACCGTATTTGCTCGATTATAAGACGAGGTTTTTTTCAGAGCAAATGCTCTGAAAAATACCCCTCGTCTTCTAATCGGGGTCGTCTTCTAATCAGACCTCAAATAGAGGTCTGATTAGGAGACTAAGATCCAGATCCCCCGCACCGCTGCAGGGGACCTGGATCCTCCTGTCTCACCCGACTCCCCCCCCCCCCCATCATACACACACTTACCGGTGCTTCCTGCTGTGTTGCCGGGACAGCGGGTTGACGTCTACGCAATCCGCGTAGACAACGTCCGCTGCAGCCGGAAGGAGGTGTGGTTAGCAGCGGGGGTTGTCTGCGTCCGTCGCATAGACCTTCCCCGACTGTCAGAGATCAGAGTTCCCCGCACCGGTGCGGGGAGCTCTGATCTCTGACAGCCGGGGAAAGTATACGCGACGGACGCATACAAACCCCCGCTGCTAGCCACACCTCCTTCTGGCTGCAGCAGAAGGCGACGTCAACCCGCTGCCCCGGCTGGAAGCACCGGTAAGAGAGGGGGGAGAGCGGGGGAAGGGGGGGGAGAGTGTGTGTGTGTGTGTGTGTGTGTGTGTGTGTGTTAGTTAGTTAAATGGGGGTATAGGGTGTGTGTGTGTGTTAAATGGGGGCATAGGGCATTTCTGGAGTGGCGTTAAGGGGGCATTTAATAGAGCACTCTGCCTCCTGAAATGCCTTATACCTCCCTATATGCCACTCTGCCCCATAATATGCCTTTTAACCCCCTAAATGGCAGAGTGGCATATAGTGGTATAAGGCATTTCTGGAGGCAGAGTGCTCTGTACAATGCCTTTTAACTCCCTTAATGCCACTCTGCCTCCTGAAATGCCTTATACCTCCCTATATGCCACTCTGCTCCATAATATGCATTTTAACCCCCTAAATGCCAGAATGGGATATAGGGGTATAAGGCATTTCTGGAGGCAGAGTGGCACATAGGGGGTCAAAAGGCATACCATGGGGCACAGTGGCATATAGAGGGTTAAAAGGCATATCATGGGCCACAGTGCCATATTGGAGTGGCAAGCCTGGGGGCAGATGTGCGTAACTGGGGGACAGGTTGGAAAATACAAGAAATAAAAACAAAAAAAATCTTTTTCTCAATCATAGCTTTTATTAAAAAAAATAGTTTACACTCTAGATTGTAAGCTTGCGAGCAGGGCTCTCTCCACCAAATGTATCGGTTTGTCTTAGTCTGTCAATTCTTGTCTTGTCATATCCCTTGAATTTATGTATTGTATTAAGCGCTGCGTAAACTGTTGGCGCTATATAAATAAAAGATAATAATAATAATAATAATAATGAATTAACATTTACTGGTAAAACTTTTTTCCTTTGGGGTCGTCTTATATTCAGGCTTTTTCTTTGTTTCCTAAGTTAATATTCAGATTTTGGGGGGTCGTCTTATAATCAGGGTCGTCTTATAATCGAGCAAATACGGTAATAAACTTTATTTTTTAATTTTATTTTATTTTTTTAATACTTTTTTTATATTTTTTTTTACACATTTTGCTGGTACTGGATGGTTCATCTAGTGACATCACTGCATAATTATTTTTAAATGTTAGCACATTTTTTTTAAATTTTTTTTCCATTTTTTATTTATTTTTATTTTTTTTTGAATATTTTACTAATCACATAGTGATTAGAAAGCTGGGCTCCATTGACTTGCATGGTTGAATGCAGTACCTGTATTCAACCAGCAAGTGGAGCCAGTTCTCTAGAGGGTCTGGAGACCCTCTAGCGAACTTTTTCGTCTTTATTGTTTTATTTCCCGGGCCGCCGCCATCTTGCTTGATGGCGAAGATCACCGGCAGCGGCGGCTGTGACCGCTCTCCGGAGCGGTCACAGCCCACCCAGAGGTAAGTGTTTGGTGTCGCTGGATGCCTCCTGATCGAGGCATTCCAGCGACACCATTTAAGTTTAGGAGGCGATCGTTGATCGCCTCCTAAACGCTTTTAAAACGGGCGTCCGCCGCCATACAATGTATGGCGGCTGTTGACGCCCCGGGGAGGGTCCAGACATGGCCCCCGATGCCGATCTCGGCCTTGCTGAATGCCTCGACATCGAGGCATTGCAGCAAGGCCGTTTAAGCGAAGAAAGTGATCCTTGATCACTTTCTAAGCTTATTTAATTTTTTGACGGTTCAGGACCGTCAAAGGTCATTTAGTGACCTTCTTGTTATGACGGTCCTGAACCAGCAAAGGTCGCAAAGGGGTTAAAGAAGTTACTGTTATAGGTGTTTTCGATACTTCGAAACAAGTTTTGTTAAGTCTGGACTGGTCAAAAGTGCCGTATAAATATATAATAATAGATGTAATATGCTCAAATAATATATGAAATGTAATTTAGTACGTTAATTAAATGAAATGCAATATACGAATACAGACCCATGCTAAAAAAGACTGTTGGGAGATATGGATAATATACCCAAGGTAAATTAAAAACAAATAAATTAGTCTGCCAAGTAAAGGTTTGCTTAGCATGATGATGCAGTTATAAATAAATGCAATTCATAGGAAAAACATTAAGTTACATTTTTATCTTGCTTGGTCTAAAAAGTCGTTTACAGCATGTAAGTTTGGGTTGAAAGTTTTACATGATATTGCAGGAATCTTGTATTATCCCGTTGAGTAAGGAAATCGTTTTCAGTTCCCTGAAATGTAAATGTTGGCATCAACAGCCAAACCATAATACAGAATGTGCCTTCGAAGGTAATCTCTTTTTACTACTTCTTCTAAAACGTAATTGAATTCAATTGTTTGCAATAAAACGAAGGTAAATGCGACATATGTTGGGAAAAAATATAACTGATGTTTTACTGATATAAAAAGAAACCTTGCATCTGAATTTTAATGTTTTCCTTCATACACTTTGGGTAAAGTAATTAAAAATTAAATGATTATAATTCTTTGACGATTCGAGCAAAATATCAAATGCATCAATGGGAGCAATGCTAAAAGAGGTGTTTTATCACCTTGTGCCAATATGCAAATTTGTCATGAAAATTGAAAATTTGTCACTGAAAAAGGGTTCCAAATAGGGGCTAAGTCACTGAACTGGGAGACTGGTGAGTTTCTGTGGTATGCAACACATACATTTTACTATGCATTATGAATGGCCTAACTGTTATATTTCCATGGTCCCCAAACATGCACAAATGCGTCATTTAAAAAAAAAACAAAAAAAACCCTCAAACTAAAATTATATGTTTATATTTTTACTTCTTTGTTGCTCTTGATAGTTGATGCCCCCTAAAACTAAGACACCCAAAGTATATGCATACAATGCTTAATAGGCATACCTGGGAGCTCTCCTGGTTTGACGCAGGGTCTCCAAGTGAAGTTCTGCTTCCCTGGGTCTCTGAGTCAGGTTTTTCCCCCACAAGGGAGAGTGAAATAGAAACAAAGATTTTGACGGCAGATAGGAATCATTAGGCCTATCTAGTTCTTGGTTTGGTCCCATAGTCAGGATTTATGTCTACCACATGCCTGTTCACTCACTGTATTAGCCTCCACAACTTCTGCTCTGGGATTGCACCATTTATCTACCTTACTAAACCCCTAAGCCTCTGACATTTAAGGTTTAGACCATGACCTCTTGTTCCAATATTGCCCCCTTTCAAATAAGCTTGCCTATTGTATTTAAATCCCATTAAGTATTTAAATGTTTCTATTTCCCCTGTTTCTTCTTTCCTCCAAGCTATACATATTAAGATCCGTTTGCCTTTCCTGATAATTTCTGTCCTGCAAACAATTTACCATTTTTGTCGCCCTCCCCTGAACTCTCTCCAAAGTGTAAATATCTTTCTGGAGACCCCGTTAAATGTTCACAATACTCTAGGTGAGCCCTAGTGTATTTACTGTTAACACTCTCTCTTTCGTTGTCACTGACAGAGTAGTGACCATAACCATGACCATTCCTGGTCTACTTTCCCAGCAACCAAACCCAGTTCCCTCCCACAAAATCAAAATCTTTACGTGCAGCTTGTCACGGCGTACGTGAAGCCAATCTCTAAGAAGCTGTAAAGCACCAGGTAGCCTACTCTGGGAAGTTCCTGAACATGCTAATAGTGAATTCCGGTCATGGTCTGAGGAGATGTTTATTAGCAGCTTAGCTGCTTTTAAGCTGATGATGAGAGCCCCTACGGGTGGTAGACAAATGTATCTTATTTCTATTAAATTCAGAATGGCTCTTAAGTAGAACATAGCTATGTGAGACAGTCATGCCATAGCTTTATGCAGCATCAGTTAGGCCGCTAACAGTGCCTAGGTAGAGGCATTTCAATGATTTGTTGCTATTCCACATGGACCATTAAAGACCAAAGGAAACATTCAAATTCTGGGTTCTGCATTGGCTGCACGAAGTATAGCCTGTCATTTATTTTCTGCCAAGGTAATAAAATAAGATGAACTGTACATTCGAAATATAAATAAATAAGCAAACACAATTACACAAAATAAGTGAATGAAAACTCAATAATTTTCTGACAAGCATTAAGAAAATAATTAGATAGTCTGATTTTTTTCTCTCCTTCATCTTAATGCTGGGAAAACTATTCAGCAGCAGATAAAGCATTTAATACCACAACATATGCCTACCTGCACATAATGTGCCTGCTTTTAGTTTCCCAGCAAAATGTAGCGTGCGTTATTTTAACAACATATTGCTTTTGCTTTAATATTTTATATTATTATGTTTTTGTACCAGGCTTTTTAATATCCCTGTTTTAATAATAACTTATACATACACATAGAACAACTTATATACTGTACATGCATTAAAAGTGCACTTTATGTCTTTGAGATGATATAATGTATTGGATGTGGAGGCAGAATATCCCACAGTGATAATGATTTCTGAGGGTCTTAAAGCACACCTTGGTATGATGACCCATTTGACTAACACTTCATGCTCTTTTTTTCCATTATTAAAGACAGTTCGACATATCGTATTGTTCAGATTTTAGGCCGTACCCTTAAGGTTCTTTAAAAAAATATACATATTCGTAGAAAGGTAAAACAGTATTTTCTCACTCACTCCTACTCATTCACACTCTCTCCCTTTGTCTCACGCACTCTCTTAATGCCTCCCTACCTTCTCCACCAACCGCTTGCATGTCCCCCCCCCCCTGCTTCTTCTTGTTCTTCTACCTATGAGTAAGACCTGGCTAGAAACACATTTATAGAGAGGGATAGCAGCAAAATACCTTGTTGTGGACATTTCACTAAATCCATGCTCCATATGCATCAATGGCTTCCACAAGCTTTGTGACGGTCAATTGTGTATGCCTGGTAGCAGGGATAGGCAAAGTTTGTGAAAGTCCCTAGAACATCATACAATTGTCCATTGTGGTACAACCCGGCACAAAATGTTGGTGCTCCACAACTTAATCTGTGAATGCATTATTTTCTAATATTTTATTGGTGAACTGTTGCAAACTTTCCCCTGAATAGTTTTGTTTTATTACATTGTGATTCTTTTCAGGCCTCACCTACCCCGCATAACTACCTCCCCCGGGTTAGCCCCCCCATATTAAATTTTTTTACAAAAGATCATGGCATTTGTTAGATCATTGTTAGATCAGGTTTGATCAACTGTTTTTTTCGTTAGATCTACTCTAAAATAGGCAATATTAACAATCTTTTTCAGGGGGGGCTAACCCGTAGCCAGCCCCCCCTCAACAAAAATTTCAACAAAATGTTACTGATTATGATAGCTCTACGTTAGATCAGGTTTGATCAGACAACATTTTTGTTAGATCTAGTCTAATTACTGAGATATTGCATATTTAATGAGGGGGGGCTGGCCCCCCCTCAACTGAAATTTGGATTTTTTTTAATGGATCTTGGTAGATATTCGTTAGATCAGGTTAGATCAACTGTTTTTTTCGTTAGATCTACCACGCAGGAGGCGGTATTCACAATCCTATTTTGTGTGCGGGGGATGGGTACACATACGGTCTGGCCCCCCCTCAACTGAAATTTGGATTTTTTTTTAATGGATCTTGGTAGATATTCGTTAGATCAGGTTAGATCAACAGTTTTTTTCGTTAGATCTATCACACAGGAGGCGATATTCACAATCCTATTTTGTGTGCGGGGGATGGGTATACATACGGTCTGGCCCCCCCTCAACTGAAATTTGGATTTTTTTTAATGGATCTTGGTAGATATTCGTTAGATCAGGTTAGATCAACAGTTTTTTTCGTTAGATCTACCACGCAGGAGGCGGTATTCACAATCCTATTTTGTGTGCGGGGGATGGGTACACATACGGTCTGGCCCCCCCTCAACTGAAATTTGGATTTTTTTTAATGGATCTTGGTAGATATTCGTTAGATCAGGTTGGATCAACTGTTTTTTTCGTTAGATCTATCACACAGGAGGCGATATTCACAATCCTATTTTGTGTGCGGGGGATGGGTATACATAGGGGCTGGCCCCCCTCAACTGAAATTTGGATTTTTTTTAATGGATCTTGGTAGATATTCGTTAGATCAGGTTAGATCAACAGTTTTTTTCGTTAGATCTATCACACAGGAGGCGATATTCACAATCCTATTTTGTGTGTGGGGGATGGGTATACATAGGGGCTGGCCCCCCCTCAACTGAAATTTGGATTTTTTTTAATGGATCTTGGTAGATATTCGTTAGATCAGGTTAGATCAACAGTTTTTTTCGTTAGATCTACCACGCAGGAGGCGGTATTCACAATCCTATTTTGTGTGCGGGGGATGGGTACACATACGGTCTGGCCCCCCCTCAACTGAAATTTGGATTTTTTTTCATGTATTTTGGTAGATATTCATTAGATCCGGTTAGATCAACTGTTTTTTTTGTTAGATCTATCACACAAGAGGGGGTATTGACAATCCTATATAGTGTGCGGGGGGATGGGAATACATATGGGTTGTCCCTCCAACCGAAACAAACTGTTGATCTAACCAGATCTAACGAATATCTACCAAAATCCATAATTGTTTTTCCAAATTTCAGTTGAGGGGGGGCCAGCCCGTATGTATACCCATCCCCCCGCACATAAAATAGGATTGTGAATACCGCCTCCTGCGTGGTAGATCTAACGAAAAAAACTGTTGATCTAACCTGATCTAACGAATATCTACCAAGATCCATTAAAAAAAATCCAAATTTCAGTTGAGGGGGGGCCAGCCCCTATGTATACCCATCCCCCGCACACAAAATAGGATTGTGAATATCGCCTCCTGCGTGATAGATCTAACGAAAAAAACTGTTGATCTAACCTGATCTAACGAATATCTACCAAGATCCATTAAAAAAAATCCAAATTTCAGTTGAGGGGGGGCCAGACCGTATGTGTACCCATCCCCCGCACACAAAATAGGATTGTGAATACCGCCTCCTGCGTGGTAGATCTAACGAAAAAAACTGTTGATCTAACCTGATCTAACGAATATCTACCAAGATCCATTAAAAAAAATCCAAATTTCAGTTGAGGGGGGGCCAGCCCCTATGTATACCCATTACCCGCACACAAAATAGGATTGTGAATATCGCCTCCTGTGTGATAGATCTAACGAAAAAAACTGTTGATCTAACCTGATCTAACGAATATCTACCAAGATCCATTAAAAAAAATCCAAATTTCAGTTGAGGGGGGGCCAGACCGTATGTGTACCCATCCCCCGCACACAAAATAGGATTGTGAATACCGCCTCCTGCGTGGTAGATCTAACGAAAAAAACTGTTGATCTAACCTGATCTAACGAATATCTACCAAGATCCATTAAAAAAAATCCAAATTTCAGTTGAGGGGGGGCCAGCCCCTATGTATACCCATCCCCCGCACACAAAATAGGATTGTGAATATCGCCTCCTGTGTGATAGATCTAACGAAAAAAACTGTTGATCTAACCTGATCTAACGAATATCTACCAAGATCCATTAAAAAAAATCCAAATTTCAGTTGAGGGGGGGCCAGACCGTATGTGTACCCATCCCCCGCACACAAAATAGGATTGTGAATACCGCCTCCTGCGTGGTAGATCTAACGAAAAAAACTGTTGATCTAACCTGATCTAACGAATATCTACCAAGATCCATTAAAAAAAATCCAAATTTCAGTTGAGGGGGGGCCAGCCCCTATGTATACCCATTACCCGCACACAAAATAGGATTGTGAATATCGCCTCCTGTGTGATAGATCTAATGAAAAAAACTGTTGATCTAACCTGATCTAACGAATATCTACCAAGATCCATTAAAAAAAATCCAAATTTCAGTTGAGGGGGGGCCAGCCCCTATGTATACCCATCCCCCGCACACAAAATAGGATTGTGAATATCGCCTCCTGTGTGATAGATCTAACGAAAAAAACAGTTGATCTAACCTGATCTAACGAATATCTACCAAGATCCATTAAAAAAAATCCAAATTTCAGTTGAGGGGGGGCCAGACCGTATGTGTACCCATCCCCCGCACACAAAATAAGATTGTGAATACCGCCTCCTGCGTGGTAGATCTAACGAAAAAAACTGTTGATCTAACCTGATCTAACGAATATCTACCAAGATCCATTAAAAAAAATCAAAATTTCAGTTGAGGGGGGGCCAGCCCCCCCTCATTAAATATGCAATATCTCAGTAATTAGACTAGATCTAACAAAAATTTTGTCTGATCAAACCTGATCTAACGTAGAGCTATCATAATCAGTAACATTTTGTTGAAATTTTTGTTGAGGGGGGGCTGGCTACGGGTTAGCCCCCCCCTGAAAAAGATTGTTAATATTGCCTATTTTAGAGTAGATCTAACGAAAAAAAACAGTTGATCAAACCTGATCTAACAATGATCTAACAAATGCCATGATCTTTTGTAAAAAAATTTAATATGGGGGGGCTAACCCGGGGGAGGTGCATAACTCAAGTATCTTATTTGTATTGCTTTATTTCATTGACTAATGCCAAGCTCCTTTGTTGTTTTCCAGAAGGTAAAGTCATGATTCTTGCGAGAAACTGTCTTTAGCTCTCACATATTTCTTTTGTTGTTACTGACATAAGAATTACAACCATTATTGTTGTCAAGATCAATAAAAACACTTCAAGTGGCTCAAAAAGATGTTTTATTGCAGCTCTAGTGCCATAGTATGAGAAAAAAGTCACATATTTCCTCTGCATTTCAGAAGGCTGTTCTGAATGTTGATTTATTAAATTTCACAATCTTAGGTCTCATTTAAGAGGCATTTAACATATAATTCAAAATATCTGACACATTCTATATTGTTCTACTCAGGATGCGATTTCCCATCTCCCATTGGAGAGGTAGAAGAAAATACAGGTGAAAATGAAAATTTTTCTGAATCACCTCTTTTTGATACTTTGCATTAATCAGATCAAGCACATGCAGTTATGTTATCTACTGAATTCAAGTTATGCTATAAAATGTTGTTCTGTACATGAGCCCTATAACGTTACAGAGGGAAATCTATTTGTTATATATCATGTATATTATAGGACAACACTTTACCCGTGCTACAGAATCTGCTGTCGTTATATAAATAAATGTACCTGTTCTGTTCAGCCATCTTAAAAGCATTGTAGGCCCTTAGGCAAAGCAATGCATTGGGGCCCCTATCCAACCAAAAAAACCCAAAACATGATGTGAAGTGAGTTAATCAACAGAAACAGTAATATGCATACCTGTGTGTACAGGTAACAGAGAACAGAGGAGGGCTAGCTGCTTTCAGTCCAGTGGGAGTGGTGGAAATACTGGGTTGGGAGAAGAAACGAACACTGCCGAGTCTTAGGCTAGGTTTCCACTTGGTTTTTTTTAGCTAAAAACGCCCATAAAAACGCCAATAGCGCCACCTGGCGTTTTTTTTAGTGAAAAAACACAGCAGCCAGATGTTAGCTGTTCTTCAATAGGAAATCGCAGAATGCCATATCCACTTGGCGTTTTTTTGTTTGGCGTTTTTTTCAGTCCTCTTTGGCGTTTTTCTGCTTTTTTGGGCTCTGTGGCAGTTTTTCTAAATCGCAGCATGTTGACACTCTGGCGTTTTTTGCAAGGAAATCTTGGCGTTTTTCTCCAATAGAAGTCTATGGGAGAGAAAAAACGCCATGAAAAAGCCATGTGGGTTTATTGCCTTGGCGTTTTTTATGGCGTTTTTTCCACAGTTACAATGCAGAGGATGGACCCAGTATCTGTGTGTCCTACGAGAAATAGGCTGGAAACAAACAGTTTCACACAAAACAAAGTTCATATTGAATTTTACACCATTTGGAACAAACATGCCATTACAAACAAACATACGCGACGCATCAACTGGATCCTGCGTGCCAAAAGCAACAGCAAACAATTTGCACCATCATTTGGGGCCAATCTTCCTAGAGGAGCAGACATTCGGAATAAAGCATTCCTTACAAACCACAGGAAAGTGACAAAAGGGTCCGCCGGGGCGTTTAAGTAGAACTCTACCAAGTAAATGACATCAGGGGGCAGATACTTGCCATTTATCCTAATCCCTTTTAGCTGGGTTAAACTTCTAACTTGTAAAGGCTGGAAAAACTGCCTAAGGTCAAAAAAAGCAATTTCCACAGAAAGGCTAAAACGCCAGAAAAAACTCCAGAAAAAAACGCCAAAACGCAGGAAAATGCAGTGGCAGTTTTCTTGGCGTTTTTCATCAAGAAAAAAAACGCAGGACAAAAACCCAAGTGGAAACCTAGCCTTAATCTTACTCTGTTGAACTCTGTTGAATTTATTAATGGATTTTCCCAGGACTAACGATCTGATAGTAATTGCCCATATAATGTATATTTCCATTGAGACACAGAGAGGGGTGGCACTTATTATTTTTTTAGATCAAGGCCTTGTTCATTAAAGAGGTGACTGCAAACTCAGTAACCATATGCAGTGTAGCAAGCAGGAGCTTTTAAGGCTTTACTAGCATATATTAAAAGCTTACTATTAAACATATTACTAGCATATATTAAAAGCGTTATCAATGCCAGATCAGAACCTGTGATCACCTATCTATACAAAGCATTAGTTAGGCCTTGTTTAAAAATTGCAGTTACATTTTGGGCTCTGATTCAAGAGAAAGATGGGATTAAATTGGAAAGAGTACAAAGAAAAGCTCCTAAATTAATATGCGGAATTCAGGATTTTGCTATGAAGAGTGTTTAAATTAGACTTGGGCACCAGGGGGCTCTTCGTGTTCGTCTTCGTGCTCGTCTTCGTATTCTTCGTATTCCGCGAATATTCGCCCGTTCCTGTCTTCTTTTCGGGCGAATATTCGTGGCCATTCTTCGTGCTCGTTTCATCTTCGTTTTCTCCCGGCTGCGTAGCAGGGGTTAATACGGGGTTAAGAACACATCGGAGCAGCAGATGCGTTCGCGCCGTGAAGGTACGTGTGTGCGACTCTATTGGTCGCCGGAAGGGGGCTGGTCTGGCATCAACAAATGAATTGCAGAACTGCAGAATGCACCTCATTTGTTGATGGCAGGCGAGCCCCCTGCCGAAACGACCAATAGAGTTGCACACACGTACCGAGGTGTACTGTACACAAAATGACCTAGACAAATGCTCCAAGGAACTTGGCTTCCTTTTTATCATACACAGTCACACATCCATAGATGTTTTATAAAAGAATAGGGATTCTTTTAAATTGATTTTGGACCACTTGTAATACATGCCTAACATTTGCTACCTATTTATAATGGCATACTTTGCAACAACCCAACTTTTACTGGACAGGACTGGAAAAAAGCAGGACTGTCCACAAAAATGTTGGGTGTGTTGGCAGGTATGCGAATGGAAAAATTTTGGACAAGAACGAAAAAATAGCTTAGGGTTAATGTACGGTTATTTTTAAGATTATTAGCAGTGCACTGTTTTGGTTAAAGATGTATTATTATTATGTCTAAATAATAATTTAATTTTAATTTTAATGGGTTTATTTAATTTTATTTTAAAGTTATATTTATTATTATTTACTTTATTATATTTATTTAATGTTGTAGTGCTACCCTACCCGCCTATACCTATGTGCACTAGCATACCTAGTTTAGCTAAATTTGATGGGACAGGAAAAAAGCAGGACTGTCCCTGAAAAAGTTGGGTCTGTTGGCAGCTATGTGGATGGAAAAATGTTATAGGGTGAAGTGTGAGTTATAGCGTTAATGCTAGTGAGTGTAGAAGTGAAGGCCAGGGCAAATAACAGGAGGAAAGGTCCTTGTGATTTGTGAATTGTACATGTGTGTGTTATGTGTTATGTCACTGTGTTATATGTGTTATGTGTGTTAGGTGTTATGTCATTGTGTTATATGTGTTATTGTGTGTGTTATGTTTGGTAGGTTGTGTATCAGACGGAAAAAAATGAAATGGAAAAGGAAATGGAAAAGGCGAATGAGTGGGCAATTGGCGACCCACTCACCTGTTTCACCCCAGGGCAAAGCATCCAAACAACTGTCAGTCCTAGACGTTTGGCAGCAGACTTCCAGAGCTCAGACACTAGGCCCTAGCGTAAGCTGGCTACTCTGGCGGAGGTAGCAAGCGTTGCCACACCGCAAACAGACGCAGCCAGGGGGGAGAAACTACCCTTACCATTAGGGACATTTTGGGCATGACTCTAGCCAGGAAGCGAACTGGCAAAGAAGAGACGCTGGCACCACCACCACCACCAGCAGCATTGAAAAATGGAAAAGGCAAATGAGTGGGCAATTGGCGACCCACTCACCTGTTTCACCCCAGGGCAAAGCATCCAAACAACTGTCAGTCCTAGACGTTTGGCAGCGGACTTCCAGAGCTCAGACACTAAGCCCTAGCGTAAGCTGGCTACACCGGCGGAGGTAGCAGGCGTTGCCACACCCCAAACAGACGCAGCCAGGGGGGAGAAACTGCCCTTACCATTAGGGAAATTTTGGGCATGACTCTAGCCAGAAAGGTAACTGGCATTAAAGAGACGCTGGCACCACCAGCAGCAGCAGCAGCATTGGGAAAGGCGAATGAGTGGGCAATTGGTGACCCGCTCACCTGTTTCACCCCAGGACAAAGCATCCAAACACTGTCAGTCCTTGGCGTTTGGGAGCGGACTTCCAGAGCTCAGACACTAGGCCCTAGCGTAAGCTGGCCACTCCGGCGGAGGTAGCAGGCGTTGTCACACCGCAAACAGACGCAGCCAAGGGGGAAAAACTACCCTTACCATTAGGGACATTTTGGGCATGACTCTAGCCAGGAAGCGAACTGGCAGAAAAGAGACGCTGGCACCACCACCACCACCAGCAGCATTGAAAAATGGAAAAGGCGAATGAGTGGGCAATTGGCGAACCGCTCACCTGTTTCACCCCAGAGCAAAGCATCCAAACACTGTCAGTCCTTGGCGTTTGGCAGCAGACTTCCAGAACTCAGACACAAGGCCCTAGCGTAAGCTGGCTACACCGGCGGAGGTAGCAGGTGTTGCCACACCGCAAACAGACGCAGCCAGGGGGGAGAAACTACCCTTACCATTAGGGACATTTTGGGCATGACTCTATCCAGGAAGCGAACTGGCAAAGAAGAGACGCTGGCACCACCACCAGCAGCATTGAAAAATGGAAAAGGCGAATGAGTGGGCAATTGGCGACCCGCTCACCTGTTTCACCCCAGGGCAAAGCATCCAAACACTGTCAGTTCTTGGTGTTTGGGAGCGGACTTCCAGAACTCAGACACAAGGCCCTAGCGTATGCTGGCTACACCGGCGGAGGTAGCATGCGTTGCCACACCGCAAACAGACACAGCCAGGGGGGAGAAACTACCCTTACCATTCGGGACATTTTGGGCATGACACTAGCCAGGAAGGGAACTGGCAGAGAAGAGACGCTGGCACCACCACCAGCAGCAGCAGCAGCATCAGCATTGGGAAAGGCGAATGAGTGGGCAATTGGCAACCCGCTCACCTGTTTCACCCCAGGGCAAAGCATCTAAACACTGTCAGTCCTTGGCGTTTGGGAGCGGACTTCCAGAACTCAGACACAAGGCCCTAGCGTAAGCTGGCTACACCGGCGGAGGTAGCAGGCGTGGCCACACCGCAAACAGACACAGCCAGGGCGGAGAAACTGCCCTTACCATTAGGGACATTTGAGGCATGACACTAGCCAGGAAGGGAACTGGCAGAGAAGAGACGCTGGCACCACCAGCAGCAGCAGCAGCATTGGGAAAGGCAAATGAGTGGGCAATTGGCGACCCGCTCACCTGTTTCACCCCAGGGCAAAGCATCCAAACACTGTCAGTCCTTGGCGTTTTGGGAGCGGACTTCCAGAACTTAGACACAAGGCCCTAGCGTAAGCTGGCTACACCGGCGGAGGTAGCAGGCGTTGCCACACTGCAAACAGACGCAGCCAGGGGGGAGAAACTACCCTTACCATTAGGGACATTTGAGGCATGACACTAGCCAGGAAGGGAACTGGCAGAGAAGAGACGCTGGCACCACCAGCAGCAACAGCAGCAGCAGCAGCACTGGGAAAGGCGAATGAGTGGGCAATTGGCGACCCGCTCACCTGTTTCACCCCAGGGCAAAGCATCCAAACACTGTCAGTCCTTGGCGTTTGGGAGCGGACTTCCAGAGCTCAGACACTAGGCCCTAGTGTAAGCTGGCTACTCCGGCGGAGGTAGCAGACGTTGCCACACCGCAAACAGACGCAGCCAGGGGGTAGAAACTACCTTAAACATTTTGGACATTTGAGGCATGACACTAGCCAGGAAGCGAACTGGCAGAGAAGAGACGCTGGCACCACAACCAGCAGCAGCAGCATTGGGAAAGTCGAATGATTGGGCAATTGACGACCCGCTCACCTGTTTCACCCCAGGGCAAAGCATCAAAGTCTGTCAGTCCATGGCGTTTGGGAGCGGACTTCCAGAACTCAGACACTAGGCCCTAACGTAAATTGGCTACACCGGTGGAGGTAGCAGACGTTGCCACACCACAAACACGTGCAACCAGGGGGAGAAACTACCTTAAACATTAGAGAAGAAAAAAATTAACTTTCCAAGCTAAGAGCTGGGTAACCCAACTTGGGCAGATTGAATTTAAGAAAGGCAATCTGCTCCATCAGATGAGGTGCCATGCGTGAGCGCTGTGGACTCAGTATGTTTCCAGTCATAGAAAACACGCGCTCACTTTGAACAGTGGTTGGCGGACATGATAGTAGCTGCTGCGCAACCCATGAGAGTGCAGGCCACACACTCTTCTTTTCATCCCAGTAGCTAAGAGGATCAACATTAGGTGCAGAAGGAACTTCACAGAGGTAAAGTTTGACCATTTCAGCAGCACTACTCTCCTTTCTGCTGCTAGCTCTGTCAGATGGTACAACTATACTCCCAAGTGCCTCTTCCCAAAACGCAGCTGCTCCACTCAGCTGTGTTGTTGTGATGCTTGTGGCTGATGCTGCAGCTTGGAGTAGCAGACCACATAATCTCTTCATCCTCCTGCACCTCTCCCTCCTCGGACAGCATTCCCATTTTACGCTGCCAGTCATGCACCTTGTTGACCAATTGCTCCCAGTAGCTACTGAGAAAATTGAATTTCAAAGCTAGCTTTCCCTTACAAAAAAAATACTGCAGTTTTTCTGAAGTAATACTGCAGTTTTTTGGACATGAAAAAACTGCAATACTGCACTTTTACTGCAATATTACTGCACATTTACTGCAGTTTTACTGCATTTGTACTTCACTGTACTGCAGTTGTACTGCAGTTATTTTTGTATGGAAGTACAAATGCAATAAAGCTACAGTACTTTGAAGTACAACTGTAGGTTTGCAGTATAAAAAAAAAGTGCAGTAAATGTGCAGTAATACTGCAGTAAAAGTGCAGTAATACTGCAGTAAAAGTGCAGTAATACTGCAGTAAAAGTAATTTTTCGTAAGGATTCCCTTAATTCTTGGATCGCAAAGGCACGCTAGCATCATTTCGGGACTCTCTTCCATGCGTTTGCGAAGGTGTACTTTTAGCAGATCCTTCAGCTTCCTGACTATGGCTGTGCTGTCAAAGAAAGAAAGGCATGCTGCCCACTAGGTGCACTCCACAAATCTGTTGTGAAATGAACAAACTGACCAGCAGCCTTGGAAAGAGGAGCTTCAACACAGGACCGATACAATGAGGGGACAATGTTCCTGCTGAAAGTGGAACGTGACGGAACTGTATATTGTGGAGCCACAGCCGCCATCAATTGTTTGAAAGGCTCCCCTTCGATCATAGAGAAGGATGCCCCTCCAACAGCAATGAACTGACCAATAAGTCGCGTTACTTTATTGGCCTGCTGTTTGGGCATTGACCTTTTGGATTGGAATGCCACAAATTGTTCCAGGGTGGGCTGGACATGCAGTGCTCCAACCTGCCTTGGTCTCTGGCTGCCAGCACTAGCTGCTGCTGCTGCTGCTGCTATTGGCTCAGAAGCAGCTGTTGGTGTTTTTCCACGGCCACCAGCTATGCTGCCTGCACTTAGTTTTACTTCTGCATCTTTCCCCAATAGCACAGCGTTGTGTTGAGTGCTGAGGTGATGCTTCCTGCTAGCACTGGTAAAATGGCCAGACACTTTCCCTCTGCTTATTAGCTTCCCACAATGTTTTCACTTTCCATAGCGCCCTTCTTCAACATTTTTAAGCAGGACAGGCAGTAGGCACTAGTGCCAGCCCAGGGCAAGGGCACCCCAGTGCCAGTGAGTGCACTGTCAACTCAACAGCACTACACAGTTGATGACAAATTAAATAAAAAAATTATTAAATTAATCAAATTATTATTATTAAATATTAATTCAGTAGAACTGAAGTGAGGATGAAGTACACTGTGAGAAATGGCAGGCTAAGGCTTACCAGTCTCACACAGAACAGAACAATCTCTCTCTGTAACGCTCGGATGCAGCACAGCAGTGTTGCCAAAGCAGTCACAGCGAAAAATGAATGGATCTCTCAGGCAAGCTCTGGTCTTATAAAGGCGCCTTCAGAATTCAAAAAACAGCAGCACAGGCATTGGACGAGACCCTTAGCGTGACGTCACAAGAGTGAGCTGATTGGACAGACGAGGATCTGTAACAGCGCACAGTGTAATACTGTTTATTAATGAATAACTGCATCTAATCACAAAAGTCTATCTAGTACATAGTATTTCTCTATCCTTCCAGTTCAGATGTATTGATAGCCAATAGCTCAATGTATAAAGTAAGACTGGTGTAAATCACATGGCAGCCTGTAGTTAGACCTGGTTTTCTGTTAAAATGTCCTTGTTGATTTTCATAATTTGGACAAATGATCGAAAGAGATGAAAGAGTCATTTTAACAACACAAGCCAATTCACATGACAGAATACTAGTTTCCTTTAATATAAATAAGTGACCCACAAAATATATTGATCACAGTGAAAATTAAGTTGCCCACCTGGGTTGAAATTGAGGAACTATTCATTGAATGCGTAATAACCCTGTCCATCAGTCACAAAGTAGAACATAAAGTTCCACTCTTTTGGACTGGCACAGAAGGTAGCAGGTCTGGATGGATATACACTAATTTCTTAACAGATTTTCCCTGTTTCTAATCTTTTAATGTGTTTGACCCCTTACTATCTATTACTCATCCTCAAACATTTTTTTGAATTGGTTTACCAAGTGAGTAAAAAAATTGGTCATAGAACTAAATCTTGGGGTACAACAAATGAAAGAGGGAGCGGGATGGATGGATGGATATGTTTTTAGAACTGGAGACAGAGAAAAAACTCCTGGCTTGTACTACTATGAATGTTTGTAACAAAAACACTCTGTTCTATATGATCTTTGTGCCTAGAGTACTCAGCAAGTATGTTTATGTACAGCAAAAAAAGATTTGTCATTCCCTGCATTGCATCAATGACATCATTTTATTTGTTTGAAGCTGTGGAAGTTTGCCAGTCCCTTTAGTGTCACTTAATAATATACACTTTGGTTTTGTTTCCTGGAACAAAAGATCTTTTGCGGTCCAGAACTGCTGTGGTTTCATTTTTGAGAGCAGACAGAAAATTGACTATTTTGTCAAATTATTTTTCTACAAAAAAAAAAATCAGACATATAAAAAGCATGATTTTATAGAAACAGAAAAATGTTGCAACATTTCCTTCTGAACCTTTAAAAAAAAAAGTTTGCAATGGAAGTTTCCCTCCTCATACTGAGTTCTGTCTAACACATGTATAGTAATACCGGGTTTATGAAACGCATTTATTTTGCTTGTTGGACAGTATCTCAGCCACCGCAGAATGCAAGTCAAATTTCACAGACAATTCACAGACAATTCCTCAGAAACAAATTATATTCACCAACATAATTTTTTACATTAGTTTTAGAAAATATACTAGTTTTAGAAAATACACAATGGAATTATTCAGATCAATTTAAAAATAGATGTAACACCGTATGTGCTATCAAAATCAAAAACTGGAATGTGCTTCTAATATATAATACATGGAAGGACACACAATAGCCAGTGATCAACTACGACAAGACTCTTTTCCCTTCTTTTGAACTTCTGTGTAATTGGCCATTGCTAGGACTTACAATGCCAACCACATTCTGGTCATCGAGGAAAAAGGAGATCATTGAGTGGCAATTGTTCTGAAAAGTAATCTGATGCAGGACCATCTGGGTAATAAACCGGGCCACACAGTTGAGGGGTTTAGGAATAGTTATAATGAAGAAATGTTCAAAGTCAAAACCAGGGTATCCACTCACAAGTTGGGCAAAGGGTTGGTCTGCTAGTGGTAGATCACAGAGTCACTAACCTTTATTACTGCTCATAAGATTATCTTCAATTTAAGACAGGACCATGGATCATGGCAGGAAGAAAAAATTGCGGAATAAATGGGCAAAAATGGTTAAGGCAGATGCCAAATTGTATGTTGCTATGTTGTAGTCAGGCTGAATATTGGACTTTACCATCACTCATTCATTTCACTAATGTACTAGATAGGCTAACATGCCATATTATTGAAAGGTCTAGGGCTTTGGTGTTCCATGGAGCGTTCCACCTTGTGGAACTAGCTGTCAAATTCAATGTTTCAATGTTGCGGTAGAGCTATTCAACCGTGTCATCACCCATTTATATCATTGGCATGTAAGCTTCTAAACATGCTAACATATATAAATGCTTTACAGGACAACGAGAAGCTAGTGGAACTAAATATTTTCAACAAAAGATTTGTTTTAATAAAAAAAAATGACATTATGATTTCTTTAAAATTGTTGTCAACAGCATCAGAAGTTATATAACATATCCACCTTAGTAGAAGCTTCCGGATATTAACACATTTTACTGAGCTCCTTCAAATATTGACTTCACATTACTTCTTGCAATTTCCAATACCATTAAAAAAACCTAATCTTCCAGTTTAAACATTACAAAGTCTTTCAGCAGCTAATTGCACATTCGGCGAGAATAGTGTATTGATGCACACTTCAACAACAGGTGTAAGTAATCATGATCCCAGTTTACTAAATAACTGCTGTGCTATAAGACATTGTTCACCTACTAATGAGGAAAGAGGGAGACTTGCTGACATTTCTTTCCATTCCTATCCATCTTCTTTGGCAACAAACAATGAGTTCATATTTTTTTTTATACAGTTCCAAAGATCCACAAGTGCTCATTGCTTATAATTGTTGCTGCCAAATAAAATGGCTAGTTTTATAAACTTTTATTATATTTAATAAATTTAAAGGGGACTCTCAGGTGATGGGGGTCAAGGAAGTCTCTCAAAAGGGTATTTTGTTAATTGTACCACTAGGAATGGGGTGGGGGTGAAGGGAAGGCATGGCTTAGGGCCTGTGCCTTCCATGGGGTATTTTTAACGTTCCATGTCTAAGTAGAGGATGGAAGGGTTATATTTAATATACTCATCATTACTCCCATTTATTTAACAGGATGGGAGAAAAGGAGTGTAATAAGTGACCACCTTTTTTGGATGTCTAGAAGTATGATGAAGTGGGAATGTGATGATGTGGAGGTGTGAAGGATGTTTGTGTGTATGTGTAAGTGAGTAAGTGTGTGTGTTGGAGTGTGCATGTAAGTGTGTGTGTTAGAGTGAGTATGTAAATGTGTATGTTAGTTATAGGGAAGGAGGCAACACAAGAAAGAATGAGGAGCACTCGTCTTTACCTGCCAGAAGATGCAAGTCCTCCCCTGATAATGTTTGACATTCATGCTTTTTGAGAGCCAATCATTCTAAACATTTTTCTTTTTTCAGCTGTTTGCCAACATATTTAATCTCTTTATGTCCTTTAGTATTAAAATATTTTTTATTGTTAAATAGCACGTAACAGGAAGATTTCAAGTAGATTGTTTCTAATTTTATACACCCCCTACAACCAAGAGCATTCTGGAATTGCTGCATGTGTAATGTGACATCTTGGCAGATTTTTTCTGTAACTTTTCACATAAATTATTATATATGAGGCAGAAATAATTTGAGATCAGAGGGCAGGATTTTCATTTTACCAAATCTGATGACAAACTAAAGCCCATAATCATGTCATGCTTAGTGTCTCTGCTTCCGTGGAAACAGACATGCTTCAAAACAGGAGTAAAAAAAAAAAGCTTCAAATACAGACAAGAGAAATGTTCACAGAAGCACTGTTAAATTGTGTTGATGTTATAAATATTGCTATAGTCTCTACGAGACTGTTAAAGTCATAGGTATAAGGCATACGTCTCTGAGTGGTAAAGATGGTAGGACGTGTGTAACTAGACTTGCGTTCCTTAGTATATGTACAACTATTGTATACTTTATATTAAAGACATCCCTAAAGCTTTTTGCCTACGCTCCACTCCTACATTCTTCAGCGTCTCCCAAAAGAATATGGGGAGTTTATTACGTTATAAATGTGGTTGCTTCTCTATTTGTCAGTTTGATTTAGCCAACTGAGATCTTATAAAATGGAAAAGGTTTAAGAAGGAGGGGATTACGTACAGCCATAATCTAGATCTTTTACGGACCTAGGTTGTATAAACAAGCAATTATAAACAAACATCTTCTCTCTGATGCCAACCTTTTGGGAATTGTGGTTTTTTTCTTCTTTCAGAGAGCCGGAGATCTACATCATTGACAAAAACAAAATCAGTCCATATCCAGATGGTGGGTGTCTGTATAAAACGCGGAAAGATCAACTTATGGGATGTGTGGCCTTTGCAATTGTACAGGCCTCTGCACCCTCACGCAATCCATAAAAATCCATGAATGGCCACATTGTGTGTTAGGCACATGCCATGACTCCACAACATTATGTAGGTGTGTTTAAGCATGTGGTGAGTTTTTGTGAGTCTGGAATTTATTGTTTTGTTCCTGTACTATCTGAAACCTAGGGGCGCCTTTCACAATTTCTGCAGTGAGTATCCACAGTTGGTACCGCCGCAATGACATCATTATATGCCCCAACTCAGGTGCAGTTTATTATGATATAAATGTAGTACCTCCAATGCCCTTCATTTGCGTATTTGATTTTTACATCATACTTTGCAGGTGCACATTTGAAAGTGACTGATGGAAAAAAGATTATACAAAGAAAAGGTAACTTTTTGAGAATATAAAATGTTCAAATTTTTGTCACATTTTCTTTTATTGATAGTTACAGTGGTAAGTAAGAAATAATGTATGACAATAAGCCTTAAAATATAGTACCTTTGTGCAAATGTACATCCTGCTACAGAATGTCTAATCTATATTTCGACAGTCTATATGTAACGGCTAAAGGATTTATCAAGAACTGAAATGCAGAGAAAATGCCAGCAATCCAATTTGTTCTATTTTTAAAACCAAATACCGGATGCTTCCTTTTCTCGGCTGGAGGCCTTCCAATTACAAAAGACAAAGAATTCGAGTTCGAGCGCCGGCTGTACACAGGTATAATTTGTGCAGACACACAGAGACATTTGGAAAAGACAGTTTTCTTACAACATGAATATATTAAATCAATGATTACTGCCAATGGTTGCTAGCTTTAAAACGTATTCTCAGTTGTCTAATATTTTCAGCACTGTCTATTTTATGTATTTTGTCTACGAGATGATCTCATACGCCTCTATTTTATGTGGCAAGAAAGCATATATCATATACACATATCATCTGATTTATCTTAAACATATTTGTGTCACATGCAAATCTTCTGTCCATCAATGAGGACAATGTCTGGTCACCAGATGACTGTTTTCATTGGTGGACTTAACATAGCACAGTAAAGTGGCAATTTAGGTTAAAAAAAAAAGAGGCAAAGGTCCATCAAATGAAACCCTGCAGCGGATCCAGAAGACAAAAAACACCACATTCAATGGATTGTCGGTTTTGCCTCAAAAAGGGGAAAACACCTTCCTCACTCCAAACTGGATCAATACATTCAGGCCCCCCAGTGTCCCACTGTTCCGATTGGTCAATTTCATAGACTGCTTTAGAAAGTGCTGTGTGCATTAAAGACACAGAGCTCCAGTATATGACATCATATCCCATCCCTCTTTGTCTTAAAGGCACAGCACGCCATTTAATTCAGTGAACACCGACCATGGACTGTTGGGTAAAGACACCGCAGCCGGTATGTGTATATTTGTCATTTAACAACTCAAAATCTGTATTTTTATACTTATTAAGATGTGCTTCTCTTTTTGTATTTTAATATTAGTTGATTCTCTTCATTAACAATGGATGTATAACCAAATTAGTGGTACACAGCACTGCCTAATATAGATTGCTTTTCCGTCTCTTTGCTTAATCTCGTCAGTCTCATTCACTTATCATCTACTTTGAACTTTGATGAGCTTGATTATACAATTTGGAAAATGAAAACAATTTCAACAAAATTATATCTCTGAATAGAAATGCTTCATTTTAGTGGACTACTTTACATGATTTTTGATGTCAAAAAACTTCAGTCTTTATTTTGTGTCACAGAAACAACTGTGTTTTTAATGGAACATGAAAGCGGGAGCCTTTAAATTCCAGAGGTTGCTAAAATTTCTCATGTGAATGTACATTGGGTTAATGCAGTGTTCTGGCATCCTGTAGAGATAGTCAATACACGTCTAAATCCACTATCAAGAGGAGACAATGAGAATTCGAAGGGAACGAAAACTGACGGTAACACATTACAATTACTGGATTAAAGGGTTGTATTAAACTGCTTTGTGGAAAAATGACATGCAAATTTGCCGCTTTTTAAAAAGCTTTACTGAACCAGAATTGTAAAATAGGATACATTTATGAACAGAAGCTTTTTTGACATTCATTATTTTAATTTGTTTGGGAATCTTAAAGGGACACTGTTATTCAAAGTGATTTACAGGAAAGTCTAACAAAAGCTTCGTTGAGGCTGGAACCTTAGTCAGAGACAATCAGATATAGTCGAAGAGAGAAGGTATTTTGCCCATAACAGTCACGTTGTCTTTCAGTCGAGCCTCCAGGTACCACGATCGCAAGGACTTCTCTCAGAGAACGCCAGATTGGGGCAGGCAAGGCCAAAAAATGAAGCTGAGGTTAAATATTGAAGAACATATTAAAAAAACCCTAAAAATAAAAATGGAAGTTTTGCATTTCAGTGTAACTTTGTAAAAATAACTTTGCCGTGTTGATGATTAATATGAACATCAGTAAGTTAATTAATGTTTTAATAAAACCCATATATAAATAAGACCCGTGTGCTACAGTGAAATTACCTTTATCAATTTCCTAGGAAAATTAAATGTGATTAGAAATTAGCTTTTAATAATATTTGCATATAATTGAATTGCATTTGATTGGAAATTGCTGGTAGGAATATGTTCTTAATTGAAGACTGTGACACTTAATTACTATATATTAAGAACCAATTTTGTAGAGTCCTGTGAGGTTAGCCTAGTCTCTAACAAATGAAGGTGTTTTGAAGCACTCAATAATAGTCTATGCGATTTACTAGGTAAAGTTTAAATGTTTAAATGAAGCAAAATATATGCTTAAAAGGACTGCTCTTTTCAGTAGTTTCCAGCATATATTTTGCTACAATTAAAAACAGAAGCCTTTACTTTAGTATTGGTAAAGTGTTTAATTAATTAATTTAAACAATTTAGTATGTGATAACCTTTTTCCTTCTTTATATCCCCATTTCCTCTTCAGTTCTTGAGGCCTCAAATCTACTTTTTTGTTAATCTCATCCATGCAAGCAACATTATTTTCTTTTTATTGGGCTTTATGGCACCCAAAGTTAGGGTGACCACATCGGTCATGTTTTCCAAGACACATATAATTTTTACATATTGCTGACCAGCCCAAATAAAATGCTGCCCTGTGATATGTGGGATGTATAGACTTATGTAAAAATGACCCTACCCACCATTCACTCACTTTTAGAGTTTTATTACACCCCCCAAAAAAGTCCCCGTCTTCTCCCAGTTATTTTTATTCCTACTCCAAAAAAATGAACAATCTCAAAAATACCATAAACAAAATCATCAATAACACAAATACACATTAATACATAAAAAAGTAAAAGAGGGACTCCTCCCTCAGAGGGAAACAGATAGGTGGAACAGTCTTCTGGCAGATATGGTAGAATGAGGGTATTTAAGCATGCATGGGATAAGCATTTGGCTGTTCTTAATATAAAAAGAGACCAAATAATATTTGAGGTTTTTACAAAAGGAACAAAATTGGCAGAATAGATGTGCTGAATAGTTCTTCTTTCATCACGTTAACGTAAGTTCAAAACTACTGTATCTCGGAGCTACAAGCAACTTTGAAATATAAGGTTTTTTTTTCTTACAAAACAAATATAACATCATGGTATGTGATTATGCACCTCTCAAAATGTAGTTGAATGAAAGAAAAATGAAATATGAATATCCAAACCTGAATAAAACTATACTATATGTGTGTTATATTACAAAATTATGGGCTCGCAACATAACTCCTAAGCAAGGTGGATCCAACCTGAGAAATTGTTTACAGCTGAACCAAAATGTGCACCTCCTGATTTTGAGGATGACAATTACCTGTAAACATTAAAATAACCCCCACAAGGTATATATATATATATATATATATATATATATATATGAGAAAGATAGAGTATCTTCCTCAGGTCATGTAATATATACTATATATATATATATATGTGTATAGTATATATTACGTGACCTGAGGAACATACTCTTTATCTTTCTCATTGCTCACTGCAACCACAAATCTAAGAGGACCACAAGATTTCCCATATCTACTGAGCACATAGATAGATAGACCCCTCAAATCACAGTACATATGCAGTGGCAAGAAAAATTCAATGAACCCTTTGGAATTACCTGGTTTTCTGCATTAATTGTTCATAAAATGTGATCTAATCTGCAGTATAGACAAACACAATGTGCTTAAGCTCATCATAATAAAAGAAAAGAGCTACAAATGAGTATTAATACATTGTCCCAGCCAGTATGCATCAAAATGTTGGACTGATTTACATGCAGTTTTAATGTTTCTAAAAGGCACATGCAATATATTTTGAAGGGAATTTATTACGCTATGAATTTTTATATACTGCGTATATGCATTTTAGAAAGGACAATGGCAAGCAGGTATGTGGATAATTAGTATGCTGTTATAAAATTCCCCTGAGAAGTGGAAGTACTTGCTAACTAATTATCCCGTTACATTGTTTGATTAGCTCCTGTATTTTAGAAGGCAGGATTTGTTATGTTCAAGCATTAAAAAACCTCTGTAATTCTCTGTAAATCTTTTTCCTAAATGCTTTCAAGGACTTTTCTACATATCCGGTCTAAGTGGAATAGCGGTTTGGTAAATATTATTAGCATCGTTTCAGCTGCCGTGTTTACACATTTCTTTTTTGGGGGATTTTGAGACGCGGATGATTCTGCCTTGCGTCAACACCTTGCAAACCTAAGATTGCTTAGACATCTTGCACACTGTGGCATTGTGTACTTGTCCTAATTGGCACATGTGTGGCATAGACGGTCTGAAACAGACCAAATTTGGGATATCCACACTGAAGTTAATCATTTTCAGTAATTTGCATTGGACCACCTTTGGTTAGGGGAGGATAAGAAGAAAATCCCACTCTATTTGCAGCCCTTGTAGCCAGATATTGCTAATCTAAGAACACTTTTTTTTCCCATGGTCTTGCATTTGAGTCTCATTGCCTACAAATTGTTGTGTTTTCTAAGAATGATTTCCTTTTACATGGATCGAATTACCTTATTTTTTAAGTTATTGTGTTTACTTAGTAACACAAACCAATTGAATGCTCATTTGAGTTATGAATAAAATGTGATTCTTGTGCAAAGATCACTTTTGAAAACTTTTATTCATAACTCCCAAAAAAGATTTTTAGGATCCTTACTTTTTTCTTATTGGGCTTTAGGGTGGCCGCAACCCTACAAAAGATCCACCTCTCATCCTGGGATCTCCCCAAGGACTTGGGGTGGTCAGCTACAGAGAGCTGAGAGAGAAAGAAAATAAATTAAATAGGTTATTGACAGCCAGGAGAACTTGCGTCCACAGTGATGTGCTTTTATTCCCAGCAATGGATGCTGAAACCTGCTCTAGTTTTCCTACAGACCTCAATGCTAATATTAACCATAAGGACTTTGAAGGAGCTGATCAGGACTGCCCAGGTAACGCTAGCATGTAATGTGGTGGGATTTCACTAAATGCATGCTTTTTTTATTATGCGTTAGCTGCATGTGTGGCACTTGTTAAAAATGGGGTTTATCCGCTTAACAGAGCGTTAACAGGACAGGTGCGGATTTTTCACTTTATATTATGAAGGGTCAACTCCAATGTGTTTCAGCTCCAAAAATAGCTTGGATAGCCCTGTATAAGCCATATTTAATGCAATGAGAGCTTTTGAAAGTCCCCTTACTGATTGAACTATGCATTATATCGGGCCAGCTCAGCCTTTTTTGCACAGAAATTAGCCAGGGATGACCCTTTTATAATACACAGTGAATTGCAGGAGTTTAAACCACAACTCCACTGATATATGAATAAAGTAAGCCCAATGCATGTAAGCAGATCTGCCATTAGTAACCTAAATCACCATGCTAGCATGTTCTGACCGCTGCTTCGTTTAACCATGTCCCTATAAAGCTGAGCTTAAACAGCTTATTTTCCTATATTTTTTTTTTTTCATTTATTTTTATCTCAGAGCCTAAATACATCTGATTTGATAGCATATCCGATTTTAAATTGAATTTCTGGAATGGCAAACAATATGGAAATTGATTACCTGCAGCTTTATTGCTCAAATACTTTATCCCCCTCCAGGCATATTTATTTTAAGTCTTAATATAGCCGGCCAATCTAATGCTCAGCCAAAGCCATTAGTTTTGTGTTAATTGTGGATCATGTTGTTAGTAGAATCCTACACTTTTATTAACTTGAAAAAAGTTAGATTTGTGTGTTAATGTTATGAGCTTGACATTTAAATGATTTTCTCTTTAATTGTAGCAATTTAAAAGCCATATTTTGAACTGTGTAATCTTGGTCTAATAGTGTCAGTGTTGAGATGGGAGATGTTTTTTCTCCTTTTTTTTGAGACCGTTTTCTGTCGACTTCCTGACATTAGTGTGATTTACAGCCCACTTTAAAGTTAAATAGCTTCTTCACTTTCTTGTAACTTTGCTAATACGTAACATTCATTTGAAATGTCCTGACACTTGCTGGCTAGCAAGATAACTGTTGCTTCTGTAACTTGTTAGTATTGTGTTCAGCTATAATAACCCTTTTTCTGAGTCATTCTATGTAATTTAATGCATATGATAACCGAGTGGTCCAGAAAATGTTTGTGTGGTTGTGCCCTTATTCCCTTGCCTCCCCCGGTTATTTGGCTTGCAGGAGATGTGTTTGGCTACAAAAAGTTCATATTGAATTTTACACCATTGGGAACAAACATGCCATTACAAACAAACATACGCGACGCATCAACTGGATCCTGCGTGCCAAAAGCAACAGCAAACGATTTGCACCATCATTTGGGGCCAATCTTCCTAGAGGAGCAGACATTCGGAATAAAGCATGCCTTACAAACCACAGAAAAGAGACAAAAGGGTCCGCCGGGGTGTGTTTAAGTAGAACTCTACCAAGTAAATGACATCAGGAGAGGGCAGATACTACATTTATCCTAATCCCTTTTAGCTGGGTGAGACTTCTAACTTGTAAAGGCTGGAAAAACTGCCTAAGGTCAAAAAAAGCAATTTCCACAGAAAGGCTAAAACGCCAGAAAAAACACCAAAACGCAGGTAAATGCAGTGGCAGTTTTCTTGGCGTTTTTTCCTGGCGTTTTTCATCAAGAATATAACGCAGGACAAAAACCCAAGTGGAAACCTAGCCTTATGGCTATGTGACCTCATTGTCCACTTTTTTGATGTTGCCGATCAGCACATGTAAACTGCTAGTCTGCGGTATATGGGATATAAACTTTGCAAAAGCTAATTTGTTACTCATACTGCAGGGTAGCACTATGCTGGTTAGCAACATGGAAAAGGTGGTTGATGTGGTCCTCTTAATCAGAGCAGGTTTTCAGGATTTCTAAGTAAAGCCATGGAATAGAGGATAAGATGCAACAAAAGACCGGTTAAGGTTTACCTTTTTACAGCAGAAATAATGGGAAGACTAAATTGGCTGAATGGTTCTCTTCTGCCTTCAAACTCTGTTTCTAAGGTAGTTTTCATTAGTACAGAATGAGCTTTCTTTAAGAACAAAAATAAATTATAATGCTGTATGTCATTCGTCACAGTAAAAAACACTTAGTGGTTAAATCCGTGTTAAAGTAAAATGCAGAATGAGTGTTGATTTGATTTGTGTCCTGCAGGAGGCAGAAGAGCACACTTTGGGTATTTTCCAGTTATCTTTTTATGCTTTCTTGTTTCTATCTGTGATCCTGAAGTTTTGAAAGTAACGTATAGGTTACTCAAGGTACTGTAACTGGTTTTAATGTAAGACATGTTGTATGATACGAGTGGTGGTCTGCCCAGAATGAAATTCAGGGGCCAGGAAAAAGTTTTTAAGGCTATTGCAACATAACGTACGCTATTATTTCCAGTTGGAGTGAATGCCAAATCCATGCCTGGTGCAAAGGATAGGAATAGAGGGAGGACGTGATAAAAAAAAAAAAAAAAAAAAAAAAGATCTTGGCAAGCAACCTCAGTTGAGTCTGATCAGTTAACTTTTCACTTAACGCGCCCTATCCACCAGTGAATAGAACACATGGTTTAATGAAGGCAGGCCTTGATCCCACACTTGTGATATTTTGGAAGGAATAGTGGTTATACCTTGTAACTGTTGCCCCCACCCCCAACAGTCCATTAATAACTATAGAGTGTCTTGCTGAGTCAGCAAAGCCTGCTTCTTTTAAAGGCACAGTGCTGGCATGAAATGTCTTATTCCAGCACTGTGCAGTAAGGACTGCGGAGAGGAGATGTTATGACCTCCACAGATGAAAGTCTTTAAACGAACAAGATTGTTTTGTTTTAAACTGACTTTTTTGCAAAAAATTTGCCATTGACAGGTTCTATCAGTAAAATAGAAGCAGAGCTATTGTAATGAACATTTTAATAGCTTTTCATGGTACATCAGAGTATTAACTATATAGTATACCAGTGAAACATAAACAGGGAAAACTTCTACTAATCGCGTAGTTATTTGTCTTGAAAAGCACTGCTGGAAGCGTGGTCTAATTCTCCTCCAAGCTGTGCCGGAGATACTTCAGATTACCTTGATAAGCATCTAAAATAAAACAATAAATGGTGAAAGCTCTATGGGAAATGGTCCAATTGTGGCGTGTTCAGCGACATGGTATAAAATGGTATTTTCAAGATATATGACTAAAACCAAAGAAATTGCAGGGAAATTGGCTTTGTGAAATGAGTCAATAATACAGCCCATTTCACATCATTCTTGGCTCAGTTCCTGATTGAGAGGACATAGATTGAATGTCTGATGAAACAAAATGACCCCTCATTTCTACTGAAGGTCTGCTTAGTTGGAAATAACCGCATCATTTTATAGAAAAAATATTGCTTCTGTCAGGCGCAAAATGATTTGGTAAAGCTAATATTTGAAAGCTGGGCATACTTTCTCTGACCTTTTTTAGATCACCTAATGTAACCCAAGTTTGTATGTGTGGAGACTGCTAATTATCTATTTATAGTGCGCTGGACAGGTAACAAGTAACGTGAAATAGTTAAAGTGGCCAAAAAAAAGAATAACTACACTTCAATTTTAGAAATTTGTAAATATAATGGTAAGGCTTTTTAGCTATCTGTATAATGATTTCATACTTTTGCCTTGAGAACTACTTGAACCCAGAAAGAGATATAAGAATAGGGTAGACACCCTCAACACTTCAACAACCACTGATGTGAGCCTTTATTTGCAAGCTATCTAGGACTCTTGTGACTCATTCAATCATGTTCTTTGGTGTGACAACCCAAAGCTGAATGCAAAAAAAGTGCTAAAATCATTAACTTTCATAAAATGATACTTAACCTTCAATGTGATTGACACAAATATAACAAGTAAATTACCCTGGAATATGTGGGAAACACAAACATCAATATAATTAAGCAAAATCCTCAAAGGAATTCTCCCTGGTAAAATATGCATTGCATGTCACCCTTAACCCCTTAATGACAATTGCCGGTCCTGGCACGACACGGAAAAGCATATGCTGTACGACAATTGACGTGCCAGGACCGGCACGTCTTTAAACGGGTGCAGAAAGCGATCTGTTTTCGCTTTCTGCACCCAAAAAAAGTTGCTGAATGCCTCGACCTCGAGGCATTCAGCAACGCCGCGATCGGAACGAAGGGGCCATCTCTGGCCCCTCCACGGGGCGTCAACATCCGCCATACTTTGTATGGCGGCGGACGCCCATTTTAAAAGCGTTTAGGAGGCGATCAACGATCGCCTCCTAAACTTAAATGGTGTCGCTGGAATGCCTCGATCAGGAGGCATCCAGCGACACCAAACACTTACCTTTCGATGGGCTGTGACCGTTCTGGAGAGCGGTCACAGCCGCAGCTGCCGATGATCTTCGCCATCAAGCAAGATGGCCGCTGCCCTGTAACAGGAACCAACAAATTTTAAAAGTTCGCTAGATGGTCCAGACCATCTAGAGAACTTTGGCTCCACTTGCAGGTTGAATACAGGTACTGCATTCACCATGCAAGTCAATGGAACCCAGCTTTCTAATCACAGTGTGATTAGTAAAAATAAATTAAAAAATAAAATAAAATAATAATTAGAAAAAAAAATAGTAAAAAACTAGTAAAATGTAAAAATCATTTCCCACTGATGTCACTATCAGGGGAACCTCCAAGTTGAAAAAAAATGTTAAATTTTTTTTTTTTAAAAGACAAAAAAAAAATATATATATATAAAAAATATATTTTTGTGAGCAAGTCCTAAAATTAGCATATTAGCTTAAAACAATTCTCACATGGAAAGAGTTAAAATACTGGCATATTAAATGCCCGTGGGGTGTCTACTTTAAAAAAAGGTATGATTTGATGGGGTAAATTGAATTGGCCAGGTTCAACAACGTCCCAATTAACACCGGGGGAAGGATGGCCACACACCTAATTTCCAATTAGAAAAATGCACACGTACCAAATGTGGCCTTTTAGTTCCCACAAAAATGACACACCCATGCATGTGGGGTATCACTGTGCTCAGGAGATGTTGCTGAACACATTATGGGGTGTCGTGTGACAGCGGCATATACCAGGAGCTGTAAATTCATACATAAAGTAGGTGTGTGTGGGAAAAATACACACAAAAATACTACTGCAAACTTTGAAAACATGCTGGTGGTAAAATGTGTGCATGCAAAGAGTTAAAATACCAGCATTTAAAATACCCTGGGGTGTCTAGTTTTGAAAAATATATGGTTTTGTTGGGCACACTGAAATGGCCCGGCTCAAAGATGTACCAAATAGGGCATAGGCAGTGGATCCCCAAATGCCAAAGTTCAACATTGAAAAATGCGCATGCCCCAAATGTGGCCCTTTTGCCCCCAAACAGCCAGGCAAAATCATTCATGTGAGGTATCGCTGTACTCAGGATATGTTGCTAAACACATATTGGGGTGTTTTATGATAGTGACATATACCAGAACCTGTTTATTCATACCTAAAGTAAAATGTGTGTGAAAAAACAAATGCAAAAAAAATGACTACCATAAAGTTTGACAAAGGCTGATGGTAGAATTAGTGCTTGGAAAGGGTTAAAATACTAGCATTTGGAATACCCTGGGCTGTCTAGTTTTCAAAAATATATGATTTGATGGGGTAAATTGCATTGGCCGGGTTCAAAGATACCCGAAATGGCACATGAGGGGAAGAATTACCAGATTTGGAAAAAATGGCTTTGAAATAGCAAAACGCTACCTGTACTTATTGCCCCATAATGGGTAGAAAAAAGCAAAAAAACATAAAAACATTGGGTATTTCTAAACTCAGGACAAATAGTAGAATCTATTTAGCAGGTTTTTTCATTACCTTTTATAGATGAGTAAAAGATTTTTCAACTAAAAGTTAGAAACAGTCATTTTTTTCTAAATTCTTCACCATATTTTATACTTTTTTTAGTAGTAAATAATATGATACAATCAAAACAATGTCATCTAAAGAAAGCCCTTCTTGTCCTGAAAAAAACAATATCTAATGTGTGTGGGTTCAGTAAACGGGAAAGAAGAAAATTACAGCTAAACACAAGCAGCGCAGAAATGTTAAAAAGGCCATTGTCACGAAGGGTACAAAAAGTAAAATCAGCCTTTGTCACGAAGGGGTTAAAGGGACATTCCAGTTTCTCAGGCTGTCCCCTAAACAATGCATATAAAAGTACTTTGTAGTAGAGGACTGCACTGGGAGGCGGGACCCGCCAAAAAACTTGCGGGCGGTCTTGCTGCGGGTGGGAGCGGGCGGTCAGGCACTGTACCTGTGGGTCCCGGTAATCCCGCGCAGTCCCGCAAGGATGCCTTCTCGCTGCGCCATAACAGTGTCTCCTATCTTGCTCCGCCCAGGAACAAGGCGGAGTCACGTGATGTGACGTCACTTCCTGTGACTCCGCCTTGTTCCTGGGCGGAGCAAGAGAAGAGACGCTGTGAGGGAACAACTTGCGGGACTGCGTGGGAAATCAGGTAAGGAGGCGGGCGTGATTGGCCACAAATGTGGCGGGAGCGGCCACAAATGTGGCGGGAGCGGAACACCCACATTGCGGGAGCGGGATTAAAAAAGCAGTCCCGCGCAGGGCTCTACTTTGTAGCACTTAGTGTGCTTTGTTTAATGAAGGGAATGTACTTTCCTTAGGGAGAAGCAGCAGCTTCCTCGTCCCCTGTGTTCTGATGATTTGCACCACTGATTGGCTCTTTAAAGCAGCCAATCCGTGATAAGAAAGTGCTCCTGTTAAAATTAATTGGCGTAGTTTCCATGCATGTTGTCTCAAGATGCAGCCCCCACCCAGAGCATTTCCTAAAGTTGACTGGCAGTAAGTATTTCATGTGTAAGAAGAATGACAGGTATGGAATCCCTCCATGCATTTGCAAGGATTTGGGAGGGGGGGTTAGTGAGTGTGCCTTCTTGAGTTCTGAGCACTAGGCAGATGTATATTTCCTACCACTGGCATTTAAGGAGACGTATAACATATAGTTTGCACTAAAGGTTTTCTCTAGAGCTGTTAATTACCCCTGTAGCTCACACTGTATTTGCTGCTGTTGCAGTAGCTCGGAGGCATGGGGCAGCTGCAAATTTATTCAAATAATGTTTAAATTAGGGTTGCCACCCATTCAGATTTTCAGACCAGTTTCTGTCAGTCCCCTCTTCATGTTCAGTAATGTCAGTCCTGTGGTGGCAATAAGTGACTTGAGACTTTCAGACCTCCCCTTTTTCATACTTATTTGTTTTCTAGTTGACCAACAATGTTACGACACACTAACCGGACTTCGTGAACTTCCTTTCCTTGAAGAGGACATTTTGAAGGTGTTTGAAAGTAAGTGCAACTATATATATATATCCCAATCTCTAGTTGGTCAAACAGGCTTAGTTAACCAGCCATCATATGCAGTGTCTGTGTGTCTCTCTCTAGCTGTACATCTCTCCTTGTATATGATATACTTGCCTCCAGTCAGCTTCAGCACTTAATTGGTGAACTCTGCGGACTGGGGTCCATTTAGACCCCAATGTACATGTATGACAAGCACTCACACTGATTTAAAATAGGAGTGCTTTGCTGCTGCTGACTTGAGGTAGCTAGTGGCAAGAAATGTTGGCCCATGGAAGAGGTCGGGTAAGGGCTTTATTTCTTTGAATAATGCGTATCACAGTATTATTTCAATACAGGTAATAGAAGTGGATGTTATGATAGTGTGTTTTGTATGTATTCCATAAATCTGATGCTGGATTTGAGGTTGAATAGATTTCATGTTATGTATGCTTGTATGTGTGTATATTATTTTACACCTGCTCCCGATTTTCTGCTTATATGTTGGCAATGTTCTCATAAAGAACAGATTGTATAGCTTTAACAGTTAAAAATCCAATTCTTTGGAAACAGGTTGGAAATGGAATGAAGTGCTGGAATACGGTTGATTAGTTTCTGTGGACCTTTGGACACTATCCATGGTCAAAATAAACAAAACCATTTCCTTGTTTGTTTTTGCTTGGTGATGAGCATAAAATAAATCAAACATACTTTCTGCAAAATTACACCTTTCTATAGCGCTCTTAAACTAGACAGGGACATTACACTGAGTGATTATTTTTATGGCTGTATTAGTCTCTCTTTGAAATGGGTAGCAGACCCCATTTTTCTGCTCACTCAATATAATTAGTTTCTCCTGAAAGCAAAACAGATATCGGTATTTCCTTCCTGGAGGACACTTTTTCTAAATAAATGTTTGTTTCTAAAGCTTTTTGTTTTTTTTTCCTTGCCATTTAAGGTTTATCTAAACATAGCAGTGTTGCCGCTATTAAAATAGAGTAAACGTAAGGTAGGGAAGATATATTTTCTAAAGCTAATAATAATAAAATTTATTTAATAAGTGTGTTGAGAATATACAGAGGTAGGTACACACACACACGCATGTATATATTCTCTTATCTGTCTATAGGTAAAATTATATAGGGTATAATATATATGAAAGTATGTATATGTTTATAATATAAATAGTCACAGATTATTTGTCTCAATTTTTAGTCAATCCAAACTTGAAGAGAAAACGTAAACCAAGAAGACTCTGGTATAGAAGAAGAAGCAAAAGAAGAGTTAGATTTCAGCCTAACAAAAGAAATGAAGAAAAGGGAAATGAGAATGAACCTGAAGCAGGCAAAACAAGGTTGTGTGAATGTATACCATCAGAAGAACAGTTACACGAGGCCAAAAGTAGCAATGACATAAGAATGCAACAGGTAGGTGATGTGCCCTGTAACAAATGCCAGCATGATGACAACGTAGAGAACAAAGGTTCAAGTCAAGTTATTGCAGTGGAGGAAAAAGCTAATGAGGCTCAGGACAAGCCGCAGCCAGAGACTATTAAAGAGCCTTGTCCGAATATCGAAGGTGAAGGAAAACCCTGTACATTAGAAGAATCCTCTGAACACGTTAAGGCACTACAAAAACATCAAGACTGTGTCAAGTCTCACACGTGTGAAAGTTGCGACAAACCTGCATTGCGTAACGATTCTTATCCCAAAGAGGAAAGTGAAGCAGATGATTTAACAAAAGCATGCCACTGTGCGACGAGTACAGACACTTCTAAAGAAGAGAAATCATCAGAGGTCCACAAAAGTTCTAATAGTGATAGACGACCACGTCCAAATTATTTCGTTGCTATTCCAATAACTAATGATCAGGTATTCATTTTTATTTTATTTTTTTGGGGGGGGGGGGTTGACTATTAAGTCGGTAACCTTGACAAAGCTTTTGAGTCATTGGGGTTTGGAGGAATTTTCCGTGGTTCAGGTTCCTGTTTTCAGTTGGTTAGTATAAAATACTGTATAAATATAAAACCTATAAATCAGCTGATTAACAAAAAAAAAACCTCTTGAACATTGTAAATGTGGAACGGTCTATGAATTGATTTATCATCGGAGAAGTTCATCTTCTGATTATAATTGCAAACGTTTTCTTGTGAGAAGTCAATTTTAAAAGTATGCATTCCCCTCTCCTCAGTTGAACAATAGTTTTTTTTTTTCCCATGTGTTTTAATTTTTCCCTACAAATACCAAGCTTTTCTCTTCATTCTGTTAATGTGACCACATAATATGAGAATCCTTTTATTTCAGGCACGTACCGTGAGCTTTTGTCTAAGCTTTTGCCGTTTTAATTGTTAGGAATGAGAAGGTTAGGGCATTAAGGAGTTGAAAATGAAACTTGCATGCAAAATCATACTCGCTAGTTGGCAACTCTCCTCCAGTGCACACATCACAAAGACCATAATTAATTTCCGTAATACAGGTACAAGTTTAGGGTGCCTATTTCTGTCACAGCATATTATATGCGGTTTCCTTGTCCTAACAATGCATGTCTAATTACGTAAAAAAAGAACTTCTAACGGATGATAGTTATGACAACACATTGACTAAACTGGCTTTGCAGACAAAATAAGGTACATGCTGAACCCCAAACATCCCATCCAAATTAACCCATTTCAGGCTATCCTGTTAATGGTCTCCCTGTCTATTGCCCTAGTACTAAAACACCTTGTCTGATATTTCAGGATTCAAGGAACCTTAACAATAATGCTGTGTCAAACTAATTAATTTTCAATGTTGTCATTCCTGTCAACCTATGAGCACATGCTTAATTATATTGTTTCAGGTAAAAGTCTTAATGCCACTTACTTTGTAACATTCGTTCTTTGGTGATATTTACTAATTCATGCCAGTAATATTTCACCAAAGCCCTGCACGAAATAAGCAATAGTGAGTATCTCATCTGTTTAAACCAAAAAGGATACTATTTTATAATAATGTGACATCTGAGAGTCGTGTGGGTTTTTCTTATTTATAATTTATAAGGTGTTATGGAAGAACATAAGTATAAAGGAGAATACTTGAATGGAACATTGGGTACCATCTGTTAAAAGCATTCCAGCTCATGGTACCTGTACTTTGTTACCTGTCTAATGGCAAAGGTGGTACTTCTATTTTGAAAAGAATCAGGTAGCCCAAAGCCAGTTAAAAAAAACAAACTAATTCTTAACTAGTTCATCCCCCTTTTTAAAATAAGTCTGAATGCTCCCATTCAATTTTATTATGTGAAATGGCTTTCACGTGTCTCCTGTTATACAGATTGATATGTAGACCTTTACTAACATATAGCTTTATTTCAATACGTCAGATTATGAATATATTATTTGCCTCCGCCTCATTTGCTTTTAATGTTTTTATTTCATAACAAAATAAGTGTGTGTGAAATATATGTATAACACAAAATGTCTTAAGACCATGCCATAGGGATTCTCACCTGCTGGCTGGCTATCTGGATTACTGTCCTGCTAGGCCTCTGTTATGACCACATAACCTTAGCAAAGCAGGCATTGAGCATGCACATGGCGGGTCTCAATGAAAGTGCGAAATGTGCAAATCTGATATCCCAATGCTACCATGTCATGGAGGGATGGGTGACGTATCCCATGCAAACATATTGGAACAGAGTGTTTGTTTTTCATTGTTTCAGTAATTTCAAGATCTATTTATTGATCATGATTAGCTCTTCAACTTGGCTTTGTGGCTGCACTTATGGAACATCTGTGCGTAATCACCATCTTGAACAGAGAATTGATTGGAGTTTACATTTCTTATACTTGAAATTGCTAGGGTTTTAAAGGAAAAGGCTGAGGTTTTATGGCATCGCATAATCATTGCTTTAAGTTTACCAGCTGCACAGATTTAAAACATTAGATTTTTATTTTTTTATTTTATTTTAAATGTGCGTAGGTCACTCAAACAGCGCCAGTTTGTCTATTAGGAATGTGTTTTGAAACCTGTGTACCTCTTACTTAATTTTCAAGATTATAGATTGCCTCTTTATATAGGACAAAATACCATACAGCATTGTGCTCAGGATTTAAACATTTTATCATTATGACAAGTAAACTGTCAGGAGAAAGTAAGAGAGGAACCTCATACTTGTTGGGTTTTACCTTGCTCTTCTTTCTGTAGACCAGGCATCCAGTGAAAGTAGGGAAGCCACTTCCATGTTTTTTTGGCTGATGGGGATCTAATCCTTCAGCATTTGAAAGAAAACTTGTTCTATTAAAGAACATCTGAAATGTAGTTGCTCTTCTCTTGACTGTTATCACAGATGCAATGAATTGAATAACCACATAGAAATATTTCTATGATGTAATGAACCATTAAGTCAAAAACTAACTTTTTATTGATAAAACTTAACACATGCAAACAAATCAATGACCTACACAATTATTTTAAACCAACAAAAGACACATTATGGCTAAATGTGCATAATATAAGACCTATTTTTTTTTTTATTTTTTTTTACATTATCTTAAATTAAAAAATAAATGAAATCCAAATTGTGTCAACGTTTTATACCCTTTAAGGTTTTGGGAAATTATGCCACAATGTTCATCTATAAAATACATGTTGTTATTTCAACTGGTACATTCCAAATGATGAGGTTGAAAAGTCGATAGATCACCCCCCCCCAAAAAACTTTGTGCATAGAACTTTACAAAAAACTTCATGTGATGAAGCTCCCTCTGCTGGGTTGAATGAAAATATTTCCAGTTCTTAAAGAAGAGAAAAGAACCTCATTGTCATTGAAGCATATTTGTAATACGAGGATCATTGGACAGAAAAGTCTGGTTGGTTGTTTAATATACTTGGTGCTGGTTTTAAGTTTATAAAATCTTAATGACTTCTGTCAATGATGAATAGATTTAGAATGTATTAATTAAAGGCTGCCTTGTGATAAAACATCTTAAAAACCTTGTTGGCAAAATGAAGTGTGTGTGTATATGTATATATAATTATTTTACTTTTTTTAAACTATAACGCATGACACGAAACGTCAGAATATTTTAACTAGTATTTAATGTTGCGAGAAGGGTCTTACACACACACACTATATTCTTTAATGCCAATTTGTGAATAAGACTTTAACCCCTTGATGACAATTGCCAGTTCGGGCACGTCACCGAAACTCAAGTTGTTAACGACAATTGACGTCTTTAAACGGGTGCAGAAAGCGATCTATTTTCGCTTTCTGCACCGAAACGGCGTTGCTTTAATGCCTCGACCTCGAGGCATTCAGCAACGCCATGATCGGCACAAAGGGGCCATCTCTGGCCCTTCCCCGGGGCGTCAACATCCGCCATACTTTGTATGGATGCCCGTTTTTAAAAGCGTTTAGGAGGCGATCAACGATCGCCTCCTAAACTTAAATGGTGTCGCTGGAATGCCTCGCTCAGGAGGCATCCAGCGACACCAAACACTTACCTTGGGATGGACTGTGATCTTCCGGGCGGCCCGGGAGAAAACAATAAAGACGAAAAAGTTCGCTAGACGGTCTCCAGACCCTCTAGAGAACTCTGGCTCCACTTGCAGGTTGAATACAGGTACTGCATTCAACCATGCAAGTCAATGGAGCTCAGCTTTCTAATCACAGTGTGATTAGTAAAAATAATTATAAATAATAGTAAAAAAAACAGTAAAATGTAAAAATAATTTCCCACTGATGTCACTATCAGGGGAACCTTCAAGTTGAAAAAAAATGTTAATTTTGTTTTAAAAAAAAAAAAGGCAAAAAATAAAATAAAAATATATATAATTTTTTTGTGAGCAAGTTCTAAAATTAGCATATTAGCTTAAAACAATTCTCGCATGGAAAGAGTTAAAATACTGGCATATTAAATGCCCATGGGGTGTCTACTTTAAAAAAAATAAATGTATGATTTGATGGGGTAAATTGAATTGGCCGGGTTCAACAAGGTCCGAATTAACACGGGGGAAGGATGGCCACACATCTAAGTATCACTGTACTCAGGAGATGTTGCTGAACACACGTGTGATAGCGGCATATACCAGGAGCTATAAATTCATACATAAAGTAGGTGTGTGGGGGAAAAATACACACACAAAAATACCACTACAAACTTTGAAAAAATGCTGGTGGTAAAATGTGTGCATGCAAAGAGTTAAAATACCAGCATTTAAAATACCCTGTGGTGTCTAGTTTTCAAAAATATATGGTTTTGTTGGGCACACTGAAATGGCCCGGCTCAAAGATGTACCAAATAGGGCATGGGCAGTGGATCCCCAAATGCCAAAGTTCAACATTGAAAAATGTGCATGCCCCAAATGTGGCCCTTTTGCCCCCAAACAGCCAGGCAAAATCATTCATGTGAGGTATCTCTGTACTCAGGAGATGTTGCTAAACACATATTGGGGTGTTTTATGATAGTGACATATACCAGAACCTGTTTATTCATACCTGAAGTAAAATGTTTGTGAAAAAGCAAATGCAAAAAAATTACTATCATAAAGTTTGACAAAGGCTGATGGTAGAATTAGTGCTTGGAAAGGGTTAAAATACTAGCATTTGGAATACCCTGGGCTGTCTAGTTTTCAAAAATATATGACTTGATGGGGTAAATTGCATTGGCTGGGGTCAAAGATACCCGAAATGGCACATGGGGGGAAGAATTTACCAGATTTGGAAAAAATGGCTTTGAAATAGCAAAACGCTACCTGTACTTATTGCTCCATAACGTGCAGAAAAAAGCAAAAAAAACATAAAAACATTGGGTATTTCTAAACTCAGGACAAATAGTAGAATCTATTTAGCAGGTTTTTTTATTACCTTTTATAGATGAGTAAAAGATTTTTCAACTAAAAGTTAGAAACAGTCATTTTTTTTCTAAATGTTTCACCATATTTTATACTTTTTTTAATAGTAAGTAATATGATACAATCAAAACTAAACACGAGCCGCGCAGAAATGTCACGAAGGGTACAAAAAATAAAATCGGCCTTTGTCACGAAGCGGTTAAAGAATGTTGTGTTTTGTTTTTTTTGATTGGACGTCCAGATAAATAAGATTAAATACCTGCCAAATGGGACAATCCATTGACGGCTTCAATCTTTAGATTTCCGTTGACTACTTAATAACTTAATTTAGGAATTATCTATTTTGAGGTATTTTAAGACCAATGAATACAAATTTGCAATATTTTACATTTAAACATTGTCTCCCTCCTCCTTAGATTTTGGATGTGATTGAAGATGTTCAAGAGCATATAGTGCTGAAGGAAGCTAAGCTCTTAAGAGCTCTTATACCAGCTGAAAAAGTGCATATCACAATACTTGTGGCTAATTTGCGCGATGAGGAAGAAATTAAAAAGTAAGAACTTAATCACTATAAATAGCGTACTGCTTTACAATGCTGTTGTAATAGATATCAATACTCTTGTTTATTGCTTGGATGGGTTTAAACTATAGATCTACTACTAGGTCATCTACAGGTAGATCAAGATGACTTGAAGGCAACAGTCCCAGTTTTTTGCGTTTGGATGCACAAGGGTCATAAACACTTGCTCACCAGCACACTTTGTTTTAGGACTTGTTGAAGCTTTAACCATGCTTCTGTGTAACTAGACTACAGTGTGTAAACGAGTTATAAAAGTTCTTTGTATCCAAATTTGCCATAAATCAAAAATATATATATATATATATATATATATATATATATATATATATATATTTTTTCTCCTTCACATAAGTTGTAGTAATTAAGAATGTTAACAGAAAATGTTTGCACATTATTGAGTATTTTACCAATAATAATAAAACAATGGAAAGCCAGTACTGAATTTCCTTGGTTAGTAAAACAGGGTGCCCCCAGCCCACGTTACCCCCACAATCAATGTGACTGATCTCCCCTCCGAAAAGCAACATGATCGGATATTATTTGGAGGATCGGCAGCAAGTTAAAATTTTAGGGGACCGCAGTCCGTTTGCGAGCCGCCCGTGAGTTCCAGGCAAATTTTACAATCTCCCGGTCAAGCACTGCAAGTGTCAGCAGCTGTAGATGGTGGCACTAGACCGCTCAGAATGGAAAGGAAACCATAAAATACTCCAGCAGTCAGGGATTTGAATGCAATCACAAAAGTCATCACACGGGGTAATTATAGCAAATAAAATTGAAATACGACCAGTATCCAAGTTTGTCCCGTTACAAGCCCCATTTATAATCTCCTTTACCCACATAGTTTAGTCCAGGTCAAGTGCAACATAGGTATCATGAATATATGAGGAATAGGGTCTACTCTCTGGGTTTGGCAGATGCCAGGAGAACTGTAACTACTAGAATGCAAAGTGTCTACTGTTTTTATTTATTTATTTATTTTTGGTGGAAGAGAGGTAATGGTCTGGGGCTGTTTTTCAGGGTTTTGGCTAAGCCCCTTAGTTCCAGTGAAGGGTAATGTTAATTCAGTGTTCCTGTTACAACATGACTGTGCGCCTGTGCACAAGCTCCATAAGACGTGTGTGAGTGACCTTAAGGTCACTGAACACCTTTGGGAGGAATTAAGAATGCTTATTGTGAGTCAGGCCTTCTCATCCAACATCCGTGCCTGACCTCACAGATGGTCTTTTGGCTGAATGGGCACAGACTACCGCAGTTACAATCTTGTGGAAAACCTTCACATAATAATTGAGGGTGTTATAGCTGCAAATATAGGTCAGGTGTCTATGTACTTTTGCTTATATAATATAGTGTATATATGGTCAAACAACTTAAGAAACTAGGAAGTGCTCAAGCTGAAAAAGGAACTTGCTTAGTAATGCAATCAACCAATCTATAAAGTACCCAACTTGTTTATGTGCACAAAAAATAAATGTAAACACAAAAGGTTACTTTTCTTGGAAAATGTATTTCTTCCAGAAGAACATTCACTAATTCTTGTAGTTGGTAACCGATATTAATGTTTTTGGGTTTTTTCCCTTTTTTTTCTCTCCACAGGGCTGTTTCTGCATTAATGCAGAGTAAAGTTAAGGTAGAGGACATACTGCAGGGTAAACCACTGAGATTAACATTTAATGGAATTGGCCAGTTTAACAACCAAGTCATATACATAAAAATTACAGAGTGTGAACAGGAACTGCTGAACAAAATTGCTGGTTTGTAATGAAATGTTTTATTGCTACTCGATGTGAAGGAAATGTGTTATTTTTGCAATTCTACAAGTTACCAATTACTCAACATTCAAGGCATGTGATATGTTCTATGTGCAGATAATGTTAATATAAATATATGAAGGTTGAAATTTAACCTGCATGGTCTGAACATAAACGCTGCTATTTAAAATGTGAGTTGCATAGATTTTTTTTTATTTTTTTTCGGTAAATGTGTAATTTTGAAAAATAATTGGCTAGTATGTCTTAACTACCACTTTATTCTTCTTACAGTATAGATGTTCTCTAGATATTTTCCCCAGTAAATACAGATAGGTGACCATAATACCTAATCTGCTTTGTGGGAAACACAAGATGGCCTCAGATAAGGGGCGTTTATGATCCCTTCATGATCTTGTGGGTAAAAATGCAAAAAGTTAAATTATCAATAAATATATTGTAGGCCAAATGATTATATATATATATATATATATGTGTGTGTGTGTGTTTTGTTTGTTTATTTGTTAACCTGAAGCTTCTATGTTTCATTGAACTTTTAGAGGCTATTGTGGCGTGTTTTACTGCAGAGGGTATAGACATTTCTGGGAGTAAGGACTTTAGACCACACCTGACTTTTCTCAAGCTCTCCAAAGCCCCATCACTTAGGAGAAAGGTAAAAAAGTTCAAATATAAATATGTATTTGATTTAATATAATTTTTTCATAGTAAATGTTGAAATCGGTTTCGTCACAGTATTCCATAGCCTAGTGTGACAAGTTTTAATACATGCATGAGACTATCCTAAATACATTGTGATGAGGTTTGAGATTTATACAGCAGGAAAATGGTCAAACTGGGTGAGCCGAATGGCTGGTTCTCTTCTGCCATAAAATTTTATGTTTTGGGGAGTTGGGGAAAATTGGCTAAACTTAACCCAGATGGGAAAAATGCTGCTAATTTAATGGTAATATCATAATCTTATAGAGGTGTATCCTCCCATTCCATATGTTGTAGAAGCTCTAAGTAGAGTTGTGAAGAGGTTTGTTTTTGGTAGGAAAAACCTGGCCATTTACTCTTGTTTGACATAACTATATACATTAATCTTTTTACATCCTCACCCCTCATTTTTTTCCCCCTAATATAAGAACAATGGATAAAGCCTTATATAGCTTTTTTTTTCTATTTCTTTTTTTCTTTCCACTCTCCATTCTTCCACTCATAACTGCCCACAATCACTCGATGAGTGTGATAATTTTATAGAAATATAGGGTGGTTTCTGAATCAGGGCAGGTTAATAAATATATTTTTTGGTATTTTTCTCAATTTTGGAGAGTGGTGCATAATTTATACAAATGAATAAATCTAGCTGTAATCTTGGCAGGGGCACCAACAAATTGATTTTCAGAGCCTGGCTGAATTTGACAGGGTGTTGGAAGTCAAACACGCCTCCACAAACACACCGATCACAATTGTAACAAATAAAATAGAAAACTCTGCACGTGCTTGCCTCAGTGTTTAACCAAATAAGTCTGCTTAATTTACATACACACAAAATCAGCTTTTACAGGTATGTATGTGCATATGCACACATTATATAATCTTTAAGCCCTACTTATTCGGGGGGGGGGGATATATAGTTTGTGTGAATGCAATAAATCTAAAAAATGGAAATAATGGTGGAAGAAAGCAAAAAAAACAAACATAGTTCTGTGGTGTAAAACAGTCCTGATCCCTAAGGGGTTAATATAAAATTTTTGACCTTCATTGAGTAACATCAGAAGTACAATACTAGTCACAATAAAGACTTCAACGCTATATACTTGCAATGATAACAAACAGGCTGTTAAAATGTATACAGTAGGGAACAGAATTACAGCCTAGACTACATCCAACTATAATGGTGCCACCTAGCGGTCACAGTTTTATTTGCGTTTTTATTTTATTTTGGGTTAGTTTTTAACCTTATACCTTACTGCTATAACATAAGGTTGCAATATATGTACCCATAAAACCTTTTTTACTAGTTATTTGTAGAAGATGTAAATGATTTTAATAAAATCTGTTGCAGGTTAGCTTTAAGCATTTGAATATGTAGTGTGGAGGGGAAAAGTGGCTCTCAACAACTGCAGCCAAAAAAGTTTGACAACAGACTACTATGTAAGCAAACTTGCTTCCTGACAAAATAGAGGGCACAATCATGATCTGCTTCTCTATTCTGCACTACAGATTCATAAGTATTAAAAGTGCTCTTGAAGGCACACACCCTATACCTGGGATGCTCCTAAAGGTTTGACCCCACTAAAGAACAAAATCCAAAGCAAATCCAAATCAGCAAGCAAAATACAGGCAACCACTGTGAACAATGCCTTGCATACAAATAATCAGATAAAAGTTGGGACAGAGGCAGAGTAGTGAATGTTGGGTAGGAATATAAATCTAATCAATTACCAATCAGTTTGTAAACATAAAAAGAAAAAAAACCACAAACGTAAGACTACTTTTTTAATTTAGCGGCTTGAAAATTCATCTATGCATGATTTCCATAATGTGTGAAGATTTTTTGTTCTCTGGTGTGGTTTGATGAAAGAAGGAAAAAAAAAGATCTAGGCCAATTTCTCAGCATCTTTCTGTATTGTGCTTCTCATAGGGAGTCAGAAAAATCTGTAGTGACTTGTACAAAGATTATGAAGATCATTTCTTTGGCACTGAAAAATTCACCAGAATTGACCTCTGCTCGATGCATAAGAAGAATAAACAGTCTGGCTACTACTATTGTGAATGTTCAATATTTTTTGATACAATTATGCCATCAGAATCTGGTGAAAAAAAGCAAGATTTGGAAGAGACCGATACAGACAATGTTAAGTCTACAAACGATCATTCTGAAGTACCTTCAAAAGATGAACCAAATCTTCCAGTGATTGATTCTGATTTTTGCGTAGAGAAAGACTCGCTTAAGTCTTTGGATGTTACTGGTGCAGTAACAATAATTAAAGAGAGAGAGACAGATGAAAAGGCTAATGAAGTAGATGTCAACAACTATGATCTATTTCCAACAGAAACAACATTATCAATGCTAACTGATACAAAAAAAATGAAAACGTGACATTTCTATTTTCTCATATGTTAAACTTGCACTCAATGTTTAAATTTGAATGTAGGAGATCTATTACTCAGTTTAGTAAAGAATGCAGACTGAGTAAAGAGGCGACTCTGGAACCTGTATGTCTCCCAGGTGGATAAAATTATCATTCTGTAAATTTTATTTATTGGTAAATTACATAAATTAGCCACTTGTAAAATAATATTGATGTATTAAAGGCAAGTGAGTCAGTTGTTTATATAGAAAACATTTTTTGGACTGATGAATTAATTCACAAAAGAAATTCAACATTTTGCTTTTCCCATATTTATTTCTGCCAATTTTATTTTCTCTCCTGGTAGGAAAGATTTGTCCTACAAGAATTACATTATCCTTTTTCTGCATTGGAGAGGGTAAAACTCCATGATGGGGCCAGCAATATATTGATATGGGAATGAGAAAGGGGCTCCCTAATGATTTCTTTTTTCTTTCTTTTTTCTTCATTTAGTGCATTAGAAAATGTGAACTTTCTTCTTGTAGCACATTCAAAGTTCATAGCAGCGCTTTAGTAACTATTTTTGGTTGTTTGACAAAGTAAATGTAACATTTTGTTAATAAAATTTAATATTGTGAGTTTTAGTTTTTGCAGAATTGAGCCATCACATTTGCTTCCCCTTAAATCTGCTTGTACGAATGCTTTGCTATGGATAAATTAGTAGATTTGTTATATATGAATATTCCACTTCTGTTAATGCATTTTACAAATTTTTTTTATTTTTTTTTAATGTGGTTTTATAAAAGACAAGCCTTCATAATTTGTTTAATATTACCATTAGATGGCACTAATACAAAAATATTGCAAGTTGAATCTGTGGCCATAGCAAAATAAAATCTATTTGCACTTCCTTAACCCTCTTTGGGATAGGGTCTTTTTAAAAATCCAAGGGCCTTTTAACCATGTGTTTTTTGTTAAACCATGATTCCCCTTTTCCATGTTTGATGAACCCACACAGATTATAGTATTGGTTTGGGTATAATGCATAAATTGTTGGTGCTATATAAAAAGATAATATATATTTTTGTTCTTGTAATGGTAGATTTTCTACACAGTTGCTGAGTCTCTCCGGTCTTCCCCAAAGCCCAGGCACACAGTTATACAAGGAAAGCCCGATCATGCGATCAGGCTTCCTCGTATAAAGGTGTGACACTACCTGCACAGAGCCATTACACACACGTAGTCGACAGGGAGACGACCTGATCTCCTGTGTAGCTGCATAGAGACGTCCCTTCTGCTACAACTAAGTCAGGACATGCAGAATGTCATAATAGCCTTCTTGGCGCAGCTTCTAAAGATGTACAGGTACATCCTAAGTGGTGCAAACTGGTTAATTATCATTTATATAGTGCCAACAATTCACGCAGTTACATGCACTGAAAAGGTATGAAAAACTAGCATTTAAACTCTAGGTATAAGACTGAATATGGCAATTCGATTCATTCAGTCTTTTATATTTTAAATAGATGTGTATATAGCTGTGTTAAACAGGCACAACATCCCAACCTGCACGTTTCTTGTTTATTTTAAAGGACACACCAACAATTGTATGTACTCTGATGCATATACAAACAGGCATGTCCCTTGAAATTATCAGTGTCCTCCTTCCAAATGCATGGGTGGGTCTGCAGAATCCTCCTGCATGCATTTGCCCCTCTGCCCTGTGACATTTTCCATGCGGGAGATGTATGTTGAATATATGATACCAAACTGCCCCAACAATGGTTTAGTGAACGTTGCAGGGGGTCTAATGTTCTCTCCCCTGTTTTTTAAAGTAGAAAATCAGTGCATTCTTTTGGTGAGAATGTTATACTGTCTTATTTAAGTACTTTGGGAACAGGAGATCATGCAGCCAGGCTTTTTAATAATTTAGGAATACTGCTTCAATTACCATCCATTAACGTTGTAGAATTTTAGACAGACTGAATCCCACTTATACACTGGATCATAGCTATGTATACACAAGTGAAAAATTATCCTTTTAGTGGTATTAACATATGAAAGCATTCTATATAGTTTCTCAGCCCATTTCCTGTAAAGACATCTGAAATATACATATGTCTGAGTCTTATTGCTGAGTGTTATTTCTATTCCCTTTGCAGCAGCACTAAGTTGCTTTTTGACCTTCTTGAATGTTAAGATCATCTTCAAATCTATATTCCATAGTTGCAGTACTATTTATTTACAGAATTATTCTATCAGATAACTTTTCCATTGAGTGTAGACTAAATACAGTATTTGATGCTGGGACTTTGATTACCCACATAACTATTTTAGGTCTACAGGTTACCATTTGTCAGTGGCGTCTACATTGTGTAAAGCATGCTGTTCTGGTGTCCAAAGAGTTGAATAAATGAATACGGTAAATATTGGATTAAATGTTATAAAAACTAAAGTACTTTATCCACTAGAACAAAAAGTCAATATTTAGCTTATTATAGAGCTTTATTGTTGCTGTCATCTCTTCTAATGCATAGCAATAAAAAAAGGAACTCGACATTCGGGTGTATTCAATAACTGGAAAAGGTTCAATATTGCACTGACATAATTACAGGCCTGGACTGAGGATGCCAACTTTCTGGAAAGGCCACTTGTCACTATTGTTAATGGAATATTTTTATATGCGTACAGAGGGCCTCTATCAGCAACCATCACTCCTATGTTGCAATGGCATGTTGTGTTTGCTAATCGAAGCTTAAGTTTTTAAAACCTAATTGATCATTGGAAATGATTGCAATGGTTACAAATTTTTGAATGGTACTGTATATATTGGGTATTCTATGTCCTGAATACCGCAATACTTTTTCAACTGCTCTTTTCATATAAGAGGCTATTACATTATTACCTGAAAATGAAACTGTCACACCACTAAGGTAGCAGAAATCTCTGGCTTGGTCTAGTAACATTTGTTTACTGAGCAGGCTCACAAATACCTGGGATTTCACATTAAAAGGTCATGCTTTGACATCTGCTGAGTAGTCTTGTGCGTTCGTATTTGGAACAAAATGAAAACTAACACGAATGTTGCATTTTGTTGTTAAAACTGAATAAACTAATATGGCGACAGGTAAACATACATGACAATATTACAAAATTTCTCCTAGCTAATCTCACTGGTCCCTTTCCCCCCCGTGCAAGTCACTGCCTCTAGCCTACCTTGTCTACGTAGCATCGCAGGGGTGAATGGGAATCTGTAGAATCATGCCAGGTGTTAGATGCTCGTACAGCCATTTAACTCCTGGTCTCTCCAAGCCAAGTTTCGGCGTCGGGAGTTAAACGTCCGTACAAGTGATTTTACTGGTCGCCAGCAGGGAGCTCCTTTGGCATCAACCAATGAAGGGCAACTGTTTCTCATTCAAGGAATGATGCGTAGTATAATATAACCTAATATGGGATACGTGATGACATTTTAGACTGTGGTGAACCTTTTTCCATGAAGCAGGTACATATGGTGATAATTATGGGGATTTTTTGGAGACCAAGAATTTAATATTGTTGAAGAGAAGCAGGGCTGGCACTTTCTGGCCCGGGGACCCATGGCCCCAGGTGCCCCTGTCCCGTCCCTGTTACGTCCCATATACTGTTATAGGATGTGAGTGGAAGCATAACCAGGAGCTGAGACTGATTTTTACCAACAGAGGAGAGGCATCGTTAATACCAAAGGGGAGTTTATCATCCTCCAATTGGTTCCCCCTCAGGTTGAGCCCTTGGGTTCAAGTGCCTGTGGGACTTTCTGATCATCCACACGAAACCTCAAGTGTCTTCCTAAATTGGGTAGTTGGTGGAATAGTCAGTGCAGCCAAAAGGTCAGGTAAAATGAATGCCAATAGCCAAGGTCAGGATGCCAGAAGTCAGGTGTCATGGTAAATAAGCAGGGCCAAAAGAGGAGCTAGAAAACCAACAATGCACTGGACACAGGCAGGACCATCCATGGACAAATGCAGGCTGTATGTGCTGGCTAGTTAAAGGCCTCAGATTATGAACAGCTGGGGCTGATACTCCACAAGTGTGGGATCCATTAGCCAATACTTATACATACATACATACATACATACATACATACATACATACACACTTCATTACCTCACTCGCTGCTTAGGAGCAGTCTCGCTTTTACCACACTGTAAGTGTTACGTGTTACCCTGCTCTGTTCCTGCCTTCCCTAGGGCCAGCCCACCCCTGACCAGAAGAAATGAACCATGCCAATTTTGCTGAAGAGCTAGCTTGAGAAAAAGTAAAAAAATAAAATAAATGCTATAGATGTGCATTGAATACAGAGGATATACCCTTGTATTATTGTGTAATGTTTGATGCACGTTCCCATAATATGGAAGAACCTTGTTTTTTAAGCCAATCAGTGATGCTTTCCCGTTTTGTATAATGTCAGATATTAATTTCTGCATGATGAATCCACTTTCTACTAAATAAATATGTGTATAGAAATGTGATACAAGTCCTGTGTTTTAATTATGTTTGAAAATAGTTTTAAAAATGTCTCTTGAGAAAGGGAAAATTTTGTCTTCCTTATACTCCTTAAGGAATTCTCTGACGAGCAGTCAGAGTAAAAATACTTAGTTATTTCTATATTTCTCAGCAAGACTCTCTCTTAAGAGCAATTATACTAGCCACTAAGGAAATTAAATTGCTAATTTTGACTTTGAATTAGAATAAAGAGAGTTTATATTCTTCTGACCTGCATAATTGATCATTTTTACAATTAACTAGTTCATTGCCATTGACCCAATCTCTTGTATTTTCATCCAATCAGAATATTATGAGGGTGTAAGTATGTGTGTATAATATATGTATGCACTTTTAATGGTGAAAAGTGGTCTTGTCATCAATCAATCCGCAGGAACATTTTGTTGATATGTTGAGAAGACCACTTATCATGTGGTCACTTTTTATATATAAAACCTTTGTAATGAGAAACAACTGTCAGTTTGCATTCAATTTTACAAACAACTTAGTCTCACAATTTTTGTTTTTAATTTATGTAAACCAGAAATGGTTAGTTTGGTTCTGCTTTTTTTTTTCCTCTACAAATGCCGTCCTGAAACGGGTATGTTGCAAATTGCAAATATTATAGTTCTACTTTCTCCTATTCTATAAAACTATCAAAAACAATAAATCACACAAATAAAAGGATGTCATTTCAGATAACACTGTTTATGGTTTAAACCTATAAATTCTTTATAAACACAAAATTTAATTTTAGCCTTTATAAATGTGTGGTTAAAGTTTATCCTAAGTGTCTCCTGGTTTTTCAACAATCACTTGTGTTTTATAAACCAGGGAGACAAGACAGTCATTAATGGAAATTTTATTTGAATATCCTGCTTAAGAATTTGTATGATATAAATATTTCCTTTTGGGACTAGGTAACGTTTGTGTCTTGTTGCCTCTTTTCATATATCTAGACCATCAAACAACGACTGTAATATTATGAAAAGTATAAACTAAAGTGATGAGTGCCATACAGAACTAAACTATTCATCCATCACAGTGGTTTTTAGTGTGTTTAATTTTTATTTTATATATGGGTTAATATGGAAGCTATCATTACTCATGCTCTGGTATTATACACACTATCGCTAAAGAGGGATATACCTACAAGAGTTTATATATCCCCACATTTTCTTAATAGCAAAAGCTATTTTTCCATTGGTTGCAAAGGCATCATGGATTTAATCTAATGCTTAGTCCTTGCTTCCCTACAAATAAATTTTTTTTTCTGCTATAAGTAATATTTTGTCCACTATCGGTCTCAGACCTTAATCCGTGTTATCTACTTCTGCAGACAGGATCATTAGCATCATACATGGGAACTTTCTAAATGTACCGACACTGAAACTCTTGAAATATTAACCCTTTAATAGCCCATTGTGAAGATTTAGTGTAGTAACTCACCAAATGGCTTTAATATCTGCCCTCATGGAAACCTTGACTTGCGTCGCCTGCATTCAAGCAGGGTTATTGTCCAAAACATATTGGTAGCAAAAGCACCAATTGAGAGTCTTCTGATCTGATCATAGCATTGTTGAATAGGAAGAATTAAGCTCCACACTGTGTGACTCTGAAAATCTGCCCCTTCACCCGGAGACCCTAAGAATGGGGCAGACCTTGAGAGTTCCCAAGTATGATTGGCATCTTTACAAAAGTTGGCATTCAGTGTATAAATATGGCGGAAAATGAACTTTCATCTGCTTAATGGCTTTAGTATGTAATGGTTTCATTATGTTAGTAGTGACTTACGTATGTTAAGATGTTAAGCCTCCTTCCCTTTATGTTAAGCATTATACTAATAGTCAGGGGCGTACCTAGAGTATTTGGCACCTGGGGCGGATCCTGTATGTGGCACCCCCCCCACACACACACTCTAAAACTGCATAGCTTCTATCTTTATACGGGTGCAGACACTGAAGGTGGTACAGCATTACTGTTATCATTATATACTGAGGCAGACATTGACGGTGGTACAGCATAACACCTATCACTATATACTGAGGCAGACATTGACGGTGGTACAGCATAACACCTACCACTATATACTGAGGCAGACAATGACGGTGCTACAGCATAACACCTATCACTATATACAGAGGCAGACATTGATGGTGGTACAGCGTAATACCTATCACTATACATTGAGCCAGACATTAACAATAGTGCAGCATAACTCCTATCACTATATACTAAGCCAAACATTGATGTGGTGTAGGCCTACCACTTCACTGTCTGGCTTAGTAGTAGGGATGCACCAAAACGAATTCTGGACTGAAACTGAAAATGCGGCATTTACCTGTCCAAAACCGAATATGACTCCTCACCATAAAAAAAAAATCTCTCACTTTTATTTAAAGGTAAGTAAAACACCAAAATAGGACAAAAAAATTAAATAACAATATTAATATATATATATATATATATATATATATATATAATTAACAGCAATCACACTCCTATCATGCCCAGGCATACCCAGATTCCAGCATGTACTAGCTGACTTGGCATGATAGGAGTATGATTGCTAACATTAATGCATTCTCACAAACTCATTAATTATATCCCTCATTCAGACAATTCATCCATTCTCTCGCTCATTCTCACAATGCATTCACACATTCATTTATTCTCTCACTCATTCTCACTGTTTATTTATTCCAATATACTTTCTACCCCCCCCCCCGTCTCACTGTCTACCCCCCTCCCTTCTTACTTTAACTGAATGCTTTCCTACCTTTCCTCTGTTTCTTTTCTCCTTTTAGCAGTCAGCTCCTTTTCCTCTTCTTCTGTTTTCTTCCGTCTTCTTCCGGTTCAGAGGGCACGGACGGCGGTGGGCGCGGCTTCAGTGTTGTGCGCCAGGATCTGACACGAAACCCCTGCGCACAGCAGCAGTTGCCGCGCACGTCGCAAGGGAGCGGTATCGGATGTCTTTAACAGACCTCCGGCTCCCTTGAGTGATTTGAAGCCGGTTAAAGGGAGATCCTTGATCTCCCCAACCGAGCCTGCTCCTCCAGCGGCGGACATTACCGCCCCCCGCTAGGTACGCTACTGCTAATAGTACTAGGTCTTCCTTCTCTAAGACACCTTATATGGAATTTTCACATTTTCCAACTTTAATTCCACATAGATTTTGCTTACTGAGTATATAACACATGCCATGTGACAGTATTATTCCCATTTACATTCAACGGGCCTGTTTTATGCTACAAATCAACTCTCATTCCTGTCAACCCTGATAAAATAACATCTGTTGAAAGACTGAAAAGTGTGAAGAGATGCAAATGTAATTTTCACTTCAGATAACCATGTGGCAATTGTATAACATGGAGTCATTTGGGAACTTCACACCAGAGGGAAATGTATACAGGATGCAGCTTTCTTTACCAACTCCTGATTATATTTTCAATGACAATAGATGTATTTGTCAATCTATCTGGTGTTTGAAAAGAAGCAGCAGTCCTTTTTACATTTGTATTCTGTTGCCTTGATAACCAGGGTGTTTTGCATCCAGATGTATTATATTGCTACCATTATACCTGGGTACTCTCCGGGGTTTGCTTGGAGACTCCTGGAGAAGGGCTGCTTACGAGAGCGGTGTTCTGATACGCCTCACTCCACACCTAACACCAGCGTATGTCAACAGGACCGTCCGTGACATTGGGACTTCCTGCTCACATCCTGCAAATTTCCCAGGTATGTTACCACCATGCCATCTGACACTCACAATTACTACGGCCATACTTGCCAACCAGGGGAGGGCTACCACACTGCCCCCTGACCCTTACCATTACTATTACACAAACACTACCATGCTTACATAATAGCACAAAAAACAGTAACACACACGCTCATTGTAACACACATAGAAACGCAAACCATATATAGAGCCAAGAGGCCAAACATTAGGGCATCTGTGAAGACTAGAAACTGTTTAGAGAAGTCAGGGGCAGCCAGGGCAGGTACCTTCCCTGATGGTTCCTTTAGCTTATGGAAAGCTTCAACACACTCAGGGGGGGAATAGGATCTGTGTGGGAAGTGCTTTCTTAGTCAAATCAGTCAGGGGTTTAGCTATCTGGCTGTAGCGTGGGACAAATATACGGCAGTATCCTTTTGTCCCTAGGAAAGCCAACACTTGTTTCTTGCGAGGAACGGTTAAGGATAGCCTCTACCTTTAACAGGTTCTGGTCACTTTATCCCACACACCACCCAATGTCCCAAGTACTGGACATCAGCCATTTCTATTTGACACTTGTCAGGCGTCTGGATTGGATCCAACACTTTCCCCAAGTGACAGAGGTGGTTATCCCAAGTGTGGCTAAACATTTTAATGTCATCTAGGTAGGCCCAGGCAAAATCATGTAAACCATACAGAATAAAATCAACAAGCTGCTGAAAAGGATCTGTTTTCTCATTGTTTGGGTACTAGGTCTACAGGAGATGCTCAGGGACTGTGAGATGGTTCAATCACCACTAGAGAAAACATCTCATCGAACTCCTTCATGCCTTCACGTACTGCCTATGGCACTTGATAGGCTGGTTGATGAAGGGGCCGTTGGCCAGGAGTTTCTACCGGGTTCTAACCCAAGGATGTGACACCAGGTAGGACCATAAACATTTTACCCCATTGTCTCAACACTTGCAACACCTGCTTTTTCTTCCCCTTGCTCTTAACTGGGTGCTTATCAGTAACTGTTCTAGACAACTGTTCCCTGGGTAGCATCTAGAAGATCAGGTAACAGACAGCCCTCTGATTCTTTAGTCATTGGCGCTCAAAACGATGTCACCTCCTCGCATCACTAAGATGTTTCAGCTATATAGCTGATTGCTACTTATTCCTCTTAGTTTGCTGTAAAACAAGAACTTTATGTCCGACTTGGAATCCACAATTCTGGGCTCGATGATTGTACCAGGGCTTCTACTTGGTTTGAGCTAATCAGAGATTTTAGCCCCATGAAGCTTTCCAATTTCTCCCTAAGCTCTAGTATGTAAAGTATAATAGGGTTTCCTCCTGCACACATTTTCCCTCCCAGTATTCCTTTAATAAGTCTAATGGCCCTCGCACGTTCCTGCTGTATAGGAGCTCAAAGGGAGAGAACTCTGCATATCGACCGGTGCCACAGGAGTCTACAAACAGGAGATGAGGTGGAAATCTTTTCCAAGCAGTATGGGTAGCCACAAAAGTCCAGAGCATCTGTTTTAGGGTTCCATTGAAACGTTTACAGAGACCATTGGTCTGGAGGTGACATTGCAAACTTCTAATGATTAACCTTACTTCTGACCTGCCCACTTTTTATGAATAAGCTACAATGCTATGCCGTGGAGCAGAGCCAAGTATCTCTCCAGAATCACTATCCAGGGCAGAGACAGGCTGTCATGACTTTATTATGTTAAGTAAAGGCAGGCCAGTAGTAAACAGCGAATGGTCTACATCACTTGGAGGTGGGAGTGAGGACATAGGGGCATCATGGGGGAAGAGTAGAAGAGATAAGGGAGTGCTGGGGAGGTCCCAGTCAGATGTGCGGAATAAAAAAACATATTTCTGCCCTATGGCAAAGTTGGTCACAGGCGGAAGCGGGTCCCTGGGCATGTTAAAAATGGAACAGTTTCTGGCATGTCTTGCCACTTACTGTTATTAGGGGCGGCAGTGGAACCAGCAAGTGGGTAGGGGGCTCACTTGCTATAAGGTGGAATGATGTGTTAATCAGGCATGGTTACAGAGTAGTGTTTACCAGCTGGTGGTTACAACCAGGTATGGTTGAAATATTGGGCAGAATAAATTTTCAGTTGCAAACAGGATGCTGATGTGATTATTGTTTTTTGTTGGAAGTTGCTGTTTTGTGTAATGACCAATAAGGTTGAGCACAATAATATCTTAATAAAACTATAGCAATTCCAATCCAAAGATCAATGTCTGTGTGTTTCTTTGGGGGTTAAGGGAGGAGTGGCTGTCAGTAATGCAAGAAAAGTTGGAGCCTTGGCCTTACTCTTGTCAAGTGTGTAATTTATAACTAATTCATACTAGTAAAAGCAAAAGCAGAAATCTCAACATTAGCATATTAATATATAGGATATAAATTAGACATTTTTATAAAATCAGATTGTATTTCACTTGTGTAATGACAAGTATAGAGATAATAGAGAATATCAGCAATTTTCAGTACATTATTATTTCTACGCTGCACATTATGGCTCATGCTAATAAACTATCAGTGATTAATGCTAATAATATATAATCCCAAAGGTTATCATCTCATGTCTTTCTTTAAACGATTTTTAATTAATTATAAGTGTAATTATCATACAGCTGTCCCCAAAGTCTCTGATTAGAAAAACGAACACACAAACTGGCTAAACATTTAAAAAAAAAAAAAAATCTGAAAATTAAATACTTTGTATTCAATCTCAAATTGAGACATCAAATTCTGACATTAAATTCGGCGCTTCTAAGTGCACATTTATCAGTTATCTGCCATAAAAACTTCACTTACTTGTATATCGAGATTGTTATTAAATATAAAAATAAGAAAAAGGAGATTTTGAATATGAAATCATGTAATGTGATTAACATGACTGTATTCCTTTAATATGTTCTGTAATTAATTTGAAACTAAATTTATGAAATAAAATAGCCGATAAGAACCATTTTCCTGAGTCCACTTCAGAATGAAACAACTATTAGAGGAAGTGAAGTGCATTTTTCTGCCTGTAAATCAGTGCTATTTTATGTGGTATTGCAACTTTTTGCTTAAGTTTAGGTCATAAATCGTTCTTGTGCTGCTATTCCCTGTATAATGTTGTCTGTAGCAAGAAGAAATATTCCTAACAGAAAAATGTGTATAGATTAAAGGAGGAGAGAAAGAGAGGAGACTTATACATTTAAATACATAAAGGGATTTAACAATGTACAGGAGGGATGTTTATTTTAAAAGAGGAGATGCGTTAGAACAAGAAGTCCTAATCTAAAACTAGAGGAATAGGGTTCGATGTAAAAGAAGTTTTACATTAGATAAATGGAACATCCTCCCAACAGTAGCTGTAGAGGCTAATGCACTTGTCTCATGGAAGGACGACCCTTCCTCCCAAGTCTTCTGCTGAATTCCTGTGCTTCACACACCGAGCAGGAGCAACTGACTAGTTGGTATTCCTTAATTGTCCATTCCTGATGACGTCCCCTGCATGAGCCAAAACATACTTCGGCGTATAACAATGGTGAAAATGTTTTCAATATTGTGGGTATTCTTCATGGGTGAGACCTTGCAACAAGTAGCACCTCCATTTATTTTTTTAAGTTTGACTTTGGACAAAACTTTTTGTTTTGTCAAAACTCCTTTGACAAACCCCAGTCTCCTGCAAAGACTATGCCCACCGGGAGTCTACCCAACTGGCTACCTGGCTTTTCACTCCCCCAATTTCTCTCCCGAGGGCATGAAGGGGAGCTATGAATCAGGTCCTCCCATTGACCCAGGTAAAAACAAAAAAAGGGCAAGTATTTATTGGTTTTTTTCCCTGCCATATACATCAGTGCTGTCAGGGATCACAATGTAAAAATACACTTTCAATATTAATTGAGTCTCTTGGACTATGCTCATATGAATGAGCTCACCACAATTTAAAAGAAAATAAAGGAAATTTCAAACAAATGCCTGACCATATGCTTGTGTTGTTTCTTGTCTGTATGTGTCCTACATTTAATGTTCTATAATATGTATGCAGTTGATAGACGTTGTACTTATATGCACTGTATGAAAGGTCACTTCTGCCTTGTAGCTGCTTACTTTCAAAGAATGTTATTTTGCAGAGAAACACCAGAAAATGCAAACTACTTTGGACATTTTATTTTATGAGTTTCAAAACTATTAACAAATAAATTATAAAAAAGTACCATAGACAGATTACAGTCCTGGTTATACAAAATATTTATACCTTAAGCATAAACATTTCTAAAAGATTGCCGTGAAATCTCCTGTAAATGCTTCAAATTGAGTGTTCCATTTAATATATTTAGATTTTTGTAACAAGACTCACTTTGCCCTCAAAACCTCTGCAATGGATACTATATTTGAACTATGTTGGCGTTGCGACATCTCTGTGTGTGTTTCATGCGTGTGTTTCAGTAATTTACAAGCAAGAACAAATTACCAGTGTTCAAAACCTGCCAATATATGCATTTAATAAACACGAGGATTTAGTGCTAAATTTTGACTAGAGCAGTAAATCTCATCTGCTACATCAAGGCGCCCTTTGGAACGTGACGAAGAAAAACAAGTGATACTTAATAAAAATAATTTAACATTTTTATGTTCTTCCAGACAAAGTTAATATCTGTTATAAGATAAGATATATGCACCTTCACATTAACTATTAAAAGGGAGCTCAAAGCAAAGACAGACTTATATCCTGCAACTTAAGTAGGCGCAATTACACCTGAAATATAAAGATTTTTTTCAATGTTCCACCTAAAAACAGCCTTTTGTAGGAAAGGGAGATTGGTAATAGTAAGCAATTCAACTAATTTATGTTGGTGCATGCTGTTGCCATAGCAGGAGCTCATTACAGCCAATGTGGTAGTAGTTTGTTTGCTGCTGTTTATTTTTATGTCTCTTTGCCCCTGTGTGAAATGAATATATTTGTTTTGCTTTTCCAGCTAGTAATATTTATCGACATAGTTAGGTTCTTAAAAATGAATAACATAATTACTTGCATGAGTCAAACATTTGAGTGACAATGAAAATTGTCTATACCATTCATGTAAAGGTGATTGTGGATGTTATGATAAAAAGACTATGTACATGCTAATTAAGTGATGCATAATTGGCAGACTAGATGGGCTGACTGGTTCTTATCTGCTGTCAAATTGTATGCTATCTCAATATTTTTATTAGGACACCCTCTGCAAGGCTACAGAGAGTAAAATGTGATGAACCTACCTGGTATCTAATTACAATGCTAAACAAAAAGCATAGTTAGAAAAAAGGAGTGGAAAAGAAACATGTTAAAATTGGATTTGGATTCATTTGATCCACCTTTTTTAGTTCATTTTCAAAGTGTTGGTATTCATCCAGACATGAAAACCCATAGATAAGTGAATGTGCTTCCTAGTTAATCCATCCAGTCTGCCCATTTTTTTTCCTGCTATAAAAAACATTATTTGGTCCTTGGTCTTATATTCAGCATTTACCATGCATGTTGAAATTCTTGTACAGTATTAATTTCTACCACTTTTATTGGTAGGCTTCATATAGTCCTGTAAAAATGAATTTCTGCCTGCTTCTGTATTGGTGAGATAACACATCAGCAAAGGCAAAATTCATGTATTTTATGTCACAGGTTTACTAGTATATTATTGGATGGTTAACTCAACACCAAATGATTTAATGAAAATTTTGCTTATTTTTACAACCATGCTAGGTTATTAAAACTATAAATTGTACCATGCTCCTCATACTCTTTTTTACGTTACACAATGATACCACAGAAGGAAGGGATTTTATTATTTTTTTTAAATTTTTATAAAATTTTCCACAGTTTTACAAATTAGCAAGATCTTGCACATTTTGTCCATCTTTTTACATGCATACATTTCCCATTTTTCTGCCATAGACTCTGTGGCAGTATAGCAGATCACAACTTATAGCAGATTGCTTCCAGGCACGGTGTGAGCGAAGAGGAAAAAATAAGGGACAAGAGAATCTGGAGCCAAGCAGCACCTTTAAGAACTGATTATAAAGAAAGTATAGAGGGAGGGAGTGGGGGGGGTGTCTAGGTGTGTCCACTTATTGACTTTATTCATTTTGTCTAGTGTCCGTCTTCCAGTCATTCCAGGGTTCTTAAATGTCCTCAAGTGGGTTCTCAGGCAGAATTTAATATTCTGGGTTGGGTTCAATTTCATTCATTGGAGTGGGGAGATGTATAGGTTCAATTTCATTCATCTTTGTTTTGCTCAAAATAATATGTTTTAAGCGCAAGAAGTTATAGTTCAGAGTCTGGGAGGTCGTAAGATCTTTGAAGGGAATTGAAGCCTATTATGTTCTTGTTCTCCAAGAGTTTGTTGCATGCCACAATGCCCCTGGGATCCCAAACTGAAAAGTCTATATTGTCTGTGTTTTCCCAACCCGTTTTGGTATTCTTCCAATAAGTTGTTTTTAATTCTAATTGGGATAGTTCTAAAAAGGTTAAGAAGTTTTCGGGCGTACAACCACCTTAACAATGGTCAAGTTTCAAAAATTCTTGTTATTCATGATGTTCTTCCAGAGGAAGTTATGTCTAAACAATTTTTTGAATTCTTGGAAAGCTGTATTCCTAGGTATGATACAGATTCCTCTTTCAAGTCGAATTTATATTTCTCTTGAATTTCCAAAAGGTCGGTTCTCAGGATGTTCAGGGGAAGGGAATTTCAATGGAGATAACGGGCACCCCGTTTTCTTCTGTTAGTGATATAGAATGTAACTGAGGCGAAACCTAGCGGACAGTGTGTTGTATAAGGCAATGATGGACACTATGAAGGGAATCAGAAAACCACATTTTTGTAGGATATTTTCTATATATTTCCAATGTAGCCTAGCAAAGTCATTTTCTTCATCTATGAGATGTGTCAGATACATTTTCTCATGCTGTCCAAAGCCTGTCTTCCTGGCACAAATGCTATCTATCAGGTCTCTATCAAGAAGCGAAGTTTATCCTGCCGGCCAGAAGCTTGGCATATAACTTAAAGTCTGCATTAAGAAGCAAAATCAGTCTGGAGTTTGTTGTGATAGGGGGTGATTTCAGGGGGGTTTCAGAAGAGTGACAATATGAGCTCTCAGAATTATTGGATTATCCCCTATTTCTTAATAGGAAACACTTTTTTAGTGCCCAGAGTAAGGCTTGTTTCAAAAATTTTGTTAGAGCTGCCATCAATACCTGGAGATTTTGCTGATTTGAGGGCTTTCATGGCTCTGTTGATTTCTTCATCTGAAAAGGTTTGTTGAGCAGTTGTTTCTGAGTTTATTGATAGTATTTTATGGCATTTAAGAAGGATTCTAGCTGTTTGCATTTTTTCTTATGTTTATTCTTTATTCGTTTATACTCTTTGGTTGCACACAGGAGAAGATTAAGAAAACTGTTCATACCTTTAGCCACAAGTCTACATCTCTAGCAGTAGGCAATCTTCTGTACTCAACGGGTATACAGGTTTTCTTCCTGCTCAACGTTAAAATATAGCTGCATCTAGCCAAACATAATTGCCACATATACAACATCCTCCTACCAGGTTTAGTTGTGTCAAAGATAAATTCAGGGGGTTCCTTTAGTAAAACTCTCTTTAAACTTAAAGTACAAGATCTAATGTGGACAACCCAAAATCAGTGTATACACTTGGGTGTTTGGGGGGGACTAAATACCCTCAGGGTTCTGTTGTTTTGGTGCTAAAGTATTGTATAACTTCCAATAGGAGGCATGTTGTATTTTTAGCCCTGTCTCATTACCATTAAGGGGATGCTTATTCCCAATTAACTCCTTTCCTATTGAATTTTTTATGGATATGTTGCTTACCGTGAATCTGAATCTATGGGAATGTGCATTTCAACCCGCTGAGACTTCCAAGCAATTTAAAGCTTTCTATGGGTATCAATAAGACCCCTATGTGGCGGCAATTTGATGCTGGTACTTGATGGTGGTTTTGATGGCAGAATTGGATGATACAAACTGGAGGAATTATTTGCTGCACCTAAATTTTGAAGATTATCCTTATTCATGGTGGTTTGGACCAGTTATAAAGCTACTGTTCCACTTAACACTATGGATCGTAACTGCATTATAGTGAAATGCACCATTTAAAAGGGGATTCCAGGACTGTTGGTTGTCCATATAGATATAATTATGTTAATGTCACAATTGTCACAGGGCTGCCCTCAGGGTTTGCAGGGTGCCTTCGTCCTTAGAATGGAGCAAGCATGGTGCTGATGTGACATCCATACCATTTCCTCACTTACCTTGCTGATTTATTGTCACGGACTGGCTCCAAACAGATGACTAAAAGACCCAGCGCGCCCAAAGATTGTGTGCAGGAGTTACGGTGCAGTAGTGGAGTTGAACAGGGCCTGGTTGCAGGGCGACCACACTCACCCTGTGTTGAGTATCTAGGGATGTGCAGCCAAACACCAGTGCCCTGATATAGCAGCGGATGTAGTCCAGAACAAAGTCAAATCCTGCAGGCACCCTGGAACAGGCATGAGACATCACACAAGACTCATATGCAGGATGCTGCAGGCTGGGAGTATGGAAGCTAAGCAGAGAAATATAGCAGACACATAACAAGCAAGGGACAGGGAGAACATGCACGAAACATAACCAGACAAGATATACATATTACTGAGCACAACAGTGAACAAGACAAGGAATAAACATAACTAGACAAGATATACATAACACAGGACACAACAGGGAACAAGACAGGACACCCCGCTGCCGGGGATACAGGACAGGACACCCCGCTGCCGGGGATACAGGACAGGCTGACACACATAAATACAGAAACTAGCCTAGGACTGTATGATAACTATTGGAGATTCCGTCACATCTTATGGCCATAGTATGCTTAGCCCACCACTACGCCAAAGTACTCCAATGACGGTGGGTCCTAATGCTAATCCCTGCTGACAGTGGTACGAAACAAACCAAACATGTAAACCAAACACATAGCACTGAGACATACCTTTAGACTGAAGACTGAGACAAACAGAACAAACGGGTGGGACACACCTTATAAAGGAAACGGAGCTGAAGCAAAGAGCAGAACTAGAAGCCAGGAATGAAACATCAGAACTGAGCATACGGAAATCCAGGAATGGATTAAAGCAAAACAGAAAAACTGAAGCAAGATAGATATGCAGCTCCGCAGCCTGGGTAGAACGTGACATTTATCTAAACAGTACTGTGGGACACTGTGATGCACACATACGCACAAAACATTCTGGGTCATCAGAACAAAGGAACATCAAGCAAGGAGAAAGGGTCTGTTCTGTTACCCAAGACAGCCGATATATAATAATGTACTAATGTAAATTGGCAAAGGCTGTTATGGAATACAGAATAAGTGATCTGATATTTTCATAAATTTGACAAGTATAATTTCTTCTGGAAAATAAAATAAATTGTATACTATAGGTACTACAGTAACAAAAAATGGTTTCGGATTTATATACTGTGTGTTTGTATATATTATATATACTTTATGCCTCCAACAACAATACATAAATTCACATAAAAAATGCAGATAAGCTAGATTCCTTGTCTAACTGAATAGAGCACTGATATTAGAAAATGTAACATACAGTATCAAAAATTCTTCTTCCACTTACATTTAGTAAGTGTGGATAGCACTATGCTAATGGTGGATTTATCACTCCAATCAATATACAATTAACTTGCTACTCAGAGAGTTCTAAATACACTACATTAATCTCTCACAGCCACAGGTAAAATAACAAATAGATTTTCCCATTTAGGATTTATCAGCTATTTAATCTTGATGAAACAGCAGTACACTATTGGTTAATATATTTCATCTTAGCGAAAAATGCACTGATAACGGAAAAGCTGTGTCTTTAAATTTCATGATAATAATGCTCAATTACTCGACATAATTGTAACAAAATCATTAGATTTCATTTAAAGGCCATTGAAGTTACATATGTGACAGCATTACCATAAAAATAAGTAGCTGAATTTTGCTTTTTCCCTTTCATATATTTATTCAAGTAAAGATTTGTATGAATAAAATCACATGTACACATGTATAGCATCACATGAAATCACCTTGTTTAGAAAACGCCAGAATAAAAAAAATAAACTAATGCAAAAAAAAATTGGTCATATATTTTCATCAAATTATGCTATCACGGTAAATATAATTTTCAAACTTGTATTAAGTGGTTCCACACTGATTAACATACTCAGAATTAAATATCATTTTACTTTAAAATGCCGGAAAATTCTCTACTGCTGGGGTGGCCGTAAAAACGTTTTGAGGTCTATTCACTAAAGGGAGTTTTGTGTTGCAGCTTCTTGGCTTCACGAAACATCACGAGGGTCTAACCCCGATGAGCTTCTGCTGCAGAAACAGCTTGGGTTGTATAATGGCCCTGTGTAATGTATAGATAAATCAGTGACACTTCTCCAAAGTCTCCTTACGCACTGAATTAAAAACTTCTCTTTGTCCTATAGTGGCATATTCATCAAAGCAAAATGGCCGCAAATCAGCAACGGCATTGAATTGGTGACTACAGCACATTGCAATGGAATTGCTAAAGTTTTTGCTTTGATAAATATAACAATATCAAATGAGCGGTTGGTGTATAATACAAAACACAGTTATCTGTTATGTTTATCGTTTATTCAATAGGCCTGTAACATCACTTAACAATTAAATGTGCCAAATTGGCTATTTCTACAGTGTTGTTCATATGCACATAAACAGCACTTCAAAACAAGTGAATGAAAGGCCTGTGTTTTAATGAACAGAAGCACAATAGCAGGCTAGAATGCGTGATGATTTTTTTTCTCAAGTAGCTTAGTTTACAGCTAGTCTTAAATTTCATGAAACATTGCGTGTGACTCATAGTGTTTTTCTTTGGTATTAACCGCTCTCATTGTATCTTCAGCTGCTACACAATGCCGACAAGCTCCCACCTTGATAACTGTATTCAAAAAATACAATACAAGGCCTGCACATTAATCCCCAGGAAAACCATCAAAATAACAAGGAATGTACTAAACTGCGTTAAAAGGATTGGGGATTGAAATAGTAGGATTTGTTAGCAATGGCAGAGTCCGCTTCCACAGCGTCATCTTAATGCAAAAGCATGAAACAAATCACCGTCTGATACAACACTGTGTTTGTCACATCGTACTCATTGTACAAAGGAAACACTTTTATATGACTTTTTTTATTTTGGGAAATATTTTTAAAGCTAATGATGAATACAGCCCTAAAAAATATATAAAATTAAAAAAAGTTTTTTCTAACCCAGGCTTAAATAAAGGAAAGAAATTTGGTTTATCTGCCAGGGAACAATCAGTGTTAGTAACGTCAGGTACAATTTTTATTCCATTTATTTAACATTTATAAATGCATTTCATTGTTTATTAACAGACATGAAGCATCTTCACATAAAAAAAGCCTTTAAAGAGTGAACCTTATTACACATTATCCTCAAGTATGTTTTCTTCTGTTTCATAATATTAAAAATGCAGATAAAATGTTTCTTTCGAGCTAACGGTATGTGCATGTTTGTACCTGATATAATTGATCAGGATTATACTAATAGGAAATATATTGAAATAGTGAACACCTTGTTCAAATGCTGTAAATGTTGCATAGTAACAATTTAATAAACTCCTTTGTGACATTATGACATCCGAAATATGATATATATATATATATATATATATATATATATATAATTACTGTATATAACACCACGGAAACAAGATACCTTCTGTTTTACAAGAACCAGTCCATATTTAAAATAAAATACAAAGAAGGTGATGCTCTGCATTAGTTTATTAAGTCAACACAATATCACAGATTTTGTGGTGAGACCGCCATAAGAAAACATTGTCAATATATTGATACCAGACAAGATCCAACATTTAGAATTTTTATGTCATATTCTTTTAAACGATGGAATTTAGTTTCATGAATAAAGCTACATTTTGAGGCTGCGATCGCTATAGACTATAAATACAAGTTAATATTTCTTAAATTCATGCTAGGTCCCTTCTAGCCTGCCACATATAGGGATGCTACAGGATGATATGTGGTTGGGGTTGAATTGCGTCATCTCCGGTTTCCGCACATAGCTGGCCCATTTTTTAGCTGTATCCTAGGCCTTTAATAAATTGACCTTTTGATATAGGGGTACAATGAAAATAAATAAATTGCTATAATCAGACAAATAATAATCCTCAGAGTTTCTTGTTAGCATTTGATATTCTCCTTCATCAATTTAATTATACTACCACTCCGAATTCCACATTTAGTTTTAATATTAAATAGAATTTAAGTATACTTTACTAAAACATTTGTATTTTTTATGATTTGAATACCTTTTCCCCAAACATCCTTCCCCCAAAGCTAAAATAAAACCCTCAACCACTTAAGTCTCTTACATATTGCAGAATACAGTGTGCTTCAAAATGTGCTGCCTCATAAACACTATCCAGAATGACATCCAGAAAGACGCAACATCCTCTAAAATATATACACAATACAAGTGTTTTTATTTTGTGCTGTTTTATGCTACTTTCTAATCACAGCTCAGTTACAATTTAGTCATTTGGTCATATATATATATATATATATGTATATTGTTTGATAAGTCATCAATAGAATTAAATTAACCAATAAAATTCAGGTGGTACAAACAAATACAATAATCAAATACTAGAGGTTCCGGTTGAACTTGTTTATAGAAAGCAGTCATGGACCCCTTTAAAATAGATTTACAATTCCATAAAAATTTGTGTTTGAATCATTAAACATACAACATTTACCATTTACTCAGAGCTGTTTTTATATAACCAATACAGTTACTTTCTCTTTGCAGCCTTCCATTGTCAGTATTCTATAAATATTCATATTTTATTGTTTTAGGAAATGTATCCAAAAAGACATAGGTAACGTAACTAGCCATGTTTCCGCTGGTCCCAGCAGATCAACTCATCCTAAGGACTCCAATTGATAAACTGTTTGTTGAAAATGGCTTTACTGTGATACCTGGATAATGATGAACATATATTTTAATAATTATTAAAATGCAGCCTCTAGAACTAGGCAAATAGAGACAATTCTTAACGACACCTAATCTCACCATTGTGTAAAAATGTGTACTTTCAACAAGTATGTACAAATAAGATTATTTAGTAGCATTCACAAATAGCAAGAATGGATCTTAGGCGCATCATAGATGTATATTTTCACATCAAACAGAAAAAAACAGGATGTAGATTCTCTGATAAGGCACTATCCAAGGTTCAAAGGGGCTCATGTGCTTGATAGCACCCCCTTTTCGTATACATATGTGTCCTCAAAGTAAAAATATTTGCCCTGAATGTTTTTAATCACAGGTGTTTGATATATGGAACTTATTACTACATTTCTAGGTACCTGTGCATAATCCTCAATGTACTACATGAGCATTCCGTTTACTAGTTATAATCTAACACTTAAAATGCAGGATTTATTAAGGAATTAGAAACGTGACTTTACAGGACAGCCGAGTATAAGTGTCCAATGGAATGCCGATACAATAATAGCTCTTAGGAAGTCTATATGGACTAAACCAATACTCCATCAATACTCAAACCTTGGTTTGATTTACATTTGCAGCTATGCCCAAAACATATCTTTAAGTTATGCAATATTTACAGACGTAGGAGATACTTGTAAAACATGCTCAATCATCACGGTGCGTGGAGCCCACATTGTTTAAAGTAGACCTGTTATTTGCCCAGCAAATTGGCTTGAGAAAATCAGATTTCTACTATAATAATATAATAATAATTCCATACTATCATCAAGTATACTGAGTAATAAAAGGTAAGATTTGAAACGTTGACAGGTCTACTTTAAAATGCTGACAGTTATAGCTGATTTGATTTCCCCCATAAATAATTAATACACTACATGTAAAAGTATAAGTAAGGGTAATCGAGCATCAAATTCTTAGAAATTCTGTAGATCTATGTGGTAGAATGCATGTGTTACATGCTGTTTAAAAACATGCTTAAAAGGTTACTAGAGTGATAGGTATCTAGCACTCTGGTAATAAATAACTTGTCTTATGACACATAAGAAGATATAAGAAGTGTAAAAAATGATCTCCATAGAAGTAACATACTCTTAATATAATCCACTTTGACCAGAACTTCTTATGTTGTTCTACTTAATAGTTTTTTCACGTGGAGGGTGAATTTTAAGAATTGTCCTCTTAGGTATTTCTTAGAGGGCTTTCAGAAGAAAACACCGTTAGCTTCTTCAGATGACTGAATTTTAGAACTGTCCAAAGTCAACTTAGTTGCAGGAAATACATCCATGTTGACCCCTTGGAGAAGTATCTAGTGAGGTTAGAGGGAAGCACCACCAGATGCACACCCTTCTGCAGAATATCCATTTGCCCGTCCCCCTATTATTGTCTGTACAGGAGATGTCTTCAGCCAAACACATCTCCAAGAACAAGATATACCTAATGCCAGTCAGCTCCCATTAGCTCGGTGAACATTCTAGGTGGGGTTTAACAAGACCCCTGTGTGCTCCCATTGACATCAGGCAGCCAATCAGTGGTCTGGAATGTTGGACAACAGATGGGGTGGGAAGCTGCAGCTTCCCCCTAAGGCAAGTACTTTTTTCTATTTTTTCAACTTTGGTTAGCTTTTTTAGGGGGCTCTCTGGAACACAGGATTGTTCCTGTAAATTATAATGAACATGCTACAAGTATGCTACAAGCTGACTGTGAATTAGCGTGGCATGTAATAAATATTTTTAAATTCAGTGAATAAAATACCAAATGTTTGTTGTATTATTATTACATTTTTAATTTTTTTTAAAAGCTGGCATACTAAGAGTACATTGTAAGATAAAAATAAATGTTTTTGGTTACCAACAAAATGCATTTATTACTACTTATTATTCATAAGGATATTATTATTAGGGTTGATAATAGGATACTTTGATTTCCAATTTTCTGCATAGGACATGTGAAGTAAAACGAGAATACAATTTAGCATGCAACCTGTTTTTTAAACATTAAAAATATTTTTTAATTTAAAATATTACATTGCACATGAAACTATTATCTCACACTCCTGTTTAAAAACTGGTTTTCAGCCATTAGGGTGCTATTCATTTTTTGCCCTCCATTTGCCATTAAAAAAGGTAATTCAGATCATTTGCATTTTTTATAGAACATTAAGCTTATTTGTTAAAGCTCAATGTAATCGTTTGTTCACTAAAGGGAGCATTAATGTTTAAAATACATGACTTCACAATACAGTCCTGCACCAGTGACCTTCTGCTGTATGAAGAGCTTGGCTGTCCCTGTATAATGCAAGGTTAAAGCAGTGAGATGACTTTCTGCACATTGAATAATGCATTATGCAGGGCCAGCTCAGCCTTTCTTGCTGGAGAAGCCTGATAGCGTTGGCCCTTCATAAAGAATAGTGAAATAAGAGCGTTCAGCCACAACTCTCCTGAAAACTCCCACTTTAGTGAATAAACCCAAGAGTGTTTTACCATGCATAGCACTCCTCTCCCTTTTACTAGATCATCGTATACATCTGTCAGAGCCAACCAATGACATAAACTTCATAGGGAGAAACGATCACGTAGACAACAAGAAGTAAGATCCCTGCTTCCTCTGATATACAAAAATGGTCGGGGGTTGGGTTCTTACACATAGAAATTGCTTATTTTGATACATAAGCATCATTAAATATGTTTATTAAGTATGAGCTATAAAAATTAAGATTTGAGGAAAGAGACAGATCAACCTTTGAGTAGTATGTTTCATTAAAAAAATGCATTCTTTTGAAACTGCACGAAAATGTCCAAATGTGACATTTGTTAAAAAAAAAAAAGTCTGAATGTTTTGGTGTATGTTATTGAACTACATGTAAACATTTACTTTTGAAAATAGTTGTTTATTTATACTATTAATAATTATTTAGTCATAACACTCAATAAAACATCTATATTACAGAACTTCCCAATCATTCTAAAAAGTCTAACAGTCCCACTATTATAAACCAAATCTGTCTTAGTCACATCTTTAAATATATCTGAATACTTCATGAGTTAGTCCTTATTGAAATATTAAAAGTTTAAAACACTATTTTTTTCCCAAAAAAATAAAATACTTAATGTGTGTGTAACTTTACGGCAGTCTGGCTGCCTTAGCATTTGTGTAAGCCCATGAGAAACTAAATAGCCATAACAAAGCCCAAAGCCAGTACTGACATGCCATCAGCAGGGAATAAAATATCCATTGAAGCTCTGAATAGAAAGTGCACAGTTATTGTTAAAACAATCTGTCAGATCATATTGAAACTTAAAGACCTGCCGCTGGGCTGTTTATTTATACAGTTTGGTTTGAGTTATACATATGAATTACAATCAGGTGTTAAAGTAGCTTTCTAGTTATACAGTGCTGTTATCAATATAAGTGAACATCGTTCATACTGCAGATCTTTGGATATTGGCAAGTTCCCAGTAGTAAAATATTTTCGGAACATGATAGTAAGGACTCAGAGAGAAACTTTTGTGTGTGCCTCATTTGCCAGTGGTGTCTAAGCCATCATCCACTTTAGCATGCGACCTAGAGAGCATTAAGAGTTTTTCTTTATTACTGTACTGCTTCTGCACAGTTTCTGCATTTTGTTCTTTGCTGGTACCTCCCAACGGATGATGTGTGTCCGTCTCCTTGGGGTGTTCACAGTCTTGGGTTTTATTGGCTGGGTCATCAATAGATTCAAAGGAGGTTCCTGCCTCCTCAAGATGAATGTAGCCCTTATTGCTTAAATGGTCAGAGTCTGAGCTCTGAGAATCTTTTCTGATCAATGGCGCGGATGTGAGTGAATCCATATGAACCACGGGTTTTGTTTTACTATATGGTGCAGCTTTCACCAAAAGGCTACAGTCAAGGTCTGTGCTACTTAGAGATTGGCTACCCAAATCTGACAAAGGGCCAGGTGACATAGATCTCCTAAAGTCGGGCAGGCAGCCTGTGCTCTGGCGCCTTAATATTTTTCGATGTGTTTTGGGAAATTCACAGTTCAAGTCTGCATGGCTAAAATTAGTCAAACTCAATTCAATCTCCCCGCTGGATACTTCTTTGGTACTTTTTTCCTTGGCTCCATGCTCATCTTTCTTCTCCAAAAGACAACTATCTAATTTGACAACGGGCAGTGTAAATGCATTAAGGGAAGAACCAACAATGGAACATGTACTACTTATACCCCATCCTATATTGGGTGACTCTGAGAGGGGATCTTTAACCCCATCTCTCCCTGAAGATCTGTCAAAGGGTATCACAGAAGAAGACCTCTCCCTATATATACTGTATACTACCTCATCCATACTTGGAGATTCTGGTGGCTGGTGATATACCTTGGGAGAAGACGTCCTTGTTTCACGTAAATCTGGAGGGGAGTATGCAATTTGACCACCAAGAGCAGAATGCCATGAGCTCTTGGCTAGCATGGCAGCCCCAAATGTTTCCCCAGCTTTCATATCCATACCTCGAGATTGCACATAATTCACAAATCCATTTAGTGGAGCGCCATCTTTACATTTCATGCCATGGACATCAATCACTGTAGAATATAGATCCCTTAAATTTATTATCTTGGTTTTCTTGTCTCTGTTTTCATGAAGAACAGCATTTGCACAAATGAACAGGAATATCCCAATGCCCATTATAAGTGGACCAAATACTTTAAGATTATCTGAATGCAAGTATCCAGAAAACAGGCCAGCAATAAAACCATGAGATTTTTTTTGCTGAAGGCTTCTGGTAACGTTTGTGTCTTTAGACTTGAAGGCATCCAGTCTGGATCCATGACTGCTTTGATGGCTCCGGGATTGATTTTTATTAGCACGGATTACATTTGAGTCACCTGATAAATATTTGGCTTGAATTTTCCCTAAACTGCCATGGTATACAGAGTTACTTTTTGGCCAGTAACCCATAACGGCCATTGCAATTCCAACTAAAAGTACCAAAATTCCACAAAGAGCAATTAATCCAGAGATTGAACAGAGTTTAAGTTTTCCTTTAACTACTACGACATCACTCTTTCGCTTCCTTTTTGTTTTTCTCTTGCGTTTTGGAGTCTGACTGTTAGGCCGGAGGGGATCTTGTTTCCGAGCAGAGATCCTTAAAAGACCTCCTGTGGCAATCATGCTGTTGTCAAGATTGATGTTTGTAAATTACCCAGGCTCCTAAAGGATAAGCAAAAAACAAAGTAAATAAACCTTGAAAATATCCATATGCTCTTACTGGTGTTCAAAACAGATTAATATTTTCATTTCAGAAAACAGCCACACTAAACACTACTAATGCTGACACTATTGTTAATGTAATTTCAAATTAATATCACTAGAACTGTTCAAGAAAAAAACAACAAAATCAACAATTTCGTAATTGTTTATTAATTTTATAAAATGACACGTTTTTTGGATCCTAGATATTCTCCCAAAATACATTTATTTTCAAATGCCCCTCATTTACTGTGATCATTTCCAGGATAGACATCATAAATGGAGACTCCTTCAGTCAAGGTACAATGGCTGAATGAAGCTAGCGTAACTCCATCCTTGAAAGCCTTGCCTATGAATTATTAATTTGTGGAATAATTATGGAATAGTTTGTACCACCTAAATGAAGTGTACAGAGGTGTTCAATAGACACCTTATTGACATATGTAGAGACTTTCCAGGGCAGGTCCCCCCACAAGTCTTGCTTGAGGAGTTTTGTCTCCCCTCCCAGGAGGTTAAGCATACTGACCAGGAGATCCCATAATCACCTCTAGTTCTTAGATATGCCTATTAAGCAGAGGAGAACCAGCAGATGGTCCCATGTCTTCTACTAACATCCCTTTGCCTGTCTACTCCCCTTATTTCCCTTCTCCCTTAAATAAATCCTTCACGTTGATATTTCCCCACTCCATTTAGCATAGTTTACAGTTTATTTTATAAATTAAAATAGGATAAGAACTATAGTGGTGCTGAAGGGACAATAATAACAAAATAACATGGCATCACCTGAGATCTGAACTAGCCATGTGCCAAAGTAACAAAACAGAGACCTCTTTAAGTGGGAATCAACTGGATAGTGGGAAATAAGTAAACTATTCCTGTGTCATGAGTAATGTGTACACTGAACCTTTTAATGCCTCATTAACCAATATTCCTGTCTATTAAATGCACAAATGTACAAATCAATAAACCATAACAGCTGCAAGCAGTTGTTTGAGGAACTATATTAGATTCAATTGTCATAACATAAAAATACTTTGATGAACAGAGAAGACATTGCATTAAAGGATATCAAGCAGTCTATTACTAGGATGCATGAGAGGTATAATTATTGTTTAGTTACATTTTTGCTAGGAATACTAGTACGGTATAAATATTAACAGAATGTATCTCCAATGGCTGCCCATGCTAACTTGAAAAATATTATAACAATATAATGTGTTATACTTTCCTTTGTGCACCGTTATATGGACAAGAGTATTGGGACACACCTCTTAAAGGAGAGGAGATACATTACGTACATACAATTGTTTAATTTTAAATTAAACAAAGCCCTATATTGTGAACATTAACCTAGATTAAATGTAAAGAAAGGAAGTTTTGTTTTACTGAGAGAGTGGTACATAAATGAAACAGCATTCCATTAAAAATGGTAAAGGCTAATACGATATGCATGTGATTGGCATAAAGCTTTCCTGAATTTAAGACAAAACCAATATCACTATTGAAAAATGGTTTCAGCTACTATACTGCATGTGCAGGGGAACTATAGATGTGTCTTTGACATTAGTAGGTCTATTTACTGATCACTGATTCAAGCATATGTTTCATTTAAACGTGCATTAGAGGTTAATATGAATAGTTATTTAAACTAAAAAAAATAAAAAAATAAAAGATCGGTATGAGCTTTGGAAAGGAGATATTAAAAAAAGATATTATAATTATTTATCCATCCATAACATGCTCAGGCCATAGAGATTTCTTTATTACAGAGCACACTTGCTTATACTACAGTCATTCTTCAGAACCAAGACTTAAAGTATCATAAGAAACACTAGGACCAAAAATGCCTCATCAGGTGACCCTACCTATGACAATTTGTCCCCTGTTCTTACTAAACAAAGAAAAACAACTTGGTGCAATGCTAGGTTTCCTAAAACGAGAAAGAATAGTAACCATGACTGTGCAGATTTGACAAAATAAGTGAAATTAAAGGTTAACAAACTGGAAACATAAACGTGGGTAAAGATAAAAATATTGACTTATTTTATGGTACAGGCCTATTTAAACCTTCTACATTTACAGAAGCTGCCCCAATAGATATGAAAGATAAGCAAAAACTGTTTTCATCCCAAGATAGACTAAAGGTAAAGATGGTATATCCATTTACCATGCATACCAAGCATAATTACTATGGTTATCAAAAGAACTGATTTAACTGGAGTCAACTAGACGATTTGGTCAGCCAATCTTCTCCTTAGCACTGAGGGGGCTGCCAATCCATACAAGCATTGTATGAGTCGGGTGATTTCATTTCATTTTTGTAATTAAGGACATAGTGGCATCATGGCTTCTTTCAATCACTGCAAATAAGCACATCATGGTGGTTGTGTGCATGGTTAAGCACCACCATGCAGTTCTTGTGTCTTCTAGAGTTCCAAGCCAATCTGTTTTCTATATGGAATGAGAGGGGCCCCAGGGTGCACCACTCACTCTTCAGTGGTGCTTTGTTCAACAACACAAGTTGTATAATTCACTGCCCAGCCCATACAAAAACATAAGTAGACATTTTAGTGAAGAAGGTGTATACAAATAAATAGGAATATAGCCCAGTAATGGTATCAGTATTGGTCCCAGGGAGGATAGAACAGGTCATGTACGCGGTCAACACCTTAGAGAGTTCCTTCTTGAGATTAAAAGGAAGCTTTAGGTAGCATGTACAAATTAACAAAACAAATGTATTGAGGGTATGGGGTTTGAGAAGAGAGACGCAGAACAAAAAGCCAAGTATGTTGAGTCAGTGTTAATGCCACAATCTGTGAAAATGAATTCTGATGAGCTGCTTTCTTTCAAAGCACTTTGGAGTCATACTTTACTAATACACTCATTGTGAAACTCATCAGATACAACGTTGGACACACAAGGGAAGTTTTATCAATATAGATTCTGCTACAAAAGAAAGGCTACTGGAAAAAAAAACCTGTGAACATCGCATATCATTGGTCTCTACCGAACAGCCCCATGAAAAATCATTTTTGTAGAAACTTCTTTGATCAAATATGCTGCAACCTAACAAGGTGGTCTTTTTACCTGCATCATCATGTACATGACATATTATGACCCATTTTTTGGTCAAATCAAATTGCAAAAAAAATAAAGAGGCTATGAAAATACAATAGAAATGCAGCCATCAGCTTCCAAGTTGTACTGGGGGGGATGTGCTAAGCAAAATGAATCATTGATTTCCAAGGTGCCTGTGAAGCAGACTTACCGAGAATTCTTTCTTACAATGCAAACAACAGTACGCCTGTCTTACTGCTGACGGAAAAGAATCAGTTGCAACTTTCAGCCTATAGCTAGAAAATAGACTTGTGACTATACTATCTCTTTAAACAATATCACGTAGTTGCGTATGGAAGACACCACAATGGCAGTCTCAGTACCGAGTAATATTAGCTGCGTTGTGTTGCTTAATAATGACCCTCTAGAAAGGCAATTTAGATTGCATAGAGCCTGTATAAACCCTTCTGACACTATTAAACAGCCATAAAGGAGAGAATTTGAAGGCGGAATGTGACATACGTTTCTTAATTCAATATGTAAAAATAATGACATTCTAGGTTAGAAGTACAATAGGCTTAATCCTCAGAATAATAGTTGTGAATGCAAAGACTTCTGTGTTAAAACAGATTCTCAGCACACACAAATGAAAATAAAATGCAATATAATAATTCAAACAATGACAAAATGGCAGCTTTGGTGTCAGTTTCTTCCATTCTTTACCCAGAGCCATTTGTAGCAGAAAGGCCTGACATTTCACAGGGTAGCACAAAAAAATCCTGAACTGAACATTACTTTCCACTACTGTCTATAACTTAAAAGCCATTACACATTTTATATTGTTATGTGCTATTTTACATTTTTCTTTACCCGCCATTGGTGATAGCAAATGAGCAATTTTCTTTTGTATGATTTTTCAATGCAAATCTTCTAGAATATGATTTCCGTAATATAAATAAAGCATTGGAAAAAATGAGCTAAAAACAGTGCTGCATTTTATCCCAGGTAATGAATATTGTGCTAACATGTTTCAGTTTTTAGCTCATTTTTTCCACTGCAATCTATGGGATGATTGCTAATTATATATATATATATATATATATCCCAGCACCATTCCAACCTTTGGAATAAACCGTAATTTGTAGAAATACCAGGATAGAATATAAAAATAAAAATGTAGTGCACTTTAACTTTTACAATGAGATACAATGAGGCTAGGATGCACAAAGTCCCAGTATAGATATACATCCAATTGGTGATGGATCTCGAAATAGCCTTGTAATTTCCACATCATTGTATAATCAAACTACTCTCACAGGAGCAATTAGAATAGTCAAGATTCCACATATCCATTTTCTTGTTCCTGCAACATTTTGTACGAGAACTAATAACAGTGTTCTGATTCCTCTTGTTTTTTTTTTTTTTGTTGCATCGTAACATTAAACGCAACTCAGATGAGCAAAAAACAACATTGTATTGGGTTAAAACATATTGTATTCAGGCTATAGAAAGCTACTGGCTTTTCACAGTGCTTGGGGAAAAAAAGGTCTCCAAGAAAAGAAAATCAGGAAGAAAAAAAGTCAATAAAACGTATCACTGTATCTCACAATACATTTTTAATTATCTGATTTGAAATCAATAATAAAAGTATCTAGTCTAGCAAACCACTTTTCTGTTGATTGCTTTGCTTTCTTTTCTGTGACCAGTCTTGGGAAAACAATGAGTTTCTTAATCCTGACTTTCTTATTGAGAGAAAACCTATATTATTTATTTTTTTGGCAAACACAATTCCAATAACCTGCCTTAGCATATAAATAATAATAATAATAATAATAATACTGCTGATAAACATGGCAGGCCTGTGTATTGTCACAGCAGGAGGATAAGGCAAAACATATGTGCAGATTTTGGTGCAGGTTATATCTGTATGTAATAAAGTATTAATTACCCTGTTTATTTTTTGTATTGTATATGTATTTAACTGTATTTACACTTGTGTATGCATAGCTTACACATATTGATGTATCTTTGCACCACTAATATTTGTATGTATATGAAAATGTATAGGCGGAAAGTATTATTTATTAGCTTGTATTAGGTTAGATGAAGCTGCCATAGTCTAATTCTCAAAACACAGACTAAAGAACAAAAGGTAGAGCTGCTCTCCAAATTCAAATAATGATTTGGAAAAGAAAAAGGCTAGGAAGGCTGTTTGCTTTTTGGAGGGCGGTTGAGTGCTGCATAATTACCAGGAATAGGAAGAGTTTACAGTGTTTTTATTTCCAAATCGCTGCTTAATGAACTGCGCTACAGATCTGGTTCTGGGCACTGCACCAATACGAATGGTCCATTCACAGCTGAAATAGAGAAACAGATGGCACGCATTTCCCCCCAAAGTCTTTTTCAATCAATTTCTCAAGTATAAGTGCTTGATCGGTTAGCACAATGGATTTTTGGAAAACTGCAAAAACGCAATACGCAAAAAGGATAAAAAGCCTTTTTTTTTATAATAAACCATTAAGGAAATCTAATATGCTAAACAATACTGTTTGGATTATTTGGTGTTTAAACATGGAAACCATATTCATGTTTCAAAGACTGGTTGCAATTTAAACAGCAAGGGGGGGTATACTGCAAGAATTAAAGGGTTAATGAAGTCAGTGTTTACACGGTTCCATTTATTTATAGAGGGCCAGCAGATTCTGTAGCCGTAAAACCGGTGCGGACGGTGAAAACTAGCAGCATCAAAACTGACAATACACAATTTGACAATACGATTAATGCAAATTAAGACATTGAGGGACAGAAGAGGGACCTGCTCTTAAGAGCTTACAATCTATGAGCCACAATTCCCATTAAGATGTCCCAGTTAACTCCATTTTGAACAAGTTCTGTTCTAGTCACTAGTTCATATAACCTTATAATTTCAGTAACTCCTTTCATCTACATTTCTTATAATAGATTTAGTTCTTCCGCGAACACAATATAAATGAAAAAGGATCTACAATGTGCAATTATGTTAGGCAAACCTGCACATTGTACTCCTATGTTTTAATAATTATTTCTTGACATCATGCCATCTACCTGGAAAACCACTTAAGCTGCATAGTTATTATCTAATACACCCTGCTATGGCTTGTAACACGCTCGTTCGTGGTCATGTGCCGTGTCCAGAAGTGCAATTCACAGATGCTTTCTTTTAATTATACAGAAACATAAGCTAATGCTATTTCGAGGTACCTCGCTCCAGTGTCATCGGATGTAATAATGGCTTATGCGGAGATTGAAAACATCTTAAGATATAGTACACTGAAGGGCATGGGGTGCAGCTGTGAAATTGGAAGGGAGAAGATAGGATAATGGCAGTGAGCTCCACAATAACAGATCTTAGAACAGACCATGTAGGTCTGCTCAGAGTAAGAGCAACATGCGCCAGATGTAAAGCTGAAATATTGAGATCATGCGACAGAACCTAAATAGCAGAATACAGCAGTGCATTGTGGGTATCCTAAAAAGCCTCATCTACTTAAATTTTCCATAGGCAAATATGTGCTTTTGCTGTGTCTGTGATGTCATCGGAAAGCTATGACACATGACAAACCCCAGTCTATATTTCAGGAGGAAGAAGACTTTTTTTTCTTCTTCATCCAGTTAAAGCAGTAAAGTCACAATACACTAGGCTTGTCAAATAAAACTGAAATGTAAGCATACATTCATATTAAACCTGTCATTGCTTAAATCAACAAATGATCAGCTCTGATGTTGTATAAATCACCTCTATACTGTTAGATAGAGATATTAGCCCCCCCCTCCTCTTTAGTCTAAATGGATCTTAAACATCTTGACTACATAGCAGCTGGTTGTTGTACTCAAATATAAAAGCATTAACCTTCAGGATACCAGAGAGGAGCTGTGCATGCATACCTTGCAAGCAAAGGGTTAACCAGAACCAAGTTAAAATAAAATGCTACCAGTGTTATCATGACATTTTATTAAATACACAGTATACATTTGTTTAAATGTTATTAAATAATATTGCCTATTGTTCTGGGTTAGCTCTATATTAGACACATTTACCAAAGCAATGAAAGAAATATTAAACACAATGGCACTAAGCAGAGGCTATTTTTAACCTGGATATACAATCATTTTTGCCCAAAAGAAGTCACAGAGATCAAAAAAAAAAGATAATGCATCCGCATATATATGGCACTTTATAATGATGAAATATCATATGGGATGTATGTTTTTTTGCTTTGGAAATTAAATATATTAGTATCTTATACTAGTTATCCCCAAAAATAAATGCATTTCCAATTATAATAGCTTTCTATATAACTTATAGTGCAGCATTACCTGCCTTTTCCATGTAATATATTCAATAAAGTATCTCCCCAATAAATGTGTTAAATTGCTGTTGGACAAGCAATATGAAGACTAACTTTTTCCGATTTTTCCCCATTTTGGGCAAAAAAATTCCTAATTTTAGCTGATAGTACCCTGATTATGTGTATATCAGAAATACAATAATAGAGCCACCTTTTACCAATACAGCTGCATTTTATTTCAGTTTCTTTAATTCTCAAAATGGCAGTGGCAAAATATTAAATTTTTTGCAAACGCCAGAGAAAGGTCATGTGCATAGAGAAAACGTCTATTATACCCAGATCGCGGCTCTTCTTAGCGTTTGATCCCCCACTTACACCTACCATTGACTCACCGGGAAGACTAGAAGAAGTCAAAGCTCCTGGCCAACGCGAGCAGATCGGGAGCAACTTTGCTGGACAAGAGGACATGTCAGCGTGGATCTCCTCCTCAGATCTCCAGCGATCTGCTCAGTAAAGACTGCTTTATCCCAGCTGCCATTGACTAAACGTCTACCTCCCTTAGGGTCACACGCAAAAGCCCTGCTCCATCTCTCCAGCCAGGAGACTCCAGGAGCCTCTATACCTCCATCCATGCTTCATTATACAGGGACGTGATCGCTGATGATCGCCACCTCCTCCCAGCTCTGTGCAATCATATGGGAAGATAAATACGCTCCTTGTCCCCCGGAGAGCTCAGCAATCGTGCAGCTCCTTTAACGCTGTTGCGCTGTAAAATGCGATTGAATGTTCTGCTCCTCTGCTGTGCAACATTTCTCGTCCCAAGCTGCCCCAGCGCTATTGCTTAGATACAATAGCGCTGACAATGGAGAATAACTGCAAGGGGGGGAAGCAGTCACTCCTTACCTTTCCAACTCGCCTATTTTTAGAGGCGGGGATAGGCATATGACCACGCCCCGTCCAGTCTCCGCCCCTTTCTCCCTGGGCACATTAGCTTCGTGTTCTTGGCTTCCTATTATTTCCTCGTTGTGTGGTGTCTGCGCAGAGCTGTGAGCTGCACCGCTGGCTGTGAGCGCTCGGAAACCACGGAAAGGGGTCATTTAAGTTTTCAGCAGAAGATGGCCGAGAAATAAACCCAATACATTGTCTTTTAAGTTTAGATTTACTCCACAACTTGCTGTCTTGTTGCACATTTAGCTACTGTTTGCATTATAGTTATAATAACCTATAGGACAGATTGTAAATAAATATACAGATGTAACACATACAAAACTAATCGCTGGAGCACACATGGTTATTACTCATTCTTTCGATTCAGTGTATACATATAAACCTACCGTCAGTGTGTTTACTCATTTGAGGGGTTAAATTTGTGGTTATATATATATATGTGTATATATATATATATATATATATATATATATATATATATATATATATATATATACACTGCTCAAAATAAGAAAGGGAACACTTAAACAACACAATGTAACTCGAAGTCAATCACACTTCTGTGAAATCACACTGTCCACTCAGGAAGCAACACCGATGGACAATCAATTTCACATGCTGTTGTGCAAATGGAACAGACAACAGGTGGAATTATAGGCAATTAGCAAGACACCCCCAATAAAGGAGTGGTTCTGCAGGTGGTGACCACAGACCACTTCTCAATTCCTATGCTTCCTGGCTGATGTTTTGGTCACTTTTGAATGCTGGCGGTGCTTTCACTCTAGTGGTAGCATGAGACGGAGTCTACAACCCACACAAGTGGCTCAGGTAGTGCAGCTCATCCAGGATGGCACATCAATGCGAGCTGTGGCAAGAAGGTTTGCTGTGTCTGTCAGCGTAGTGTCCAGAGCATGGAGGCGCTACCAGGAGACAGGCCAGTACATCAGGAGACGTGGAGGAGGCCGTAGGAGGGCAACAACCCAGCAGCAGGACCGCTACCTCCGCCTTTGTGCAAGGAGGAGCAGGAGGAGCACTGCCAGAGCCCTGCAAAATGACCTCCAGCAGGCCACAAATGTGCATGTGTCCTCTCAAACGGTCAGAAACAGACTCCATGAGGGTGGTATGAGGGGCCGACGTCCACAGGTGGGGGTTGTGCGTACAGCCCAACACCGTGCAGGACGTTTGGCATTTGCCAGAGAACACCAGGATTGGCATATTCGCCACTGGCACCCTGTGCTCTTCACAGATGAAAGCAGGTTCACACTGAGCACATGTGACAGACGTGACAGAGTCTGGAGACGCCGTGGAGAACGTTCTGCTGCCTGCAACATCCTCCAGCATGACCGGTTTGGCGGTGGGTCAGTAATGGTGTGGGGTGGCATTTCTTTGGGGGGCCGAACAGCCTTCCATGTGCTTGCCAGAGACTGCTATTAGGTACCGAGATGAGATCCTCAGACCCCTTGTGAGAGCATATGCTGGTGCGGTTGGCCCTGGGTGTCACCTTTCGCTGGCGGGTCTGTCCAGGGGGCTCCGCTGCTGCCGTCCGGCCGTCTCGCGTCCCGCTCCCTCGGGTGGAGGTGTCCTCGATGGTGCCCGCCGTCGGGTCCTCCAGCGATGCTCGCCGTCGGGGATCGCCCTTTTCGCCGTCCTCGGCCGTCCTCGGCCGTCCTGGCGTCTGTCCCTCCTGCCGGGGGTCTGCGGCTGGGGTCCTGGAGAGGTTCTTCTGCCGTCCTCGGTGTGCTGGAGGTGCGCACACGTGCACGCTGTCATGACGGCCAGGAATCCCATACCCAGCAACTGCATACGTCACGCTAGGGGGCGGGTCCTCCCACTTTTTATCTGATTGGCTGATTATTGGCTGGAGCTGTTTGGCACCAAATTTAAACCCCCTGCTCGCTCTAATCTGAGCCCTTGTGTGGTACATACGTTATCACTGTCTCAGTGTGTTATATTCTGATTTACTGGTTTCCTGACTCCTGCTTTGTTCCTGACTACTCTCTGATCGCCGCCTGGATTGACTTTGGATTGCTTTTTGGACTTTGCTTGTTTGCTGCCTGCCTCGACCTTGGACTGTGACCTGTTTATGCTATTGGGACTTTCCTGCTGTTGTCCCACTATTCCTCCTGCTTCTACCCGTCCTGATATCCTACCATTCTGCAAACGGGACCCGTCTCTCGTCGGATCGTTACACTGGGTTCCTCCTAATGCAAGGCAATGCTAGACCTCATGTGGCTGGAGTGTGTCAGCAGTCCCTGCAAGAGGAAGGCATTGATGCTATGGACCGGACCGCCCGTTCCCTAGACCTGAATCCGATTGAGCACATCTGGGACATCATGTTTGGCTCCATCCACCAATGCCACGTTGCACCACAGACTGTCCAGGAGTTGGCGGATGCTTTAGTCCAGGTCTGTGAGGACATCCCTCAGGAGACCATCCGCAACCTCATCAGGAGCATGCCCAGGCGTTGTAGGGAGGTCATACGGGCACGTGGAGGCCACACACACTACTGAGCCTCATTGTGACTTGTTTTAAGGACATTACATCAACGTTGGATCAGCCTGTAGTGTGGTTTTCCATTTTGATTTTGAGTGTGACTCCATATCCAGACCTCCATGGGTTGATAAGTTTGATTTCCATTCAGAATGTTTGTGTGATTTTGTTGTCAGCACATTCAACTATGTAAAGACGAAAGTATGTCATACGATTAGTTCATTCATTCGGATCTAGGATGTGTAATCTTAGTGTTCCCTTTAATTTTTTGGAGCAGTGTATATACGGTATTTGCTCGACTATAAGACGACCCTGATTATAAGACGACCCCCCAAAATCTGAATATTAATTTAGGAAAAAAAGAAAAAGCCTGAATATAAGACGACCCTATAGGAAAAAAGTTTTACCAGTAAATGTTAATTCATGTAAACTATTACATTTTTTAATAAAAGCTATGATTGAGAAAAATATTTTTTTGTTTTTATTTCCTTGTATTTTCCAACCTGCCCCCCAGTTACGCACATCTGCCCCCAGGCTTGCCACTCCAATATGGCACTGTGGCCATGATATGCCTTTTAACCCCCTATGTGCCACTCTGCCTCCAGAAATGCCTTATACCCCTATATGCCACTCTGGCATTTAGGGGGTTAAAAGGAATATTATGGGGCAGAGTGGCATATAGGGAGGTATAAGGCATTTCAGGAGGCAGAGTGGCGTTCAGGGGGTTAAAAGGCATTTCATAGAGCACTCTGCCTCCAGAAATGCCCTATGCCCCCATTTAACACTCCCCCCCACACACACACTTACCGGTGCTTCCAATTTCCTGCTGTATACCGGGGCAGCAGTCTTCCTTCTGTCTCCCCCCATTTAACACTCCACCACCCCACACACACACTTACCGGTGCTTCCAATTTCCTGCTGTATACCGGGGCAGCAGTCTTCCTTACGCTGCAGCCGGAAGGAGGTGTGGCTAGCAGCGGGGGTTGTCTGCGTCCATTGCGCAGACCTTCCCCGGCTGTCAGAGACCAGAGTTCCCCACACCGGTGCCGGTGCGGGGAACTCTGGTCTCTGACAGTCGGGGAAGGTCTGCGCGATGGACGCAGACAACCCCCGCTGCTAGCCACACCTCCATCCGGCTGCAGCGGAAGTTGTCTACGCGGATCGTGTGGACGTCAACCCGCTGCCCCGGTATACAGCAGGAAAATGGAAGCACCGGTAAGTGTGTGTGGGGTGGGGTGGGGGGGAGACAGAAGGATCCAGGTCCCCTGCAGCGGTGCGGGGGATCTGGATCTTAGTCTCATAGTCAGACCTCTATTTGAGGTCTGATTATAAGACGACCCCGATTATAAGACGAGGGGTATTTTTCAGAGCGTTTGCTCTGAAAAAAACCTCGTCTTATAATCGAGCAAATACGGTATATATATATATATATATATATATATATATATATATATATATATATATAATCCATATTTGCTCGATTATAAGACGACCCTTATTATTAAATGACCCCCCAAAATTTGAATATTAATTTAGGGAAAAAAGCCTCAATATAAGACGACCCTATAAGAATTTTTTTTACTAGTAAATATTAATTCACGTGAAAACTATTTTTTATTCCTTTTAACCCCCTATATGCCACTCTGCCTCCAGAAAGCCCTTATACCCCCCATATGCCACTCTTACCCTCCTCAGACTGACCAGTGCTTCCTTAGACTTGTCCCACATGCTTCAGATTCCTTGGTGTCCGTGCGATGCGCGGACAACCTCCGCTGCTACTGCCGGCACTTTGGCCGGGGCTTCTATGAATGAGCACCGGAAGGTCATATGGTGCCCCAGAGAAAGTGTCGGCAGCAGCGGAGGTTGTCCATGCGCATCGCACAGACGTCCACCGGCTGCCAGAGAGGAGGATCCAGGTCCCCTGCAGCGCTGTGGGGGATCTGGATCTTAGTCTTGTAGTCAGACCTCTATTTGAGGTCTGATTAGAAGATGACCTTGAATATAATACGATGGTTATTTTTCAGAGCATATTAAGCATATCGAGCGTATCAAGCAAATACAGTATATATAGACATACATACATACACTCACAAAGCACTGTATTACGGATAACAGGAGGTATATAGGCCACATGTTTGACTTCATTCTTCACCCCATGACCTCTGTGTTTTCAAACCAGTCTTATGATTAGTTATGCCCATTATTCCACAATCCATTGTACAAAGGATTGTGGATTTCTGGGCATTCCTAATTTTGACAAGACTTGCATGGAACCAATGGTGGCTTAGATGTTGTCTCATGTATATAACCATATATATAGATAACCATACAGTTTTTGGCCTGTTTGCACATGTTTAATATATATACACTGTATATTTGAAAAATAACCATATTTAAGGAAGCAACCTTAACACTAACCACTGGTTGAGCGTTTCATATATTAGATGTATTGCTAGATTTTTAAATGATTTAATATCCTTTTAAACCCTGATATTGTATGTTTTCCAGGAACTGAAAACTATGCAGAAAATGCCAAATCAGAAAATCTTAAACATGAAATACTATATTAGGAGCAGTGCGGTATGATAAAACAGTATAAATTATGAACAGCTGAACAGAAGAGAAAGTGTACTTCCCAAGGTACATTAAAATTTCTAGAAACCATGAGCCAAGATGAATATGTCTTAATAACTGAAAAAGATAAATGCTCAAAGGCACAGATTTTAATATTCTTTCAGTCACATTAATTTTTCACCTAGTGGAAAAAAGACACAAAGTGCCAAACTGGATTGGACGACAACACTTACAAGGAATTATAATATTATTTATGTGTGTAATGATTAGAAGTAATTAAATTATGGTATATATTATCGCAATTTATTACCAGGAAGACATCTCCACACATGACAATTTAAGCATAACATAATATTAATTTAATTATATTTTACTTCTGGTATTATGGAACCTACCTTATGTACAGAAGATATAGCTGATATAGGGCCCCAAATCATACTCAGTTGGTCCCACTGCCAGAATTAATTTGGTTTGTGGAGGCGAAGAAGCAATTAACAAAACCTGGCCTGGTGACTCCAGCACTGTAGGCAATTGAAGTTTTCATCCCATCTCTGTATTTGCTAAAGTAAAAGAGAATGCCATGGTGGTCCTCCCCACCAGCTCAGGACCTTAGGCAGGTGCCTATGAAACCTATAGGCTAGAGCCAGAACTAGATGAAATAGACACACCTGAGATCTCTCTGGATTTGATTTTATCCTAAACCTACCCTCCCTGCTTGTGTGGTCCCGCCAGGCTTTCATATAAATGGTATCCCATTAAAGAAACATAGGAGCATCCTATATATCTTTAGGGTTCACAATAGTAAACCAGATTCCTAAACAAGTGTAGCGTTACGTATATTACATATACTAATATTAACTGTTGGTCACAACAAGTTTCCAAGAGTTATGTTGGGGCAGTGTTTCCACCAGCCTGCGAGGTGTAACAAACAACACTTTTTTTTCTCAGAAAAATATGTTCAAATTGTGCTTTAAAGTAACATAAGACACTTCATACATAACTCTGCTCTGTTTACATTGATGCACACAATTCAAAGTGTCCTTGCCATAAGCCTAAATGAATGTAATGCAATACAGTATTTTGTGCTAAGATCCAGCTATAAAATTGTGATAGAATAAAAGAAACAAGACAAACGTAAATGTCCCACTCTTGGTGGTAAATGAAAAATCTTCCCTTGTATAAAACCCATTTATTATATTAATAGGTCTTATTCCACAACTGGCAGCAATACATTAGTCATTTGCATGACAATAGACTCCAGTAGGGATAAGGGCCGGCAGGTGTTTCACCAGTCATCTATAGCACCCTTGTTCCATCATATTGCTTGAATCCAAAAAGATGATGTGAGCCTATAATTATAGTTTTGTACGTTTGTGTGAACCATGAATCATCTGAAGCCCACCAGCCACACATACAGTACTTGGTCTTACAACTTTCTACTGGAAACATGCACCTTGCATGTTTACCAGATACGTGGACCAGTACCTGTGACCTGATCAAGGTGTAGTTTCACCCCAGCTTGGCTCCTGTTGAGCTTTGGCTGCAGTTTTTTGAATCCCTGCAATTTTTTCTAAATAATATATGAATTTGTAGCAGAAGCACATACCTGATCATAACCTTAAAACCCCAATTTATATCCAATAAAGTGAATGTTTATGTACAGGTTCATCACAACACCCACTGTACCAATCAATCTTCTTCCACATCTACAGTCACACATCCTAACCCTAGCTTACCAACACAACAACAGCTATCATAATGTTCCCTTGACCCATGTCCATCACCTCTGCTCCTTTTTATTACCACTTCCTATGTAGACATTCACAAGGTGAAGGATATAACGTGCACTTGTCCACCCGATCGGAATATTTCCATCAAATGTTTTATTTAATCTTACTATAACTTGATTTATATAGCGCCATTATATTCCACAGTGCTGTACAATGGGAAACATAACAAGTATAGTATAACATAACAATTTAGACTTAAAGAAATAGATACGGAGGGCCGGCTCAAAGGAGCTTACAATCTAGATTTATTTCACTCTCTGCTTGCCTAGGAAATGTTCTGTGGATTGCTATATCCTTTTTTTGTTCCCTCAACCTGTTGATGAGTAATGATATAGGCAAATTTCTATACTATACTAATGTTTCAGTATATTTTAGAATCAAAATATTTTAAGAAAAAAATCTTACTTTAAAACTGACATTGGGAAAAAAAAATTCACCAAGTAAATTGTTTCTCAAAAAAAGCTTCATCCTATGTTCTAAAGTTCCGTTGTTTAAGTATATTTTGGTATAAGATCTAGTTTACAGTGTAATGTGTAATAGTGTTATTGGATTAGCAGTATCGCCTTCTTCTTTGGCATATCAAAGCGAGGCAAGAGTATCACAGCTGTTTTGTTCAAGACCTCATCAATAATTCAGCGTCCCTAGCACACAGCCATTGAATTCAAGGTATAAAAAGAGAAATTATAAATAAAATGTCTTTCATAGCTACTGAAGTACCAAAACAGTTATATAAATCAACTAATACTACAAGCTACATAATGCCACTTAAATGCATTTCATAATATTTAAATTATATAGGTTTAAATATACATACACAGATATATAATTGGCAAATACATATTTTATGTAGTAAAAACCCACATACACATTTTTTCTTGGCATATGTTGATCTAGTCTCAGATAACTTTGGTAAACCCTTGGATTTAGGTATTGTGCTGTGCCACAACTGGCATACCTAGGGACTGGAGGTAGATGTAGGGAGCCACTCGCAGAGAAAAACATCTACCCTGCGCTACGCTGCGGATCAGCTAGAGTGGAACAACAGAAGCTGCACAAATAAAATATCTGTAATCAGACTAGCTAGAGGGTCAGCAACCAGGAATCAGTAATGCTGCAATATTTGGAACTGTAATCAGGGTCAGACATAGCCAGAAGTCAACAAACAGGAATCAGCAATGTCAGGGGTGTAACTAAAAACCATAGGACCTTGGCGCAGAACTTGCCTCAGGGCCCCCGAACTTTACCAGGTAACATGTCCCACAGTTGCCCCCAAACAGCTTGGGAATTCCACCTTTGCCCCCAAGCAGCTTATCAGTGCAATCTTTGCAACCAAACAACTAGTCTGTGCCATCATTGCCCCCAAACAGCTTGCCTGTGCATCCCCCCTCCAACATACACTCTGGTACACATATGTAAACACACTCAGACAAATGTACACATGCTAACACACATACAAAAGTTTACACAAACAATCATACTCACAACACACATGATCCATCTCACACCACTTATATATACACATTCATGCACACACAACAGATACACATTCATGTTAACACACACTTCATTGCATACCACTTATACATACATGCTCACACACAAACACTTACACATACATTTACAAGTTATGGCAGGTACTGTCAGAGCTTGCCACACATACTGCTAGGTTTCAAGTCAAACACAAACAAATGAGCACTTAAGGTCAAGTGTCAGAGCATTATATAGCCAGTTAATTGGCTGACAACAGGCTGCAGGTGTAAGAGCTAAATAAGAGGTGAAAAAGGATCCTTTGGCCTAATGAGTCTAACACTAAAGGAATGTCTTAACCAGCCCTATAGTCCACCTGGACTCAGTGGCGGATCTACCGGGGTCGCAGGGGTCGCGACTGCGACCGGGCCCCGGCGGCAGGGGGGCCCAAGCCAAGGGGCCGCCCGAAATCTTTTTTTAAGTGTTTTTTTTTTTTTTTTTTAAATAAGGCAGGGGCGTCCAACATGCGGCCCGCGAGACCTCGAGGTGCGGCCCGCGTAAGATCGGCAGCCAGGGCAACCGATCTTACACAAGCCGCACCTCAAGCCCTGCTACTTACTTGTGGGAGGGTCTTCTGGACAGCACAGAGGAAGCGGAGTTCACGTGACTTCCTACTTCCTCTGTGCTTTAGCAGAGAAGGCAGAGGGAGGCCGCGCCCCCTGCTGAAGTCTGTGAGCGGCATCGAAGGGAGATGCAGTGCAGGTAAGGGGGTGGGGAGGGTGTTTGAATGAGTGTGTGTGATTGAGGGAATGAATCTGTGAATTAATGATTATATGAATAAATGTGTGTGTGTGTGTGATAGCATGGATGTGTAAGTGCTGGAACCTAGGCATGATGGGACTGTGATAGCTGTTAGCAATCACACTCCTATCATGCCAAGCCAGCCAGTACATGCTGAGACCTGGCCAGCTGCCCCCCTTGTGTAGTGATGCTGCCAGCAGTATGGGGTCTGCACTTACAGCCACCCTGTACCAGCATGTACTGGCTGACTTGGCATGATAGGAGTGTGATTGCTAACAGCAATCACAGTCCCATAATGCCTAGGTTCCAGCATTTACTGGATGGATGTGTAAGTGCTGGAACCTAGGCATGATGGGACTGTGACTACTGTTAGCAATCACACTCCTATCATGCCAAGTCAGCCAGTACATGCTGAAACCTAGCTAGCTGCCCCCCTTGTGTAGTGATGCTGCCAGCAGTATGGGGTCTGCACATCACTTAGAGCCACCCTGTACCAGCATGTACTGGCTGACTTGGCATGATAGGAGTGTGATTGCTAACAGCAATCACAGCGAGCACAGTCCCATCATGCCTAGGTACCAGCATTTACTGGTTGCCTGGGTATGATAGGAGTGTGATTGCTGTTAGCAATCACACTTCTATCATGCCAAGTGATATTGCTAATTTTGTCCAATTGCGTGTTACCTACTTTTATTAAACATGTGAGTTTTTATTATTATTTTTAAAGGTGGGGGTCATTTTCAGTTTTGGCTAAGTGAACCCTGAATGTTTTGGTCCAGAATTTTCATTTTAGTTCATCCCTAGAATAAATCTAGGGAATCCTGAATTTGTAGTCGCAAAACTTTCAAGGCCCAGAAATCAGTGAGAGGAAGAGTAAAGGTTTTGTGTCATTTTACTTTATTTTAATCTGCATATTTTATTAAAGGCCATATTTTTTGTCACAGTGAAAAATGAGTGCGGCCCGCGCACGTATACAATTCTGATGAAGTGGCCCACTGCAGAAAAAACTTGGACACCCCTGGATTATGCCCTTTGTACATGCGCCCCTTTTTCTTTGATTTTTTTACAGATATGATTCAATATGTAAATTGAATTTGTTGAATTAGTTGAAAAATAATTGTTGGGTAAAAATCATGTTTTCTTTTGGGGGGGGGGGCCTTAACAGATTCTCGCACCCGGGCCCTGAGGCGTCTAGTTACGCCCCTGCCTGAACTCCTAATCGTTGAGTGATCCCTGATCTTTTCGACACAAAGACCAAGAATATCTCCCCAACTTTCATTTCACTGTATCCCCAAACTCTCTCTTTAACCATTATCCCCATAAAATTATAACCAGTTTCTCTCTCAGCTAAAATCTTTTTTTAACCTCTCTTTTTTGTCCACAGTTGACCCTACCACATGACCATGACCCATATTTTCCTTTATTTTCCTAAATCTCATTTATAGCCAACTTCCAATTCTCTTGTTCCAAGCCTCTTTTTCATCTCCCTACCCAGCATTGTACCAGCAGATATGATTTTCAGCAACAGAGCAACCCTTTCTACCCTAGAATTTTCTACCATAGTAAATTATGCTTTTATTTGCCTTGCAAATTAAGTATCGTACATTGTGTTTTAACAGAGGGAGCAGGCATTTCTGTTTCATCCAGCTCAGATCTCTCGTTTTTGCTCCTTTACATTTCTCATGCATAATTTTAAATTGACTATACATTGTTAAAACAGGTACATCTTCCCTGTGAGTAGACTTTCAGGCAGCAAATATACCTTCCTTCTCAATAAGACACAGTAACTTTAATGGTAAACTGCCAGCTGTTCTAATCTTTTTTCATTATCCTCCATCACCACTGGTAAATGCATGTATGCAATTCCCCACTCACACATACACAGAAGGAGGTAGGTGTATGATGTCAGGTCCTGATGGTCTCATATAGACAGGTCATCCGGGTGCAAGACATACCTGCTCACATAATTTTGGTGGAGCTATGTGATGTCAGTTTAAATTGGGAGGTTATGCTAACAAAGACAAAGTAGCTTGGTCGACCTTCATACACACTTGCTTTCTGTGAGTATATTTTTATTCATATAGCTCCAAATAAATATAGCTGGTAAATTCAGACCTTTGAGGTTGACATTGTGATTGACATTGATAAAGTGGAATAAGTTTGCCTTGCGTTGTAGATTCATAGGGCTTAATTCAATTCCCCTTTTCTTCAGTTATTGTATCATGATCTGTCTGAAGCAGTAGCCAATCAATAAAACTTATTGACACAACAAAGCTTACATCTTGCTGACTAAATGCCTTACATCATTAACACCTTAAATCAGTCTGTTTGACATAAAAAACATCTCCAGCCTGTTGTCCTAGAAATGTAATTCCACATTGCAACAGCTAAAATAGTAATTCCACGTGTTAATCTGTCCAGATTAATCTACACAACAGAAAAATAAACATTTTTAGAATATACCTTAACACAATGAAGATGTCTTGTGATGTGTATTAAAAACAGTTAAAACTAACAAGGATTGATTTTAATGTGTATTAAAATAAAGATCAGCTTTTTTTGTTCTACTGTTACTCCAGTACTCCAGACAGCAACAGTAAAACAATTTGCATACATATTGAGCTGGAAGGCTTGTAGAAATTGAATATCCATACTCCAGGCTTTAAACCTAACAAACAAAATATATGAGAAAGCTAAGTAATCATTTTACAAGAAACACATTCTGAAAACAAACAAAACATACTGATAAGTATCTTGTTCTAACCGACTTCTAGGAAAACAAATTAGAAACAGTACTGTGAGGCATTGATGGCCCTGAAACTTTCACTTTCAAGATAAGTAATTTAAAATCATTTACTATGGACATTCAAACATGTTTATAGAATTGTTTGCATTTGGGAACCACTTTAGAAATATTTGGACCCCAAGGACCATCTTCCATCTCTTGGTGAGATGGCCTTCAATACTGTAAAAAAAAAAGCTTGATTTGAGTAAAAATCATTAAATTCTACTTAAGAACGTATTCCTCTTCCTGCAAATTTAAAGCATCATATTGATTACACAAACCATTTATATTACATGAGCGGTCTGAAAAGTCATACATTTGATTAAAAGATGCAATGAGTACAATGAGGTAGGATGAGCTATAGTTTACACAAAGGGTACTGGAAACCCAAAAGGTCAAGCATTATTCTTTCTTCCTCTTCAAACCCCACAAACATGCTTGACAATAGGTTTCATTGCCATCAGTATGTGTTTTGATATCTGCTTTCATATTGCATTATTTAACTACCACCTCCTTGAGAGATAGTTTTGTCATTCTGGCAACTTCATCAATCTTAATTACTGATAGCTGCAAAATTATTTTTAATGAGATGAATGGAAAAGCAATTACATAAGTCTAGCGAGGACACAGTAGTATTATTCAAAAGAAGCTGAATGCAAAAGTTCTCTAAATACTACGGTATACACAAAAGAGCTGGAGGCTGAAATATTGGAAATGTAACGGGTTAAATCATTGGGATGGAATGTAACCATGGTAACGATCAGTTTTCTGCCTGTTCTGTGCTTGCAGGCAAAGTAGCCCGTGATTTTAGTTCTGCACAAGTGATCTAGACAGACAGAGTACAAAAAATGATAATGTCCACTATCTTGCTGGACCTTGCACCACATGGATTAGCAATACTGTGATATTAGTGTTTGATTATGAGATTTGTGTTTGAATATATATGTTGTAACTTTGCCATATATAATTTCACACATTTAAACTTGTCTTTTTTTCAGCATTTGTTTAATTGATAATTGTCTGTGACTTCTTTGGAGCTGACACTACCATGATGTGTGATATAAATGTTTCCCTAAGTCCTCTGCTGACCACATCCGCTTCTACCGACCACTTCCGCATCTTCTTTATCTTCTATCTTCAATCTGGTATGTTTGTCTGAATCTCTGCCGCATACAACTAGGTGGGAACATCCACTAAAAAGGCAAAAAATAGGAGGGGACAGGATGTCACCGAAAGAACCGTCATTTTGCCCTAACTTGAACTTGGGACAATATGACGGCGCTTGCCGTGACATCCTCTCCCAGATCCTCCGATTGACTTACTCTAAAAAAGCTGAAGTAGATCTTTTCAAACATAAGTACTGCGTCAAAGGCATATGGCATGGAAGGCTAGAGAAGACAAGAGTCATACGTTTACATGTATTTACTGCATTTATATTTTCATCCATTCACTTCATTATTCATTTAATTTTTACATATTTTGATTTTAGTGCCTTTCCTTTTCTTTAGGATAGCTCAATTTTTACAGTAAATACAAATAAATAAAATGAATAGTGTTTATTTTAAATATTTAGGGGTTGTCTTTAATGTATATTTTTATATTGATAGCTTTTACTTTTCAGAAAATGATACAGTTATTTTGTAACACTTTATATTTTCTGCTTCCAGGCTTCCGCACTGCTAGCATTTGACACAAACTCATATATGAAATACATCAGACTGTAATACGCCTAAGATTTTCTCTTTCTTTTTCTACCGGATGATGTTTATAATTTTTCTGTTTGCATTGATTTTATACTTTGGAATAATCAATTAAGTCTAGACTTTTTATTACATTGCTTGCTATTTGTGCTTGTGAGATAATTACTACTCTGTAGTATTTTACCTTGGCTGAGTTGAGTGTAATGAAACACAAAAGCAGTATAATTAACAGCTTCCCATCCCAATCTTGCCTGGATTTCTACAACTGGTTGATTTCTTATATATAGGTATGTACTAGAAAATATAGGATAAGTGTTATGTGTCCGTTAAGAGATTAGCTGACAAACATATATATATAAATATATATACTGTATTTCCCAAAGTATAAGACTCACCTTTTTTAGAAAAATGTAGGATCTAAACATTTTTTTTTTTTACTAAAAAGAGGACCGGAAAGGGGACCTGCTGCTTACCTGTTTTGCTCAGCAGCGTCTCTTGATCCGTCGCGGCAACACAGGAACTCAGTGGAGTCACGTGAATGCACATCACATGACTCCGCTCAGTACATGTTCCTGTTCGAGCAACGCAGAGGGGAAGTCTGTGAGCAGCAGAAAAAGTTCTGCAGTTCAGGTAAGGTGGGGGGGTGAGTGAGTGTGTGTGTGTTAGCATAGATCCGTGTGTAGGGGGCACAAGGAGGCTGAAAGTGATGTGCATGTACTGGCTGCCTGAGCATGATAGGAGTGCGATTGTTAACAATTGCTAGCAGCTAACATCAATCACACTCATATCATGCCCAGGCAGCCAGTACAATAACTTTATTTAATATATTTTTTTTTTAAATTCGGCCCCCAAAATAATAAATCACAGGCCTAGCAAATGATTGGTGAATCTAAAGAAGAAAATATCTTTTATACTCTTGCATTTTCTCTGATTGTTTAATATGAAAACAAGAGATTTCTTTGTATCGCAGATCTCATATATTCACAAATATTGCTGTATGTCTTTTTATACTTTTACCATTTTGAAAATGTTCTTTATACTCTGCCCATGGGATTATTTTGGGTAAAGAACCTTGGAACACATTTTTCTGCAATAGTTCTACAGATATTTCTATTTCTAACCATGACTTGGGCACTACTACCTTGTATTTCCTGATGAAGAAATCAGCACATAAAAACAAAAATTAGACATAAATTGGCATTTTTTAGTCACTGAATAGAAGAATGGCATTGGATTTGGATGATAAACCAGATGGAAATAATGATTTTCAACTTGCATGTTACTGTTATAAAACCAAAGGTTATCTACAACTGTTTAATGACATGGCATTGAGGGCATTGAAACTATTTTATCTTTTGTATATCTCTTTTTTATTTTTTGTACTTTTTTTTGCATTTTTTAATAAAAATTCCTGACATTAGATCTTGTATTGTACTTTTGGAAGTCTAATGCTTGCTATCGGTGAGCACCTGTGTCTCCCATTTCTAATGTCATCTTCAATTTTCATCTTTATAAGACTTTATATGATCTTGCACTCATTTTGTAAATTTTCTTAAGATACATCTAGTGTCCACAATTTAAAATAAATTGGTTGTCTTTTTATCAGCACCAATGTTTTACACAGCACTTCTTGCAATAAATATATTCAAAGGCTATGACAAAAACTAGAACTGACCGACTTAGACTAACCGATACATTAGGTGGAGGGGGCCCTGCTCGCAAGTTTACAATCTAGAGCCATGGTATGTAATTCCATTACTTTTACAATATTGTTAATTAATTAGGATTAATGAGAACACAGCATGATCTAATTTTGGTTTGTCTTTAAAAAAAAAGGTATTGTTTTTCTTAAAATGCGTATTTTCCAAAAAGCAAGAGTTACCATTATCATATATTAGGAGGAAACATGGTTTTGATAGCAAATCACCTTCAAAAGTGCCTTAAATCATACATACTGCTCACAATGTTTTTACTGGGAAAATACATTACAGAGAAAACATAAATATGATTCATATTTATCAGTGGCATATGTGCAAAACACATTTGGATGATTAGTGTTTTGTTTACAAAACAAATCAGAAATGTTCTAGATATTTACATATTTTCTCTCCTAAACAATCTCTTTTTTGTAAAAATCAAAATAATGAATCTTAAATTATTTGTAAGCAAATAGAAAATATTCGTGAATTTAAATGCACTCAAATATCAGTTACATGCACGTTGTATGAGCAGAATGTCAAAGTCCCTGTTTGGTGCCTATTCAAAACCATTTCATGTCTCGTTAAAACATTTTTCATGTCATTATAATGCATATTTATGGAATTGTCTAGGATATAATATTACACCAAGGTTGGATAACACAATAACACAGAAAAATGTAGTATTTAATTTAAGTAATACATAAAATGTGGCAGTACTCGTTCTACAGATTTTACTATTACTGTCGTGGAGTGTAATAAAACATATGCATAAAAATAGTGTCACATCCTGACAGAATCTGAATCCTTGACATAATGAATTATTGTCTGCCAGGTCTCTTGTCATTCTGTGTAGCCTATGATTGGCTAAAAGCCATTGGAAAAAAAATCTAGTTTTTTAACTGGAAAATATAAGAGATAAAAGGGTAGCAGGTAAAATAATGAGAAGGAAATGATAATTTAAATGGTGAGAAACTGACCTCACCAAAGTACAATAAGCACTCCTTGTACTATGCTGTACCGAAGAGAAAATATATTAAAATTTAATAGGTGTTAGAAATAATTTGTACTTTTTGAGATGTATATTCTTATAGTAAGATATACTGTGCTTGGTGCCATCTTAGTTATCTTAAATCACACAATGGCTCGCATTATAATGTTCTAATAAGATTGTCAGCTAAAAGTTATATATTTAGTTCTACGTTCTTGTGGTATTTTGTTTATACATACCCTTATATCTCATTGGCAATGATGTCATGATTAGCTCCTACAGATACCAGCAAGAACAATCGTCTCCCTCAGTTGCCTTGATTGCCTTTGTGCTAAATCTTCTTTGTCCAACTGCCCCAGTTTATTTTAGAATTACATTTTTTTTATGAATTCATCATTGATATTCAAAATTTGTAATTCTTAGGAGTTATGCTTTTAGGAACATTGGACACCAAAGAAGGGCAGGGATGTCCCCCCATCTCCTCTCAAGGTGCTATTCTTGGAACTCTAGAGATTAGTGGTCCTCTAAATGTTCCTCTTGCTCTTCAACAGATAATGCTTAATGTGTTTATATATAACAATATATATCTGATGTATATATGTAATATATCTGATGTATACATTCAAATTGCATTACACCAAAGACCCCACACAAAACCAATGTATCTATCTATATATATATATATATATATATATATATATATATATATGTAGATTGATTAATGCCCCACAATCCCTAATGCCTTCTTAGTTAGTAAGAAACAGTGCATTATAATATTTATTTAGAAACTGTTCCAAGCAAGTGATGTTTGATATATCAGGCTACCATTTAACTCCACGTATCACATCCTTGCATACTCGGCATCAATTCAATCAGTCAGGACATAATGCATAATGCATGTTTAAATCTACACACACATTCTAAAAAGAATTAGGCATACCTGGGGGTGCTAATAAATCTATACTATGACAGAATGTAAATGAATATGTTATCACCTATTAATATCTTGATGCTTAGATGTCATACTTGTATTATTGCCCTTGTCTCTAAATGCTAATTCAGAGGGGATTCTATGGTTTGAAATAGGGATCTGACACAAAGCAAGGAATTTTTTGATATGGTAAATTGAAAAGTAAGAAAGCGAGAATAAAATAAAAAGTCTTTTTCATGGAAAGGTTTTTAGAAGTTACAAATTGCACCCTTTGATAAGTCTTCCCCACAGAGTACAAAGTTAATAACAGACTAATTGGAAATCTTCCTTATTAAGGTATCCAGTAATAGCGTGTGACATGATAGCTGTGTCTGTAAAATTATGCAGAAATTTTGTATGTCAGAGGTTATAGCCTTTATTTCAGTAGAATAGAATATATCCACCTGAATTACATCCAGCCAGCTAAAAACTAATCTCTGAATGTTAAATGCCTTGCACATTTGTGCCAATTGCTTGAAATGTTGTTTCTGTCCCTTATCTTCCTCTCTCAGACTGCTTCCATTCCTGTGATACCTAAATATCATTGAACAGTTTCTGAAATGAGGACAGTTTAAGCTACCTATATAAAAAGCATTTCTTTACTTCAAATTGGATGCGTACTCAGAACGATCCTTACATTAACATTATTACCAGTGTTTATTTAGAAAACATCAATATAGATCGGCCTCCATGGAGTCCTGTATTCTGATGAAAGGTGAATTTAAAACTGATTATTTAATTTAAATATAACATTGTGGATACAGAGCGTGGAAGTCTCCAGATTTATTCTAAGACCTATAAGAAAATCAAAGAAAATCCAAAATAAATTAGCAAGATATAGATTTAACCCTCCTACTTATTCTAATAGGTAGAAAAGGATAAACTTTTTTTAGTATCCTAGTGCTGTGGGGAACAACAATTAATTACCCATAAAAATAGAGCATCCTAAACACTTCTTCTGATATCACCAAGTAAATATAAAGTGATAAATATCTCAAAGTCAAGGAAACCAGACACATCTCTTGCTTTAACATCCAACAGCCTTGTCAATTGTGTCATTTAGGAAGCAACACGGGGACCCTATTAAATAATATACTAACACAGAATATTGAGACAGGTAAGAGCTATTCAGCCCATCTGGTCTGTCTTATTTAAATAGGAGATCAACCAAGAAAGACATCAGGAAACTTGTGCCATATTAGATACCAGCAGTTTCCGATTAGTTCATTCACTCAAGGAACGATTCAAATCCATTTTTAATGGTACTCAATGGGGTCTAAAGGTTGTGAGTGATCTAGTTTAGTTTAACCTCGAAAAGAACCAAAATGACCTTTTAAAGTATGCAGCAAATAATCTGAGCAATCAAATGTAACTTTCTGGCTCCTAAACTTGTTAGAATTAGAAAAACTAGAGCTTTCCAGCGTGTTCCAATGGGAAATGGGATTAGGAAAAAATCTTCTTAAACACACGCATGATCAAATCACTGATCTGCGCTGTTTGGTTCACTGACATTTCAATAACAGAGCATTATTTTTCCTATTTACGCTAACGTTTTTCTAGCGATATTAATTGACATTGGAGTTTCTTTTTGTACAAATAGATTGTTTTATTTGTACAGTTTGTTTTTATCCGTCTACAACAATTAATTCACACTATATGAGGCTATAATTATGCAATTGCTCAAATTAACATAAATTCAGTACATGGTGCTATGAAATATCAGTTTTAGTGTTTATGACAGACAAAGGATCTTTTACTGCATTTTAATTCCATGTGTAGTTTTTTGTGATATACTGTCAGTCTAGTATATGTGAGCTGTGTTAGTTCTACTCCAAATCTGCTACTGTATGTTCCTCTGTTTTCTAATGTTTTGTTTGGTTTGGCTACTTGAATTCTATTTTGTAGAATAAAGTAGTTCCATAGTAGTGCTTATTTAGAAGAGCCTTACTCAGCCGCTATTATAAGTCATTTTGCTCAGAACTATACATCCTGTAATGCGAGGTGCACCCACGGAGCAGGACAGGGTCCTGGAGTGGTAGCAGACAGATGTATTAAGCCTGTGGCATATGGAGGAAGGCTATCCTCTGCTTTACTTGGGGGTTCAAGTGAGATGAAAGAACCAGACCAGATGGAAGGTGAAGCCGGTGAGACCCCGCGAGAGCTTGACGGTCTGCAGGGTGGTAAAATATAAATTACAACCAATATGGAGGGTTCTACTGATGGATGCAAAGAGTGGTGGACAAACAAATGAGTCTCTTGAAATTCATCAGGCTACTGATAAGAAGTAATCCCTGGTCTTCAGTTTCATGAGAGAAGACAACCCCAGTTATGCATAAATGGCGACAGATGAACCTGGCCAAGGTTTGGAATAGAGATGTACTGTCCTGGTATAGACATGGTCAAATAACAAGCTGAGGTCAAGCACTGGAGAGGTTTTGGCGTGGTCAAATAACTAGCCAAGATCAAGCACTGGAGATGTTTGGATGTGGACAAATAACTTGCTGAAGTGAAGCAAGAAACAAACAGCATGAAAATACAATTTGTAACAAAGATGCCGCCAATCTGAAAAAACCCCACCTATGGGTTGAAAACGAGGTGTGGGCACACATGTGCTCAAAGTCCGAGTTCTGGGCAGCCATGTTGAATTGTTGACGTGTCAGAGGATGGCATCGGCGGTGGAACTCCTTGAGATAGCGGGTATTACACATATTTTGTCACTCAAGTTTTATCACTGGTGTTACCCAAATGTTATCAGAATTATTCCCTTCAATGCCAAACCAAAATAAATACACCTTTTTATCACATAAGTTTAATCAATAAAAGTGTGCAGTGAAACTTTGAATTCTTGTCTTCAGGTGATTTTTTGTTTCCTGAATCAAGATTTTTAACAAAAATGAGACTGAAAGAGCTCTGCTCTCTAAATTAAATCTCAATTCTTCAAAGAATGACTACTCTTTCACATTTTCTTTTCTTGAAAGATGGGAAAGGTGATATGCAGGATTACAGTACTAAAATTAGTACCCTGAGCATGTAGTGGGAACAGAATAGATCTTGTTAGGTCGGAAAAGCTACCATTCTGCTCAGTGATTTTGGCATATTGAACCACCTTACCCCATATAGGAACCGATATAGCAATAAATACCTGAGAGCAAAAAAACATATACATGAACTTTAATTATTTGTACCTGTATTGCTTATTGAGTTGTATTTCTAAATTATTTGTGAAATAATATAAACTAAATATAAAAAAATGCATATTAATGCTTACAAAAGAAAAGAAAACGATAGCATTTTCAAAACAGATGACTCTGTGTGCTTGGGATATCACAACAAAGCTATTTAAATACCTGATTCATTGTGTTGTTTACCCAAATACTCATGCACATATACGTGTCTAATTCTGGGAAAGACATGGAAAGAACTTAGAAACATTTAATGAAAGAATTTAATGAAAGATAAGAACCATTTGGTCCATCTGGTCTGCCCATCTTTTCTGATGTAAGACTCAGATCTTAATCAGTACTTGACTTGTTTTTAGATTCAGAATAGCTTTATGCCTACCACATCCGTGCATTAGCCTCCTCCACTCATGTATCTACCATCACTTTATTAAATCCCTGTTTCTATCACATCAGCTCTCTCTCTTATTTCCGCCAAGCTTTAAAACACAAAAAAATATAGAATGATTACTGCATAATATCCTCTGAATAATAAAAAAATATAATGCCAACAACATATAGCTTGTCACACTTTATCTGTTATCTGATGCACACACATACATTATATAATAATAATAATAATAATATATAAAAATACATTTATCATAAAAAGGGAGTAAATCCCATAAATAAATAGACATAACTGGAAGATGAGATCAGGGAGAACCTGAACCCTAATATTTGCAAATCCTGAGTCGGCAGTCTTGGTTTGTAATTTGGTTTGTAATGTAATGAGTGAGCACTATGTGTATATATATATATATATATATATATATATATATATATATATATATATATATATATATGTATCTTTTTCATTCTGCAAACTCCATAGCCTTTCAGTCTGTTAACCATACACTTCCAATGTTAACAGTACCATGTGTACTATTCATTTCTGTTATTGCTGTTACCATAATTTTTTTTTTAATGCCTTAAGATTTTTAGCCTTTGTACTTTGAGGTCTAGGATTGTATGGAGCCAGATATACCATTATAGAAATGTAATTTCCCACTGTTATATGTATTATACATAACATTATTTACTACTCATTGTGTATGTTTCAAGGTATGCAAATGGAAAATTCTCCACTTCTGCAACATTTAACTGTCATTTTTATGTGTTTTTTAATGATATAATCACGTTAAATTCATAAACAGATCGGTGCAGATAGGAATGCATAGTATGTTAGAATGTATGAAGCAGAGCAAAACCAGTGCTAGAATCTCAGTTTGCATCTACCTTATATTATATATAAATATTATATTTATTTAAATGTTACTTTTTAAACTTTTTAAAAAAGTGATGCTTATAAGAGGATGTGCCTTGTGTCTCTCCAAATTACTTTAACCCATCCCATTTGGAACATTGGTGGGCTCTGTGCCTCCTGTACCTGCATGGGATCGTGGTGACGGAGTATAGGTGGGTTCTAAATGTTTTGTAAGCAAACATTTATAAATTAGACATCCCTACTGAGTGTGGAGGCACTCTATCGTTTTCAAAGACAAAGTTTAAGATTATGTACCTCATACGTAAATCTCACTATTTTAAATAGTACTGATGTTCCAGGCTGATTAAACTGTAATACAGAGTAAACATACAGTCAATATTTAATTAGAATGCTGTCTATTAATGAAGGAAATCAACAAAAAGAGTTGTAAGACAATGTAAACTAATGGAACTCAAAGCTTAAATATTTCATTGAAATTATTGAAAATATTTAATTCTCTAGGTAAAGGTTTGAATCAATTTATTAGACTTAAAATCACACACCTGGTTAGTACATAGGCCTTTATTGCATAGTGGAAGCATGGAGATACTCACTAGCTTTAAAATATACTTACTAGAGTTTAAATATGGTGTTTTTCATTAGTATCCTTTACATTTATGTAATTTCCTTTTTTGTACATATACTGCATGTCAAGGCCTTGACACAACGTCCTTTTGACAAGGTAAAGACTGTGCCCCTAATGCGTTTTAAAGCTTCCTCCTGAGAATTTAAGCATTTGAAATGTACAGATAGTGTTTTTTACGTGTAACGGGAAAACAATGTTCCAAATTTGAAAGACAAATAGAGTGTTGTTCTATAAAACAACGCTATTCATGATCAGATGGGCAAATATTTTGTCCCTCCAAATGTGTAAAAAGCCGACATGTACTGTCATGGCATTGGTCTACCTAGGGCCCTGTTGAAATGAAATACAGCTATGATTCTACTTGGTAAAACTAATATAATTATACCTGGACATTTCCAAATAAAGTGACCTTGAGACTCAGCAAACATGAAACGTCATAATATATATATTTAAAGCACAACATGCTACCTACTGTTGCAATGCTGCTCCCTCTATATATATATATATATATATATATATAATTCAACTCTCTAGCTATATTTAATTAGGATTCCAAGAGCTGAAGCATTGTGCACATACATAAAGTTATACCTTTATGTGCATACCTGGGAACACAGAGTCTCCGGGCAAAGCACTACTTCCCCAGGTCTTTGGCTCACTCTCCTATTTCTCCAGCGCATGGGAACGGCATGTAGGTATGCCCACTCCCTACCCAACTGACATGGTGTGGATGCTGCGGTGCCAGAGCCAGCTAGGCATAGACCTAGATTGGTTGATTGGTGCTTTGGTCTGCCTGTTCAATACACAAGGCCACATGCTGCAAATGCGTAAGAGTGTAATGTGTGGCCATGTGTATACAGCAGGCAGCGGGGCTTAACGTGCCAGGGACAATTTTCTTCTTCACTCATTTCCTATAGTAATAGTCTAATGTAAATGGTTTTAACATATCTAATTATCTTCTTCTGAGTGTTAACTAAACATGAGAAACATGAGAAACATTTAAACATGGTTAATGCGTCATTTCTGGCTTTTACAGACCACAAAATGTCATATGAGATGTTTCTTGTCACAGCCACTCTTTCTATGTTAACAAAAATTTTGGTTTGGAACTGTCCTAGGTTTTAGCCAGCTTTGTGCCCCAGCCACCCCTTACCTCCTCATTGTCATCCTCTCGTAAGGTTGCCCCCTTTTCCCCAAAAACATTCCGGTCATAGTTGTGGGTGAGGGCTGAGCCACAAAATAATAATTAATAATAATAATAATAAAACCCTGACATCCCATTGCTCTAACACTACAAGTATACCCCCAAGTTCACAACCCTCAAACCCCTTAAGCCAGAAGTATTAAAAACAATACCTATAAGGTACTATGTAAGGGATGGATGTGGAGTATGTCTGGAATCAGGGGATGTTGCAGAACATAAATTCAGTCATTGTTCATCTGTGGCACCTAGTGTGTAGAAGACACAAAATTACATTTTCTTTTTTTTCTGTTTTAGTTTTTTTTTTAAAATTTGAAATATAATTTAGTATAAGTTATAAAACACTTATAATTGAGAATGTATTAAATGTCAAAGTATAAAGTTGATTTGTATTGATTTTCTTTAAAATAGGGAGCAGCATCATAAAATTTGGGATACATTTTTGACAATTTCTGTACTTATTTTGCTTCCTGTAGAAATTAGAGCGTTTATGTAATAACTGAAAAGGAATAAATATTGCATTGAATGAAATATGATGGCTGGCTTGACTGTAGGAGAGCTTTTTTTTCTTCTCAAAATAATCAAGCTACAGTATGTACAAATTCTAAATGAACAAAAAAGCAAAGCTGTGAGATCTTAAAACACCCTTGCATGAAATGAAATGTTTGTCTAAGTCAGCAGAAAAAAAGTAATTCCTTTAATAAACATCTTTCAGTATGAAAAGTACGTATCCTAAAGCCCCTTGTTTGTAATAATTTTTTGCTAACCACAGAGGAAAAACTTGATGAGATCGGGTTTATGAACAATAACACAGCCTTAGTGGTGACAATTAACCTCAATCACATCAGAAGTGTTTTTGATTGTTCCCTTAAATTTGTGAATACTGATTAATGTTATTTTTTTTAAAGACACTTCAGTAATTAGTCAAATAAGGGAAATATATATATTTTTTAAAAATGTAATAAATATTAGTACCCTTTAAGTGAAATTTTGGGCATTAGAGTAGTTGCTCTCAACACGAGCTCTGTAAACCACTGGTCACCAGGACCATTAAAGGTTGTCCTCAGGATGGTACAATGAAACTGACAGATGGTATTCCTCTTAAACAAATAGTCTTTCAAAAAATCTAAATAATATGGAACACATTTCTAATTTTTTTTAAACTTGTCACTAAACTGCTCTTATTTTGGTTGTTATAACATGGCAACCTTTTATAGAAATTGGGGCTTGCCATTCCATTGTAAAGCACCCCAAATTTTTTCTAACTATTATATTATCCATTCTTTTCTATAAATGCAAAACAGAATTGCAACAATTTGTGGAGTCGTAAGTGTTCCATTTTGTGCTTATCCAGTGTAATCGCTGAGCTGTAGCCAAATTCAATGCTATTTTATGCTGGATTTCAAAGCTCCATGGCTTGCTCTTTCAAGCTTATCAGTTCTCTAATGTGCTCATTATTTTATGCAGGGGGATTTTAGAAGCATTCTATTTCATGTTTCTATTATACACGTTAACTTTCTTGGACTGAAATAGTTACAGTATATTCTATATATTTCTGTCCTTCATCAAAACCATACAAACAAACTAAGTGGTATCTAAATGCATTTAGTATATATAAAAATACAATATACAACAAAATACAAAATACACATATCAAAGTTATATGCACCCATCAACAGCTAATACAAAAAAACTATTTAATCATTTTTTTTTCTAAAAAAAAAATTTCTTAATGTAATAAAGTGTAATAGTACACAGGGGCGTAACTAGAAACCACAGAGCCCTGGTGTGAAAATTGCATAGTATTCCTATCATTTCATCTCTTTTTTTAAGACTAGTACTGCGCTATGACAGATGCTCGCCTTTTCCTTTCTGTCTTTTTATCTTTTTCCTTCTTATCTGCTTCATCCTGATACACTTACTCCTTGTACGGTATTTAATTTCTGAGTAACTCTGACCCACAAATAAAGCCATCAACAGTATCCGGTTTTCAGCAGCATTTGGATCCATCCCACCATATACTCTTACTACATATAATTCTCATCAGTCTATATAAACATGCATATGGAGGTTCATCCTTTACATGTTTCACATCACGTATCTTCCTAAAATTCATGGGTTTCTTCACGCATTCTGCAAGGGCTTTTAATATTGCTGCCCTATACTCCTTTAGCTGTCTCATTTAATCTGCATCCCATTGCAAAGTCCCATTGAGGATCTGTCATGGAAAAGGCAGTGGCTGGGGTTGGATCTTTGCTGTTTTATGCCTTTTTAATGATCATGGCTCTACCAGTCTCTAACACATGTTGTCTTTCTTCAGGTGTTAATAGATTATGTAATAGGGTATCTATGTTGCCCCATGTGGATTGGAAAGATTGAAAGATGGTATGGTTAAAGTTTCTCTAAGAGTTAGGGTTGTTGCTTCTGAGAAGGGGAAACTAGACGTTACGTCTTTTTCCCTGAATCTTTCCCTAGTCTGTATTGGGCTTCCCAAATCTTCGCTGCTCCCTCCTCCTTTGACCGGTCCTATTAACTTCCTTGTGTTGCTGCTTCATACAAAAGGGCGAGACAGCTACAGGTAAAGATGGATAGAGAGCTTGGGGAGGGGGTTGCTGGCAACAATAAGGGAAAAGATATCTTACACAATCGGACAAAAGTCTGCCTTGTATATTTGTTAGACCATCATATAAGGGGACCACCCTTATCCAATATACATTGTAAGAATCCCAGTTAACTGCTTCCACCCCCCATAGTAGATCTACCTGGAATATTTGTTCACACAAGACACTAATACTCACTTCTAGCTTTCAAATTAACCTAGAACTGTTCCTGAACTAGAGAATTGTCCCACTATACCTGAAGCTTTAGAAGATACAATACAATACAAAGATCACATTATGTCAAGATGTGCGAATATCAACATACATCTTTAGTATCACATGTCTTTACTAGTACTTAAATGTATTGCTTTCAACTTATTAAGTGAGGTTGGCATTAATAGATACGGATCTCCCTGTTTTTGCAATACTCAGTGTCATTGTAAGGAAATTAAACTTAACACATAATATAACTGGCAGCTGAAAAACACTTACATGTGAACTACACACTTTTAATTATAAAATGCGTAAAGTACTGAATTAAAGCTTTGATTTTCTGGTTGAGAAACTCCTAGTAGAATATTCATGCTCTTGAATGATGTTCCAAATTCAAGAGCTGTCGTAGGGGAAAACAATGTTACTCTTTTATGATCCCATTCTTAGCACAAGTTGTCAATGCAGTCTTTCTTCTGACATTTGTATTAGTTCTAAGACTGCAAGTATGTACTTTAAAGGAACTCTCTGTCATATACACTTCAATGCATATGATAGCTGCATAGCCCCTTTAAGTTTTCATGGCAACCCCCTTGCAAATACATGGAGGGGATTCTGCACTCCCAGCTATTTTCCATTTGGACGAACACATCCCGGTATATGTGATGTACTTACATCCAGTCAGCTCCATAGCTGGCTCAGTGAATGCTTCAGATGGGTGTCTAAGCAGACCCCTGTGTATGGCAAGCTTGCCAATTCATTTCAATGAGAGCACTTTCTTGTCAATGATTGGCTGCTTGAAGTGGCAAGAATCGTCGGACCACAGAGGAGGGCAGCTGCAGGGCTACAGCTTCTGTATCAGGTAAGTGATTTATTTTCCCCCAGTCTTTTAAACAATGTAAAAGGTATTTTAATATGCTTTCTCCGTCTTCTACTGGCGCTGTCTGGGAAATTAAACTGTCCCTTTAACCCCATGATGACAATTGCCGGTCCGGGCACGTCACGGAAAAACATGTCGTTAACGACAAATGACGTGCCAGGACCGTCATTTGTTAAAACGGGTAAAAAAAATCGATCCGTGATCGATTTTTTTACCCAAACGGCGTTGCTGTAATGCCTCGACCTCAAGGCATTCAGCAACGCCATGATTGGAATCAGGGGCCATGTCTGGCCCCTCCCCGGGGTGTCAACATCCGCCATACAATGTATGGTAGCGGACGCCCGTTTTAAAAGCGTTTAGGAGGCGATCAACGATCACCTCCTAAACTTAAATGGTGTCGCTGGAATGCCTCGATCAGGAGGCATCCAGCGACACCAAACACTTACCTCTTGATGGACTGTGACCGCTCCGGAGAGCGGTCACAGCCGCAGCTGCCGGTGATCTTCGCCATCAGCAAGATGGCGGCGGCCCGGGAAAAAAAATAATAAAGATGAAAAGGTTCGCTAGACGGTCTCCTGACCCTCTAGAGAACTCTGGCTCCACTTGCAGGTTGATTACAGGTACTGCATTCAACCATGCAAATCAATGGAGCCCAGCTTTCTAATCACAGTGTGATTAGAAAAAATAAATTAAAAATAAAATAAAATTAATAATTAGAAAAAAAATAGTAAAAAAACAGTAAAATGTAAAAATAATTTCCCTCTGATGTCACTATCAGGGGAACCTTCAAGTTGAAAAAAAATGTTAAAAATGTTTTAAAAAAGGCAAAAAAAAATTAAAATATATATATAAAAAATATATTTTTGTGAGCAAGTGCTAAAATTAGCACATTAGCTTAAAACAATTCTCGCATGGAAAGAGTTAAAATACTGGCATAGTAAATGCCCATGGGGTGTCTACTTTTAAAAAATGTATGATTTGATGGGGTCAGGGCCGGCCGAAGACTTAACGCCGCCTGGGGCGAAGTTTAAAATGCCGCCCCCCGCCGACGCCGGGGGGGGGCGGCATTATCTATCCCCCCCCACCGGTACTTACCCTTAAACAGTCCTGCGGCGAGTCTCCCTGTGCTGCCACGGTGCCGGCTTGTAATGCTGAGCGCCGGAAATTCACGTCACTTCCGGCGCTCTGCATTACAAGCCGGCACCGAGACCGAACAGGGAAACTCGCCGCAGAGGAGAGAGAGAGGGGCGCCGAGCGGGTAAGCGAAAACCACTCGGTGCCCCTCTCTCTCTCCTCCGTTTCAAAAAAACAAAAAAAAAACGCTTCTGAAGTGCCGCCTGGGGCAATTGCCCCAGTCGGCTCCATTGTAGGGCCGGCCCTGGATGGGGTAAATTGAATTGGCCGGATTCAACAATGTCCCAATTAACACGGGGGGGAAGGATGGCCACACATCTAATTTCCAATTAGAAAAATGCACACGTACCAAATGTGGCCTTTTAGTTCCCCCCAAAAATGACAAACCCATGCATGTGGGGTATCACTGCACTCAGGAGATGTTGCTGAACACATATTGGGGTGTCGTGTGACAGCGGCATATACCAGGAGCTGTAAATTCATACATAAAGTAGGTGTGTGTGGGAAAAATACACACACAAAAATACTACTGCAAACTTTTAAAAAATGCTGGTGGTAAAATGTGTGCATGCAAAGAGTTAAAATACCAGCATTTAAAATACCCTGGGGTGTCTAGTTTTCAAAAATATATGGTTTTGTTGGGCACACTGAAATGGCCCGGCTCAAAGATGTACCAAATAGGGCATGTGGATCCCCAAATGCCAAAGTTCAACATTGAAAATGCGCATGCCCCAAATGTGGCCCTTTTGCCCCCAAACAGCCAGGCAATATCATTCATGTGGGGTATCACCGCGCTCAGGAGATGTTGCTGAACACATATTTAGGTGTTTTGTGGTAGTGACATATACGAGAACTTTTTAATTCATACCTGAAGTAAAATGTGTGTGACAAAACAAATGCAAAAAAATGACTACCTCAAAGTTTGACAAAGACTGGTGGTAGATATGGTGTATGGAAAGAGTTAAAATACTAGCATTTGAAATACCCTGGGGTGTCTAATTTTCAAAAATATATGGCTTTATTGGGCACACTGAAATGGCCCGGCTCAAAGATGTACCAAATAGGGCATGGGCAGTGGATCCCCAAATGCCAAAGTTCAACATTGAAAATGCGCATGCCCCAAATGTGGCCCTTTTGCCCCCAAACAGCCAGGCAAAATCATTCATGTGAGGTATCGCTGTACTCAGGATATGTTGCTAAACACATATTGGGGTGTTTTATGATAGTGACATATACCAGAACCTGTTTATTCATACCTAAAGTAAAATGTGTGTGAAAAAACAAATGCAAAAAAAATGACTACCATAAAGTTTGACAAAGGCTGATGGTAGAATTAGTGCTTGGAAAGGGTTAAAATACTAGCATTTGGAATACCCTGGGCTGTCTAGTTTTCAAAAATATATGACTTGATGGGGTAAATTGCATTGGCCGGCTTCAAAGATACCTGAAATGGCACATGGGGGGAAGAATTACCAGATTTGGAAAAAATGGCTTTGAAATAGCAAAACGCTACCTGTACTTTTTGCCCCATAATGTGTAGAAAAAAGCAAAAAAACATAAAAACATTGGGTATTTCTAAACTCAGGACAAAGTAAAAGATTTTCCAACTAAAAGTTAGAAACAGTCATTTTTTTCAAAATTTTTCACCATATTTTATACTTTTTTTAATAGTAAATAATATGATACAATCAAAACAATGTCATCTAAAGAAAGCCCTTCTTGTCCTGAAAAAAACAATATCTAATGTTTGTGGGTTCAGTAAACGGGAAAGAAGAAAATTACAACTAAACACGAGCAGCGCAGAAATGTTAAAACGGCCATTGTCACGAAGGGTACAAAAAGTAAAATCAGCCTTTGTCACGAAGGGGTTAAACATACTCCATTATAGAGTAATTACAATGTGATTGTGTTAAAGTTATCATTCTAATTAAGTTTATATTTTTGCACACTCTATATATTCCTGTAACACTATAATTAATAGATCATATATCAAGGTGTCTTTAGGATCCATGTATGAGTTATATGACCTTATGAATCATACGCTGTAGGTACAATTGCTTTTAAAGGTACTATTTTTCTGAATTTAACAGGACTTAAAGTTTTATAACTTAATTCACAATTTCATTCCTAGTCCTAGTCATGTGAAGTTTTGCCTCTTTCATCATGTTTGCAAGGAACACTTAGTTGTCACAAAAGGAGAGTATATCAGGTTATTGCCATTTAACCGGTTCTTAAAAATATGTTTAATCATTTTATTAGGCCTTCAGTAAAAGAAAACACATGATGTACATGCTACGATTTATTTGCTCAACTTGTAAGATCATAAATGTGGCACCTTCAAGCCAGGTTAGGATGTAGGCAATGGGACATCTATACGTGTCAGGATGTGTCCTTATATATTACGCATCTTGACAGGAGGTCAGTTCTTCAGTCTAAAATAAGTCATGTTTACAGCCATGTCAGAAGGATGTCCACAATTTCAGGCTACTGAGATTCACAGCAAAACACAAGTCACACAGCACCCTTACTGAGACTTACTGGGAGGGAGATATTATGTGTGTATGTGTAAGTATATGATGATAGAGTGATTGGGTGTTAGAGTGAGTTTGCATGCCTGTATGTGCATGTGTTTTAGTTATAAGGGGTGCCAAAATATGCTGCACCCAGGGGCCACTAACCCTAGGCTCACCCATGCTCTAAACCTGAAAAGAGGTAACAGCAAAATAGTCTAAAACTGTGAGGTCAGGGTATAACCCACTAAGACTTTCAAGCTATTTAAAACATTTCCTGGATGCCATTAATGAGGCACCTGCATGGCAGGTGGAATGCCCAACGCTAAGGTTTGTTCAGAACTGATAGAAAGCACGAAAGGCATACACATTCAGATTCCCGGGTTGCTACTAAAATAATAATGACCAATAGATACGAAGAATCAGCACATACCATTCGGTGCTGGCAGGGTCTCAACCTTAACCAGCTACAAATGTTGTGGAGTATAATAAAAGTTACAGTGTTACAAAAATAAAATCAAAACATTATCATGTGGCAGTCATTCATTGTTTAATACAAAGCTATATAAAATAGAAAATATGTTAAAACATGTATTTCATCTTGATCTTTCCAGGCATGCTGGAGCAAATATACGTTTTCATTTTATGTTTTTCGTCATTACACCTATACCTACCCCCTGTGAGTGCATCAGTGAAGGACTACATTGCGTCAGTGGCAGGTGTTGCCCAGAAGTTACATAGAAACACAGCATTTGATGGCAGAAAGGAACCATTTGGTCAATCTAGTCCTGATGTAAAAACTCAGACCTTAATCAGTCTTTGAGCATGATGAGGATAAGCTCATGCAACCATAGATACAGTACCGGTATTGACATGTATACACTCTAGATATGTGTCCCGCTGTGAAAATGACTATGCAAATCAATGAAAAAGCAGCGGCTTATCGTAGTTGTGGTAGCCATGCCCTCCCTACAATTTGTCACTTCATGGTGCAACATCAATAGATTTTCTAATGAGAATTCCTTCCCAGCCATAAGCAGTGGTGAAAAGTATAGTATGGAATAGCATCCGCTGCCCCAAAAAGCAACCGCATTTGAAGAGTAGAAACCAGACATGAACCGTGTTACATAAAATGCCCTCGAGCAAAGTGAACTCATTTGTTGTAATCATATGAAAGCATGTCACTCACAGCAAATGGTGACAATAATGAAGGATTATGCTGACCCCTGCTAGAGTGGAAATGCAGGTACTTGATCGCGGTATAATGCTGATCTTTTCATTTTCCCTGGTTATTTTAAAGGACCGAGGCGACATTAAGTTCTGTCTAATTTAAAATGGCTTTTCAATATTAAATAATTAAAGTCACAGGCTTTTACTCCTCTAGGTATCGTAAAAATTCTCTCTTTACAACAGCATATATGGCTCGCATTTTCAACGGAAATGGATAAAAGAGGGAACTGCCTGTGCGAATGCGTGGGAATATCAGATATATTATGCTTTAATATTCTCCATGGCTCCATTCTAAGGACAATGAAAACCGAAACAGTCAATGTAATGGTTCCAATGAGATCATACTAAAAATTGGAAATAGCCGCTATGCTAATAATAGTACACTCTTGAATTAATTATACTTTCTAACTATTGCTTATGACCTGCTCTTCACATAATTACTGCCTGAGCCATCATGCAGACACAAGTAATCAGAAAAGGTTGCTTTTCAGAATAATTGAAAGAGCCTGCCAATCATCTTTAAAGCCCTACGTGCATTTCATCAGCACAGTGTCTAACACATGTTGTTTGCTTTTTACGCCTTTCATATTGCAATAAAAAGACAGCCAAATTGCAGGTTTCACATAGAAACCACAGTTACACTCGCATGCTTCATTTGCAAATGTATTTGTAAGTGCTCATTTGGCCAACACTGACCTTTTTGGAATTTACATAGGTTATATTTGTTTGGTACGGCAAGAAACGAATGTGATATATAATTCCTAAATTACTGAAAAATATATAATCATCAAATATTTTTCAAATATCAATTATGTTGTTTAACGGTGATTGAGACAGCGTTCTTATGGTGAGTGTACGGTTTGTTACGAGTCCTGTTAAACAGTCTTAGGAAAGTGATCCCCTGTTGAAAGGATTTGCCTAGGGATATATAAAACAGGTGTCTCTGGGGCACAAATGCTCCATAAAATGATAAATTATAGACATTTGTGGGCTTTTTCTATTTAATATCTCGTGATAACCTTTGCTTGGAGAGTGGTTACTCGAATATATAAAACAGATTTACTAAGCCTTTACTTTTTTACAGTAAGCGAAGGTACAATAAGTTCTGTCCTATATACATATATATATATATGCATAGTAACATTAAGAAAGGAGGTCCCTGGCCAGTAGAGTATACAACTTGCTTGGTGACTCATTTCTTGGGTAAGTGACACTTTTATCCCTGGAAATGATTTTGATAAAGAATTGCATAGGCAGCAGAATGAGCAATGGATGTCAGGTTGGGGGGTAGTATTGGGTGAGACGTTTGCCTCATATTGACTGTGGAGTCTCCACAGGAGTTGTTACCTTTTATTGGGCCAATAAACTCATATGAGGCTACACACTGTGTTTCGTGTCATGCATTGGAGTCAAGATACAATGACGATTAGAACTTTTTGAGTGGGAATTTTTGGTTGTTTTTTACCTTCATGTTTACAGTAGATAGCACACATACTGTGTCCAAATGTGAGACATATGACCCATAACACCCAAACCACAAAATATTATATTTACTCTTGTCTGATCACATAAAACGTAGAGTTAGTTTTCTTTATTGGTACATTATTAGATACATAAAGCAGATCATTTAAGAAAGTAATATAGTAAAATATTCTGTAGTATCCTTACTCCAATACTGCAGTTTCTTACCCCAGAGATATGCGCCGTATTTCAGCATATACAGTATGTTCTATATTAATACAAGTAAGTATTTAATTTTTAACAAGAACATGAATCAATAGGCATAGCAAAGGCAAGCTATTTTTGTCCTTATACATGGAAAATATGCTTTTTTTGCACAACCCACACAACAATAGTGATTGATTTTTTCCCCTGACTTTTGTAGCAATTTTATGTTTTATGTTAAACATTAACACCTATGAGGCAATTAAACGAAAATACTTAATAATGTCTCCCTTATTGTGCAGCTGGCCTGTGCCTTTTTTTAACCTATATTATTGATACTTTAGGGTAAAGGTAGTAGTATTTACAATGAAGGTGTGGGTCACCTTGACAATAATCATATAATTGTCTTATTCGTTTCATAGTAGGTCAACAAATCACATTAAGCATCAGTGAGGACCCTCCCTTACCTTTTGCCACAGGTTTGTTTGTTTCATGTTCTCCTAGTGTTTAGTGATATGGCTTTTGCGGCATTATTGTGATATATCCTTAAACATTTCAAGTTATTGTTTACTATATGCTCATTTCTTTTCTTTTTTTGAAAAATTTCCATTGCAAGATATGGTTGGAACCGGAAAGGCGCCGTGTTTGTCAAAACCAATGGCTGACTCCTTAAGAAGAAAAAAAAATGTTAACACAAAGCTTGTGCCTTGTATAAAATAGACTGTGCCACAAAGTTAAAGAACAGCACACCATAACTCAAGCAGGAAATAAAATATAAGACTGTTCATATGACTTGCATTATATAGATTTTTAGAAATGTTTTTTTCAACTATTTTTTGTATTGGCATTGAAGTATCTCACACGTGTTAATGATTCATAAATATTGATTCTCACACTCCATTTCGCATGGATGGAATAAAAACTTCCTTGCGTCACATGGTGCATTGTCTTTGTTGAGCTACATACTGTGAATTACATCAACTATACAATGTACAACCTGTACCACACACACCTCATGCATGACGCTTTTTAAAAAAAAATATATATATTATTATGCCATAGCGAAGGATACAGTTCAAATTACTTTGTGTTCAGAATTTTTAATACTACAGAAGATTTCTTCTTTTAAAAAAAATGTGTTATGTCCATTTATTATATATATATTTTTTTTTTTATTTAGATGCGGTAGTTTAAGAAAGTTATCCTGTATATTAATTTGCGGCATCAATTTTCTTGTAAAAATTCCAAAAACATTCCAAGGCGTGTTATTCACAGTATACACATAGAATCGTTTATATGCATGATTCAAGGACATTGCAAATCTTGAGCATGAAATATGTATGAGAAAACTTAATTATGTAAGCATTCTCAAACACCGTGATTGTGTCTATTGCACATGAACACAATAGAAGAACTGATTGTATAATTTTCTTCCTTGCGTTTTATGTTTTTTGTCTCTTTTACGCAACACAAGCAGATTTTGGTATTATTGTAATCTCTGTATAAATGTTCAGTTATATAAACATTGTATGGTTTGATCTGGTCAGGTGTCACTTGTTTGCATGTTATGCCACATGTATGTATGTGTATTTTGATGGGTATCTAACTCAAAGTTGACGACTCAATCTTATATTTTTCTAAAAGTTTTCTATGAAACAATAATTAAAGAGGAACATTTCAGAATAAGTCTTTCTAGTTTCTACACCATAAATTTCCATTTCATTGTGAATGCTACACAATTACTTGCTAAATAGATATTGTACTACTTCAAAATGAACTGCAAATATTTATTTCAATGGATTATGTATATTATTAGATACTGTGAATAGCCAGAATCTGATTTTTCAGTGTTAAAATAGTTACAGAAAATCAAAACAGTTCTCATTATTTTTCTGTTCTTTTCGATGTATGTAGGTCATTAGCATTTGTATATCAATCTTGTTTTGAAAAGTGAATAAATACTCCCCTATTGCAATTAAAAGACCACACTGGAGCGGTTGGGAGTTGTTGCTAGGCCAAAATCACAGTTTATCGGAAAGCACAGAATTTATTAGATGAAACCCAAAAGGTCCCCCTTTTTCAGTTTTTTTGGCTTCTTTGGTGGCCATGTGGAAAGAATAAAATCCTGTCTATAAAGCACTTGAGTTACAATTGATAATAAAACTAGAAATATCATACCTGCAGGCTCATCAGATAAAGTAATGGCAGGTTAAACCATTTGCATAAATGTTTTTTTTTGTGTTATCTAATACATCTGTCTCGATCCCAGCAGCCTTGGAGATTTGAACCATCTACAGGAAAATTACTAGGTCTAAAATAACTCTTGGGAAGTCAGTGGCCCTACACGTGGGCAATTTGGTGAGGCCACCCAACATCCCCCATTTTGGACTGAAATGGGCACATCATCATATAGATACTTGGGAATCAAGTTCAAAATGTGTTCAAAATGTTTCCCGGGCTGTTGACACAATGAAAACTTGGAACTCTGTACACTTAGTTACATTTATACCCGTGTATACAGTAAATATTCCCATGAACCATGGAGAGGTATTGCCTTTCCCGTTGACTTAAATAGCCCCATTCAAGCCAATGGAACCCTAGTCAATGGGCTGATTCCTTCAGTCTTGATTTTCTAGTCTTGGTGATAGCCCATCAGTTTAAATCAGGCAAATGTCTGGGTCATTGAATTATATTTATACTTCAATGACCATTGGAGAGCTACTGGAAATAAAAAAAATCCCTTAAACATTTATTTGGTGAATATTTCATAGTCTACTGAAGATACCCATATCTGAAAGGCTTACAAGAAATCACCCTTCCAATTTATTTTGTTGCCCATCGGGCTGGACTGAATTAAAATCGGCCCATGTTACTCTTACACTCTCCCAGCGTGCAACTGCATGGATCCAGTGTGCAGCATCTCTCTGAAGGAACAGATCTGCACATGCGGCAGTAAAGGTAAATGCATATTTGTGGATTCTGACCAAACCTTAGGGTTGAGCAGCCCCTTCTGCCACACAGGTACCTCATTAATGGTGTCCAGAGAAGGCTTTAAATTGCCTGAGAGTCTCATTTCGGGTTAAAATGCAGTGCAGCCCCACTGATTCAGCTTCTTGGTAACCAATATAGCTATGAAAAAGCAGATGGGGGATAAGGGGTAAGCAATATATGGCCATATAGTGTAACGGAATCTTCAATATTTATGCCTTAGGTGTTTTTTGAATGGTGTTCACTGGGCATGTTCTGAATTCTTGCTTTGTTTTGTGTACAAATTGGGCATTATTATTCTAGCAGCAACCAAGGAATCTGAATTTGTATGCCTTTTATGCTTTTTAGTTTGTGCATTTTTGTAAGGGTTAAAAAGCTTGTCCATGGTACTTTTTCTGTTTTTTTGTTTTTTTTAAATGTTCTATTCTTACAACTTCAAGAAGCCTACACAACAGTAATTAATATGTTCATAATATCCTTTATTAAAATATTAAAACAATAAAAACAGATGCAATAAAACACATGCAAATGCAACAACAATTCTATATTTGTCTGACAAAGATGTGACTACAGGTGGGTAAACCTACTCAAACCAGTTTCCTCTGCTAAAGGTCAGATTTTGTGCCTAGGATCTGGAGACACATACACTCATGACCATTGCAGTCATAAAATAAGGTTTATCTCAATGAATGTGTTTAGTATTGTACCTTAGTTAACACAAGGTGAAATCCAGAAGCTTGCTTCTGTTCTGCTACCAAGGACAGATGGACATTGCTTAAAAATTGGAACTGTCCCACAAAGTGTTGGGCCGAACTGGCCATCTGACACACTGGGCAAATGCTCCAGCGACAAATGAAGTGCTGCAGCATATGGCCAGGACCTGCCAGACTGCATGTTACTTGAGCATAAAAACATAGCGTGCAGCTGCCCATATCCACGTGTCAGACGCATCGATGTCATCAGTGCCGGGGCCACCTCGTGATCGCCTATTTTGGCCCTGGAATGCATGCTGTATACCTGTTATGAGAGATTACCAGAATTGGTCACTGATGTCTGGCCCCTGAGACCACTAGATTTCCAAACAGTTGAGACACACGAACAACATTTTGAAATGTAACCTATAGTAACTAGTTATGATTGAAAGGAAACTTGTCATATATTATGTTATATATTATGTAAAGGGACACACAGGGATTTATCCCCAGGTACATTTTGAAGATAGAATTAAAAAGTAGGCTTATATTTATAATCTGCCAGTCAATCAACAGCCGTAATATTTTGTTTCCATGTGATTACTTGAAATCTCAACCCTGTCTTATTCTAAATTATTCAAAAAGAGTATGTTGTCACTCAGACAGCAAATAGAGTCTTTCACTGTTTTGTATGGTCTGACAGTATTTTCGCCGTCTAATCACATAGTATTCTATGAAAACTAGTTGCCTTGGCAACCGCTCTATCAATAGCAATTTGTAAACACTATTCACTTGCTGTTTTCACAGCAGGGTTGTTGCCTCTTTCTCTTGGTAGATGGATTCCATTCCAGATTACTGTATAGGGTTATGATATACTAACCTCACACACCACAGCTTTCAGGCTGCCTCAAACAGTGGAAAACATGGACCACAACTCCCTCCCCACCTACAATACTATATTTGTTATTATTTTGTTTGGTTACATAGCTAGTTAGGGATCACTGTGGTTTAGGTTAATAACAGATTTGGAGACAAAGTTTAAAAGAAAAGAATATCCTAGCCCCACCATGTTAGTATTGCAACACCCAACTAATTGGTCTCTCGTCTCCTGCCTTTCAGCGCTCTAATCCATATTGAAATCTTTCTTTGTCACCATTCTTCATCTGCTCCCCACTTGCTCCATTGGCTCCCCATGCCCTCCAGAATCAAATTCAAACTTCTGACGCTGAGCTACAGAGCCCTTAATAGCACCCCCCTACATGTCTACCCTTGTATCCAAATACACTTCTAGCTGCCCTCATCCTTCCTCCCATGACTTGAATCTCTCTTCTGCTGTTACCCCTTTTCACTGGCGTATTCAGTATTTCACACAAGTTGCACCACTTCTCTGGAATTCCCTACATCATTCTTCCAGATTTTCTGAGAAGCTTACACCCTCTACTCCTAATGCCCTCAAACAACATGCCGAAGAAGTCTTCCGCCAAGGCCGTCTACAAGATCAGTCCTCTCCTACTGTTCCACTTCCCACTTGCAAGTTTGTTAGAGCAGCGCCCTGTCCTCCTTCTCTGTAATAGCTATGTGGAATCTGCTGGTGCTACATAAATAAATGTAATGTATGCAATGTAATGCTACAATAGATTTTTTTACAATATAGGAACATCCGCTGCGGAGTACAAGTATAAAGTCAATTAGAGTCTACCTTTATTTTAACAAAACAAATTTGCTGTATATAATGGATAAAACACAATGCATAAACCTAGACACCAGCCTGCGTTTACATATACCAAAGCACCTGTTCCAGCTTGAATTGTTTTGATACTTTTACACTTTTTGTCTATATGCAGGCTATGTATATATGGAACCAAACTGAATTGTCATGATAACTGTTAAATAACCACTTAAAGTTATATGTAGTTGGCTTGTCAAATGACGAGAAACACACATAGAGAAACAAACATATTCATCATTGTATTACATATGTTTTTATTGCTATGCCAAAATCGACTTTTAATGGTCAATAATTTGTAGAATATACATGCTACAACAATATAAAATAGCAGCAATATGTAAGTTATATAAAAAATACTACCCTATAGGGTACTATATGTAAGGGATGGATATGGCCCTCTAGAAAGAAAAAAGGATTTGGGGTATTTCCATAATCAGGAGATGCAGCTAAACAATTTTGGCTGGGTTTCTCTGCCGTAACACATACCCTGTGGAAAACCATCTAAGCAACACAGAAGTGTTGGTGAAAAAAAGCGCAGGAAATAATTTCTGCGGCCACCTTTGACAGTGATTGGTGGCCATATAGCTGCATGAAGAATGTCCAAATACCCCTGATACGATAGTCTGGGGTGTCTGCTTTACAGAAATATATACTTTTGTGGGTATGTTTGGAGTATTAATGGGTAAATTAGAGTTGCAATCCCATCATACCTAATGTAAAAATTCTACAGCTTTGTAAAGAATAATGTACATCTTATAGTATGTTCCTTATAAGTGCTGGGAAAGTATGCAGATTCTATATAAAGCCCTCTCCATGGCCGGCCCGACAATGGAGCCGAGTGGGGCAACTGCTCCAGACGGCACTTTTGAATGGGCGGCCCTTTGCCCTTTTTTTTTTTTTTTTTTAAAGCGAAAGAGAGAGAAAGGGGCACCGAGTGGTTTTCACTTACCAAGCTGTCAGTACCTGCTCGGCGCCCCTCTCTCTCTCTCCTCTACGGCGAGTCTCCCTGTTCGGTCTCAGTGCCGGCTTGTAATGCTGAGTGCCGGAAGATTACCTAATTTCCGGCGCTCAGCATTACAAGCCGGCACCGAGACCGAACAGGGAGACTCGCCGCAGGACTGCTGAAAGGTAATTACAAGGGGGGGGTAAGGGTAGATAATAGGGAGGCAGGGAGAGGAAGGGTAGATAATGGGGGGGGCAGGGACGGAGGGAGAGGAAGGGTAGATAAGGGGGGGGCGGCATTTTAAAATTCGCCCCAGGCGGCATTTTGCCTTGGGCCGGCCCTGGCCCTCTCTCTCTCCTTTTAAAAAATAGGGGTTAAATTCACCGACTGTAATTACCTCTACAGCTTCTGTAACTTCTTGGTAAAACTTCTCTACAGTACATCTAAGCCTCCGACCCTCTAATTAACTTTTTCAAATTATTATGAGGCAAATTCGAAAATTTTTTTTTGCTATTGTAAATACATGTTGGCAAGTATCTGTCAGTATATCTCTTTTCTTGGTGGTGGTGGTGGTGATTTTCATATTTCATATCTGATTATATGAAATAGGGAAGAGTTAATGTGTAATAATTAAATTATTATAACACATAGTTAAACTTTATAAACCAGCATAAATGTCCTTTTGTATTTTTTTCAGTTAACCTATGTACTAACTTTCAAGGAGAAAATGCTGTTTAAACTTGTGCTGTGGTATATTTAACTACCGATGGCATTGTGTAATGGATTCTGTGAAAGTGCCATTTAAGAGAAGCTAAAATCAGACCTCATGCCAGAAAAAACATCACTAGTTTTGTTGGGCTATTATCTTTGATTTAGCGGTGCCTGAAATGGGTAGTGGTAATTGCACAGTCTGTGAAAATTACTTACAGGAAATATTTGCAGGACTAGGCTCTCCTAGTATCGGAGTAGCACATAATGAACATTGAATTTAACTGCAGGTCAAAATCATCTGAATCATATAGTCTGTCCATTTTTACTTATTGTTTAATGGGAACCACCAAGTTCCAGTATATGTTAAAATACTGTATAATTTGCAGTGGTATATACTGCATTATGGTTGTATGAGTCATTTAATGTCACACAGATTAGTTCGTGTTTTGATGCACACTCCAAGCGAGTTTCTCCCATAAACGAGTGTAGAAACGCTTCTGTATCTCTGCAGATCTGTCTGTTTTATTCTGGCCTAGTGTAGTACTTCTGCAAAAAGGGTGGAGCCCCGGCGCACACCACAGAGACAGCCTCTCCCTCATTCCTCCAATCAGGAAAGAGAGTGTGTGCTGAGACTCCTCCTTGTCGTAGATCTACTACACCAGGCCAGGATAACTCCAAGATAAGCAGACCACTGGAGAAGACAGAAGAAAGAAGAAACAGAGAACAAGAGGCCGAGACACGAAGAAGGTAGAAAAACATTGACAGAGAGCACAAGAGAGTGGAAAAAAACCAATGAAATACTAACGAAAATTAGAGATGTTTGATTTGTTTTCGTTTATATCGTTGAGACCCATCTTTGTTTTCAGTCATTCGGACAATTTTGTTAACATTTGTACAGATTCAACTAAACAAGTCTGAAAGGAGGATCTTATTTGGGCTTCCCCTAATCATTGTAGTCCAGAATCCCCTCCTCTTACTAAAACAACAAGAGTGAAATTGGACACTACTAATTTTTTCCAGTTTATTACAATGATGTACTCCAGAACATGGTTACACTTATTAAGTTATACACAGAACAGTACCTGACACAAATTGAAGATGCTCTGACCCATTCGTCTAGCAATTACAATTTTTCCATTGTCAAAGCTGCCTATTTTTGCTGCTTCTAACACATCAACTTTGAAGATGATGTGTTCACTTGCTGCCTAATATATCCCAGCCACTTATACATAGACATCCAGGCTCACATACACTTATACGTACACATTCATACACATCCATACTCCCTCAGTTAAAATCACTTTGTACAACTCTGCATAAATTACATGCATAATAATTTATATTGAAAAAGGCTTTTTAAGTAATCTGGACTAGTAGAATGAGGCTTTAGGGTATGCATTGCTTTTTTTTTTTTTATTGTGCATAATTTGATGTTCTGGTCAAACTTTGGAGTAAAACACCCCTCCCACCCCACAGGCTCCTCATTAATGGTGTCTAGAGAGAGTCTTATTAGGTGAGAAGTTATGTGGCACCACTGTGAGCAATCCAGCCGTAGATTGTTGATTTTTGTACTTGTTTTAAAATAACATTTGCTGTGTATATATGTATTTGAGGTGTATGAACTGATTCTTTGCTTTGTTGTATATACATAACCAGTGCCGGACTGGTGACAAGAGGTGGCTTTGTTTCTTTAAGGCCATGGCTGGATATGCACAGCTGAACACAACATTCTTATGGTAACATAGTTAGCAGCCAGGCATATCCAGCTGCTGGCTGCACGTTGCAGCACCCTATCTGCCACTGGCAGATTAACTGAATGTGTGGTGTTTTCTGCCAGCGGCCCACTTGGTGTGCAAGATGGCCAGTCCAGGCATCTACATAGCAGCAACCCCAAATCTGAAATTCCGCTGCTGTTATGCTTTCCTTTGGTATTTTAGTAGAATGAGTAATACTAGTACTCACAACAAATTGAGAATAAGGTATAGCCTGGATGCCATAGCGCACAAGCAAAAATATAAATATAACTTGATTGCTCTTTGGTATTAACAAGTCCCATTTTTTGACGCATGTAAGGATGATGTAGTTGATAATACTTTCTAATAGTTCTTCTTCAGGCTCACCACTGACCCTTAAACTGATAAAGCATTAAGCCAAGACAAACAGATGGCACAGCGTAAGCATGCATCAGCTCATCAGTCTTAGCACAATCTAGTCTGCTCCTTCACACAGTCACCAAAAAACATCGAAAGCATTTGGACAGTTGTTAGGCCCACCTAATAGGTACACACAAGATGAAGGCTGATATTGCCTAAATCTATTTGGCTTCCCTCTCCACTCTTCCCTCTCTTTCCATTCTGTAGCATACCGTACAACACTTTACTTGAAATTTTAGTAAGCTTATGTACTTGAATGTACTAAGATTCATGTGAATTTTAATGCCTGTTACGTAAAATTATCTGAACTATGTCAAGTTGCTTTGCTTATTAATGTATTTGCCTTTTCGGAGAGTATTTGCTATAGTTTGTATTTTGTGTGTTCTGTACAATTATAGGTAGCCTTAGAAAACAAGTCCCTTATACAAGCAGTCCCTGCCATCTGGTTTCAGCATAAGGAAGATTAATAGGCATCTGACAAGTGTATCTTCTGCAGTCTGTTAGAACACAAATGAGCGTTACAAAATTATAAGTAATCATTTCATTTAGAGTTACATGATGAATATTTCAGAATGTTAGTAATAAAACACATTGGTAAGGTGAGCAACAAACTGGCCTGCACAATAATGTATATGGGTCGTATGCAGGGCCGGCCGAAGACTTAACGCCGCCTGGGGCGAAGTTTAAAACGCCGCCCCCCCCCCCCGCCGACGCCGGGGGGGGGGGGGGGGGGCATTTTAAACTTCGCCGACGGCATAATCTACGACCCCCCCCGGTACTTACCTTTAAACAGTCCTGCGGCGAGTCTCCCTGCTCTGCCACGGTGCCGGCTTGTAATGCTGAGCGCCGGAAATTGACGTCACTTCCGGCGCTCTGCATTACAAGCCGGCACCGGGACCGAACAGGGAGACTCGCCGCAGAGGAGAGAGAGAGAGAGGGGCGCCGAGCGGGTAAGCTAAAACCACTCGGTGCCCCTCTCTCTCTCCTCCGCTTCAAAAAAAAAAAAGCGCTTGGGGCGGCAAAGTGCCGCCCCTTCTAAAGTGCCGCCTGGGGCAATTGCCCCAGTCTGCCCCATTATAGGGCCGGCCCTGGTCGTATGCTGGGAATCTTTTCTAACCAAGACTCTGAACAGTAATAGTAAGTTTATACATATAGATTGCTGAAATTAACCTTTACAGTGTATTGGTGCACACCCGTCTAAGTCTTTTTTATTGTATAATTATATTCTATGGCTTGACAGTAGCTGGCATCTGAGTTTCCTCTATAATCATCAATCATTAAGCAGATCAAAAAATCATAGGTTTGATTTTTAAAGCTTGACTGGTAATATATATATATATATATATATATATATACGATGTCAAAAAATAGAGTATTGCAGAGTATGCGGTGATACCTTTTTTATTGGACTAACATAATATTAAAAAGACAAGCTTTCGAGAGTTATCCTCCCTTCATCAGGTCTGAAGCAATACTAATCATCATGATAGAGGTTACAACTTAAAACAAGTGATGGTATAAGGGGGGGGGGTTGAGTGGGGTGTCGTAAATAATAGGTCTGGAGGTGAGAAATGCAGAGAGGTAGAGAGATAACCCAGGGACGTGGTGTACATGATACAATGCTCTGCATGTGACAAAGGGTGCTACATTGGAGAAACTGGGCTTAAGCTGCACCTTAGAATGAACCTGCACCGAAGCTCCATCAAAAACCACGAGGAAGAAAAATATTGCACCCCGGTAGGACATCATTTCACACAGAACAATCACTCCATCCAAAACCTAAAAATTAAAGTACTCAAAGGAAATTTCAGAGACTCTCAGGAAAGAAAAACATTTGAGATGAAAATGATTACACATTTTAACACCATAAAAGAGGGACTTAATGTGGATTCTGGTTTCCTTACACACTACCAGAACTTCATATGAACTTCATCTAGTCATCCAATGTCTAATTGCTGTTATCTTTGATGTTTTACTGTGGTTATTGGTTCCCTAAGTTTATTTGTTCTGTCCCTGGGTTATCTCTCTACCTCTCTGCATTTCTCACCTCCAGACCTATTATTTACGACACCCCACTCAACCCCCCCCCCTTATACCATCACTTGTTTTAAGTTGTAACCTCTATCATGATGATTAGTATTGCTTCAGACCTGATGAAGGGAGGATAACTCTCGAAAGCTTGTCTTTTTAATATTATGTTAGTCCAATAAAAAAGGTATCACCGCATACTCTGCAATACTCTATTTTTTGACATCGTGTCTACTGGACTAATACGGCTTCACCCTTTTACATTACTATGGAAGATACCGAATACAGCCTCTTAAAGAAGCAAATAATCAAACTGATTAGAAAAGAAACTCAGATCAACAGTGATATATTTTTTCTTACCCGGTGTAAGAAAATGAACCTCATCCCGAAGGGAATCGGCATTAAGAACCCACTTTCAACGACCTACAACTCACCAGCAGCTGAGAACATCTGCAGACGAAGCAGTGAAAAACTACGTAACATCCTAATTCATCAGCTATATGGAATTAAACAAAGAATATACGACCAGAGACAATCCTCACTCCAGAATCTTCTACAACTTGCACCTGAAGCTAAAAACTTGGAAACACAATTGGAATATTTCTACAGAAAAAATCAACAAGTTCTCATCAGGAAAAAAAAGAAGAAATTGGCAAACCTTGCTCAGAACAAAGACATTCCAAAAAAAAGATCAACCTTATCCACTGAAAGTGTCAATGTCCCTATGCAAGCTAAGAAGGTTAACCACCATGAAAGCAACACAGACAATAATGAAATTGTCAACCTCTCCAATCATAATCTATCAATACCTGAGAAAATAGTGCTATCCAAGGGGCTTACATTTTGTCCAAGCACCAAACTGGACCACATTCAATTATACTCAGACTTGGAGGAATTTTTTAGAAGACTGAGGCTTAAGGAATTTTTCTTTGAGAAAGAAAACACCACATCCAGTCCTGTTAAAAATGAGAGAAAAAAGAACAAAGACTTTACACCTGCAACAGGACGTAATATGAAATTGGACAACTACATTGAAAGCTTCCGCACAAGAGCAGCATCCCTCGCTACCACACAACAGAAAAAAATGCTACACAACCTCCTACCTTCAGAAAGAAATGCCTTGAATAATTTAATGAATAATAAAAACATAATCATCAAGCCAGCTGACAAAGGTGGATCAGTAGTCATCATGAACACCCAGGACTACATGGCAGAAGGAAATAGACAATTGGCAGATGAATTCTACTACAAAAAATTGAACCAGGACCCCACCAGGGAATATACAGAAGATCTTATCAAACTTATCAGATCCTTCTCAAAACACATGCAACAAGAATTGGAAAACCTTGTGCCTTCAAATCCTCAAATAGGCACTTTCTACATGCTGCCCAAAATCCACAAGCCAGGCAACCCAGGACGGCCCATTATTACAGGTATGGGAACTCTTACCGAATCTATATCTGGCCTTATAGAAAACATTCTTAAGCCCCTAGTTATCAGCACTGAGAGCTTTATACAGGACACCACTGATTTTCTCAATAAACTGAGCCAAGTTAGTAACCTTCCTGCCAATACAATACTTGCAACCATGGATGTGGAGTCTTTATATAGCAACATCCCCCATAAAGATGGTATTGAGGCCTGCATCAAATTCCTCTCCTCCAGCAATGCCACACAAAAATATGATAGTGAAACCATCGCCAAGCTCATAGAATTTATACTGACACACAACTATTTCAAGTTCTATGACACTAACTACCTACAAATGACCGGGACAGCCATGGGCACCAAAATGTCACCGCAATATGCCAACCTTTTCATGGCTGACTTGGAACAGAGATTCCTAGCCACTCACCCACACAAACTGCATAATTATTACCGTTACATCGACGACATCTTCATAATATGGACAGAAGGAGAAGAAAACCTTTTAAAATTCCACGAATCTTTTAATTCATTCCACCCATCTATAAAACTCAAAATGAATTTCTCAAAACACAGTGTGAGCTTCCTGGACTGCACCATAACCGTCACCTCTGGCTTTCTTTACTCTTCCGTGTATAGAAAACCCACAGACAGATACAGCTACCTTCACAATTCAAGCTTTCATCCCAAACACACTAAACAAGGTGTCATTTACAGCCAAGCCATAAGATACCACCGTATCTGCTCTGACACTCAGGACAGAGACAAACACCTGGGCGCGCTGGCAGAGTCATTTAAGAAGAAGGGCTACAAGGAAAAAACTATATCCAAAAAAATTAAATCTGCTGTAAGGACACCACGGGAAAGGCTTCTAGAATACAAAAAAAAGGATAACACAAGCAGGATCCCTCTGGTAGTTACCTACAACCCAACTCTTGAGGAAATCCGCAAAATTATTAAAGACCTACAGCCGATATTCTCAGAAGACCCCATACTGAAAAAAATATTCCCTCAGCCCCCAATACTGGCATTCAAACAACCACCAAACCTGAGGAAAAGATTAGTGCGCAGCAAACTGGCCCCAGAACAGGAGCATACACAGAATGGCACTGTACCATGCAACAAATCCCGCTGCAAACTTTGCCAACATATATGTGACAGCAACACAGCCAGTCACAACAACAAAACATACAGCATCAAAGATTCTTACTCATGTACATCGGCAAACGTGGTGTACATGATACAATGCTCTGCATGTGACAAAGGGTGCTACATTGGAGAAACTGGGCTTAAGCTGCACCTTAGAATGAACCTGCACCGAAGCTCCATCAAAAACCACGAGGAAGAAAAATATTGCACCCCGGTAGGACATCATTTCACACAGAACAATCACTCCATCCAAAACCTAAAAATTAAAGTACTCAAAGGAAATTTCAGAGACTCTCAGGAAAGAAAAACATTTGAGATGAAAATGATTACACATTTTAACACCATAAAAGAGGGACTTAATGTGGATTCTGGTTTCCTTACACACTACCAGAACTTCATATGAACTTCATCTAGTCATCCAATGTGTGTCTAATTGCTGTTATTATCTTTGATGTTTTACTGTGGTTATTGGTTTCCCTAAGTGTATTTGTTCTGTCCCTGGGTTATCTCTCTACCTCTCTGCATTTCTCACCTCCAGACCTATTATTTACGACACCCCACTCAACCCCCCCCCCTTATACCATCACTTGTTTTAAGTTGTAACCTCTATCATGATGATTAGTATTGCTTCAGACCTGATGAAGGGAGGATAACTCTCGAAAGCTTGTCTTTTTAATATTATGTTAGTCCAATAAAAAAGGTATCACCGCATACTCTGCAATACTCTATTTTTTGACATCGTGTCTACTGGACTAATACGGCTTCACCCTTTTACATTATATATATATATATATATATATCCTTACAGACCAGGCTGTTTGTTGTTTTTTTTGTACCCCCGTGACCAAGGCTGTTTTTACTCATTTAGTGTACCCACACAAGTTATATATTGGGTTTTTTCCAGGACAAGAAGGGCTTTCTTCAGATACCATTTTTATCATATCATCAAATTTACTATAAAAAAATAAAATATGATAAAAAAGGACTTTTTCGCACTATTTGAAAAATCTTTTACTCATCTACAAAAGCTAATAAAAAAAACTTGCTAAATACATTCTACTATTTTAGATAGTTTAGAAATACAAATGTTCTTTATGTTTTTTTTGGTTTTTTAATGCAAGTTATAGGGCAATAAGTACAAGTAGCATCTTGCTATTTCAAAACCATTTTTATTCTGCCCCATGTGCTGTTTGGGACAGCTTTGAAGCCAGCCAATGCAGTTTATCCCCATCAAACCATATATCTTTGAAAACTAGACACCCCAAAGGTATTTCAAATGCTGGTATTTTAACCCTTTCAATGCACTTATTCTACTACCACCCTGTCAGGACTCGGGTGATCAGGTCGGGTAGGAGCCCATGCGCAGGGGATACTTGGGGTTCAGTCTGTAACCTACGGTGCATGATTATGCAAACAAAGACACCACAAGCAGAAATCCAGGTAATGCAGTGTATTTTATGTATATAAGAGGACCAGCAAATAAGGGTAATACAGTCTAAGCACGAAACCCGACGTATGGCAAAATAAATACCGGTAATAAGTCTTTTGGCAGGGAGCCCACTTGGAAGGGCACGACAGACAGAGAGCCCCCTTGGAAGGGCACGACAGACAGAGAGCCCGCTTGGAAGGGCACGACAGACAGAGAGCCCGCTTGGAAGGGCACGACAGACAGAGAGCCCACTTGGAAGGGCACGACAGACAGAGAGCCCACTTGGAAGGGCACGACAGACAGAGAGCCCGCTTGGAAGGGTACAAAAGGCACACAGCCCGCATGGAAGGACACAAAGCAGGGAGTCCACTTGGAAGGACACAAAGCAGGGAGTCCACTTGGAAGGACACAAAGCAGGGAGTCCACTTGGAGGGACACAAAGCAGGGAGTCCACTTGGAGGGACACAAAGCAGGGAGTCCACTTGGAGGGACACAAAGCAGGGAGTCCACTTGGAGGGACACAAAGCAGGGAGTCCACTTGGAGGGACACAAAGCACGGAACCAGGAACAGTACAGGTGCAGAGCCACAGCATAGACTTCAATACAAAGGCCCTGACTGAAGGGCAGGGCAGGTTCATAAAGGCAGGGTAATCCAGGTAACAAGGCCCAGCTGGATGTATGGACTAGGGCTCAACCCAGGTAACAAGACACACCTGATCCTAGTAATAGAGTTCTGAGTGCTCCAGAGGGTGGCCACTACTGGTAGCAGATTTAAATGCCACAGGTATGAAAAAGCCATGGTTCAGGCAGCGAAAAAGTGGTTCCTGACAAACCCTTTGTTAAACTTTGTAGTAGTAATTTGTAGTAGGCGTGAATTTACAGCTCCTGGTATATGTCACTGTTTTACAACATCCCAATATGTGTTCAGCAACATCTCCCGAGTACAGTGATACCCCCATACATGGGTTTGTCTGGTTTTTTTGGGAGGTAAAACACCACATTTGGGAAGTGCACATTTTTCAACTTTAACATCTAGTCCTACTGCCCCCATGTCCTAAGTGGACCATCTTTGAAGCTGGCTGATTCAATTAACCCCATCAAATGATATATTTTTGAAAATTAGACACTTCAGGGTATTTCAAATGGCGGAATTTTAACCGTTTCCATGCACCCATGCTTTTGTCAAAATTTGTGGTAGTATTTTATTTTGTGTTTTTTATCACACAGGTTGTAATTCAGGTGTGAATTTACAGCTCATCGTCAAAGACCGCAATAGGTGTTCAGCGGCATCTTTTGAGTACAGCGATACCACCCATGCATGGGAATTGCGCTTTTTTTCATTTTTGGTCAGTCTGTGCCTATGCCCTATTTGGGACTTCTTTGAACCACTGCTGTCTCATTTAACTCTTCTTCATCTGCCTCTACTGAAAGCAGTGAGCATACAATATACCGGTACATCTTGTATATGCTCAATAAAACCCTCATTTAAGTCAGTGCCAGTAACAGTAGCCAATTACATGTATGTTATCAGAATGCTGATGTTTTTCTAGCACACATACAATTGAAGGATGCAATGGGAGTGCTGCTGAGCAAGATATTTACATAATAATGCTTAATGCTTAAACAAGTCTCATTTTCTTCCTTCAATAACTGAACCATTAATACTTTAATTTGCATGCAGTAAAAATTACATTTAGGGGACTCCACTGCTCTTTTAATAGTGACATTTTTAGCCTAGGATTGCTGGGGGCTATGTATATTTTCCAGGGGGTGCATTAGGAAGAACGCCCAATATTTACTTTACTATAGGTTGTATGCAGCATATATAGATGGCCAACATTTTAGAAGTTATAAAATGCTCCACATACTCAAAGAAAATGTTGAACTATTTTTTATTCATATTATTGTTGTGTATCAATCAAAATTGCCCCCGTGCTATTCTGTTCTCATAAGCATTGTATTTATTTAACTTAACTTGCTTTATTTTTTTACGTTGCTGTTTTATTCATGCAACTTACTGTATGTGGAATTTAAGGCAGATTTCCTATAGCCAACATTAATTACTTTTTTTTTCTTTTTTTGTCCCAGCAGGCTTCAAGCCTGAAGTCATGGTACAGTATTTAGCATGACTGGGTTTGGAAACATTTCACCAAAAGCTTGAGACCATAATCACCTGCTTACATAGTTTTATAGATGGCCTGTATTGTTCAAGAATTAGCACTCATTATACAATTATTCTTACACTATTTTAAAAGTATATTTATACACCAAAAATATTCTTTAGACATATTCAGAAATTGCTATATCTGAAACATCAATTTACTATGTTAAGAAAATTCTAACTTTAGAGCAGAAACCAAAAACTAAATAGGTTTTCTTTATAGTCACATAAAATTAGATACATTCTGTTTTCTCTCAATAACTGACATTTCACATGCTATAAATAATTGCACTGTTAATTCTGTGGCCCAGAACGTATGAATAGATCTGTTGATCATATGGAGAAAAGTTCCTGTTCCAAAGCTAACCAATTCAATCTATCTCAATAGGGAAGTTAACTAGATGGAAATTTGATGTCCATAAAGTGTTTTTGAAAAAATACACACATTGTAATAAAGTCAAACCATTGTCGGTAGAACCAGCATTTACTAATGCACAATTTACTGATTGTGCTCTCATAGCAATGCACGTACTACCATAGTAGTTAGGGGAAATTGCAGACATATCCTTAAACAGATACTGAAAGTCTAAGCAGAAAACAAGCTATATGATACACGAATATGGTGTAGGAATAATTGTTGAATAACAACCCCAATGTGTTTTTTCATTGTGGCATAGACTATGGCATAGTTGAGAGTTGTGTGAGTGGTAGTTCAAACTTTAAAAAGCACCACTAACCCTAGGCTCACCCCTGACACTTTTCATCATAGGCTGACACTCATGCTAACACCATACACTAACATCCAGCCACACATACAAAGGCTAACACTATATACAAACGCACTACACTTACACATACATAAACACATACTAATTTTCCTTCTCCTTTCCCCCCTCCTCACGGCTCTACATCTCTTCCTCTTACAGCTCACGCTCTCTTAAGCCTGACCTTGGGAGGGACACTCACACTAACACACAACCAGGTACACAGTAAAATGCCCAGGCACACACTTGCATTCATACCCAGGCAGGCAGAGGTTACTTTTTGTCCATTGCTTAATATTTTACATTGAATGAAAAATGAAACATTAATTTAAAATTGACAGTGAATAAAATGACTGATTTATCACCAGAAATAAGCACTTTCATACAGGCTTGATGTCATTATCCACATATTACTGGTGCAGTGCTAAGTAACACAAAGCAAAGTATTTCCCAAGGCTACTGTGAAATGGATATTAAATAATTCAATTTAAATTCAAGACATACCAAGGAAATAACTCATAATATATATAAATTGTATAAAGTTTCATACTGAAATTGGCATTACTTACTGTAGTGGAAACATAAAAACAGATAAACAGCGGCAAAATGCATAAAATCTGATAGCTCAGGAAATTGCAACATACACTTACAGCTGGTAAACATACTCTGGAACCATCTATTCTGCATGCTACCCATTATTTATCTGTTTGTCTATCCATCTAATGTAATAATCTGTCTAATTACTTAATGCTTTTAGAACCAATCTTTCTAATAGGTCTTACCCATACCATTTCTTAGCACTGTATGATGTATTAAGATTGTAATATTATACTATTTATGTAATACTATTATATGAATGGAACAAATAATGTTCCTCCCCTTAAAAATTTAAACCAGATTTTTAAAATAATGATTTATGAATCAAATGCAAAGAACATTTCACTATTTTACCATCTTAACACTAAACTTTTTGTTTATAAAACTGTATTAATAAAAAGGGTATTAGAGTCACTGAAGCATTTAACCTTAATGGAAATGTGCTCTTACTCTTGCTATTCCTGTTGAGATAAATTCATTCACACGTTATTTCTATTCTTATACATTAGAATTGGTATTTCTATTCAGTTCAATTTCTAATAGTCATATCCGTTGTAGGTAGATACAGCTCCACGGGCCTATTAATTAAAGCCAAAATTGTGATGAATATCAAAAAATCAATCAGCCGTAACTAAAATCTGGAAAGTTCTTTTTCATTTTAAGTTGTTTAAATTAAGTTGAGAATCAGTAAAATGTGGTAGGAAAATGCAGTTTAACATGAAATGACCATGTTTCCGCTTACCTAGCTTTGCTCATCTAACTCAACTTTTACAAATGGACAATAGTAGAATAAACAAAGGGGCAATTAGACTTCAAGGTTTAGAAATAGATCCAGACTTGATTTTATATTGCAGCACCACCACTAGAAACAGCTGTGCTACACCGACAGATACACACATCCAGCAGCATCCTATGGGAATGAATTTCTTAAAAATTAGACCATTTTGAAGAACTGATCACTCACAGTATGGAAGGTGATAAAGCATCAGCAGCAGAAGTAACAGGGTACTGGTAGACATTAGCAGATAGACACATCTAGCATTATGGTAGAGGACTGAATTTCCGCCAAGAATTGAAAAGAAAAGAAAAAAGAACTTTTCCCTTAGAGCAAGGAAAGATATTACGCCACAGCAGAAGCAGGGCAGACAAATTCAACCATATGTTACAAGAATGACCCCCCCCCTCCAATATTAGAACAAATAACAAGAATTGATCACTCATAGTGAGTAAGGACATTGAGCAGACAGCTACTTGGTACATGACTGAATTTCCTCAATATTCAAAAAAACAAGATAAAGGAATTGATCACCCAAGAGTAAGGAAGATGATTGATCCATAAGGAGGGCAGGCACCTCCAGACAGATACATCCAACTACTGGGTACAGGAGTGAATTTCCCCAATATTCAAAATAAATAAATAAAAGAAGACCTTACTCAGCTCACTTCCTTGTGATGCAATGACACAATGAAGTGTGTCCATCTCTCACACTCAAAATAATCCCACACATTACTACTCTGCTGTACACCTGGTGAGTTAGTAGTGCTACTACTGGTTTTTTTTTCTATGAGAGTGTTAGTGATGGTAGTAATGGTGGTGCCAGTGCATGTAGGGGAACCAGTGGCATAGCTACGCTGCTGTTTCTGCAGAGTGGAAGGAACACCACATCTAACTGAGAACTTACTGGAAGATGTGTTGCTTGACTCCTCTTCCTCTGGCTCATAATCAAAATCCAGGTCATCAACATTGTTGATAACCATATACTTTTCCACTTGTGCACAAGGCAGAGCAAGACCCACTTCTGTTGCAAGGGTTCTGCCTCACTTTCTTCTTGCCTAAACCTAGATCTACTGCTATCATCTGACTCTGGGGAGTTAAAAAACATTCCAGTGATGGTTGGGGCAGAAATGGCAATTTCATAGAATTAATTTAAAAGAATGGTTTACAGCTATTAGGATGGCAAATAGTATGACTCAGATAGGTATGTTTAAGAGTGGTGTGTGGGCATAAGAGCTCAAGCATGCAGTTAAACATATGGTGCTTGTGTCCAAATAGTTCCAGGGGTGCTTTTCATTCCCAGTTCAGCCCTGCTGCCTACAAAAACAAACATATTTTAAAATAATTATATTTTTCTGATATATAGTTGGGGCAAAATATAGTGTCTGCCATTTTTCAACTGTTCATAGTTAGTTGATATGTAAAATAGGATGCCACAGTCATGTTAATCTTACTTATTTATTCAGTGCTAATTTACTCAAGCCATCTACTTGATTATTGCTTGGTGTTTGCTGTGATTATTATATTTTATACCATTTGCATTTTGTTGCATATAAATTTGCTTTATAGGTCTGTAGTCAAGGCTGTGATTACATTATAGCTATGCTCGTTGTTGGTTTTAACCATCTTTATTAAAAATCAGTGAATGATTCGACATGATAAAAATTACAAGGTTAATTAATTCTCTTCATTTAAGAGATTCAAGCCTTTTTTGTCTTAAAATAAAAGCCTAATAAATAATGTCGTTTTTGTGTTTGCTGTGCCTTTTTGTAAAATGTATAGGTGAAACACTGGTAATCTTAATATTTTAATACATTAAAACGGATTACATTATGGTTATGCTCATTTTTGTTTTTAACCATTTTTACAAATGTTACAATGATGTAGTTTTTGTGTTTGCTGTGCCTTACATAAGATGTGTAGGTCAAACACTGGCAATCTTCAACTCGACTCAACACCTTTTAATAAATACACCCATACATACCTTCCTCCTAGGTTTATTTTGCCCCACAACTTTTCAGGTTCCTAAGGACATTTGCAATGTTCCATTTTATGGAATTATTATTGTTGTTATTATTAGCTGTTAATATTTATCCTTCTGACATCCTTCTTAACCCTTTTACTTACCAATGGGTGTGTACTATATTTGCATTGGGATTGTATTTTTTAAAAGAGATTTTATTATTACATTTCTTATGCAAGGTAAAAGAGTCAGAAAAGATCTGTTCTGGATGAAATTGGTCTGGTGCTGTTTTATATTCAGAGAACTAATAACAAGCTGTCTTCCTTTTCAATCACTTAATCCATTTCCACTTAAAATGTCCTTTTTGCTAGAGAGATGAAACAAGTACAGAGGGACTAATGAGCATTTTCTATAGGCTTTGATCTTTGAGTACTGAAAATCATTAAACAAACTTAAGTCATATCTCAAGGAATATTGATTGATTATTTGCCTAGTAAGTAAAGTTAAGTTAACTATCGTTTGTTAACTTCTGACTTGCCCTCAAATGCGTTTCATGCTGTCATTAGTAATTCTGTTGGTTAATTTCACTTCAATTACAGATATCAATTTTAATGTAAACTGTATATAATTTAACATTAATCAAATAGTTTACCTAAACATTTCACCAAATCACATTGGAAAACCAATAATATGAGACTACAATTATACATTTATGTGTCATATTTATTCAAATATTGGATCACAACCATGATGTTGGTAACATAACTGCATTAAAATTCAGCCATTCACACAAATCTGTTCTTACTTGGCATGTTATTCCATGTTAGGAACAAACAATATATACCAGATTGTGACAGATGGGCTGGAAAGTCCACTGGGTCTTACATTCAATTATATCTAGAGCTCAAGACACATTTCTTTTGCAGAACTCAGCTTTCCTTTAATTCTGGGGATTTACAGTCATCTCATATTATATATATAATATATAAATATAATTTAGTTTTTTTTTTAATGTAGTATGATTCCTTTTGCAAAACCTTATTTTTTCACCTGGCAGATACCTACTTACATATAATTTACATATTACTTTAGATGATTAGAAGTCAAATTGTATCCATTTTTGTTTTTAACAGATAAATAGCACTGAGCATTAGTTATTTAGTAGATATAAAATCTAACAATTAGAATATAATGATTCAGCCATATTTTTAATTTTCAGAAAATGAATCTCTTTTCTTGCCCTTTCGGTTCACATGAAATTCATAGAGCTTTTTTTGATCCGGAAAAGAAATTGGTTTGCACTCACCCTCACTCTCTCACACTCTGTGTCAATGTCTCCCTACTTTCTCCACCAGTTGCTTCTGTGTCCCCATCTTGTCTTATCCCTTATTGTACTTTGCTTCTTCTGTATCCTGTCTTCTTTCCTCTTTTTTTTGGCCTGCTTCTCCATGCTATCAGCTGCGTTGTTCAGGCCTCCTTTTCTAATGAAAGGAATGGGGGAGAGGGTGTCCCCGTGGGGCAGCCTGTGACTCTGCCCTTTTGCAGTACTCCAGTACTCCAAGAGGCCAGAATAATGTAAACCGATTTGCAGAGAAAGACAACAGCTTGACATAAAACAAAGCTGCAGAAAGGAAGATGAGGGCATGGAATCTGTTGACGAAGATAGTAGGGAGACATTATCATAAAAAATGAGAAAAAATGTAAAAGTAGAGAGAGTATAAGAACCAACAAAATACATACAACATTTATTTTGCTTCATTTTTGTTTGTTACATTGGGGCCCCTCCTTGTTTTCAGACGTTTATACAAATTAACAAAATTGACAAATTGCGTTAAAAACATCTTTATATCTAGCGATAGCAAAAACAAAATTCCTTTCTGCTTTTTACTAGTGAATGATCAAACCCTGCAAAAACATAATTCATTAATCATGTCAAATTTTACCACATTCATAATCTCCATTGAGAGTCCTTAATTTAATTCTGCTGTCATCTGGTTGTGTGGCCATGTTTGTTGTCTTAGGTTTTCTCCTTGCTCAGTCACATCCTAGTCCATTAATCACTTGCCCTGGAAACTGACCACATATGTGGAAGCAAGTGGAGTGCTAAAGTCTTACAGCAGATGGGTATGCTGAACAAGTGTAAAAATTATGACAGCATATACCACTATACTGTTAAAAAAAGAATTCAACTTTTTAAAATACAATGGGATTCGCAGCAGCAGCATATTTTACAAAATGGAAATTATCATCCAGGCAATCATAATTATAATGGTATGTGACAACAGTATAAGGCATAAAGACACATATTGCTAGAGGTGTGCCTCAGTTATTAATTTCTCTCATTAAACTCTGACAAAATCACCATAAATAGTCACCTATAATCAGTGTCACAATGCTGTTTTCTTGTTGCCATTTTGCCTTGCAACATTACTGAGGAATAAATTACTTATTTTTATAATTGGCTAGAACCCCGTTTATTTCTGTTTAAATCTTTAAAGGGACAGCCATTGTGTGGCCTTTAATGCAAATGACAGCTGAGTGTCACCTTTAAATTCACTCTTACCCCCTTGCAAAGGCAGAGGTATTCATCAAGAACCCCCTTATGTATTTACACTTCCCCAATTGTCTGTGTTGCAGGAGATGTGTTAGAAGCAGGAAAAATGGGCAAGCATAGGGATCTGAGTGACTTTGACAAGTAACTAATTGTGATGGCTACACTGGGTCAGAGCATCTCCAAAACTGCAGCTCTTGTGGGGCATTCCCGGTCTGCAGTGGTCAGTACCTATCAAAAGTGGTCCAAGAAAGGAAAAGTGGTGAACCAGCGACAGGGTCACGGGGGGCCAAGGCTCATTGGTGCATGTGGGGGGCGGGGCTGGCCCATGTGGTCAAATCCTACAGAAAAGCTACTGTAGCTCATACTACTGAGCTGTGCATCGCAGTTTGTTGTGCATGGGTCTGCATAACCGGTCAGAGTGTCCATGCTGAACCCTGTCCACTGCGGAAAGTGTCTACAATGGGCACGTGAGCATAAGAACTGGACCACAGAGCAATGAAAGAAGGTGGCCTGGTCTGATGAATAATGTTTTGTTTTGGCTGAGTGCGTCGCTTACCTGGAGAACACATGGTACCAGGATGCACTATAGGAAGAAAGCAAGCCGGCGGCATTGGGATGCTTTTGCCAATGGTTTGCTAAGAAACCTTGGGACCTGCCATTCATGTGGACCGCCTAACTACACATTTCCAGATAAGACATCTGTTTTGCACCCTCACTACATTACAGAAAAGCTTTTATAGTCCTGTCTTGTATAGTTATATATAATTATATATAGTTATAGAGCTTTTATAGTCCATACTAGCCATAGAATTGCATTTATAAACCTAAAGCCAGTCCTCATGTTAATTATGTTTCATCGGAGACATAACAGCTGGGAATGTGTGTATTATCTAGTTACTGTAGTAAATGGATGCAATGTAATCTTTCTCCTTTTTTCCTATGTTATACAGGGGAAATTGCCTAGCTGTTGTGGAAATATAACTTCTATGAGGCTCAGCCTGTATCCTAAAAGGAAATACTGCAGCTGGCTAAAAAAACATTTAATGTTTTATGAATGCCATGGCAATGTAAGTGTTTTGCACTACAGCAGAACATGCAGCGGCTGTAAATTCAGAATACATTTGTTCTTGAGATGCCACCAGTGCTAGAATATTGAATATCATTTTCTACACAGTGCAAGGACATTTCTCTGCATAATGTAATTTTAAGATATTTCATTAAAATCCTTGATTTTCACATTTGTTCTGAAAGTTCCCCTATGTCGATTTCTTCTTCAGGTAGTTGGCTAATTTGACCTTGTTATGAAAATTTCCACTTAAAGGCAGGAGAAGAAGGCTAGTTATTTTTATTAGGAACTCCTGAGACAGTCCTACCGCATTTTGCAAGTCTGATGTGGCATATGGTTAATAGCACCTTTGATATACTCCTGCTATGACTCTAGCCCTGCCATATTATTATATATTTTATTTATGTAACACAGTGTAAATGGAAAGGGTAAGTACGGAAATTCAAAAGCTATGACAAAACTAAAAGCGTCAACAACCTTTAGTATTACTCTGCCTTCTGCACTTTTTTAGATAATGTTGGATGTGGTTGGCACCGGGGGCAAGTAAAGCCAAGTGGCTCCATCGACCTCTTTCCCCCCAACATATGCACTAGCACACATATGTATACACTCACACACACATAACCATACTGACAACCATGCTAACATCCATGTTACCATACAAAAAACATACACATCCATGCTCACTCACCCAAATGCTTTGACATATACATTCATGCTCACGTACATACATTCTCATTCTAACATCTCCCTCTCGCACCCCCTCACTTTATCGGCTGCATTCTGTCTGGCTACTCACACACTCTGTGAGCATCCTTGTTTTCACTGTCGGCCTGGGGGGCATTTGCTCTCCTACCCTCAAGGCCAGCCCACACCTGGATGTGACCCATCCAGAAATGCTAACTTTGGTACAACTGAATATGCTGTGTGCTATAACAACTCCTTTTAACCACCTGCCTGTGCCTACCAGTTACTGCATAGTCTGCATGCTAGCTGCAGGTATCCTTCCTGTGCTTTGTAGGGTAACATCATCAGTGTCTCAGTCCCGAGGGATCTCTTAATATTGATATACACACATGGCTGGGGCAAAGAGCTCAAATATTAGTAATGTAATTGGAGACTGAACATTACTAGTAATCATTCTCTGATTACACTATAATGTAATTGTAGTATGAATATTGCTGTTTACATCCGTTTTACCAATTGCTATGAATATGCACAATTTTTTTTCATGTTCTACATATAAAAGATCTGCAGATGAGTTTTGACAGCAACATCTCTGTAGTAAGCAGATTGCTCAGTGTTTTGCCCCATGCAGTTCATTTAGATTAGTGCTGCTGTAGTGATTTAGTTACATCTTACAGGATAATGAATACAGATATTCTTTCTCTGCCTGGGCTTGCACTTCAAAACAAGTATCTGGAAATCGAACACACATTAACAACTGCCTTGTATAATCCTTTTGTGTGTGTAGAAAATGTTTACTCTTGCGTGCCCGGGCCTCCATACCTCCATAAAATGATCATGTGCTAATGATGTCTTTTGTTCAAAGGTCACACAAAATGTCATTATGATGCAGTAGCCATTTATTTTATTTAGCTAGGCAGTGAAAGATTTCTGTAACCATCGGGACCCAAACCCACACGTTTGTTATTGAATGGTGATAAAAATATATGCATATACATGTTCTTCAGAGGGTACAATAATTTTAAAAGGTCAATAAATTTAACCCACAAAAAATAGCAAGACTACCGGTAGAAATGACAAACCGTGAAGAGTTAATTTGTTCCTAGGGTCAGGGGCGTAACTAGACGCCTCAGGGCCCGGGTGCGAGAATCTGTTAAGGCCCCCCCCCCCAAAGAAAACATGATTTTTACCCAACAATTATTTTTCAACTAATTCAACAAATTCAATTTACATATTGAATCATATCTGTAAAAAAATCAAAGAAAAAGGGGCGCATGTACAAAGGGCATAATCCAGGGGTGTCCAAGTTTTTTCTGCAGTGGGCCACTTCATCAGAATTGTATACGTGCGCGGGCCGCACTCATTTTTCACTGTGACAAAAAATATGGCCTTTAATAAAATATGCAGATTAAAATAAAGTAAAATGACACAAAACCTTTACTCTTCCTCTCACTGATTTCTGGGCCTTGAAAGTTTTGCGACTACAAATTCAGGATTCCCTAGATTTATTCTAGGGATGAACTAAAATGAAAATTCTGGACCAAAACATTCAGGGTTCACTTAGCCAAAACTGAAAATGACCCCCACCTTTAAAAATAATAATAAAAACTCACATGTTTAATAAAAGTAGGTAACACGCAATTGGACAAAATTAGCAATATCACTTGGCATGATAGGAGTGTGATTGCTAATAGCAATCACACTCCTATCATACCCAGGCAACCAGTAAATGCTGGTACCTAGGCATGATGGGACTGTGCTCGCTGTGATTGCTGTTAGCAATCACACTCCTATCATGCCAAGTCAGCCAGTACATGCTGGTACAGGGTGGCTCTAAGTGATGTGCAGACCCCATACTGCTGGCAGCATCACTACACAAGGGGGGCAGCTAGCTAGGTTTCAGCATGTACTGGCTGACTTGGCATGATAGGAGTGTGATTGCTAACAGTAGTCACAGTCCCATCATGCCTAGGTTCCAGCACTTACACATCCATCCAGTAAATGCTGGAACCTAGGCATGATGGGACTCTGATTGCTATTAGCAATCACACTCCTATCATGCCAAGTCAGCCAATACACGCTGGTACAGGATGGCTGTAAGTGATGTGCAGACCCCATACTGCTGGCAGCATCAATACACAAGGGGGCAGCTAGCCAGGTTTCAGCATGTACTGGCTGACTTGGCATGATAGGAGTGTGATTGCTAACAGCAATCACAGTCCCATCATGCCTAGGTTCCAGCACTTACACATCCATCCAGTAAATGCTGGAACCTAGGCATTATGGGACTGTGATTGCTGTTAGCAATCACACTCCTATCATGCCAAGTCAGCCAGTACATGCTGGTACAGGGTGGCTGTAAGTGCAGACCCCATACTGCTGGCAGCATCACTACACAAGGGGGGCAGCTGGCCAGGTTTCAGCATGTACTGGCTGGCTTGGCATGATAGGAGTGTGATTGCTAACAGCAATCACAGTCCCATCATGCCTAGGTTCCAGCACTTACACATCCATGCTATCACACACACACACACATTTATTCATATAATCATTAATTCACAGATTCATTCCCTCAATCACACACACTCATTCAAACAGCCTCCCCACCCCCTTACCTGCACTGCATCTCCCTTCGATGCCGCTCACAGACTTCAGCAGGGGGCTCGGCCTCCCTCTGCCTTCTCTGCTAAAGCACAGAGGAAGTAGGAAGTCACGTGAACTCCGCTTCCTCTGTGCTGTCCAGAAGACCCTCCCACAAGTAAGTAGCAGGGCTTGAGGTGCGGCTTGTGTAAGATCGGTTGCCCTGGCTGCCGATCTTACGCGGGCCGCACCTCGAGGTCTTGCGGGCCGCATGTTGGACGCCCCTGCCTTATTTAAAAAAAAATAAATAAATAACTTAAAAAAAGATTTCGGGCGGCCCCTTGGCTTGGGCCCCCCTGCCGCCGGGGCCCGGTCGCAGTCGCGACCCCTGCGACCCCGGTAGATCCGCCACTGCCTAGGGTATTGTGGGTAAACGTATGCAAAAAATGTTGTATCCTAAAAGAAAAAAAGAGTTGTCTCAGCTTCTTTTCTTTTTGACTAAGATCAAGTAAGTCTCTGTGAGTTGGCTTTTGCAGTTGCATTTAGCTTGGACACACAAGCGAATCCTGAGCTGGGGCGAATCTCCTAAGTGACATCTCTAAGTGAGGAGTTACAAGCAAAGAAGGAGAGTATATTCATTACTATTGCAAGGGGGAGCACTGTGTTTGTTTGTGTTGTGTTCAGTGTAAAGTTTTGTTGAAAAAAGCAAAAAAAAAGGGGGTAAGGGCTATTTCAGGTGTGTTGCTAATTAAGTAATTAAGTCTCTGTGAGTTCTGCTTGGCTTTTGCAGTTGCATTTAGCTTGGACACACAAGCGAATCCTGAGCTGGGGCGAATCTCCTAAGTGACATCTCTAAGTGAGGAGTTACAAGCAAAGAAGGAGAGTATATTCATTACTATTGCAAGGGGGAGCACTGTGTTTGTTTGTGTTGTGTTCAGTGTATAGTTTTGTTGAAAAAAGCAAAAAAAAAGGGGGTAAGGGCTATTTCAGGTGTGTTGCTAATTAAGTAATTAAGCCTCTGTGAGTTCTGCTTGGCTTTTGCATTTGCATTTAGCTTGGACACACAAGCGAATCCTGAGCTGGGGCGAATCTCCTAAGTGACATCTCTAAGTGAGGAGTTACAAGCAAAGAAGGAGAGTATATTCATTACTATTGCAAGGGGGAGCACTGTGTTTGTTTGTGTTGTGTTCAGTGTAAAGTTTTGTTGAAAAAAGCAAAAAAAAAAGGGGGTAAGGGCTATTTCAGGTGTGTTGCTAATTAAGTAATTAAGTCTCTGTGAGTTCTGCTTGGCTTTTGCAGTTGCATTTAGCTTGGACACACAAGCGAATCCTGAGCTGGGGCGAATCTCCTAAGTGACATCTCTAAGTGAGGAGTTACAAGCAAAGAAGGAGAGTATATTCATTACTATTGCAAGGGGGAGCACTGTGTTTGTTTGTGTTGTGTTCAGTGTAAAGTTTTGTTGAAAAAAGCAAAAAAAAAGGGGGTAAGGGCTATTTCAGGTGTGTTGCTAATTAAGTAATTAAGTCTCTGTGAGTTCTGCTTGGCTTTTGCAGTTGCATTTAGCTTGGACACACAAGCGAATCCTGAGCTGGGGCGAATCTCCTAAGTGACATCTCTAAGTGAGGAGTTACAAGCAAAGAAGGAGTTAAAAAGCAAGAAGGAGGGTAAAGTATAAATCCTTGTGATTCCATATATTTATATATATATTGCACCTTACTGTCTGTTTTTGCCAGTTATTTGAGCTATCCCCATTGCCAAGATGTCCTCCATGTTTGACAATGCGGTCAGGTGTACATCTTGCTCAATGTATGCAATCCTTGATCAGCGCTTTGAGGGTGCATATTGCTGTGCGAGATGTGTGCGGGTTGCTCATTTGGAAGCACAAATCCTGAGTCTAGAGGAGCAACTGGCAACACTGAGATCTATTGACAACTTGGAGAGGAGTCTGCTGCTCACTGAGCAAGCTCTCTCGGGGGTAGAGGTGGGGGAGGATAGCGGGATGGAGGTACAGGACAGTCGGGCAGCTAGCTGGGTTACAGTTAGAAGGCGGGGTAGGGGGAAAAGCGCCAGGGAGGCTAGTCCTGATCTAGCACACCCCAACAAGTTTGCCCGGTTGGCAGATGAGGGGGATGTTAGTTCAGAGTTAGCAGTACTGCAGCAAGTCACTGCCTCTGACCACCAGAGGGGTGTCTGCTCCAGTAAGGAGGGAAGGAGGAGCGCAGGGCAGGCCAGACAGGTGCTGGTAGTGGGGGACTCAATTATTAGGGGGACAGACAGGGCGATCTGTCACAAAGACCGTGTTGTCTGCCTGGCGCTCGCGTTCGGCACATCGCGGATCGGGTTGACAGATTACTGGGGGGGGCTGGAGAAGACCCAGCAGTCATGGTGCACATTGGCACCAATGACAAAGTGAGAGGTAGGCGGAGTGTCCTTAAAAATGATTTCAGGGACTTAGGTAGCAAGCTTAAGGCAAGGACCTCCAAGGTAGTATTTTCTGAAATATTACCTGTACCACGTGCCACACCAGAGAGGCAGCGGGAGATTAGGGAGCTAAACAAGTGGCTCAGAAGCTGGTGTAGAAAGGAGGGGTTTGGGTTCATGGAGAACTGGGCCGACTTCTCTGTCGGATACAGGCTCTACAGTAGGGACGGGCTGCACCTCAATGGGGAGGGTGCAGCTGTGCTCGGGGAGAAGATGGCCAGAAGGGTGGAGGAGTGTTTAACCCCTTCGTGACAAAGGCTGATTTTACTTTTTGTACCCTTCGTGACAATGGCCTTTTTAACATTTCTGCACTGCTCGTGTTTAGCTGTAATTTTCTTCTTTCCCGTTTACTGAACCCACACACATTAGATATTGTTTTTTTCAGGACAAGAAGGGCTTTCTTTAGATGACATTGTTTTGATTGTATCTTATTATTTACTACTAAAAAAAGTATAAAATATGGTGAAAAACTTAGAAAAAAATGACTGTTTCTAACTTTTAGTTGAAAAATCTTTTACTCATCTATAAAAGGTAATGAAAAAACCTGCTAAATAGATTCTACTATTTGTCCTGAGTTTAGAAATACCCAATGTTTTTATGTTTTTTTGCTTTTTTCTACCCATTATGGGGCAATAAGTACAGGTAGCGTTTTGCTATTTCAATGCCATTTTTTCCAAATCTGGTAATTCTTCCCCCCATGTGCCATGTCGGGTATCTTTGAACCCGGCCAATGCAATTTACCCCATCAAGTCATATATTTTTGAAAACTAGACACCCCAGGGTATTTCAAATGCTAGTATTTTAACTCTTTCCATGCACCATATCTACCACTAGTCTTTGTCAAACTTTGTGGTAGTCATTTTTTTGCATTTGTTTTGCCACACACATTTTACTTCAGGTATGAATTAAAATGTTCTCGTTTATGTCACTATCACAAAACACCCCAATATGTGTTCAGCAACATCTCCTGAGCGCAGTGATACCCCACATGAATGATTTTGCCTGGCTGTTTGGGGGCAAAAGGGCCACATTTGGGGCATGCGCATTTTTCAATGTTGAACTTTGGCATTTGGGGATCCACTGCCCATGCCCTATTTGGTACATCTTTGAGCCGGGCCATTTCAGTGTGCCCAATAAACCCATATATTTTTGAAAACTAGACACCCCAGGGTATTTCAAATGCTAGTATTTTAACTCTTTCCATGCACCATATCTACCACCAGTCTTTGTCAAACTTTGTGGTAGTCATTTTTTTGCATTTGTTTTGCCACACACATTTTACTTCAGGTATGAATTAAAATGTTCTCGTTTATGTCACTATCACAAAACACCCCAATATGTGTTCAGCAACATCTCCTGAGCGCAGTGATACCCCACATGAATGATTTTGCCTGGCTGTTTGGGGGCAAAAGGGCCACATTTGGGGCATGCGCATTTTTCAATGTTGAACTTTGGCATTTGGGGATCCACTGCCCATGCCCTATTTGGTACATCTTTGAGCCGGGCCATTTCAGTGTGCCCAACAAAACCATATATTTTTGAAAACTAGACACCCCAGGGTATTTTAAATGCTGGTATTTTAACTCTTTGCATGCACACATTTTACCACCAGCATTGTTTCAAAGTTTGCAGTAGTATTTTTGTGTGTGTATTTTTCCCACACACACCTACTTTATGTATGAATTTACAGCTCCTGGTATATGCCGCTGTCACACGACACCCCAATATGTGTTCAGCAACATCTCCTGAGTACAGTGATACCCCACATGCATGAATTTGTCATTTTTTGGGGGAACTAAAAGGCCACATTTGGTACGTGTGCATTTTTCTAATTGGAAATTAGATGTGTGGCCATCCTTCCCCCGGTGTTAATTGGGACCTTGTTGAACCTGGCCAATTCAATTTACCCCATCAAATCATACCTTTTTTAAAAGTAGACACCCCACGGGCATTTAATATGCCAGTATTTTAACTCTTTCCATGCGAGAATTGTTTTAAGCTAATATGCTAATTTTAGGACTTGCTCACAAAAATATATTTTTTATATATATATTTTATATTTTGTTGCCTTTTTAAAAAAAAATTTTTAAACATTTTTTTTTCAACTTGGAGGTTCCCCTGATAGTGACATCAGTGGGAAATGATTTTTACATTTTACTGTTTTTTTACAATTTTTTTCTAATTATTAATTTTATTTTATTTTTTAATTTCTTTTTTACTAATCACAATGTGATTAGAAAGCTGGGCTCCATTGACTTGCATGGTGAATGCAGTACCTGTATTCAACCTGCAAGTGGAGCCAGAGTTCTCTAGATGGTCTGGAGACCGTCTAGCGAGCTTTTAAAACTTGCTTGTTTCTCTTGCAGGGCGGCGGCCATCTTCCTTGATGGCGAAGATCACCGGCAGCTGCGGCTGTGACCGCTCTCCGGAGCGGTCACAGCCCACCGAAAGGTAAGTGTTTGGTGTCGCTGGATGCCTCCTGATCGAGGCATTCCAGTGACACCATTTAAGTTTAGGAGGCGATCAACGCTTTTAAAACGGGCGTCCGCCGCCATACAAAGTATGGCGGATGTTGACGCCCCGTGGAGGGGCCAGAGATGGCCCCTTCGTGCCGATCGCGGCGTTGCTGAATGCCTCGATGTCGAGGCATTCAGCAACGCTTTTTGGGTGCAGAAAGCGAAAGTAGATCGCTTTCTGCACCCATTTAAAGACGTGCCGGTCCTGGCACGTCAATTGTCGTAAAGCACATGCTTTTCCGTGTCGTGCCAGGACCGGCAATTGTCGTTAAGGGGTTAAACTAGGTAAAGGGGGGGAGGGAAACTACAATATAGAAGGGGAAGATAGTGTAGATAGAAAGCTGGGGCTTATAAATGTACCTGGGGGTGGAGCGGAGGGAGGGGTTAGAATAGTCAATAGGGATAGGCTTCATAGGGAAAAAAACCATACACCTCTAAATTGTATGCTTACTAATGCCAGAAGTCTGACCAATAAAACTGACGAACTGGAGTTAATAATGTCTGAAGAAAACTATGACATAGTGGGTATAACAGAGACATGGTTGGATGATAGCTATGGCTGGGCGGTTAACATACAGGGTTATAGTCTATTCAGGAAGGATCGGAAAAAAACGAAAAGGGGGAGGAGTTTGCCTTTATGTAAAGTCCAGCCTAAAGGCCACACTGCGGGAGAATATATGTGAGGGAAATGATAATGTGGAGTTATTATGGGTAGAAATATATGGAAAGAAAAATAATAAAATACTGATCGGGGTTTGCTATAAGCCACCAAATATAATGGAAGTAGCAGAAGATCAATTATTAAAGCAAATAAACAAGGCAGCAAATCACAATGAGGTGGTTATTATGGGGGACTTTAACTATCCCGACATAAACTGGGAAACAGAGACCTGTGAATCTCATAAAGGAAACCGGTTTCTGACTATAAGTAAGGATAATTATCTGTCCCAAATGGTACAGGACCCGACCAGAGGGGGCGCCCTACTGGACTTAATATTAACCAACAGACCTGACAGAGTAACTAATGTGCAGGTCAGGGGGCATCTAGGAAATAGTGATCACAATATGATACATTATAACTTGTCCTTCAATAAGGGAACTCTTAGAGGAGCCACAAGAACCATGAACTTTAGGAAGGCAAAGTTTGATCAACTAAGAGAAGCCCTTAACACTGTAAATTGGGAAAATGTCCTCAAAAACAAGAGTACAGACACTCAATGGGAGATTTTTAAGGATATCTTAAATTCTCACTGTGAAAGGTACATACCGTATGGGAATAAAAGAGTCAGGAACAAGAGAAAACCAATGTGGATAAATAAAAATGTAAAGGGGGTAATAAATGGCAAAAAAAAAGGCATTTAAGCTACTAAAACAGGAAGGCAGTGAGGAAGCACTAAAAAGCTATCGGGAAAAAAATAAAATATGTAAAAATCAGATAAAAGCAGCAAAAGTGGAGACAGAAAGACTCATTGCCAAAGAGAGTAAGACAAACCCCAAAATGTTCTTTAACTATATAAATAGTAAAAAGGTTAAAAATGAAAGCGTTGGCCCCTTAAAAAGTAATGAGGGAGAAGTTATAGACAGGGATCAGGAAAAAGCTAATCTATTAAATATATTCTTCTCTGCTGTATTCACAGAGGAAAATGAAATGCCAGGTAATATACAGCAGGATGAGATAACTGCCCCAGTACATGTCGCCTGTCTAACCCAGGAAGAAGTGCAGTGCCGCCTAAAAAAAATCAAAATAGACAAATCACCAGGTCCAGATGGCATTCACCCCCGCGTTCTAAGGGAGTTAAGTAATGTAATAGACAGACCCCTATTTCTAATATTCAAGGACTCTATAGTGACAGGGTCTGTTCCCCAGGACTGGCGCATAGCAAATGTTGTGCCAATATTCAAAAAGGGGACAAAAAGTGACCCGGGGAATTATAGGCCTGTTAGTTTAACTTCTGTTGTGTGTAAACTGTTTGAGGGTTTCCTAAGAGATGCTATTTTGGAGTATCTCAATGAAAATAAGTGTATGACTCCATATCAGCATGGGTTTACAAGGGATCGGTCCTGTCAAACTAACCTGATCAGCTTTTATGAGGAGGTGAGCTCAAGACTGGATCGGGGTGAATCGCTGGATGTCGTATATCTTGATTTTTCCAAAGCATTTGATACGGTGCCACATAAAAGGCTGGTACATAAAATGAGAATGCTTGGGCTGGGGGAGAATGTGTGTATGTGGGTAAGTAACTGGCTCAGTGATAGGAAACAGAGGGTGGTTATTAATGGTACATACTCTGAGTGGGTTAGTGTTGCTAGTGGGGTACCACAGGGGTCAGTTTTGGGTCCTATTCTTTTTAATATATTTATTAATGACCTTGTAGAGGGATTGTATAGTAAAGTATCAATCTTTGCAGACGATACTAAGCTCTGTAACGTGGTTAACACAATAGAGGACAGTGCACGATTACAAATGGATCTGCATAGGTTGGAGGCTTGGGCTGGGATGTGGCAGATGAGGTTCAACACAGATAAATGTAAGATTATGCACATGGGGAAGAAAAATCCAGGCTGGGAATATGTATTAAATGGGAAAACACTGGGGACGACTGACATGGAAAAGGATTTAGGAGTTTTAGTTAACAGTAAATTTACCTGTAGCGACCAGTGTCAGGCAGCTGCTGCTAAGGCAAATAAAATCATGGGGTGCATCAAAAGGGGCATAGATGCCCACGACAAGGTAATAATTCTACCACTGTACAAGTCACTAGTCAGACGACACATGGAATACTGTGTACAGTACTGGAGAGAGTTCAAAAACGGGCAACCAGAGTAATAAGGGGAATGGGAGGACTACAGTACCCAGAAAGATTATCAGAATTAGGGTTATTTAGTTTGGAAAAAAGACGGTTTAGGGGGGATTTAATAACTATGTATAAATATATAAGGGGACAGTACAGAGATCACTCCCAGGACCTATTTATACCCAGGACTGTATCTATAACAAGGGGACATCCTCTACGGCTGGAGGAAAGAAGGTTTCTACACCAGCACAGACGGGGGTTCTTTACAGTAAGAGCGGTGAGATTATGGAACTCTCTGCCAGAGGAAGTGGTAATGTTAAACTCAATAAAAGAGTTCAAAAGGAGCCTGGACGTGTTTCTTGAAAGCAATAATATTACAAGTTATGGATATTAGATTAATAGGGACAGAACGTTGATCCAGGGATTTATTCTGATTGCCATATTTGGAGTCGGGAAGGAATTTTCCCCCTGGTATGGGGCAATTGGCATCTGCTTCATAAGGGTTTTTTTGCCTTCCTCTGGATCAACACAGTAGGGACACAATATGTATATAGGTTGAACTTGATGGACTTTGGTCTTTTTTCAACCTTATGAACTATGTTACTATGTTACTATGTTACCTGAGAGAGAGAGAGAGGGAAAGCTTGCTCCCCAGTCCACTATAAGCGCTTTTATTGTGAAGTGGAAGGGCTCAGGAGTAACAGCTCAGCCACAAAGAGTGGGCCAGTGAGTGGTGAATCATGTAATGGGATTTTCATGGCTGAGCAGCTGCACACAAGCCAAAGATCCCTATCCGCAATGCCAAGCGTGTAAAGCACACTGCAATTGAACTCTGGAGGAGTGGAAACATGTTCTCTGGAGTGATGAATCATGCTTCTGGAGGTCTGATGGGTCAATCTGGGTTTGGAGGATGCCAGGAGAATGCTACCTACTGGAATCTATAGTGCCTACCGTAAAGTTTGGTGGAGAAGGGAATATGCATTGGGGCTGTTTTTCAGGGTCTGGGCTAGGTCCCTTACTTTCCAGTGAAGGGTATTGTATATAAATACATTTTAGACAATTGTCTGCTCCCAACTTTGTGGCACCAGTTTGAGGAAGGGTGTTTCATGTTTCAGAATTACTGTGCTCCATTGCACAAAGCAAGGTCCATAAAAACATGGTTGGATGAGGTTGGTGTAAAGAATAGGACAGCAGGAGATTTACATAACTGTGTGAACCTAGTGCCCATTGCCATACACTATTGCTGTAAATAGTACTGTTCTCCATATCAAAAGCAATTATTATTTAGAATCCAATAGATTCCATCAGTAACATTTTATCTGGGGGTCATGAAAATTCCTGAATTTTGTGGAACTCTGAAGGTCATACCTGCATTTTGTAGATAACAAGTAACTGCCTCTATTGCTTAATAATGTTCAATAATATATAATTATTATAATAATAATGTAACAAATACTGTATATCATTCTTTCCTTATAATATTTCTTTGATAAACAGAAAACATCCATAGTGTCTCCTAAATAGGCTTTTGTCAAGGTAACTATTCTTTGTAACTGTTGGTTAATTTATTCAGAGAATTTGGAGGAAACAAAGTGGAAGCCAGACATGATTGGCCGACCAGGGTCGTTAGCAGTATTTTTATGTAGTTTGGGTAGCATGTAGAAAGTAGGAAACAATGTTTTAACTATGGGTATATTTTTAAAGAAAAAAATATTGCTAGAATTGTGTTAAAACTTGAAACTGTGTAACAACAGCAACAAGTATTTATTTAGCGCTTTTCTCTCGGTGGGACTCAAAGCACTTTACAGGTATATGCAAACAAGAGAAAAAGAGTGAATTATCTGAAGGATTGGGAGAAAAGATGGGTTTTAAGTCTTTTTTTTAAAAGTCTCTAAAGATGGGGGCTCTCTGATTGACAGTGGTAGAGAGTTCCATAATGTGGGAGCCGCATGACAGAATGCGTTGGAGCCTGATTTTGTGTGCACTGTGGGTTTTGAGAGAAGAGACATATATGTGGATCGGAGGAGGCGAGCAGGGATGTAGGGTGTTAATAGCTCTTTCAGGTAACAGGGTCCCTGGTCCTTTAGGGCTTTAAATGACAACACACCTATCTTAAAGTATATTCTCCATTTGATGGAGAGATCGTAAAATAGGTGTAATATGGAAAGAGCGGGGTTGATTTGTTAACAGTCTGGCTGCTGCGTTCTGAGCCAACAGCAGTTTGAAGTTCCTTGGGAGGCCTACATACAGTGCATTGCAATAATCCAGTAGAGATGTCACAAATGCATAGATTAGGGTGGCAGTATCCTATGGTGGGATAAGGTGATCCTGGCTTTATTCCTCAAGTGGAAGAAGGCAGATTTTGTTGCAGCAGAAATTTGACGTTTAAGTGACAAATCACTTGACCTGCGTAGCTCTGAACCTCCGCATTCTATGCCAGTTTGGTTAGTATTTCCTAGTATTTGTCCTCTAATCAACAGGACTTCTGTTTTATCAAGATTTACCTTTAACCAGCTAGCTTGCATCCATTCTAAGAGATCTACTAAGCATCTGTTGTAGCAAAATAAAGAAAAATGAATAGGAAAATAATTTTTTCAATATAAATTAAAACTTTTCAAAATATTATGATTGAAAGATATCCCAAGTTGTGCAATCTAAACAAAGCATCAAATTTTAGAATAATAAAGATTTTGACTTTTTGTTGATCTTTACTTCTTAATACTGGCAATCTTTTTCATCTGTTCCCCGGTGCACTTAAATTCAAGGAGTTTCTTTGTAAGCTCAGACAAAAAAACGTAATTGAAGAATGAAGAATCAATTAAGTTTTTGATCAAAAAATCCTAAGGAAGAACTACAAATAAAGAAATAACAACAAAAGAAGTGCTATGGAATAGAAAGACAGTAATAAACATCATGAAAGGGAGGAAAACATAGAAGGGTGGTGGATTTAGAATGGAATGAAGAGCAATACCAAATACATATTTTTTTTTAGCAAATGCCAACAAAAGTTGATGAATCAAGGAAGAAGTGGTCTGTGACCCAGACAAACAATATAGAAGGAAGAGATTAAAATTAGAAGAAATAGACGACAAATGGAAGATGTTTCTTCAGTGACAAAGACAAATATCACGATGAAAAACTTTGATCTCTTAGAAATAACCCAATGCAAGAATTGGAAATAAATGTTAAGAAATAACAAATTGAATGTTATGGAATAGAAAGACAGTACTAAATACCATGAAGGGGGGAAAACATGGAAGAGTGGAATGAAGAGCAACAGCAAATAAAACACCTTTTCTTGTAAATCTGTTTTTGTTGAGATTTTAATATCTGGTAAAGTATGCATACATCTCTCAGTGATGTAGTAGTACAATTCAGTATCTGAGCAAAGTACAAGCTATTGAGGGTTACCATCTTAATGGTGTAAATCTCACACACACCTTTTTTTCAGAAGTATTCTGAAACTGAAAAAAAAATCAAAATAAGAAAATTAAACATTCACATAAACAGTAAAAATAAGTGACTGAAACAACTGCATGGTTGCATGAGCGAATGAAATGATGCCACCTCTGCATAGATAGAGAAATACCAAACAAATCCTTCAAAAGTTAATGAATGAAAATAGTCTCTGATCCAGAAAAACAACAACATAGAAGGAAGAGATGAAAATAGGAAGAACTAGATTGATGACTAAGACAAATATCACTATGTAGAACCAGGGGATACAAGAACTTTGAGGGCTCCTAGAAATAACCCCGTTGAAGAAACAGAAATAAATGGTAAGAAATAACATATGAAGTGTAATGGAATAGAAACACATTAGAGATGAGAAAGTAGGTGAGATCAGAATGGAGATGAAGAGCAATAGCAAGTAAATAACTTTTTTTTAGGAAATACTTACCAACAAATCCTCTAAAAGTGGATGATTCACAGAATCTGTGATTCAGACAAACAATATAAAAGATAGAGATGATAATTCAAAGGAATAGATGACTAATAGAAGATGTTCCTTTGGTGACTCATATAAATAAGCCTATGGTAGAAAACAAAAAACATATAAGAACACAGTCCCGCTGATGATGCGTGCATTCCAGCTGACGTCAGTAGGAGGTCCCATTGAAGCCAGTGTACGTTTCTGCTGATCTCGCTCCAGCGACCCCGAGTTTTTGTGATGGTGACCCGGAGAAGTAGTTCCAGGTATGGACATGGAAAATACAAGAGTACTATGAGTCAGTGGCGTCGCTACAGGGGGGCAATTTCCCCCCCTAGGATATTCCTTGCCCCCCCTGTTGCCGAATTTGGACAGTCCCGCAATGGGACTTTAACCCCTTGACTGCTAACGACGGCCAGTCCTCATATCAGCTCTGATGGAGATTGATCAGGTATTTTCCAATACTATGAGCCCCAGTTACCATCATTTCAGGCCACGCCTAATCTAAACAGCCGCTGGGTGCTGATGCCGGCGCTACTTTAATACTTTTTAAAAAAATTGAATATGGCAAGCCGGATCGGCTATTAAATGAAAAAAAAATAGTATTAAAGCAGCGCAGGCCGGCGGCATCAGCACCCAGCGGCCGTATGCGATGGCCGCCAAGTGATGGGAGCAGTGTGAGGGGTGAAAGCTCCGCCCCCTCGCACTCACCTTTCACCCCTCACGCTGCTCCCATCACTATGCGGCCATCAGACTGCTGGAAATCGAATCTAAACGGCCGCTGGGTGCTGATGCTGCCGGCCGGTGCTACTTTAATACTTTATTTATTTATTTCTAATATGGCAAGCCGATCCGGCATATTAAATAAATAAAAAAAAAAGTATTAAAGTAGCTCGGGCCGGTGGCATCAGCACCCAGCAGCCATTTAGATCAGTTGTTTTGGTTTGCAGTTTGGGCACTTGGGCTCAAAAAGGTTTGCCATCACTGTCCTAGAGGGTTAGCTGGGTTCAGAGGCTTTAAAGGGAAGTGGGTGTGGCCTAACAAACAGAAACCTTGAGGCAAGTATTGCAGGTAGGCTACAACCCTGACAGTTCTATACTAAGTACAGACCCAAAAAGAAAAAGTTTAAACAAAATCTAGAGTCGGGAGACCAAAATGCCATATTATAATATAATATGAAAAACAGATGCAAGCACCAGCAACTAAGGATCTGAGCCCTCGAAAACAATGCTACAGCTAGGGAGGCTGGGAGCAACACACTTGTTGTTACCGTTGCTTTAAAAATTTTTTTTTACATACAATGAAATATGCAACCTCTCAGAATACTTTCCTAGACTGAATCTAATTATTGAAATTTTTTTTTTTTTTTACAAAGTATCACAATTTTTCATTTGTTTTTCCCAATTATGTAATTGCTTGTGTGGAGGTGTAGTATGTGAATAAATTGAGTAGATTAGAACAAGCAATGTTTTGAGATGTTTATGATTCATAAGGCTCAGGAATAAATATGGTATCAACTTCAGGTTCTTAACTCTTGGGCAATGTTAAATAAAATATGACTCTTTTTTCGTAATTACTTATACTTGCATAGAAAGTATACATTAAAAACTAGGTAACAAAATATATAATCTATACATTTATCTTTATATAAATCTAATATACATATAGAATTACAATAGGACTCATTAATCTTAATCAGTATCTATAGATTTATATATAATTTTAATGTAACTTTTCTAAACAATCTTGATAATTCATGTGAATGTCCGAAAACAAAGAGGGACACTCAAGACACAAGCGAAAAAGAAGCAGAGAGCTCTGAATTTTCATTTGCATTTTGTTGCTTTTTCACTCTTACTCACTCTGTCTCTTCCGCTCTCAGTCACTATCTCTCATGTTCTCTTTCTCTCTCTCGATGTTTTCTGTGTCCCTGTCTCCTTTTCCACAGCTTCCCTTCTTCTCTTGCTTCTTCTTGTTCTTCTGTCTTCTGTCTGTTTTCTCCATCTGTATTGTCACAAACGTACTAGCAATGTACTAGTTAATACTTAATTTTGAAAGCTCCTCAAACAGTTTGAAATAGGATCCTTTTTTGTAAAAATACGACATCATTGGAATCTCAGACATGTTTTTTTTTTTTTTTCTTTTCTACAGATACTTCCCTATTCATGGATTAAATGGAAGTTATATTCAACTCTAGTTCTTTCATTGTGTTTATGTACCAGAAACCTTTATTTTTAATATACCTGCTTAGGTTTTCCTAATCTTTCAGTTTCATACAATTTCTACAAAATCTTTTGAATTCGTCTCGCTGTCCCCGTTTGCAAGTAAAATAAATCTGCAAACCAAAACTTATTTTTGAGGATAAATATTATATTTCAAGTGATGAAATCTATCTCTGCAGAGGAGGCTGGAAGCCAGGTGGATAAACAAAACAGATTTCAGTTTATTCAGCCAAAACTGATAAACCTTCTTTGAGTAAATTTAATTGTTCTTTTATAAAAATATGTATACAGTATATGCAGTAGTAATGTTATATAGTCCAAAGATCTTAAAATGTACCTACTAGAGGAGTGCACACGTCTACTCAGACCATTACTCAAATATGAACTAAGCTTAAATATAGCATTAACATTGTTACACCCAGGTTTTAATTCTGTAACATCTAGTAACCCTGTTACAAGCTCATTTTTGTTTAAAAGAATATGTGCTACTGCCTTTATTCATAATTTATGGAATTTTTTCATAGAGAGTAATTCTACATCACTAGTATTCCTCTTTTCATACCATATGCCTGGTTAATGTGATTATTTTAATGGTATGGTTTAAGGTAAGCTTTTTTGAATCATATATGTTTGTAACAATATGTCTAATCTGAGAATTTACTAATAACTGAATTTAAACTAGACATCCCATGAAGGCATTTTCATTTTAAGGTATGTTTGGCACAGAACAGGTATTTCAGAGTGCACAATATTTATTCATAATAATACCTTTATGCATTTAACAAATTTAGATTTTTTTTTCTTCCAATTTTAAATGTCGGGTCTTAAATTTTTGGAATCAATATCCTCTAATTGATGTAAAGCTTCCTCAGTATATTATCAAATAATAACTACAATACATCTCCCTTTATTTTCCTATCTGATTACAGTAATTTGATTCCTTCTTACATTCTTTCAAAGCTTGCCCTTCGCCAGTACTTACATTGGATATACATACACCACACCTTGTCAATAGAAAAAAAAAACCTGGCAAAAACCTTCTAAAGATCATCATGAAATGTAAGTTCTTTCAACTCTAGACTTGTCCATTTGTCCTCCCCATATGCAATATGAAATATTAAACAGAGATTTTGTTTGGCCTAGTAATGAGTACCTTTGTCTGACTAAATTATTTCAGGAAAACCCCACTGTGGAAAAAATGCTCCAGTAAGTGCTCTAGCACTTTATGACATCTTAGAGGACTTGACATGTTAATATTATTTTATAAGAACTTTCTACATAAATAATTGATTTTGTTTTTGCAAATGATCATCAATTCTTCATTGTAAGTGGCAATTATATTTATTTTGCTTATGAAACTGCTTCCATTATCACCTGAAAGAAATAGAATATATCTTCTGTAATTTAAATTATTTAAAACCAAAATGGAGCAGTGAACATAATATTCCAATAAATATTTTCTAGATAACAGTACCTTGTATCAAATATACTAAATTACTTACAATTGAAAGTTTTGTGATTACCGAGTAGATATCGCATAATATAAGTGGTATAAATATATCATATCCATATATTTTTTTTTCTAAAATACTTGTAAGTACTAAAATCAGAACATAATAAAAAAGCTGAACATGTTTCTGTTTAAGAGCCCATACAAGAAGAACACAACTAGATATTTAAACAGGTAGAGGGACTCCTCTTTGTCAAGCAGAGAATATAAATTAAAGATCAGTAGTAATTCAAACAGGCATTTGCCCCCGGGCTGGTTCAGGCGGGCCTGGCTCTTTGTGAAGAACTTTGGACTGGTGCAGAGAAGCGGAATTGCAGCTGGGTCACGTAACATAAGCTGCAGCTGTGAGTGACTTAAGGGGGTAAGAGAGGGTGAGTGTGTCTGTATGTTACAGTGGGAGAGCGTTAGCTTGAATGTGTAATTGTAAGTCTGTGTGAGAAGGGGTGTGTATTCACATGAATATGTATGTGTTAATGTGTGACCATAAAGTGTTGGTAAATATGTGTGCTATTTTGCATCCTACATGGAATTAAAGAATAATTCTGCATGGAAATTGCATGAAGTAGAAGAATTTCAGCAATTGCAAGGTGATATTTAATTATATGCTTGTCTTGAAAGGCCCAGTGGATGCCAGGATAAACAATTACGTTTACATTTAACAAATCTTCCCACACTTCATGTGAATCACACAAAAGAAAAAAGCTTACAATGCTACCATCAGCCTGACAGCACCAATACCACGATAAGCTTCCTGCACATAGAATGCCTCTCCAAAAGGCCTCCATTCAGTAGCTGCGCTAGGTAGGCAGTAACTGCATTGGGGACAGTGGCATTGTTCCTGAGGCGGCAGGTGGCACAATTGCAGCGCAAGTGGTGAGGTTGATTTATGACAATATGGTGGTGCCCTCCCCCTCCCAGCAACAGAAATATTTCATGTTTTTTTCTTTCTTTTGAAATACAACCGTGCTAATGATAACATATCTTTTTTTCTTCACTGCTTATATTTGGATGCAATAATAGCTCCAATACATTTGACTTTCTAGACAGGGTTGTGTTCAATAATTATATTTGTTTATCACTTACATCTTCTAACAGCAGCTGTGTTTAATTTGTAGGACATGTTCTGGCCGGGTAATTCACTTTATCGTGATATACAGTATGCATTCTGCTTCCACAGAAGCTATATAAAAAAAAGATTTTTTTTCAAATACAAGCTATAAAAAATGATTTTTTTTTCAAATACAAGGTTTAAGTCCACTCCTTCCAGTTGCCACACTTCCCATAGGGTGACCCTCCATTTTTCCAACACTTGAATATTTGAAAAAGACTTGAATTTTATAATTTGAGCAAATTAAAATGTAGCTCTAAAAACATATCACAACAAAAAAGTCACTGACAATAAAAAAAAAAAGCTTTTTTTGATTGTTAGTTTCAGGAATTTAGTTCCCAATTGTTGATCCTGCCGCCTGTGCTCTGCCGTACAGGTTTGTTGGTAGTTGTGTCAAAAAAAGAAACTGTACAGATTTGGCACAAAGGTATTGTATGTGATTGCTGATCACCCAGAGGAGTCTTCTGGGCCCCTGGTGGTGTTTTTTGGTCCTACCTGCTCCCAGCCTAGATCTATCCATCTCCTACCCCTTTCTCAGCACTGGTCACCACTGCCTTCTCCTATCTGGTTCTTCCTATGCCTTAAAACTTTAATTTGGTACACAGTAAAATGTAGCTTTTAATGTAATGTATATTTTAAATGTGTAATTCCGTGCTTATTCATCAATGTAAATTATGTTGAAAGAGTCATACTGACAATAGCTATTTTAATGAACAAGAAATGTGTTTCCAGGATTACAAAGAAAAACATATTTCCTGAGGAATATTTTGTTCAATACAAGACTAATAATGCATATTAAATCAACCTTTTTATCCTCCATAAAAGCTGCAAAGTTTAGCATTAAATTAGATTCTTTTATTATTGTAAACAATTTTCTCCAGAACACACAATCTAAATTAAAGTCTTACAGCTTAATTGTAATTCAGAAAGCAATGCACCATAATTGACTGAGTGGAGAAGCTGTCTGATCCATTTTCTGGTTTGATAATATTTTCATTAACCTAGGTGCTAATGGAAAAATGATATGCTCAATATCTATCCTAACCTCAGTCTCTTTAACCATGTACAGGATAGACAAATGGTTATCCTGAATCAAACACAAGGCCAGGGATTGATTAAGGCTTGAGTCTTTACAGAAGGAAAACAGGCATCCTGGATAGATAGCCCGATGGTTCTTATCTGCTGGCAAATTCTGTTTCTAAATATATTCTGGAACCTGTGGACTACATCAGTCATGATGTTAGATTGCAATTCCGTTTTATGTGGATGTGCATAGCCACATGGCCCATGCAATTTGTTTGCAAACTCTGCAGAATCCTCCACCCCTCATTTTACATGTAAGAGATCTGTTAGGCCGAACACATCTCTTGCCATGCAATATACTTACCAACAGCTAGTTCCAGTCACAGCTAGATGAAGGCTGCAGGGATCTAAGACACCCCATGCACATGTGTGAAAAGAGCTCTCATTGATTTTAAATTGAGCTTTTTCCTGCCACTGATTGGCTGCTTCGAGCAGAATCATGTTGACAATCGTTGTACCAAGGAAGAGGGGAGCTGCAGCTTCTCCCTAAAGTTTGTAGGTATCATATATATATATATATATATATATATATATATATGTATTTACTTTAATATGTTTTGTTGAGGCTATCAGGGACATTATACTGGCCCTTTAACTCCCAAAGCTCATCTTGATGCTGAACCAACATGACACATCAAAATAATTCCTTTATGGTTTTGAATGCGAGTGGATGTAAAAATTATAAAACATTGGTGCTTTTTGTTTGTAAATATTTTTTTTTTTAAACTCATTTAAACTATTTGGTCTGTAAATAATTGTTATAGCGTCTTAATATTTCTGGTAAGTTTATTACTGTCTAAATCAATTAGTCTTAAAAGATTAAGAAATGGTTATCCTTTTTCATTTTGTCACATTATATTGCGTAAAAGGAAAGTTTGATTTATAATTAGTCGAGGTTTGTCAAACAGAGTGAAATGTAATAATTTGCAGACTAGACATACTATTAATATTTAACTGATGACATTTTTCCTGCTTTTCTGTAACGGGAAATTATACAGATCAAATTAGTATATGAAGCCTAGAATTCACTATTATCTATCCTTCCTGTGTTAAAATGGAATTACTCTTTAAATTGAAGTTAATACATTCTGCTACTGGTTACTGGATACTGTGTTATAGTATTTGGACTAAGAAATATATAATAATAAAGCTAGCCTTCAACAGATTTTATCCCACTGTGAGGGTTTGGGATGAGGAACCCAGTATGCAGGATAATCACTGTCAAACAAAAGCAGGCAAAAGCAAAAGTATTGCTTTTGACTTGCAAAGTTCATTAAAATGGAATGTTAGTCCATGTCAGTACTCATTTTTTCCCAAAATATATATATAAATTAAAATACATTCATTAAATTATTAATCTATTTAATTGAATATATTCAGTTTTTCCATGCACTCATTCTACCAGGCATTGTCAAAGTTTGTGGTAGTAGTTGTTTTTGTGTTTTTAAGATATTTCAGATATGCATTTACAGCTCCTGGAATATGTACAGTGATACCACGTATGCACAAGTTTATCAGGTTGTTTGTGGGCTTAATGGCCACATTTGAGAGGTGAGCATTTTTCAGTTTGGCATTTTGACATCTTATCATCCTGCTCCCATTTCCTATTTGAAAACTGGCTTATTCCATTTAACCCCATCAAACCATGTATTTTCTACCACCAGCCTCTGTCACAGTTTGCGGTAGTATTTTTTTGTGCGCAATTAAATTACTACTACAACCTTTGACAATCTCCCCATTTGAAATATATGGTTTGATGAGGGTAACTTGAATTGGCTGGCTTCAAGGATGTCCCAAATAGGACATGGGAGCAGGATGACCAAATGTCAAAGTTCCAAATTGAAAAATGTGCACCTACCAAATATGGCCATTTAGCCCCCAAACAACCTGACCAACCTATCCATGGGTGGTATCACAGTACTCACAAGATGTTGCTGAACAAATGTAGATGTAGATTAATGTAGATTCATATCTGAAGTACAATGTGTGTGAAAAAAACACCAAAACATTACAACCACAAACTTTAACAAATGCTGTTGGTAGAATTAGTACATGGAAAGTGTTAAAATATACCCATTTCAAATACCTTGGGTTGTCTTGTTTTAATGGGGATAAATTAAAATGGCTGGCTTCAAAGATTTCCCAAATAGGACATGGGTACAGGATGACTAGAGCTGGAAAAAATGGTTTTGAATTAGCAATATGTTACTTGTACTTATTGCCATATAATTAGCAAAAAAGCAAAAAAAAAAAATACATAAACATGTATAAGATTCTATTTAGCAGCTTTTTTTTATTAACTTTTGTTGATGAGTAAAAGGTTTTTCAAATGTTTTGGTTTTCAATTTTTCACGGTAAAATTTTTTTTTATGGTAAATTAAATTATATGACCAAAATAATGAAATCCAAAGAAAGTCCTTCTTGTCCTGAAAAAAAGACTATATAATGTGTGTGGGTACACTAAATGAGAAAGAAGAAAATTACAGCTAAATACAAATACCGCAGAAATGTTAAAACATCTACAGTCACGAGAGGTATACAAATTTAAAAAAACAGTCCAATTCTTAAGAGGTTAATATACTTACAAGATTTACAGTGCCCACGACAATTATACAATTAATAAATAAATTTATGAAAAAACTAATCTAAGTAATTCAGTGTCAAACATTCAATTGGGATGAAATTCCTGGCAACTGGAAAATTTACATTTTTGGTCCTTTTCTCTTAACAATATATATATATATCCTAACCCATATATTTAGATAAATATGTAACATGATCAGACAAACACAAAATATTCTCCTTTTGTCACATTTTGTTAAGGTGTTTCTGTTTGTTCTTGTGGTATGCACCTCTATACACACTTGTTCAATAAATATTATCTGATAATGATCCCTATCTGATTAACAAAAGGTTTTTCAAACAGTTTACTAATTCTTTAAGTAGTTACATTTATTATTTATAGTAGATACAGTATAGTGTATAGTATAGCAAATTGGTTTCCTTCTTCTACAGAGTTTGCATCTACACTTTGTTTATGACACTGATGTGTAAAGTACCTTAAGGAGCCTTTGAGTGCCGGATGTCCACATTTTTCCCGGGCTGGGATATTTTCAGCAATACCTTTGTTTATTTGCTATTCATGGGAAATGTTTTTGGTTTACCTATGGGTACCTGACATAAGGTGAATTTTGCATCGTGAGACAAGATTTGAAGCCTTGATTACAAAAAACACAAAAAATTACATATTTTCTAACCATTTTATTTTATAGTACTACCAAAATACAAGCCAGCTAGAGCCCCCAAGCCTGTGATCATTGCTACCAGAGATTAACCCACCAATTGCCACAGGCAGCTTTAGGGACAAAGCCCAGACAGTGTTTCTTCAATGATCACCCCAATTGTGAATGGATAACTTTTTTGTTGCCACAATCGCGTCAAAGCTTTTTTTATGACGCAATCACGAGTGTCTTCGGTGGGGACGCAGTGACAGTTAATTATGTACTTCTATGAAGCATCAGCATTGATATAGCTAAACAAAATAGTTTTCAACAGCACTGACCTGAAAGTCAAAGTGCTTAGACTCTGCAGCATTTCAAACTATTTTTTTCATATTTAATAATCATTGTGTTAATAGAGTGGTCATCAATACCATTCAGGCATACAAACAATTCTTGAATGTATCCGAAATTCTCAGGGATGTTGATGAGTCTGCAAGGAAAATAGTTTTATGGTCTAATCTCTTTAAAACACAAGTATTGGGACACTGACCATTACACCAACAGGGACTTTTATGACATTGCATTCTCAATACATAAACATTAATATGTGGTTGGTCCCCATTTGCAACTATAACAGCTTCCACTCTTCTGGGAAGGCACTTTACCCATTCATCCAGTAGAGCATTTGCGAGGTCCGGCACTGATGTTGGCCTAGCTTGCAATCCCCATTCCAGTTCATCCCAAAGGTGTTAGATGAGGTTGAGGTCAGGGCTCATGTTCTTCCACACCAAACGCATCCAACCATGTCTTTATGGACATTGCTTTGTGATGATTATTAACATACCTTTAAAGGGGGTTGGATGCTGCACAAATTGGTGGTTTACTTAGAAATTAATGGGATCTGTGTCTCCTATAACATATCCTTTTATCTACTTTATTACTCAGGAGTAGCTAAATGCAAAACACCCTCAGTCTCTACAGCTATGGAATCATGAGGGACTCAAAAGTTACTTGTTCTGATAGATTCAGAGAAAATGCTGTGTATCCACTGGACTGTCATTTTAAAGGAAACAAAATCTACATTATTTCATATTTTCACTATAGTCATTTTTCCCTTTTTAGTTTCCTTACTTACCTTATAACACATTTATTTTAGTTTTAGATATGAAATAAAAGTAGACATTGAATACATTAAACATGGAGTTGATTTTAAGATCAATCCAGGTTCATTGTTTTTCAACAATCAGCTATGGGTATATTAATTATTCATTCCCTTGCTTATGTCAAGTTCTCAACAGGATTTATTATTTATTTATTAAAAATTACTGTTATTTTCATATGTTGTACTATAGCAGAAAAAGGGAATTTAAAGAATGACGTGCTATTGTTCAGAAAGAAAAAAAATTTAAGGTGCTGCTCCTCTTAGACAAAGCATTCATTTCTCTATTTAGTAGGCCAAGGGAGGTCTGGCATTACAAGCTGCTGCATTACTGCCGTGAGGTCACGCAACGTGACCCCTCTCAATCACACTTCCTCCTTGAAATTAGAGGAGATTTTACAGATTATAGTAGATACTATTCTAAAAGGTCATTTTATCAAATATAATTTAATGCCTTTCAAGGTTACATTTATCTTTAAGTAAATTTGTTTATAGCTTTTGCTCAGTAGTCTGTGCTGTTTTTTCCAGATGTTCCCTGAAATTTAACACATTTTTTAACACAGACTAAATCTGAACAAATGTATTGGAAACAAATTAGTTTTCTTATGGGTATTCCCTTAAATATGTGCTATGGATGACAACTTGATGTCAATATTATGGTGTTCAATGCATACCCTATGTGTATGACATTCTTGTATTTAGATCCAAAAACTCAATCTCTTTCAAATGATGTTTCTCGGTATCATTGTTATACAACATGAAATATTTATATTTATTTTGGTCCAAACCACTTATCCAAATTAACAACCAATCTATTTTTGAACCATATCTAATAACTCTAATACTCTAATAACTTGGCACAACTCTTTGGCATAGTGGGAAATATACACAGTCCAAAAATTTACAATGTTGAACTGATTCTAGGGATACTCAACTGTTCAAATAAAGCCAAAAGAACATCTAATGTTAACCATTTACAATGATAGCCTCTTATATCTATCCCTGAAATAATGGGGTGTCTTGGGGGATTAATGAGTAATTTCTTGATCTCTGACACAATTGGGGGGTGTATTAATATAGAACCTTATTTTTTAATTTTAAGTCAGGGGCAGTCTTACCTCTGTTGGGATTATATAGTAACACTGCACCTCATACCGTTAACAAATGTTAGGATATAATTATTGTACTCTTTAAAATATGAAATAATGAATATAAAATATGCAATTTTGATAAAGAAATCTAATGTGAAAAGGGCATCCCAATTTTTAAATAAAAACCCATGCATCAAGTAGAATGAAAACAATGCCAGAATGTTTGTCTTATTTCTATACTCCCCAGTTAATTGGTCATCAGAGTAACTGATGTCACATCTACTTCTTCACTATGCCTCATCAGGAATCTTTGTGGAAGGCAGTATTGAATGTTCATTCTAGTACGGGATCTTATAAGGTCATGTAACTGAAATAAAATAGTAAACCAAGAGAATGGAATAGTGATGTTCAATAGAAAGCTCAGCCAGCAGTACAAACAGAGCAGAGAATGGATGTACACAGAATAAAAGTAGAGCTGCAATTGAGGGTTGTAAATTAAATTTAAATTAAGTTTACGTGGGCTTTATCGTTTTGGAAGAGTAGTGCCACTACCATTATGTAATCATTGAAAAAAATGTTTACATCATATAGCTGCTGTCCAAATGTGTCCAAATAGAGGATCATATACTCCAAAACACTTCCAGATAATGCAGGTGTAACATCATTTATTCTGAATCTTGAAAGTAGGTAAAGATTTGTGAAATCCTCTACCAATTCCAACCCATATCTAATACCAATAAAACATGAATAATAATACATGCCTCATCCACAACTGTATATCATTAGAAAAACAAGAAAAGAAAATGTCAAGAAAAAGAAGAACAAGCAAGATTCACCCAAAGTTAGTTTGGTATACCCGGTACTTGGTGGTGTAATAAAACATAGAAGTAAGACAGAGCACGCCAACAATTTTCTGCATGTTTTTTTATTTGTTGACATGTCTTCACTGTATTATTAGTAACAGTACGTTTCAGAACAGGTTTAATAATTTTTGGTAGGATAAAATACTACGGGATAAAGACAACTTCTTCCTGTCAACTTTATCAGCTATAACAATCCTACTATAATGTATTCAATGTATCATGTTTTAAATAGTTATATGTAGTATGATTTTCAGATGAACTGATTATTAGATAAAATTACCGTATTTGCTCAATTGTAAGATGACCCCCCAAAATGTGAATATTAATTTAGGAAAAAAAAGAAAAAGTCTGAATACCCTATAGGAAAAAGTTTTACTGGTAAGTATTAATTGACATTTTTTTCATATTTAATAAAAACTACGATTAATAAAATTGTATTTCTTGTTTTTATTTCCTTTTATTTGCCAACCTGACCCCCATTTATGCACATCTGCCCCAGATATGCCTTAAACCCACTATATGCCACTCTGACCCTGATATGCATCCCCAGACTTGCCCCCGTGCTCCAGACTTCCTAGTGTCTAGTGGGGGGGCAGTCTGTGCGATGTGCATAGACAACCTCTGTTGCTGCCCGGCACTTCTGCCAGGGCTTCTATGACAGAGCACCGGAAGGTCATGTCACTCCGGCCCTCCATCATAGAAGCCTTTGTGGAAGTGCAGGGCAGCAGCAGAGGTTGTCTACACACATCATGCAGACGTACACCAGCTGCCAGATAGAAGGATCCAGGTCCCCTGCAGTGCTGCAGGGGATCTGGATCTTAGTCTTATAGTCAGACCTCTATTTGATGTTAGATAATAAGACGACCTTGAATATGAGGGGTATTTTTCATTTGCCCTGAAAAAAACGTATATTCCTATATTCTAGCAAATACGGTACTAGAGAGAAAAGAGGGGGATTTGTAACCCCCCACTATAGAAGTCATGCAACAGTTAATAGTATCATTGCATTTGTTGGCATTTCGCAAGGATACAAATAATGGACAAATAATTATGATTCTATTTCCTAGGTAATATCAGGGCCGGCCCAAGGCAAAATGCCGCCTGGGGCGAATTTTAAAATGCCGCCCCCCCCCTTATCTACCCTTTCTCTCCCTCCGTCCCTGCCGCCCCCCCTGCTTTGTATCTTACCTTTCAGCAGTCCTGCGGCGAGTCTCCCTGTTCGGTCTCGGTGCCGGCTTGTAATGCTGAGCGCCGGAAATGAGGTAATCTTCCGGCACTCAGCATTACAAGCCGGCACCGAGACCAAACAGGAAGACTCGCCGTAGAGGAGAAAGAGAGGGGCGCCGAGCGGGTACTGACAGTTTGGTAAGCGAAAACCACTCGGCGCCCCTTTCTCTCTCTTTCGCTTTAAAAAAAAAAAAAGGGCTTGGGGCCGCCCCTTCAAAAGTGCCGCCTGGAGCGGTTGCCCCACTCGGCTCCATTGTCGGGCCGGCCCTGTGTAATATACTGTATATACATAATGTAGATATTTAAACAAACATAAAGTCAGCATGAGTTTTTCGCAACCAGAGCCTGCATCACATATATTAACATTAATGTCATGAATTCAAAATTACTGGAAGGTGCAGAATCTGATTTATTTAAATCCCCGAACAACATGCCTGCTGAAGAGACATCTGTAAACAGGGCCGGCCCGACAATGGAGCCAAGTGGGGCAACCGCTCCAGGCAGCACTTTTGAATTCATGACATTAATGTTAATATATGTGTATATATGTATATACAGTATATTACACAGGGCCGGCCCGACAATGGAGCCGAGTGGGGCAACCGCTCCAGGCGGCACTTTTGAAGGGGCGGCCCCAAGCCCTTTTTTTTTTTTTAAAAAGCGAAAGAGAGAAAGGGGCGCCGAGTGGTTTTCGCTTACCAAGCTGTCAGTACCCGCTCGGCACCCCTCTCTCCTCTGCGGCGAGTCTCCCTGTTCGGTCTCGGTGCCGGCTTGTAATGCTGAGTGCAGGAAGATTTCCGGCGCTCAGCATTACAAGCCGGCACCGAGACCGAACAGGGAGACTCGCCGCAGGACTGCTGAAAGGTAAGTAAGAGGGGGGGTGGGAGAGGAAGGGTAGATAATGGGGGGGGCGGCAGGGACGGAGGGAGAGGAAGGGTAGATAAGGGGGGGGGGGGGCATTTTAAAATTCGCCCCAGGCAGCATTTTGCCTTGGGCCAGCCCTGTCTGTAAATGCATTTCAAGCTAACAACAAGATCAACCATTATAAACTATTTCATGTGTATGTGCATTTAGAAATGTGTCAAAACATGTAATTAGTAGCTGCTTTTATTCTAAGCGTTTCTGCATTGTACAATTAATTCTTAGCGGTTCTGCAATGTTGTGTTGTGTTTAATGTTTTGGGGGTGATATAAATATAGTATTTTCTGTATAAAATGTGATGAATCATTTTCATGTTCTATACCTCCTGACAGTGCTGATTTTCAGAACCAAATATATAAATATAACTAATACCGTATTTGCTCGATTATAAGATGAGGGTTTTTTCAGAGCAAATGCTCTGAAAAATACCCCTCGTCTTATAATCGGGGTCGTCTTATAATCAGACCTCAAAACGTCTGACTATGAGACTAAGATCCAGATCCCCCGCAGCGCTGCAGGGGACCTGGATCCTCCTGTCTCCCCCCCACACACACCCCAACTCACCGGTGCTTCTGAGTCCCCAGTGTGACACCAGGGCAGCGTGTAGACGTCTACGCGATTTGCGTAGACAACTTCCGCTGCAGCCGGAAGGAGGTGCGGTTAGCATCGGGGGTTGTCTGCGTCAATCGCGTAGACCTTCCCCGGCTGTCAGAGATCAGCACAATTATAACTACACCCGAACTTTCCTGGCTAAAATAGGAGAGAGAGAGAGTGACATGAACCACCTTGTTCCTTTTTCAGCACCTCTGATTAAGCCAGATGAGCTTCACCTGTAGAAGTTTCACGATCAGTGCAAATCCTAGCCTTGACTTTTTAAGGCTTTTGGAGCACTTATTAACTGGCATAGCTCTGGGTATAGCAGAGAAAAATCATACCCAGACCGCCTTAACATTTTTTTCCACAATGTGGAAGACTATACATATGTTAGTTAAGGATACAACAATAGGTATACAGAAAAAACTTCCAGAAAAGTGCCATAAAACAGATTTGACTTTTTATGTTAGGAGGCATTATGCCCACTTTACTTCTCTCTTAGAAATAAGTGCCTAATAAATGTGAAATAATGTACTCTAAAATCAGATGGAAGTCTTTGTTAAAAAAAAGGGTTATAAAGTACAAAATGTAAGTAGTCGTCCATACTTTTATTAAGTCAAGACATGGAAGATATGATATGTGTATGTGTAATATACACAAATACCTGGTTTTATCGAAAGGAATCCCATTTTACTGGGATTTTGAATTGTTTGGACAAGCATTCTCTATGCCGAAAACCAAATATCCTCAATTTTTTTTATTTATATACCGGTATTTTTTTCCAGGCTATTTGGTAAGGGTCTTGGGATAAATGAAATTTGTGTTTAAAAGCTGTACTGAAGGATCTGACTTTTTAATCCTTGACATTTTTAGTTTGAATGGAAACAATATGAAAGCAGATTGAAGAAAAAAAACCATTGCCTGTGACTGGATGCTCTTTACAACTCCTGTCTTTGAAAATTGACTTTTTTTTTCTCTTGAATGTCAATTTCAAAGCCAGAGTAGAAGAAAATGAATGCACCCACTACTAAATAACAATTAGATGATGTAACGAAAGGTTCATGATATGACACCTTTATTTACCCTTGGTTATTTATTGACTATACATTGACATACTTTCTGTTCATCTTAGTCTTTTTCATCCCCAAACAATTAAAGTAAATTTTATCAACCTTTACTTTAATATTTAACATTGGGTGTGACTTCAGGAGATCAGAACAAATATATTGTGAAGGGCCTCAAAACAACAAAGATATAAAGTATATACAAACAAATCCTCTCTTCCACATTAACAATAACTACATAGCTCTGTAAGAATGACAGTTTTTGGGACGGAGGCATGGAGTAAGTGAGAGAGAAGGTAAAGGAGAGAGAGATGATAAGGAACTTCCAGACTGAGTATGTATGTATGAGATGTGTCTGTATATGTATGTTAACATGATTTTGAAAGTGTGTATTAGCATGTTTGTTAGAGTGAGCTTGTATATTTAAGTGTGTGTTAGGCAGAGTGTATCAGTGTGTGTGTTCAGGGCCGGCCCGACAATGGAGCCGAGTGGGGCAGCCGCTCCAGGCGGCACTTTTGAAGGGGCGGCACTTTGCCGCCCCAAGCCCTTTTTTTTTTTTTTTCTTTCTAAAGCGAAAGAGAGAGAAAGGGGCGCCGAGTGGTTTTCGCTTACCAAGCTGTCAGTACCCGCTCGGCGCCCCTCTCTCTCTCCTCTGCGGCGAGTCTTCCTGTTCGGTCTCGGTGCCGGCTTGTAATGCTGAGTGCCGGAAGATTTCCGGCGCTCAGCATTACAAGCTGGCACCGAGACTGAACAGGGAGATTCGCCGCAGGACTGCTGAAAGGTAAGTACAAGGGGGGGAGGAAGGGTAGATAATACGGGGGGGGGTAGATAATGGGGGGGGGCGGCAGGGACGGAGGGAGAGGAAGGGTAAAAAAAGGGGGGGGGCAGCATTTTAAAATTCGCCCCAGGCATTTTGCCTTGGGCCGGCCCTGTGTGTGTTAGTTTAAGTATGTGTGCCAGTGTGTATGTTATCTACCAGGTGAGGCCAGGCTTTACCTGGCCCCCAGGCCAGAAGGTGATACTGTCACTTTAAATGCATATTTCAGACACTTCCTTGTGTCTCTGAATTGTCGTGAATTTGCCTGTATAAAATTAAATACAGACAACACCAATTTTTGTATACCTTTTGTAAGTAAGAGATGAGTGACTTGCAGGGGCCTATCTAGAGTACTGGCACTGCCACGCAATGTTACACACAATCTTACATTTTACGCCAACACATATGTACACAGACATACTCACCAACACTTACTTACACCCTTGTGCTAACACACATGTACACACACACATACACATTCAAGCTCACAAACACTTACACATACATATCCATGCTCACAAGCACATATATCTATGTGCTTGTGAGCATGGATATGTATGTGCAAGTGTTTGTGAGCTTGAATGTGTATGTGTGTGTGTACACATACAAGCATTTACACATACATGCTTACACACATTTACATATACACATCCATGCCCACATATACTTCTTGCTCACACACACTCAAAACATATGTAAGGGGCATATAGTTCCTTGTGGGAGACTGGGACAAGTTTGTTCCGAAATACATGCCCTGTAAAAGCTTAGGGCAGGTAAGCTTAGGGCAGATGAACATTATAAACTGTATTAACCATGCTGTAACATGACTGTACCTACAGCACGTGCCACTGACTTTTTCAGCCCCTGTATCTGCAGCCTGTCAATTCCTTGTAGTTCTAGTCTAGCTGACCATAAGTTACCTATGTATGAAACCTTCTATTTCAGCTGGAATTTTTCTGGGTTAAATTTTTTATTTCTTTTGAAGTATACGTCTTGTATTTTCCATAATTTGATTTCATGATCTTGACCGACTTCATTTTCTGTGACTTCTCCTAGAAGTAGGATGCCATTAGTAATGAATTTAACACCTGATATGTTTTTCAGATCCTGGTTTATTTTCTGTTTCTGATGGTAGATCCATACCCATGTGCATGCAAATCCAGCGGTACCATCCAAATTAAGTTTCAAAGGGTGTTAGCAAATTGGATGCTTCCCCTACCTCTGTGCCAAAATCCATTATTTACATTACAAACTGTAAACATGTTTACTCTTGTCAATTCTGGCACGATATCAATCGTTGGCAGTGGATAGTGTTTCATTTTACTTCATTTTAGTATTTGGTTCAAGGAATTTGGGTCACGGCATATCCTTATTTTTCCAGATGGCTTCTGTACTATTGCTATGCTGCTGATCCACTGCTTCTCTCTAGTGGTACTGTTATACATTGGCTTTCTAATCTGGCCAGTTCTGCCTTAATTGAAAGTATCAAAAATAAATATTTTTGGAAGCCTTACTAGCTGTACTTTCCTTCCATACAGCCAAACCTTTAAAATACCAGTGTAGACCACTGGTAACTCACAAATACATCTTTATGAAGTTCGGAAGTGATCCCAGCTTACTTGGAGTACTTGTGGCCAGCAAACCATTATTCTGGGACAGCGAATTGTGAACTGCCCAGTATGCAGTACAGGTCGAGGACACAAGAGTGTCAGCCAGTTCTACTGCTTTGCTAATAGTACTGACATCTCACACCTCTCTGACAGTGATTGGATGCAGTACATACAGTTTATGAAACAATATATTCTACAATATATCTATTGGGACTCATGCAGATCAATACCCACCTGAGGGGAAAGAACTAATATAAGAACTACAAAACCACATCTGGAATGTGTCAAAGAAAGCCTGATTGCTGCAAAACACTTTTCATTAGAGCACTTTGGGACCACAATGTTATAAGGCGGTGACATAACGGCAGTGAATGAATTGATACCAACAAATAAAGTTGCTGTCATGACCAAAGATCACTGAGAGTGTTATAATACCCCATAATGGCTCAGATATTTTGACTGTCAGTAGCCAACAGTGATGCTGGTTAAGGAGCTCTCATGCCCCTACAGCAATCTAATACGAGAGGAGGTCATTACACTAATTAAATACTGTATTGATGTGAAAAGTCTTTGGAAACTGGAATCCAACTCTACTCATTGCTGTACCTAGCATTATTATTATTGCTATTATTTTTGTTGTTTTTATTATTAAAAAAAACAAAGCGAAAACAAGACCATTGCTCAAAAAAGCGTGCATTATGATTTACCCCAGTTCATTTATGGGTGGGTATTTAATTTAATATACCTTTAATATACCTTCTATAAGTTCCCTGTCAATTCTAGTATGGTTGCAAGATCCCTGAAAAATAGGAAAACACATAATTAGAACATGTCATGGATCTTGGGAATTGCAGGGCAAGTCCCTTAGATCGACAATTAGATCTGGAAGTGGGGGCAACAGAGAAATAAACCCCTTGATTTGCCCATGGATTTAGGGAACTTTGATGATATCATAATTGTTGGTGTCAGACGCAGTGACACGGAAGTTTCTAGAAATTGCAGAGAATGGTGTGATAAACAGAAAAAATCCAGTGAGTGGCGGTTCTGTTGCCGAAAACACCTTGTTAATGAGACAACAATGGTGTGAAAAACATCTCTGACTGCATAACTTTAAACAGAATTCAGCTAAGAGCTAGGATTACCAAACAAAGTTTCCAGGAATAAGCACAGACAGGGGTAAAAAGGACTGAGCATTCTTTTGCCTTCTTACCCTCTTGCCTGCGCCATCCTCCACTGAGCCATTTCCATTTCTCTAATGTACAGTAGATTGACCCAACAGTTATTTGTTTATTTTTTTTACAACATTATCTGTGCTTTGCCGTTAAGTGTTTATTGAATGTTATGAAGAATATTAATATGTTTATATGTTTACTTTTTTGGCAGAATTGTTTTGACAAAATGCTTCATATAATTACGGGTACAGATTATGTTCATCTTTGCAAAATGTTCCACGGCCCAAATGTGTAGATTGTATTGATTGAACAGGGGAATATTGGTTTTTAAGTAGTCACAGCTGCTCCACTTATATGTGGTCTCTGAGGCACTAGTTATGTTTCAATGACAAATGCTAAGGGCAAAAGGACACAGATTTCTTGCCAGCTACCTGCACTGTATTATTATCCAAGAGAGAAAGAGAGATTTTGAATTGGAAAACATTTGAAGAATTTACACCTGCTCATAGCACATCCTTATATACCGTATTGGCCTGAATATAGGCCGCACTTTTCCCCCCCACTTTAAAGCCTTAAAGCGGCCTTTAATCGGGGTTTAGCGCAATTCGTATCGCCCAACGCCCGTGAGATGCAGTTCTGGGCAGGTGTTTTTTTTTGCATTTAGCCCTACTGAGGGAAGGCAGGAGGGTTAAGATCCTGATCCTCTGCAGCGCTGCAGGGGACCTGGATCCTCCTCTCTGGCAGCTGGTGGACATATATGTGATGCAGACAACCCCCGCTGCTGCTGGCACTTCCCAAGGGCTTCTATAACGGAGTCTGGGGATGCTTTGGTAAGTCTGGGGGGAAGGGCAGAGTGGCATTTCTAGGGGGCATACAGCATATCAGGGGGGGGCAGAGTGTCATATCTAGGGGACAGAGTGGCATATCAAAGAGGTGAGAGTCCAACAAGCTCATATAAATAATATGTACTGTAGGTGTAATGGTGATATATCCACAAACCTTTGGTCATGCATACTCAGATGGGACACTTTAAAATGTAGAGCCTCTTCTGTGATAGAGACTATTAAAATTGCTGAATGAGAGACAAATAGAAAAGCAGCATGTCGTAAGAAGCTGACTGTAGACTTTTCTCACAGACCTGTTTACATATAAGTAGAAATCAGACAAAAATGTTATTGTATTTATACATTCCTTACTCAGAGTGTTAGTTAGATAAAAAATTCAGGTATATGACTCAGTTTTACTGCTTTAATTACTATTTTTCCACTGTGTGGTATTATTGTTTATAAAGCAACAATAACATTGATTGCAAAAAATGAAAAAAAAAACAAGAAAATGGATGATTTTATATATATATATATATATATATATATATATATATATATATATATATATATATATATATATATTTAAGATTTTTAAATAGTATCTATGGTTACTGACCATTTGTGTTAGTCTCTAGAATTTTTAAACTCTTTCCATGCACTAATTCTACTATCATAGTAACATAGTTCATAAGGTTGAAAAAAGACCAAAGTCCATCAAGTTCAACCTATATACATATTGTGTCCCTACTGTGTTGATCCAGAGGAAGGCAAAAAATCCTTATGAAGCAGATGCCAATTGCCCCATACCAGGGGGAAAATTCCTTCCCGACTCCAAATATGGCAATCAGAATAAATCCCTGGATCAACGTTCTGTCCCTATTAATCTAATATCCATAACTTGTAATATTATTGCTTTCAAGAAACACGTCCAGGCTCCTTTTGAACTCTTTTATTGAGTTTACCATTACCACTTCCTCTGGCAGAGAGTTCCATAATCTCACCGCTCTTACTGTAAAGAACCCCCGTCTGTGCTGGTATAGAAACCTTCTTTCCTCCAGCCGTAGAGGATGTCCCCTTGTTATATATACAGTCCTGGGTATAAATAGGTCCTGGGAGTGATCTCTGTACTGCCCCCTTATATATTTATACATAGTTATTAAATCCCCCCTAACCTGTCTTTTTTCCAAACTAAATAACCCTAATTCTGATAATCTTTCTGGGTACTGTAGTCCTCCCATTTCCCTTATTACTCTGGTTGCCCGTCTTTGAACCCTCTCCAGCTCCACTATATCTTTCTTGTACACTGGTGCCCAGTACTGTACACAGTATTCCATGTGTGGTCTGACTAGTGACTTGTACAGTGGTAGAATTATTTCCTTGTCGTGGGCATCTATGCCCCTTTATGAGATTCACAGGTCTCGGTTTCCCAGTTTATGTCAGGATAGTTAAAGTCCCCCATAATAACCACCTCATTGTGATTTGCTGCCTTGTTTATGTGCTTTAATAATTGATCTTCTGCTGCTTCCATTATATTTGGTGGCTTATAGCAAACCCCGACCAGTATTTTATTATTTTTCTTTCCATATATTTCTACCCATAATGACTCCACATTATCATTTCCCTCACATATATTCTCCCGCAGTGTGGCCTTTAGGCTGGACTTTACATAAAGGCAAACTCCTCCCCCTTTTCGTTTTTTCCGATCCTTCCTGAATAGACTATACCCCTGTATGTTAACCGCCGAGTCATAGCTATCATCCAACCATGTCTCTGTTATACCCACTATGTCATAATTTTCTTCAGACATTATTAACTCCAGTTCTTCAGTTTTATTGGTCAGACTTCTGGCATTAGTAAGCATACAATTTAGAGGTGTAGGGTTTTTTTCCCTATGAAGCCTATCCCTATTAACTATTCTAACCCCTCCCTCCGCTCCACCCCAGGTACATTTATAAGCCCCAGCTCTCTATCTACACTATCTTCCCCTTCTATATTGTAGTTTCCCTCCCCCCCCTTTCACTAGTTTAAACACTCCTCCACCCTTCTGGCCATCTTATCCCCGAGCACAGCTGCACCCCGCTGTGGAGGTGCAGCCCGTCCCTACCATAGAGCCTGTATCCGACAGAGAAGTCGGCCCAGTTCTCCATGAACCCAAACCCCTCCTTCCTACACCAGCTTCTGAGCCACTTGTTTAGCTCCTTAATGTCCCGCTGCCTCTCTGGTGTGGCACGTGGTACAGGTAATATTTCAGAAAATACTACCTTGGAGGTCCTTGCCTTAAGCTTGCTACCTAAGTCCCTGAAATCATTTTTAAGGACACTCTGCTTACCTCTCACTTTGTCATTGGTGCTAATGTGCACCATGACTGCTGGGTCTTCTCCAGCCCCTCCCAGTAATCTGTCAACCCGATCTGCGATGTGCCGAACTCGAGCCTTTGTCAAAGTTTGCAGTAATATTTTATGTCCTTTTTTCGTACACATTGTGCTTCTGGTTTGTGTCACTGCGGAATAACACTCCAATATGTGATAATCAACATGTCCAGAGCACAGTGGTGCCACCCATGGCTTTGTTGATTTGTTTGAGGCGTTTACGAGGTGCAATTTTTTTTAATTTTGACGTCTGGTCGATCTGTGCCCATGTCCTATTTGGGACATCTTTGAACCCAGCCAATTAAATTGCCTCCATCAAATCATACATTTTTGAAAAGTAGACACCCCATGGCTATTTCAAATGCTAGTATTTTAACTATTTCCGGGCAAGGATTTTTTGAAAGATACAGCGCTAATTTTAGGACTTGCTCATAAAAATAAACATCCCAACCCTTCTGTCCCTCTTTTCCAATAGCTCAAGAATCTTTGGTGGACATGAGTACATTACAGCTCTGAAAGTCACAATTATGTGTATAGGTACATCTGAAAATTTGTTTAGAAATTGAATAGTCACAAAGTCACTTAAAAATTTATAAAGCCCTGCTCCCTAACCAAGCCTTTTGAACACATCACCTAGAGCAAAAGTGAACATCTTTTGCCATTTGAAATGTTGAGAGGTATGTAGTATGCACTGTGCATCTCCTTTGTGACATGATGTGATTTTTCAGCACTTACCTCACCATGGAGCTCGAGTAAATTGGATGATCACAAGCCTTTTCAACTGTTGCCTGTTTTAAAGACGATTTGCCCAATGATCTGCCCCAGGAAATGGGGTGGAGACTTGTTGTTAACCTAGGCAGACAAACATCAAAGCAAAGATATATAGATATTTAGTTACAAGATAAAACATCCAGTTTTTTTAAGAATTAGGTTTTCATATAAACATTAAGACTTCTCTAATACACATTCCAAAGCAAAACCATCGTGCATCATTAAATATTTACAAAATTCTATTGTAAAATTGTAAAAGTCTATATAGTTAAAATGAAAGATAAAACTATGTTTTAAATATAAAAGGTTCACTTTCCTAGTCATATAGGCACATTTTAAATAGTCTGGGACCAAATTTATTACATTTCCAGCAAGATTTTGTAATATAAGCTTTGTGTAAAAGAAAAGACACATGACATACATCTTCCCTGCTGGAAGTAAGTTTTAATTACATTTTGATGCTGAGTCGACGCTTTTTAAAGCTTATATTAAGCGAGTATAAAAATAGGTAAGGCTATTTCCGTTTAGTCTTACACCTGTAAAAAATGTGATACGTAGATGTCCATTGTGTGCTGTGTGAGATATCAGACAAGTAGAAAAAATGATGGATCACATACTAAGGTGAGAAACAATTATAACTAAATTGAGATTCTCAAACTTCCATCTAATGAATATTCAAATTAAAGCTCTATAAATATAACGTGTTGGCTTAAATAAAAAAACAGCACTGTATCACATTCAGTTATCAACCATCCTCCTAAAAGATTTTAAGGATTTTACATTTATCTAAAGTTTTAATTCAACGTTAGAATAGTTGTGTCAGTCGTCATGGTTAGAATCTTAATTTGACCATAGTTGATGTAATCAACGGAAACAATTAAACTGTAATTTACAATCTTTTATTGTTGATGAAGCAAAAGTAAAGCAAATAACTTGTAAATTTGTTAATGTAAATCCTGTTTTTAATTGTGATAATTTATTTGCTGCTGATACAACAGCGAAACAAGCGATACAATAACCCAATAAGATGACTAAGCATCCCGAATTATATTACAATCTATAGGGTTGCATTGTTTATCTAATATGTGCAATTGTTTTGATGTATGAAGTATAATATTGAAAGTGAGAGATAAAGGATGCTCTGTATATGAAAGTCAGCAAACTGGTATACTCGGGTGAAAAACATAGGTGACCTGTGTTTGCAGGCAAAGGGGTATTCGGGACAATGCTGACTAGGCCCCTCTGGTGCACAACTGAGAGCCAATCACCCTGCACAGCATAGGACTGTTAAAAGAAACATAGTGATGTCCTCAGCTGGCTCACTAACACTATGGAGGACTGTGCCCTTTCGGCACAGCCTACATAGTTAAATTCTGCCCAATGCCACGTGTTCTTACAGAGGTGGGTTACCCACATATGACATCATATCTTAGGAAGGCGATGCAGAGGGGGGCAGCTGGTGGCACTTCTCTAGCACAGCTCTAACCGTAGATCGTATTCATGACTTTTATTTATAGATATCAACAATGGATTTAAAAAAAATATATGAGGTATAAAGGCTAGATTAACCTTCATCGATACATTTATATTTAAAGGTTAAAAGGCAGGAGAAATTGATTGGAATTACTCATAATGAATAAACTTAACTTTTAATTAAAAAAAAGTCTCCTAAAAAAGGCAGGGGTTTTAAAAGGGGAAGTGTAATAAAGAGATACATAAAGGCTTAATTGTCTCAGTGTCTGTTTTCATTATAGTATCAAGAGTTTGAATCTTATAACACACACATTTCATGGTTATATCAACACAAAAAATATACAAAAAAGAATAATAATAAAATCTTAGAACGTGAAAACTGAATGCTAAAGAAATTGAAAACTATTGTCAACAGTGTCAGCGTGTATCTTCCAAGGACTAGACCGCTAGACCCTTGGTAGGCTTGGTGGATTTATTAATTCATAGCCAAACATAACATTATTGTCACAGACTGGGTCCATACAGACAACTGTGTTCAGGTGTTATTGTGCAGTAGCAGAGTTGGACATGGCCTGGAGCAGGGCGACTGCACTCTCCCGGGTGGGCATCTAGGGTTGTGCGGCCACATAGCAGAACCCTGACATAGCATCTGATGTTGTCCAGAACTTGGTGATATCCTGCAGGCACCCTGAAGCAGGCATGAGACATAGCACTAGAATCATGTGCAGGATGCTGCAGGCTGGGAGTATGAAAGCCAAGCAGAGTATATAGCAGAAACATAACAAGCAAGGAGGACAGGAACATAGGAAGACAGGACATACCTGGTACAGAACACAACTAAGGACAGGGAACAAGGCAAGGAACACAGGGGATGGAGTGAGAAGCCGGAAATCTCGGATGCTTCTCCTTTAAGCAAGAATAGGACATCTTAACTGGGACATGGGGAGAGGAGAAAGGAACCAAAATCATCAAATGATTCAGGGAAAGGAGGGCAAAGGTACATAAAAGACAGACACACATAAATACAGGACTAGCCTAGGACTATGAGATAACAATTGGAGATTCCGTCACATCATATGGCCATAGTATGCTTAGCCCACCACTACGCCAAAGTACTCCAATATTCGGTGGGTCCTAACTCTAAAGCCTGCCTACTGAATTACTAATAAGCTGAAACCAAGGAAATACCTTTAGACTGCAGACTGAGACAAACATAACAAACGGGTGGGGCACACCTTATAAAAGAAACAGAGCTGAAGCAAAGAGCAGAACTGGAATCAAAGAATCAGAATCACAGGAAAGAGCATATAGCAATCCAAGAATGGATTACAGCAAAACATGGGAACTGAGGCAAGGCAACTGAAGCAAGGCAAGGAAACTGAAGCAAGGCAAGGAAACCAGAGATGAGCAGCTCCACAGCCTGAATGGGGCCCGACTTAGAGCAGCCCTTACAAATATTTTTTATTGTGATTCACTGAAACTATTAGACAGACCGGGGTAACTATAAAACTGTTTACTGGCTTCTGCTCAGTTTTGGACTTGGACCGGTCCACTCATGGAAACAGACTGTGGCGGGGTCACATAGCAAGATGTTATCCTGTGCTGAAAGTGCTGCTGCATGCAAACTCCTTGAAGGTAAAGGGCTAAGGGGAGGGAGGCAGACAAGAAGGGAGAAAGAGTGAAAGAAAGGGTAAGGAGCGGAGGGAAGCATGGAGAGAGTGAGAGAGAAGGTAAGAGAGTAAAGAGAGGGAGGAAGGCAGACAAATGGGGAGAGACAATAAGGGACTTAGAAAGTGAGTATGTATGTATGAGATGTACTACAGTGTATACGTGTATGTGTGTATTAGCATTAGTGTGTAAGTGTGTGTTAGCATGTCTGTCTTAGAATGAGTGTGTCACTGTATAAGTGTGTTAACATGAGTGTGTAAATCTCCGTGTGTTAAGAGGGAGTGTGTCAGCATGGGTGTTGTATGTGTTAGTGTGTGTATGTTAGCACTAGTGTATAAGTGTGTGTTAGCACAAGTGTGTGTGTGTGTTTGCATTAGTGTATATGAATACATGCATGTGTGAGGATAAGTGTGTTAACATGAATATGTAAGTGTGTGTAGCATGAGTGTCTATGTATATTTAAAAGAATGTGTGCCAGTGTGTGCTACATGTCATATTTTTTCAGATAGATTTGCCATTTAATCTGAAAATCTTTATATGTGTGAGAGTTTGATTTTAGAAACTGTAACCACCTCATGTATATTCTACTACATTAGATCTGCCATATACTGGGTGGGTCAGGCATAATGTAGTTTAGTCCCATAGAAATGGCCTATAATTTAAATATGATTAAAACTTGAAATTATGAAACTTCACAACTAAAGAACTGTAACTGGGTTTTTGTACCAAAATCTTTGGTATATCACTTAAAATACTTCTCAACTATTTTATATTAAATCCCTTAGAATAGCTGCTGCAGAAAATTTGCAACAAAACAGTATTATGTATCTGCTCAAATATGTAAGTACTAAATATGCTTGTTAGATTTGAATTAAACCCCCCATATCCGTATCCTTTCCCTACATGTAATTTTAAATGATGAATTCTCCATTTTACAGAAGTGTAGTTGTGAACAAAGAATGGCTTAAAAGAAGAATTTTGAGATTATTACATTTAATTTCACCATCTACAATTCATTTCATAATCACAACAGATTGCTAAATGACCCTTTATTCTTCCAAACTGAATGGGCACTTTTCTCCTCTGTTCTAGACAGAGGGAAGCTGTTAACATGCTCATGGAGTCTTTTGTTTGCTACATACAATTGTCATTTATCTCACTTTTACACTAGAACTATAGACTGATCAATCAGGTTGTTCTTGTGTTCTCTCCCAGCGATACCATAATAGCTAGAGCTTACAATTTTACATTTCATCTGTATAAACCCTTTGAGTACCACTGGCTTTTGTAAGCAATGCTTTCATATCACTTAGCTGTTGCTTTAGACAGCCCATTTTACAAACAAATATAAATGTATAGTAAATGAATATTATATATTCTGTTAAAAAGTCAGTTATAAGTATGGTGTTTAATGCCTAAAGAGATGTGGGACAAATTGTTAAAGTATTCTATAGAATTATGTTCTTGGCATAAGTAAATCCATTTATTACAAATTTATGTAGTATTATTAAATCAATTTTTTTAAATTCTCTCCCTTACCCACCATAACAAAGGCTCTCGGAAACCAATTTACAGTAATCAACAACTTAACAATATGGCAGATCTCTTGCTCAATTCAATGACCCACTTAATTGATGTTAATAGGGGTCAAAACACATGATTTGCGATTCAACTTCCTGTCTAGAATTAACTTGTGGTTGTAGAATCTAGACTATGACTGCTCAAATACTACAATGAACTTAATTCATTCAGTGGGGTATTTATCTATTAGATAGAAAAGTAAGTCTAAAATTTGTAGACAGGTCTAAAATATGGTATAACAATTGTGACAATGTCTAACAACAAGTAAACTATAAAATGTCATACTGTACATGGGTTAACAATAATAAGAAGAGATGTAATGTAGAAATCATCCTACTTTACCAGGACCGGGAAGTATCTTAACCAGAGTTCAAATAGAGCTCTGGTTGAGCAGTTCCTCACAAGTGTTGAACTTGATGTCACGGATTCAGCTCTTTGGATATATACTTGTAGTCAGCATTTCTTCTGCTTACAGTGGCTGTTGATTGCTTCCTCAGTTTCCTGCCAGACCCATCACTTTCTGACCACCTTTCTCCTACTCTGCTTGGAAGTGCAGTTTCTAGTGCTGGAGGATTCTGTCAACAATGAACTTCTGGCTGAAGAATTTAGAAACTCTAGGCCTGTCCTCATGTTTGCAACCAGCATCATGCTCAGTGGTCATTCCCATCCTTCTCTTTAACTGCAGGCTTTGTCCATACTCTAAAGAGGAGGGTCTCTTTGTCCTGCCTGCTGGTGTGAGATCTTTTTCTGTAACACCACTTCCATAGGTCCTGTTAACTTCTACCTGGCCATCCACTCTATATTACTTTATCATCCTTACCTTTGGTCCTGTGTTGCAGCTCAACAAACAATCCAAATACAAGTTCTCTAACCTGATTAGATCATGAGAATGACTGGTTATCTCCCTTTGCTCTAGCACAATTACTCTGGCTGAAGAAATCAGCAAGACCTAAGATACCTCATATAATCCTCCAACACTATTTATAATTGAAATATGGGACGAAGCCTCCTACAAGATCGTTGCGTTATCTTAATTCTCTTATACCGGTAGGGTCTCTTCAAACTGAAGCACTGGTACCACAACTAGATCTGTCTTTTTCTCCAGAGCAATGGAAGACGTGAGGTGAGTCAGCCAATGCACTAATCATGTAGATTTAGATAAAAAAAAGTCTTGTGCCGCTGGTATTTGACCCCTGCATGCCTGGCAAAGATTTTTCCCTGGATGTCAGACCTATGTTGGAGGCATGTGTTAATTTGCTCTTGTTTTCATAGTTTCCAAACTAGCACTAGCCAGAAAGTGGAATCCTTCATTATTGGAGATTGTTTTGAGGCCTAGTTTTGGAACCCTCTGGATCAACACAGTAGGGACACAATATGTATATAGGTTGAACTTGATGGACTTTGGTCTTTTTTCAACCTTATGAACTATGTTACTATGTTACTATGTTGTGGTAACTGTCACCATCACCTTTTCTAATGTATTTCTATTCCTATCCCTTTGAAAGAGAGCTGGTAAGGTACTAAACCTATCATACCCAGGGCTGACCTTAGGGGTGTGCGACCTGTGCGGCCGCACAGGGTGCCATGGCAACAGGGGCGCCGTCCGGGACTTAAATTATAACATCGTTTGTTTTTTTTGTAACTTTATTTAACATCCTCCATGTTAAATAAAGTTTTTTTTAAAACTTTATTTAACATGGAGGATGTTAAATAAAGTTAAACAAAAAAAACCCCAGTGTTTTCATTTAAGTCCCGGGCAGGGGCGCCGAGTGGTTGCTCGTGAAGTTTTCACCAACCGCTCGGCGGCCCTCACTCTCCGTGACTCCGTCGTGGTGCCGGCGTTTCGTGCTATAATTCTGGCGCTCAGCTGTGAAGCGTGCACCGTGGCAGATCGGGAAGACGGACGCCTCCCGCTCCCACTGCAGGACTCCGGCAACAAGGTAAGTAAGGATAGGGGGTAGATAGTGATAAGGGACAGGGGGGGGCAGTGATAAGGGGCAGGGGGGGGCAGTGGTAAGGGGCGGGGGGAGGCAGTGATAAGGGGTAGAGGGGGGGAGGCAGTGAGAAGGGGCAGAAGGGGGAAGGCAGTGAGAAGGGGCAGAGGGGGGAGATTTTTTTCCTTTTTTGGGGGATGGGGGGGCGCCAGAGGAGTAGTCCACACAGGGCGCCAGAACACTTAAGGCCGGCTCTGATCATACCCAACAGGTTATCTAATCAGGTCTGTGATTTCATGTACAATATGTGTGCTTGTGTACTTGAACAACTAACAGAGTGATTGTGGTTACAATCTGTCAAGCTTTAGTACCAGATTGCCTCTTATTTGTGCAATTGTAATGTGTGTTACAGAGTTTTCAACAAAGGCATTACATTTCAAGTGAAAAATGATAAATAAATAAAAGCAGGCCTGGATTGATCATCTGGCATATAAGGCAATTTCCCAGTGGGCCGTTGGTTGACAGCTCCCCATAATCACCTGATCCCAGTAGATCGGGTTCTGCAGTGCGCAGCCACAGGCTGGATATGGCTGTCCTCATGCTATTTGAGCATAAACATGTAAAGTGTGGCTCTCACATATCATTTCAGCAGCTGTACTTAAGTCAACAGACGCCACCGGCCTTTACGTTCTAGTGCTACCTCGTCATCCCCAGTCCGGCCCAGATATTAAATAACTGCATGGGCTAAACCAATGTTTCATTATACAAATTCTACTTAATTAGACCAATGTTGGTGTCTAAATTTCATCTGATGACAAGAAAGCACAATTATTTTTAGAACTGTGAGGATTTTATTAGGTAATTTGCCAGTTTCCAAAATAATCATCAAACACATCTGCATGTTTCCAATTAATATAACAGCCAAGTGTTCTCAACAGCCACTAGTTAATCATCTATAATAAAACAGTTTCTAAATCCAATAATAATGATTTGGGCCCAAAGGCATATATTCTTGCCATGCCTCAAATAAACTCTAATTTTCTCTTTCATACAGGAAAGGCATGTTTCAGCAATTTTTGTTAAGTATGTTAGAGTTCTTTATTAAACTTGGATGTGGTTCAGAATTTTGAATAAGAACCAATTTAAAAATAGTCCACGGGGATATATGTTTCCCATCCAAAATCACGATTCTCTTTAGATAAGCCCTATAATAGGAACTTATATATAAAAACGCTACTCACGTTTGAAATATTTATTTTACATTTTTACATTCTAAAATGATACACAGTAATATTATACATTCATACATATATTTTTTTGGGGAAAAAGCAGTATATATATTTCTACATTGTTATAAACATGTATGTGACAATTGTCATTGTCAATTTTAATGTTATTGTTAATTTTCACTCTCCCTATTGTACTAGTGCTACAGAATCTGCTTAACAAAATTTTATGTATGTGAAAGTTTGAGTACTATAATTCCTTATTTTCATCGACATCATTAATACCTAATTTGTGGTAGACATCAAACACTTCCAATACAGAACTAGACGGTTTTGCACTCTTATTGGCCGAGTGTCATCAAACCTACCTTATTTAATCCCACAATGTCAACACCAGTACCCCCCCGCCAACAAAGCTACCTTTAAGTGGTGAAACATGTCAAAAGCATGCCATGCATTCTGTCTTTACCTGCCTTTTTGATATACTAGCTTTTAATAAGACTTTATTGAGAGATGAGGACAAGTGTGGTAATGAGAAGGGGGAATAGAGACATCTAATAGACATCACATTAATTTCCTTTACCCCGTGGCGTCTTTTAGCTATGATGCCCTATTGCCATTTGACTTAACATCCACACACCACTAAGTTTGCTTAGAGTCCAGTTTAGGATACTAAAAGTGTTAGGTTTTAAACAACCACACTAATTTTGCTAAATGTAACAGTGAATCAGCTTATTTACTGAAAAATATGGAGACCTTATTTATTTTTTTCCTTCCAGCAATCAGGTCTGATGTTTTTGAAAACTGATGAAATAGACCTCTTTAATATTAACATTTAACATTCATATGTCCAGCTGTTCAGTGCAGAAAAGAAACTCTGCTGACAAAGTGCAGCAAGGTTCCAGAAAACAATGTCTATGTGTGTAATGTGTACATATGTTTCCACCTAGATGGTAAGCTTGGAAGCACTATCTAATGTATCAGTTTGTCTTAGTTTGTCAGTCCTATACACTTTGAATGTATATACCATAAGAAGCAGTGCTTACATTGTTGGCACTATATATAATAATAATGTAAATAATAATATGTATGGAGTTTATGGAGAGGTATATTTTTCTATAATTGGGCCAGAAACCATAACTTTTAGCAATGAATTCCTGAAAGAGATTCATAAAAACCCTACTCATTGGTCTTATGGTTGTTGGAAGACTAGAAACCACCTCGGAGATATCTCCAGAATTCAAATGACATAAACGAATGGAAAGTTGTAAAAATTTATCATGTGGCTCTAACCAAGTATCTGTAGCTTCAAAACTAGGTAAAATAATAGAAGACAAAAAAGAACTCACCTAGAAAAATGTCAAAAGGAAATTTTACTAATAATTTCCCAAGAATAGAACTACATGTGTTTATGCCACTAGGTGGCACTGCACCAGTAATACATGTCCTTGTTTCTTGCAACTAGAAAACTATGGGTCAGCTGAAAAAATATTCATATTACAATTGTGTGAAAATTATCAACAGCCCAAAAATGATACAATAAAAAGTTTAAACAGTATTCCAAGATGTTGTCAAAAAAAATATTTTCCTCCTTTGTATGCAAAAATTCAATGCCAGAATCAGGAGGAGAAATGTTTTGACACTGTGTAGTGAACAAGCTATCAAATAATTTGCAGGGGACGTTTTCAATATAAAATTGCTCCCCATGTGCTGTGTAAGCGACGGGGATGGTAAGGAAATAAGGGAGCGAGTGAGGGAGAGAGCGAAAGGGATTTTAGAAAATGCAATCAGAGATTTGAGGATTTAACCCTTTTGAATGCTAAGGATGGGGGAACATTTTTTTCATTTTTGCAATAGTTCCATCTAGGTGGCAATCCTATTACACATACTCAGTAACACACACCTACACACTAATTCTAACACATACTCCATCTCACACCACTTACACATACATGCCCGCACACAAACACTTACACATGCATGCTCATACACACACTTACACATCCAAACTCACACACACTTATACATAGACATCCATGGTCACATATACTTATACACAGACATTCATGCTCACATACACTTATTCTCAGACATTCATGCTCACATACATACAAACACACATAACCCCTCCTGCCCGCAGCCACTTACCTCTCACAGGGTCACGTGATGTAATGTAACATGACCCTGATACGTTCCTGTCTCCCCGAGCCAGTTTAAAATAGTTTAGAAAAGGCCATTCAACCAGGACAAGACCAATCCGGGTCAGAAGAGCCCTTTCTGAACAATTATGAACCCAAACAAGGAGGGAGGAACAAGGGATTGCAGGGGTTGCCCGGCCCCCTAGAGAGACAGGCCCCTTTAGTTATGCCATTGTATGTCAGTACTCTCAGGGACACATCTAGTCATCATCACATAATTTAGCAAGTTTTAGTCAACAAGTTTGATCAGTTGCTTCCTATATTTGATTACAGTTTGCCTTAAAATAAATTGTATAATAGTGTTCCCAATGTGCACACAGTTATAGGCATGCAAATACTTCACTGAGTGGGCGTTCAATAAGTGGAACAGCTTTCCAGCAGAAGTTGTAGGGGTTTATACAGTTCATGGGATAGGCATATGGCTATCTTGAATTTAGTACAAGACCAAATAAGGTTTGAGGTTTATACTGCAGAATGGTTCATATCTGTGGTAAACATTTATGTTTCCATGTTTAAGTTTATTTTCTGTAAACAATGATTTTGTAGGATATTGCATCGCCCTCCAGAAAAATAGGAAAAACATAATAGGAGAATTACACAGGGAAACGTTGTATTTAGTAGTATTTAGCATAGTTCCACATTTTGAAAAACATATTGTAGGAAGCGAATATTTGTGTGTTGTGTCTTCAATGTATTGGAAAGTTGGCAGAACCATCTGGAATTTCATGTCTGTATCTAGAAAAGCAGGAAACTAAAAGTATACCACTATGTTTTAGAACAAACACAGCATTGTAAGTAATTTAAAGAATAACTTTTTAATCTACATACCTACAAAATCAACTACATTTGTTGATGTTTTAGTCAAAGGAAACAAATGAATCCCCCCAAAAAAATTATTAAACTATAGTAAAGACACAGTATCCATATATACAAAAATGTATATGAAATCTACCTTGCACCAGGTATAGAGTATTGAAAGGGGCTTGGAGGGGGAAAGACCTGGGCAGGGCCAAACACTGCTCCCTCACCTGAAGATTAAACTCACTGACCCAGTGGACCTGTAATTAGCTCTAATCTGCAGAACCTCATGGGAAAACAGGAAGAGTTCCAGAAATGCATATAAATGAGACCTGGATACATGTAGTATAGGCATGGATTCTGAGCGATCCATTGTATTTTGTAGAATTCCTGTATTCCCTCCTAATGTGTGCTCTTAAATATCCATTGTGATGGGAATTGTATGTATTGGAACACATATACTCAGGGCTCAGTCAGTCGATTTTGGTTCTCACTGATCTCACTGGTTAACTAGATCAATTATCATTTTGATCATTTTTTACAAAACAAATGTGCTGGCTGTTAAGATGATGTAGTAGGTTTCCACTGAATAAAGCATATAGAGACAATAGCATAACAACAAATGGCAAACCCCTCCCACACATACTCTAACATACTTACACACTCTAACATGCTTACAAACCCACTCTAACACACAGTAAAATATTTATACACACAGTACCATACTAACAAACACGTTAACATGCAGACACAGTAACATACATACACACATATACAGTACTAACATACTTACACACATAATAACACTTTAATTTATGGACACAGAGAAACAAAGTAAGATACTAACATACACACTAACTGTTAGACAGTCAGTAAGCTCTTGAGCCTGGATCTGGAACCCCTTTTGCAGAGTAGTAGCTGACCTGTAAATAAATACCCACAGGTTTCAGCAAGGCAACTGTCTCTATTGTAAGGCTAGATAGAGAACGTAGAAGATGACCACCCCGGCAAAAACCAGATAGAGCAAACAGAGAGCGGACAGGTACTGAGCAGGATGAATAGTCAAACAGCAGCACAAGGCGAAGTCTGGTAACAGTACCAATAACAGCAATATGAAATCTAGAATCTAAAGGCAGGCCGGGGTCAGCAAAAGGTAAACAGATTGTAAACTTACAAGCAGGGCCCTCTTTACCTAATGTATCTGTTTGTCTTACTCTATTAATTCTAGCTTGTCATTCACCCTGAATACATCTATTGTAAGAAGCTCTGTGTAAAGTGTTGGGGCTATACACTGTTCAGCCATAACATTATGACCACTGACAGATTAAGTGAATAACACTAATAATCTTGTTATTATGGCACATGCCAGTGGGTGGGATATGTTAGACAGCAAGTGAACATTTCGTTCTCAAAGTTGATGTGTTAGAAGCAGGAAAAATGGGCAAGCATAAGGATCAGGGTCAGAGCATCTCCAAAACTGCAGCTGTTGTGGGATGTTTCCGGTCTGCAGTGGTCAGTACCTATCAAAAGTGGTCCAAGGAAGGAAAAGCGGTGAACCAGCGACAGGGTCAGGGTCAGCCAAGGCTCATTAATGTACGTGGAGGGGTGAAGGCTGGCCCGTGTGGACAAATCTAACAGACAAGCGACTGTAGCTGAAATTGCGGAAAAAAGTTAATGCTGGTTCTGATAGAAAGGTGTCAGAACACACAGTGCAGTTTGTTGCATATGGGGCCGTGTAGCCGCAGACCAGTCAGAGTGCCCATGCTGACCTTGATTCACTGCCTAAAGCGCCTACAATAGGTAAGGGAGCATAAAAACTGGACCACGGAGCAATGGAAGAAGGTGACCCGTTCTGATGAATAAAGTTTTCTTTTACATCACGTGGATGGCCTCATGCGTGTGCGTCGCTTACCTGGAGAACACATGGCACAAGGATGCATCCATGGATGTCCCACCTCGCAGCTTACAGGACTTAAAGGTTCTGCTGCTAACATCTTGGTGCAAGATACTACAGCACACCTTCAGCAGTCTAGGGGAGCCCATGCCTGAGAACCTTACTAAATGAGTTTTAGATAGTGTCCCAAAAGCTGCTGGGAAGTCTCCTGAAAAAATTGGGTGCGGTCCCTTTAAGGAGCGCTCAACTGTCAGGCGCTCATGCATTTGCTCCAAAGAGACCCACCTAATATCTCCATAGCAGTCAGAGGATAATGAGGGATCCTTCCCCACCTCGCATTGATTAGGTAAGTCCTTTATCTGACACCAACATACCCACACAGTAACACATTTCCACATGCACACACAGTAGCATACTAACATAATTACACATACACTAAGATACACACAGTAACATACTTAAACACACACACACAAATACTCACTTAGATGTACACAGTAACATACACACACTAGCATACTTACTTACACAAACTAACTTACTTAAACACTCACACTCTGACATACTGATACACACACAATAACATACTTACTTAAACACATACACCTAAACTTGCCCCTCCTTTGTTGTCCACAAGCCAGCAAGAGCTCTGCTGCTCCCTTGCAGCTTTCACAAGCTGGCTATGTCTGGGGGCCAGGAAATAACATCATATCAGCAGGCAGAGACTGACTCAGACTCAGCATGCAAGGACTGAGGGAGCATAGCTCTCCAGCTCATCGGTATACATACCTACACAGTAACATATTTACATATGCACACACTAACATACTTAAACACGCATATTAACACACTTTAACACACAAATACATACTTACCTTCACAGTAACATATTTATATAGGCACATACACTAACATACCGTAATTGCTCGATTATAAGACGACCCTGATTATAAGACAACCCCCCAAAATCTGAATATTAATTTATGAAAAAGAAAAAGCCTGAATATAAGACGACCCTATAGGAAAAAAAGTTTTAACAGTAAATGTTAATTCATGTAAACTATGTGAACAATTTTTTTTTAATAAAAGCTATGATTGAGAAAAATATTTTGTTTTTATTTCCTTTTTTTTTTCAACCTGCCCCCCCAGTTATGCACATCTGCCCCAGAAATGCCTTATACCCCCTATATGCCACTGTGCCCCATGATATGCCTTTTAACCCTCTAAATGCCACTGTGCCCCATGATATGCCTTTTGACCCCCTATGTGCCACTCTGCCTCCAGAATTGCCTTATACCCATATATGCCACTCTGGCATTTAGGGGGTTAAAAGGCATATTATGGGGCAGAGTGGCATATAGGAAGGTATAAGGCATTTCAGGAGGCAGAGTGGCATATAGAGGGTTAAAAGGCATTTCTGGAGGCAGAGTGGCATTAAGGGGGTTAAAAGGCATTTCACAGAGCACTCTGCCTCCAGAAATGCCTTATGCCCCCCATTTAACACTACCTCCCCCTCCCTCCTCCAAACTTACTGGAGCTTCTTAGTCCCCGGTGCGTAGTCCGGGCAGCGTGTAGAGCTCTACGCGATTCGCGTAGACAACTTCCGCTGCAGCCGGGAGGAGGTGCGGTTAGCAGCAAGGGTTGTCTGCCTCCATCACGCAGACCTTCCCCATCTGTCAGAGATCACGGGGAACGCAGACAACCCCCGCTGCTAACCGCCCCTCCCGGCTGCAGCGGAAGTTGTCTACGCAAATCGCGCAGAGCTCTACACGCTGCCCGGACTAAGCACCGGGGACTCAGAAGTACCGGTAAGTGGGGGGGGGGGGGGAGACAGGAGGATCCAGGTCCCCTGCATCACTGCGGGGGATCTGGATCTTAGTCTCATAGTCAGACCTAGTTGAGGTCTGATTATAAGACGACCCCGATTATAAGACGAGGGGTATTTTTCAGAGCATTTGCTCTGGAAAAAACCTCGTCTTATAATAGAGCAAATACGGTACTTAGTTAAACAGACACCCAAACCCCCCTTCTACCTTTGTTGTCCACCATCCAACAAGAGCTCTTTGCCCTCACAGTCCTCACATGAGGGCTACATCTGAATGCCAGGAAATGACAACATATCCTGATGATTACACTGGTGATTAGACTGTCCAACATGGAAATCTCTGAAAATTTCCCCCTTCACATAGAGCACCCAATCACCTGCTGGACACTGCTAACTTTAACCATTCAGGAAAAACTTCACTCAATTCTATCATAGTTTCGTTGGAGAGAGAAAAGCGTGCAAGACTGGTTTTGTTTGGAGGCAGAGCTGTGTCTGTTCAGCCAGACAACCAAGCAACAATTTAAAATATTTAGCGAGGGCTACTCCCTTTCAGTTAAACGAAGACCTGTATATGTAAATATATCACACATGTCTTCATCAGAGGCATAAATAAGAATGTTCAAATTTCACTGAGAATTTCGTCCATTTGGTTACTTACATTTCATGGCAACTATATTTGTTAGTTATGCATATTCAATAAAAATGGTATTTTGCATAAAATTTTATTACATGATACAAGGGTATCTATATTACAAAACTGCTATTACAGTATGGATTACTTTTAAATCAGTGTCACTTATCAAATGAAAATGCATTAAAGGTCTCCTGATCAAGTCTGAGCCACATAGTCAGGGTTGAACCCAGCAGAATTTTAGAAACAATAAACAATACAAATGTTATATATATATATATATATATATATACACACATTTTTTTTTTTAAACAGTACGACCCAAGTGGCTGAGTAATAAAGCAGCCAAAAAGCAAATATGGCAAACACAGAGACAACTTGATATTTGCTACCAAATCTTGACAGCCCAATGCAAACATCTGAAGTAAACCCACAAAGGATCCAGGATTAACGGTAAAATGATGAATAAACACCATACTCCTTATTTTAGGCAGCTCCTGCAGCCATATGTGGAAATGTTTTTCGCTCAATTCAAATCAGTTATTTCCCTCTGCTAGCCTACCCATATTCACAAGCTCACTAAATAAAAGTGGCGCTCCGAATGGTGGGACGAGTAAATGCAAATTTTGTATAAAATGGGCCAAGGTAAACACATAAAATCAGATTTTAAGCAAAAAATTCTAGGGCTAGTGATATGCCAATGGTTATTTCAATAAAGAAATGAAGCTTCAGTAACAGGAAAAAGTATATTATTATATAACACTGTTGCTAATCTAAAGAAGTTAAATTAAGTCCTTAAATGATTCATGAAAGTGGAACCGTTTAATTGATTGCTCATGTGGGCATGTGTGAAAACTCTAGCAATTAAAGATATGACTGACCTTTTGCAAGATGTTATCATGCCCAGACTTGTCCTTCCAGAACCAAAGAATGCTGGCAGTATAATAAGATCTGCAGCCCTTTAATAGAACCAGATTGAAAACAAGTTTCAGAAAATATTTGCACGTCATTATTAATGCCTTGAAAGTCTTTTTAATTCTTTTTAAATTCTTCAATTTGTCAACTGTTCTCACTCAGGTTTGCTGATATAAAGCAGCACACCCTGACTGGCCATATGGCACAACGGGCTAATGCCCAGTGGGCCACTGGCCAACAGTGCCTCGTACGCCATCAGCAGATCCAGTGCAGCTGCCAGCTAGATATGCCTGGCCACGCGCTACGCGAGTGTAAGAATGCAATGCACGGCCAAACTTACGTCATCAGGTAGGCGCTGGCCTTAAAGAGCAGTGCGGCCCTATAAGGCACTTATGTTTATTGGATAGTAAAATATAAGATAACATAAGTGTGCATTCTATAATAATGTTTTGAGATAAAGTATATATTATATATGGCCAACTTCAGTAAGTACCGTATTTGCTCGATTATAAGACAAGGTTTTTTTCAGAGCAAATGCTCTGAAAAATACCCCTCGTCTTATAATCGGGGTCGTCTTATAATCAGACCTCAAATAGGTCTGACTATGAGACGACTACGATGCAGCGATGCAGGGGACCTGGATCCTCCTGTCCCCCACCCACGCCCCACCGGTGCTTCTGTGTCCCTGATGTGTAGCCGGGGCAGTGTGTAGATGTGCGATTCGCGTAGACAACTTACGCTGCAGCCGAAAGGAGGTGTGTCTAGCAGCGGGGGTTGTCTGCGTCCATCGCGCAGACCTTCCACGGCTGTCAGAGATCAGAGTTCCCCGCACCCCGTAGACATCTACACACTGCTCCGGCTGCATGACAGGGGAGTCAGAAGCACCGGTAAGTTTGGGGGGGGCAGGGGAGTCTTAAATGGGGGGGCATAAGGCATTTCTGGAGGCAGAGTGTTCTATGAAATGCCTTTTAACCCCCTTAATGCCACTCTGCCTCCAGAAATGCCTTTTTAACGCTCTATACTCCACTCTGCCTCCTGAAATGCCTTAAACCTCCCTATATGCCACTCTGCCCCATAATATGCCTTTTAACCCCCTTAATGCCAGAGTGGCATATAGGGGTATAAGGCATTTCTGGAGGCAGAGTAGCACATAGGGGGTCAAAAGGCTTTTATTAAAAAAAATAGCTTACATGAATTAACATTTACTGGTAAAACTTTTTTCCTATAGGGTCGTCTTATATTAAGGCTTTTTCTTTTTTTCCTAAATTCATATTCAGATTTGGGGGGTCGTCTTATAAACATAGTTTCTCAAATACAGCCATCAGCTGAGAATTTTGATTCTGGGAATATGTAGATTTTTGGAGACAGTGAAATGTCAGTGTCCAGCGTGCAGTCATTCACAGACTGAGTTAAGGCATACTAAAATCACATGAGTACAGTGCAGAATCCACACATTAATGGTTATCAGACCACCGAGAATCACTGTTCTAGAACCACCACATTAAACGCAGCTGTAAATATTATTAGTTGTATTTCTTGCAGAAAGGCAGAGGTAATATAAATATTATACTGTGATATTAACTGTAGAGCTAATTAGTTATCCATATTATGAAAATTATTTATGTGATGCATGATATATCAAAATTAAATATTTAGGCAAGGACTTGTTAATGGAATATCAATGACCTTGTGACCTTTTTATGAACACTAATGAATTCGTTATACTGGAAAAAACACTTGGTTTAATTTAAACATTTCATGTTCAGTTGATAAGGTTAACACTATTACAGAAAAAGGAATGTACCTGAGGCTAATTGAGAGCCTTAGAAACTGTACTTCCACAACACACAGAGAACTCCTCCATATGCACATTGCTGCAAAGGTAGTACACACATACAGAGCTTGGAGAAAAGCTGAAAAACACAGGGAACAGAGATGAATGTGAAAGCAGATGGAAACCAGCCCATATGTAACATATGTGAGACCAGCCAATATTTAACATTTCCCAAAACAATGCATGCACCGTGACGTCAACAGCTCTACAAATAAACACGTTTTTTGCATACATAAAATGTAAATACATACCATTCAGCCATACCATTATGGCCACTGACGGGTGAAGTGAATAACACTCATAATCTTGTTATCATGGCCCTTGTAGGGTGGGATATATTAGGCAGCAAGTGAACATTTCATCCTCAAAGTTGATGTTTTAGAAGCTGCAAAAATACGTAATACGTAAAGAGCATCGTCAAAACTACAGCTCTTGTCTGCAGTGGTCAATACCTATCAACAGTGGTCCCAGAAAGGAAAAGCAGAGAACCAGCAACACGGTCATGGGAGGCCAAGACTTGATGCACGTGGGGATGCATGTGGGGGGGCGAAGGCTGGCCTGTATAATCAAATCCAACAGACAAGCTACTATAGCTCAAATTGCTGAAATGGTTAATGCTGGTTCTGATGGAAAGGTGTCAGAAAACACAGTGCATCGCAGTTTGTTTTGTATGGGGCCGTGTAGCTGTAGACCAGTCAGGGTGTCCATGCAGACTCCTATCCATTCCCAAAAGCACCTACAATCGGTACGTGAACATAAGAACTGGATCATAGAGCAATGGAAGAAGGTAGTCTGGTCTGATGAATCACTTTTTCTTTTACATCACATGGATGGCTGTGTGCGTGTTCGTCGTTTGCCTGGAAAACACAACACCAGGATGCACAATGGGAAGAAGGCAAGCCAGCGGAGGCAGCGTGATACTTTGGGCAATGTTCTGCTGGGAAACCTTGGGTCCTGTGATTGATGTGGATGTTACTTTGACACATACCACCTGCCGAAGCACTGTTGCATACCTTGTACACCTTTTTATGGACACGGTATTCCCTGATGGCATTGGCCTCTTTCAGCAGGACAATGCGCCCTGCCACAAGGCAAAAATGGTTCAGGAATGGTTTGAGGAACACAACAATGAGTTCAAGATGTTGACTTGGCCCTCCAAATTCAATCCAATCGAGCATCTGTGTACAAACAAGTCGGATCCATGGGGGCCCCACCTCGCAACTTACAGGACTTAAAGGATCTGCTCCTAACATCTCGGTGCCAGATGCACAGCACACAGACCTTCAGAGGTCTAGTGGAGTCCATGGCTCAATGGGTCAGGGCTGTTTTGGCGGCAAAGAGGGATCTATGCAATATTAGACAGGTGGTCATAATGTTATGGCTGATCAGTGTATAAGCACTTCAATAATACTGGTAAAACAATGTACTTTTTTCATATTCTTCATATGTGCAAAGAATAGGCTTACACCTGCGGCTCTTTACAATGTGTTGGCACTACCAGTATTTACAGATATCGGCTGACATTAGTAATGAGATAAAGGTACAACAATGCATGACCTCTATGTCCTCTAATGTATTTTTTTTTCATTTTCCTTATAAAACTTTAGAGATTCCTGTTGTTCCTAAATGTCAGTTCACATATTTCCAAAACTAGCATATTATCCAGCATATCCCCTATTGTTACTTGTTTGCACCTTCTGCCTTTTCCGTATTTCCTCTATAAATCATTTTTATACAAGATCAGACAAGGAATCAAAATAATTGCATATTGAAGACTAGAACAGTGGGGATATTCAAATTCTAAATGAAAATCCTGACCATTGGGGTTGCATTAGTCTGAGCTGCCTACTAAGCATCTCTAGTGTGGCATGACTAATATTAGCAGGCACACTGATGGTCCCAAGTGACATAAGCCAGCATTGGACATGGGTTGCATGTATTAATACAGCTTTGACCTTCAGCTGCTACTCAAACCACCAATCTCTTAAAGGAACCTAAATGTTAATCTGGCATAACCCTGCATAAAATGTCCACAGAGTTATAATACTCTTTATAGATGAGTTTATTGTTGAAAAAATAATTTATAAACATAATAGTTTTACATTATATTACTAGGGTGTATGCTTGTCATTAAACTTACATGCCAAAATAATATTATTGTATACTGCATTTCTCTGTCATCTTATATAGACAGATGTCTATGTGAATGGATAGCGCACTATGATTGCTCCTTGGCTTTATGTCCCATCCAGCGTGACTGACAATTCCCTACCATGACACAAGTCTAATATATATTTAAATACCGTCACGTAAGTTTTCTTCAGTTGACTTCATTGCAGTCATTTAGAAAAACTGAAGAGATCGGAAAATATAATTAAGTTTGCTTTTGATGCAATGTGTTAAATAAAGACACGGATACAAGTAATTTTTACTTCGCTTGTTCATAGGTCAGTGACCTTTGGGTCCTTCTGTGCTGCTTGAGCCTAAGTGACACCCTGATCAGTATCGCATAAGGTGAAAATGACTGGAATGAGAATGTATTCCAACATTCTGTTACGGGCACTTTGTCCTTGTCCTGCACACTGCTAAGTTATGTGTACACTAACCATATATATAGGTCAACTTTACCAGCACTTCTGTTATTAATGAAAACAGTATGTCGTTTGTTGTAACAACATTTTCGGTTTCCTCTAGTATCACACGGGATTGGATTCAAAATCCTGTTTTCATTTGAGGCAGTCCTTGTTCATCCAATAAAACAATGTGTTAACATTAAACAGTTCCGTGTGGAAATGGGAATAATTCCATCCAAACAGCACTGCTGCAGTGTCAATTATTAAAGTGGACACTCTAGAGCACGGAGTTCGTGTAAGAAAATGCTTTTCTGGAAATACCTGTGATTTGTAAAGACCGAATCAATTTAACTAGAAATACCTTATGCTTCTTTTCAATCCAACCTCAGTCCAGATGCAAAGTAAGAAACTCAGATATTTCTGAAAAGGTAAGTGCTATTTATGTATTTAACTTTTTTTTTTATTTGAGAAGATGCTGCAAAACTTGATGATCATGATGATGATGACCAGCATGCTAAGGGGCAAAATGCATTATTATGTATTATGTTTGAAGTGATAAATATTTAATTTGAAAACATTTGTATCTTTAATAGCAGAAGGCAATTTACAAAATTTGTATGTAAATTGTAAAATCTAATTAGGGCTATTAAAAGTGTATATATATATATATATATATATATATATATATATATATATATATATATAATAAACTGAACAATATCAGAATCCTAGGGGCTCCCTTGGCCTCTGCTGCTAGCATAGCCCAGGTCCCCACTAATTTTAATTACCTAGCATTTTAATGAGAGGCACATAAGCTAGTCAGTAATAAAAACCAAATTAATAAGTTTAAATGTATCTTGTATTGTTTATTTGAATGATCAGCTAGAGTTTATCTAAATATACAATATATGTATCGTTATTTAAGTAGCAATGTGCAATGATTTCAATCAGATTTATATTATAATGTAAAATTTCTCCTGGAAATTGTTAAAAATGCAGTCCAGCCCTCATATGCACATTAATGCAAATGATAGCTTCATGACCCCTTTACATTTTCATGGTGTCCATTTTGCAAATGCATGTGGGGATTCTAAAGAATTCTCTTCTTATGAATTTGCCCCTTTCCCCACACCCCATGTATCTGGAGCCCAGAGAATCTTTTGGCCTGTTTTGATGCGACCCATGTGCATTGATTTCAACGCCATTGCCACTGGCAGGCTGCTTCAAGCCATTACCTTACTAGACCTTATCTTGAATATGATTTTGATGCTCTTATTAGATTTGACCATGACCTATGAACACAAACTTGAACCTATGGCACCTCATTCAACCTCAGCTGGTGACTTGGACCTTAATAATGCACTGTCAACTGTCAATCCCCTAAAAATCCTCCCTATTAAACCCTCTAACCAACTTTTTATGTAGCCACAAATATATGATGGATTTAGGCATGTATCATGCTAATAAACAGTTAATACATAAGAAAAATAACAACATATTTCAATATAGAAGCTTGGTATAACATAAGAATTAAGTTGAAATACATACCAAGAAATATATTCCAACATGTTCACGTTCTCATGCCAAACTATAAAGGGGAAATAACACCAAAGTATACTTGCCAAAAATAACATGGAAATCACTCATAACAAAGAGACGATTTAAAGCAATCACATAGAAGATTTCCAAGCAACACAAAGTCTGCTTTGTTAATATTATTGAGATTTCAAAATGCAGTAATTACCATAAGTGTTATTGAATGTTAGTAGCTATAAATGTAGTAACACGTGGCTATAAACAATCACACATTTCAAATAATGCCATTTTAAATCCTTAATGCAGTGCCCTTCTATAAGAGCCTCCTCCTTCACATCTCCTGTTCTTCTGTGGCACAAAATTATACAATGAGAAATTTCATTAGAAAACCAAATGGCGGATTTACCTGAATACTATTTCAGAAGCCATGCTAGACATATTTGTTTCTAATGTTTGTGTTTTAATTGTATTTTTTGTCATGTCACTTCTCTGACATTTCACTAAAGTCAAAAAGCACTCTGGGTCTGAAGACATGTTTAGTTTCTACCCAGGACCTAGATCCCAGTAATTTTAACACAATTTAGTAACTATTCTAATCTAGTATGAAAATGTAATGTGATTATCTGTCTGAGGCCTGTCCCTTATGGAACTTAGTCAAACCGATTTGGATGAAGCCTCACAGAGGCTGTAGTTTTGCCATTTTACAAAAGTGAAGCACCTTTAACACAAACCCCTGCTATGTTTGGTAAAGTAAAACTTGGAGTTAGGCCCGATTCTACATAAACCTATAAACAAACATTTAATTTTCATGGTCGTAAACTAATGTGACGATGATGAAAGATATTAAAGAAGGGTGTGACTATCAGTCCTAATCACAGGCAAAAAAACACCAGCTAGGTCCCTTATTTGAAAAATAAATTTATAGAATTCAGTCTGCTTTCTTGTGTACTGTAACTTTCTCTTTCCTCCTTAACTCAACAGGAAAGAAACTCAACTCAGTTTAATTACAATAGAGGATCCTTCGCTTGTGCATAATACCTTAACCTAAGATTACAAATAGCCTTGTTCCAAATTGGCCACAAATCTTTATGCTCCTAGCACAGTTGTAGCATCAGATTCAGGCAAAGCATGCCCCCAACCTCAGCCCCAGGTTTAAGTGCAAAGATTCTAGGACATGGACACTGTTGACTTTTTGAGATGTTTTATGCAAATCCAAATTAAATTTTTACATTTAACTGATTCAATCAATGGAGTTGTTTTTTTACAGAATAATCATGCAATGTCCTCAGCCCCCCTGGTTCAACCAAAAAAGGTCAACCAAAAAAAAAAAAAGGAAAAAAATACAAGAAAAAAACCCATGCACTAGCATCACCAAGTGATTGAAGGATGTAATGCATCCTCCATCCACTTGAGGCACTAGTGCATAGGGGAAGTAGGGCATTTAAAAAAAAAAACCATTTGGCAGGCTTGGAGGCACTGTCTGACAAAAAAGTATATTATTTTACTACATATTGCACTTTTGGATTACCTAGGAGGTGGGCAGTAGACTTGAGCACGAGGTTCAAAATAATTTTGGACTTCATTTTCTGCCCTTTCGTTTCGGACAAAATTCAGGGGCTTTTTTTTATATTCAGAAAAAAAATTGGGGGCCAAAAATACATCTCTCTCTCTCCCCCTGTCCCCTAGTCCTGTCTGTGCCCCTGCACCCTCCCCCCTGCCTTCTCATTTACCTTCTCCTGCTGTTTTCTTTTTTCCGCTGATTTCTTGGCACATGTAGAGACCATGCTGGCAGGGAGCAGGGAGGGGCGTCAGTATGTGAAATAGTGTCCTACTGCATAGAAAACCCCACAAGAAAAGGGGAGGTGTGTGTAGTGCACACATACAGTCCTTGCAATAGAGGCTGCTCTAACTAATAATATAATCCATGCTTGTCTAAAGAGGTAAATTAATGCACAGCTTTCGTTACACACACAGAAATGGTTTGTCATTTGCATATTAATTATTAGACTTGTGAATTCAGATTCGTATGAATTGCAAAATTACAGAATTTTGGTAAATTTGTCTATTCGTACAAAACCTCGAAAACGCGGCCAGACCCCCTCACAAATCTATTTTCTCCCTTCCCTTGTTTCTTCTATCTTCAACCCTTAATCTGGAATCTTCTTTCTTTAAGAAGTGTGAGAGAGTGACAGTATGAGAGAGTGAGTGAGAGTGAATGAGACTGAATGTGGGCACCGGGCAATACATTTCCTTCCCGAATTAAAAACGCCCCTTTAGTCGAATCGAATGGGCATGAAACGAAATTTGTTGCCTGAAAACGGATGGGCCAAAAACGAACCGAAAAAAATTTCCTTATCGTTTTTGGCCCATTTGTACATGTCTATTAATTATGGTCAGTCTGTAATTTTTACTTAATATAAGGAAGACTTACTTTAATAAGAGGGTGGTGGATATGTGAACCACCCTCTTAGGAGAAGAACCTTGAGGCCCACAGGATCCCTAAGATTTTTATATGGAAGATTTACTTTACTGTGGGGGTGGTAGATATATATGGAACTGCCTCCCAGTAGAAGTAACATGTGGTTCACAATACCCATGAGGCCTTTATTTTTCTTTGTCCCCCCAAGTTGGTGTTTTGGTTGCGATATTATTCAAATTTTAATGTTAGTGATAGGATTTTTTTCAATATAGATATCTCTGGCATTGCAATGGTTAACTTTAGCCTTTTTTTCTCTTGCTGTAGGTAACCTTTTGCACCCTGTCCTTGATTGTTTCCTGTGGAGTTTGCATTTGCTAATATGTAATAAGCATCACCTATGAGATTGGGCTTTGAACGCTTAACACATGTACCCACTATGAACCTTAACCACATTTTCTGTGAATGCTGCCGAAAATGCTAATCCCTTCAATCCCAGGGGTTTTTGGTACCTCAAAGCCCGGAGCAATTTTGCCATTTTTGCGCTATGTCGGTTCAGCGATTATTCACTTTTTCTGTGAATAGTGTACCCATGTAAACTATATATTGTTTTTTCAAGGAAAGATAAAGATAGGTAAAGTGACAGAAAATTCCATCCAAATTTATCAATTCAGGTGTCCTGATTTCCGAAATACCTAATTTATATAGAATTTTCATACTTTTCCAGCACATAAAGCCAACATACTATAAGGTGTACATTACTTTATACAAAGCCGTAAAATTTTTACATTAGGTATGATGGGACTGTAACTCTAATTTTAAACAAATAAAACAAAAACACCCATAAAGGTATATATTTCTGTAAAGCAGACAACCCAGGCTATCCTATCAGGGGTATTTGGGCATTCTACATGCAGGTACTTGGCCACCAATCACTGTCAAAGGTGGCCCCAAAAATTAGTTCCTGCGCTTTTTTCAACAACGCGTCTTAGTATTTTGTAGTATTCTTAGGATTTTTTGTACAGGCTATGTGTTACGGCAGAGAAATCTATCCTAAATTTTTCAGCCGCCTCTCCTGATTACGGAAATACCCCACATGCCTAGTTTTTTTGTGGTTTTCTGGACATTACAGGGCACAAACGGGACCATGCGCGTTATAGATTCCAAACATTCACATTTTGCTTTAGTAGACCTATGTTTCATTTGGGGCTGTTTAGCACCCCCCCCTAATTAGAAATATCCCCATAAAAGTATATATTTCCGTAAAGCAGACAACCCAGAGTATCTCATCAAGAGCATTTGGAAAATTTTCATGCAACCATGTGGCGCCAATCACTGCCAAAGTCAGCCGTAGCAATAATTTCATGCGCTTTTTTCACCAACACATCTGTGTTGCTGAGGATATTTTGCACATGGTATATGTTATGGCAGAGAAATCCAGCCTAAAGTGTTCAGCCGCCTCTCCTGATTACGGAAATACCCCACATGCCTAGTTTTTTTGTGGTTTTCTGGACATTACAGGGCATAATTTGTAACTTGCCGGCATACTGGATCACTGATTACGGAAATACCCCACATGCATAGGTTTTTTACGCATAGGGTTATTTATGGGTTTTTTTTTATTTGCAGGGAAAAAACTTATGGAATTGTGCCAAATACCCCCATGTGGCTCACCCTAACACAAAAAAAAAAAAAAAGAAGTATAACAGAAATTTAATAATCTACCTTGGTGTGGTAGATCATGAAGCGCTCATCGATGCAGAGTCCTGGCAAAGAGGGACAGGAAGGGCAATGGTACCTGGAGTCCTTCCTAATACCCTTTTTGTAACAGACTCTGCATCTTTTCTGAGGCTTCTGTTTGGCACCAGTGGTGGGGATTGTAGACGGAAAATGCCTGCCGGTAAGACGCAGGACATTCTCATCCTGCACATTAGGGATTGGCTGCTCAAAGAGGATATCCCTCAGGATTTTGAGCTGGAACTCTAGGAAGGTGTAGATCTTCCCAGTGGCACATTTCTTGTACAACACATATGTGTTGTACATGGCAACCTGGGTAAGGTAAATGGCCACCTTTTTGTACCAGGTCTTGGTCTTACGCAGCACCAGGTACGGCTGCAGACACTGGTCAGAAAGATCTACACCCCCCATGTTCTTGTTGTAATCGGTGATGCACTGAGGCTTGAGCCCCTGAGCATCACCTTCCCCACATACACTGACAGGTACCACCTTCTCGTTGTGTATAGTGGAGAGGATATACACATCCTTCCTGTCAGTGTACCTGAGGGCCAACAGCTCCTGACTGCGCAGAGCACTGGTAGTGCCGCCCCTCTGCTTTGGGTATGTAAGGTTTTTAGGATAACCCTTGCGGGTTGGCCTAACAGTGCCACATGCCGGGGTCTGCTGTAAAAATAAAAAATGAAACAAATCTGGGCTGGTATAAAAGTTATCCACCCAGAGGTGGTAGCCCTTATTCAAATAGGGGGACAGCAGGTCCCACACTATCTTCCCACTAGTACCCACAGATTGTGGGCAGCCAGGGGGATCAAGGTGACTGTCCTTCCCTTCGTACATTCTGAAGGAAACAGTATATCCCGTCCCACTCTCGCAAAGTTTATATAACTTTACACCGTACCTCGAGCGCTTGGACGGGATATACTGTTTGAAGTTCAGTCTACCCTTGAATAGGACCAGGGACTCGTCTATAGCCACATTTTTATCGGGGGTATAAATTTCAGGGAATTTACTTGAAAAATAATTAATAATGGGCCTCAATTTATATAAACGGTCAAATTGGGGGTGCTCTCTAGAGGGGCATTGGGAATTGTCACTAAAATGTAAAAATTTTAGGAGCCCAAAGTACCTGTTCCGGGTCATTATTTGGGAAAAAGCAGGGGTGGATATTATGGGATCTGTGCTCCAATATGATCGTATAGTGGGCTTTTTCACAATGCCCATCATAAGGGTCAGGGCCCAAAATTTTCTAATTTCATGGGAGTCAGTGGGGTACCAGGTCTGGCTTCTGTCTCCTTGGTCAGCTGCCGGACACTGGGCTGCATAGATGTTTGTTTGAGCTGCTAGCAGCTCAAAAAACTTGGGGGCAAACATTAAATTGAAAAATGACTTTGGCTCACTAGCATCAATGTCACATCTGATGCCAGGAGTCCCAGTAAAAGCAGGGATTACTGGGTCTATCATATTTGGGGGCACCCAATTATATTTAGAGTCAGGCTCTCCACGCCTGGCTTTAGCAGATGGACCCTGGCCATCATCTTCTTCCTCTGACTCGTCATTATCTGACGCACAGCTAGATTCATCAGATATTGGATCAATATCTGATGCAGTCAGAGTGGCATCGTCGTCTGACGCAGTCAGAGTGGCTTCGTCATCAGACTGAGTGAGGAAGTCATAAGCCTCCTCAGCGCTGAAGACACGTTGCGCCATTGTACACGACACCTACCTACCCAATTTCTAAAACACTACAATATCCCCAATTCCCTCTAACCACCCACCAAACTAAACCCAATTTTTTTTAATTTTTTTTTTTGAGGATTGTGGGGAGGAAAGGGTGGGTTGATTTTGGGTAAGACAGGTATTTGGGGGTTTATGTATGATGTGGTTTTGCACTAAACACTGCAGCTCTGCAAGATGATCTCTCTCTCTCTCTCTCTCTCTCCGATCACAACAATGGAGGAGAGAGGAAGAGCATCTGCAGTAACGGTCACACGATCACTGTGATTGGTCATCACAGCGATCATGTGACAATACTGCTGGATGTGTGGTACTGGGGGACTGCCCCGGATGTGGGCCAGCCCCCCAAGGCTAATGACACACTGGAGGGAATGTATCTGTAATAGTTTACCGGCATTCGTGCCGGTAACTGTTACAGCTCCCTCATCGGAGTGATCGCAGGGATCGTGAGCTGCCAGGTCACGTCAGTAGTGACGTGACCCGGAAGGGAAAGCGCAATCGCGCATTTCCAACTATAACAGTTTACCGGCATGAATGCCGGTAACTGTTACAGCTCCCTCATCGGAGTGATCGGGTAGCCTAGACAGACCCTGCAGGGATACCCTGTCCTCCCGTGAGCTACCAGGTCACATCAGTAGTGACGTGACCCGGAAGGGAAAGCGCGATCGCGCATTTCCAACTGTAACAGTTTACCGGCATTCGTGCTGGAAACTGTTACAGCTCCATCATCGGAGTGATCGAGTAGCCCAGCAGGGTCTAGACAGACCCTGCAGGGATGCGCGATCGGGCATTTCTATCTGTAACAGTTTTCCGGCTTCGCGCCGGAAGCTGTTACAGGAGATCGGGCAGCAGAAAGCCAGCGACGCTGGCTTCTGCTGCCAGGGGGGAGTCCAGGCTGTCAAACGACAGCCTGGTCCCCCATGCAGCGGCAGGGATGTGTCCCTGACGCTGCACGAAGGGCTAGACATACCGGTATGTCCATAGGGGTTTCTTAGTGGGCGTTTTTTGGACGTCCCAGTATGTCTATAGGGGATTGAAGGGGTTAAGCCGGTATGACCTGAGATAAAGCAACATTTTGTAATTACTGGCAACCATCCCAGTAAATGTGAGAAGGAGAGAGAAGACTTATCTATAGCAGGCAAACAAATGAACAAATGTAACAATGTTTGGGGGGGGTTGCAATTTGCTTTCGTTAGTTTCGTTGGGGATCGCCCTCGTTTTCAGAGATTCGTACAAATCAGTCACTTTTCGTAAAAAACAAGTTTGTACGAATCTGAACACACAAGTCTAATGGGTAGTGATTTCCCTTTTCTATCCTCTTGGCACTAAAAAGGTGTTAGGATGGTCCTCATCCTAAACTAGATAGGAGTTTATCATTTTTGGTTAAACAGTATCTCCTCCATCCCACAAGGCAGTGTGTGATGGAGTCTATCTGTGTCCTATTCACTCACAAGCACCCTCCTACTGAATATTGTTGGAAGAGTTATCCAAGATCATGGCTTATTCTTCCTTCAATATCCTTATCTGAAAATGCAGATGGCTTTCCTAGTGCCCATATGTGGCCACCAAAACTGTCACCAATTCCCTAATCATTTTCAGTGATCATGAGATTGCCACCACTTATGAAATTTAGGGTTGTGGCAAACTAAATCCAACATTTTACAGTACTATACACTAAATGAATCTATGTAATGTTGCTTATAGATCAAAATAAGCAATATTAAAAACCTCTGTTATGTGGATACCATAGGGAAATGAAGAGTTAATTAGTGCTATTGTTTTGTAAAAAGTTATTCCAGCATTCAAATTTTGAGTACAATGACATAACTAATTATATTTAACCAAACCAAAGTATCTGCTTTCCATCTTTTATATTTATATGTTAGAGAAACATCACTATATATCACAAAATACTGTTTTTTTTATAAAGATAATTTTGTTGTACGTGATTTTTGAGTCCAATTTCCATCTAAGTTGTAGCCTAATAACCACTATCTGTACGAATCTGTTTGCTTTCCCTCTAGCTGTTAATGTAAGCACACATTAACCAGCCTTGCATTCTTTGATAATGAATAACCCATGGAGAAAAACGATTATAACTTAGAAGATCACGAGTCAGCTAGAATTTCACATTCAGGTGAAATGAGCTTCAGTGTCAACTGGATTGAGAGAAGTAACTATTTCAATGCAAGAAAAATAAAAGCTATTGGCATCCCGTGGTGAAAAGCAGACAAGAAAGGTAGAGTAGAATACCTAGGCATTTATACTCACTAAAATTACTACACAGCTGGAAAATGACATAAAGAACAAAGTTCTTCAAACAGAGAATGTGGAAACTTCATATGACTTTGACAATGAGCCTGTTAAGAGAATTGTTTAAATAACAAACCTGAAGCGGAGCTTTCCAATCCTTCATGTTCATCTTCAAGGCACGGAAATAATGTGATGTTGGTGTATTAAACTAGAATTAAAGAAAACTATCATTCTGAAGTTAATATACACCTTTCAAACCATGGATATACAACTTTTCGACTTTTATTTATGACGGCAAAATCCGGTAAGTTGCGTAATTACCGTATAAAAAATGTCTGAATTTGTAATGCTGCATTATTTTTACTTACATATACTTTTCTTAGAACACTTGTTTCAAAAGGGTTTACTATTTAAAATATTTTACTGCATTTAACAATTCAGTATACACATATCTTAACTTCCTTTTCAGGATCTGCATGAATTTTGCTTTCTATTAATTTACCTCCGCCCTATTGTTCAGTTGTTGTTTTGCCACAATTGTCCACTTCAAGTAATTATATTTTTAAATTACTTTAAAGCTTTAAAGTAATTAACACCACCGACATAGAAAAATCTCAAAATACAAGTAATTTTAATAAATAGTTATTCTAAAATCTCCAAAGGTGACAACAGTACACTAGTAAGTACTGTCTTGGCTTTAACATGAAACTGAGAGCTGAATAGGAGACATTTTAATTCTGTTCATGCCTCTTTGTATTGTACATACAAGTGTTATATGAAAAGAGGTCTGCAAGCTGCTTAACAAGTCAGATGAGTTTTCACATTAAACTGTATGGCTCTAATATGCATACCTGGGAAATTTTGGGCTCCGTCTACATGGAGCCTACCCTTGTGGGACGCGGCCAGGACTGCCCCCCGATGTCAGTGTGCAGTCCCGTTGGGGAGTGGGGCGTGTCACGACCCCACTCCCGCAACCCTGAGGATTCAGGTGTTGACGAGTGCTTCTCACGGAGTTCACCAGGTGAAACCTGTAGAGTTCCCAGGAATGCTAATATGGTGTATAATGCAGGCGTATCCAACTGTACTTACACATGTAAAGATTGCATACACATTATGTTCTGTCCAGCCTTTGGCCATACACTTTGCCATTTTGTACACTATTCCTGTATATGGATGCCGCTCCCTCACAATTCTGCTGCTGATTAATGCTAAGCACCAGAAAATGACATCATATCCCAGCACTCAGTAGTGAGGTTGGGCGCCCTGTGATTCAGCCATGACTGGAAGCCTACAAAGAGAATACTTCAGGAAGGTAAGTAATGCGGAGAATGGTGAAAGATAGATTTAGAATAGATGACAAAAAATAAATGAAGAAAGATATAGGGGAGAGATAGAGAAAAAAAGAAAGATAATAATAATAAAAGAGGTGAGATAGTGAGAAAAGATGAGAGAGTGAGGAGGTGGAGATAATGATAAAGAAAAGAGATGGGAAAAGATATTGAAAAGGGGAGAGATAATAAATAACGGCAGAGCTAGAGAAAAAGAGAAGGAGAGATAAGACAAAGAGGAGACAGAGATGACAAAGAGGAGAGAAATAATGAGAGATGAGGAGAAAAGAGACAGATGGTGAGAAAAGTGAGAGATAATGACAAAGAGGAGATAATGAGAAAGTGAAGAGATAAAAGGGAGAAAAGAGAGAAATACAGAAATGAGTGATGAGATAAAGAGAAAGGGGAGAGGTGAAGATGAAATGGAGAGTTAGAGACAAATGAAAGAGAGAGATAATGTGTAATGGGAGATATGAGATACAGAAAAAGAGAAGAGATAATCATAAAATGGGTCTAAGAAAAGTAGAATAAAAAAGAGAAAGAGAAGAGGTAGTGAGAAAAGAGAGATAAGAGAGGAGAAGAGATAAAGATAAGACGATATAAACAGAAAGGGGAGACATTGGGAAATAGGTAAGGTAAAGAGAAAGAGCAGGAAAGATAAAGAGGAGAAGAGCTAATGAGAAGGCGAAGAAAAAGGAGAGATAATGTGGAGAGATAGGGAAAAAAATTAGACATTGGAGAGAGGGTGTGTTTTGAAAGTGTTTGCATGTTAGAGCAAACAAGTGGGTACATGCAAGGGCAAGTGTAAGCCAAGACATTTATGTGTAGTAGCAAGCATGAAAGTATGTGTGTTTGTATGTTGTGGGCAGACATTTGTAAGGGTAGTGTATATGTGTGTATTCTGACAATGTATCTCTAACTGTTACTGTTTTGGGCCTAAAGGGTATAGAATGAATGCATATGTGTGACCGAGAAGAGCCCTGAGGAAAACTACATAGGGGGAAGTATATCACAGTAAAGGAAATTACAAAATGCTCTATCAACAAAGGGGGTTCATGTGTATGATGTCCTCACATTACTATGCCCACAAGGGTGGTGCACAGAGGGATGGGTGCAAGGGGTGGAGCCAATGGGGCAGCAAAATGAGGCTTTGCTTAAGGTGTCAAAAATCCTCCCACCAACCCTAAAAGGGTGTTCAATGTACATCATTTATGAGCTCCTAGAGTGTCCCCCAGGCTTATACAGGACTGGGTCGTGTGTAGTATTGTTTCTATAACTTCAGCTATTGCAATGTTAAACTATTTTTTAAGAAAAGACTCTGCCATGTTACATTGGTGTGTTTAATCCTCTGGTATCTGCTTTCTAACAGACTTATGACGTTCAGAGCTAATCTAAAATAACTATGGCTGGTTAAATATACATATCCAAATAATCCAACCATTTAGAACTGAATTTCTGTTTACTTATACTATCTCTAACAGTTTACTCGACTAAATATTTTAATAATAATGATTATAGGCACAGATGAATTTAATTTCATTTTGGCATCAGTCACATACAAATATTTTGTTTGGCTCAAGTGTTTATGCTTCTTTATTACACACTTAAACGACACACATTCTCTGTCTGCTTTGCTTATTAGATTTAAAAGATAGACAATTTTCCTTGACTAGTTGGCAGAATCCTAAAGTAGGGCTTTGCCTTTTTGCTTACTGTACAATAGAATAGAATAGCTTTCACCACCATTATAGCTCAATTAAGGTTTTGGTCAATAACATTTGAAAAAAATAGGGGTTTTTTTGTTGTTTTTTTTTACCAAAAGTTTCATGGAAATGCTTCTTTTGGGAAGAGATCTACTTACAACAATGTTACAAAATACATTTGTGTGACCTATATACCATGATACATAATGCATGCTAAATCAACATCACAGAATAATACATGCAATGGTAAAAAAGGTAATATTAATACATGAATTAATAGAACTTTGACAAAGGACTAGATGACTTTCTACATAAAGCATTACTATGGATAAGAGTTGACACATTTTTTTTGCAAAATATTTTTGTTTTGGGATTTTATATATACGGTACATATATATATATATATTTTTTTTTTTTATTTTTTTTTATTTTTTTTTAATACGATAGAGGTTGACATGATTGCATATTTCACATTTCTAAGCGTACTGGAGTACATTGGAACCCGTATGTGTTAAGTTGACTTAACTGGAGTAGCTGGTTGAACAATAGCAGCATAAATGTCTTGTACGCACAACATGGGGGGAAATCTACTAGTTTACATACTAAACACCGCTTATCTAGACAAAGATTACAATTTAAACCTAACTTTTATTACAGATGTGGAAAATATCTTGCTAAATGTACATTCAGATATTTAAAAATACAAATGCATTACAATACAAAAGAATACCTTTGGCTAAGGAAGCAATCATTGATCCTAGCAAATATTTGTCTTAAAATACTCAAGAGTCATCCCTGAAGCAATCCTGGACCATACCCAAACCTACAGCAATAACAAAAGAGGCGGAAAATGATGTTGTGGCAAAGAAGTATAATATACAAACTAACTTAAAAGGAATAAGAATAGCGTGAGACAGGTTCAATAACACAATGGGTTATGAGAAGTATGAGGGTGATTGTAATGAATTAGATTATTATTATATTTTTTATATAGTGCCAACAAATAACACAGAGGTTCGTACAATACATATATTTAAGGAGAATGAAAAAGTAGAATTGACAGACTAAGATAAATTGATACATTCGGTATTTTATAAATAATGATTGATTTTCTTGGACCTGATACACTTGATTGTTCTAATGATAATCTGCGGGGAAATTATATAAAATATCATTGCTGACAGAGCTGGCCTTAGGCGTTGTGGCGCCCTGTGCGGACTACTCCTCTGGCGCCCCCCCTCACTACCCCCCCTCTCTGCCCCTTCAAACTACACCCCCCCTCTGCCCCTTCAAACTACCCTCCCTTCTGCCCCTTCAAACTACACCCCCCCCTTCTGCCCCTTCGGGACTACTTTATGTATAATACAAGCTTTCTTGAATTCCTTTGTTATGTTTGACTGTACTACCTCAACTGGGAATCTAATCCAATCTATTAGAATTGAATATCAAAATCATAAAAAAAAATTAGTGCTATTTTAGTGTTATTTCTCTTTTGCAGTAAGAGTGTTATTTCTCTTTTGCACTGTATGAATGGCAATGGAATAATGAGCGTAAAACCCCTATGCTTCCAGAACCAGAGCCGCACATGGTCCAAGAATGGCCAAACTGTTTTTACTAGCTAGTGTCTAAACCCTCCGCCAACTCATTAATTGCTAGTATTAGGATTTTCAATATAGGCGTTTGGTGCAAAGTCATGGAGTATATAATGTCTCCGCAAAAGGCCCATGATTTAACTCGATCAACCATCTAAGCCTCAAAAGGTTTTGAAAATGGTTTACTATTTGCCTTAAATATTCTAGATTGTGACCAGTAACAAAATGTTACCTTATTATCAATAGAAGCCACCTCTAATCAGAGAGTTAATCGGGAGCACAGTATTAGTGTGTCTATAGTTTTACACATAGTTTTTACGCGTTTCACCGGTAGTCCACTACTATTATTGATTTGTTTTTGGTCAGCAAATTTGTCTCCTGAGGAAGCCAGGGCAGCACCTGGTGAAACGCGTAGAGGCTGATTTTATCTTCATCCATTCATATCACCACTTACCAGAAAATTCCTCGTGGACTGCCTTTGCTGTCATGCTGTTGTAGCTCATTTTGTGAGCCATAACCTCTTATCATTGGAAAGGACTGCATTTTAGAGTGTCCTGGATACGATTACACATAGTGTAAATGGGCCAGTTGGGTAGATCAGAGAATTCCTTGTCACTGGCCCATTCGGCAGTAGTGAACCAAGGGACCTGATCTCCCAGGAGGTCAATCTGGGGACTGTTACACCCTATGAACTACTGCCTTTGGCCTAGTTGGCCTAGGACAGAATACGTTACTGCCTCCAGAGGAAACAGTACCAGCAAAAGTAGCGCCAATGTGAAATTAATTAAATGACTGTTTGGATCTAATGATCTACCAAGTAACAGCCCTCAGGTCACCAGTTCCACATCAAATTCAATTAAATCATTCGGTGAAATATCACACTGGGCTGATTTTATAAACAGTTACGTGGCAGTGTTTTTTCCTTTTTAATAGAATAGTTGTTTTGATACACAGTCAAATTAGTGCTATTTTGCAGTAATTATGTTATTCTTACCAGCAATCCTGGTGTAGCCCTGTCTTTTGGCCTGTTTTAGAAAATAGTAATTGCTACAGAATAATGTTCATTTACATTATGGGTTAAATAAGTGTGATTTCCTTGTGTTACGGTCATACCTGGGAAGACTGGGCCAGTTTCCTATTTCTCCGGGTAAGGGAGTGTTGTTTGGCTATCTCAACTCACCCACCCATTCTACTCTCCAACTTGGCAAATCCCTGAATAGTCTTATTGGGCCAGTTGGGAAGATTAGTGATGTTCCTTTTAACCAGCTATTTGAGCAGTGTAGCTACAGGGAAGCTGATTGCCCAAAAGGGCAACTGGCTCCTTGGTAAGCAACAGAGGTGCTGTCGCCCACTTGACCTGCTACCCTAGTCCTAGGCCAGAATACACTACTGAGCTCCAGTATGGAGACCTTCCCACGTGTAGAAATCTGAAGGCAGATAAGAACCATTCAGCCCATCTAGTCTACCCTTTATGGTACAAATTAGCGAACATTTGAGTATATGGTAAGCTATTATAAGTTGCTTGATTTTGTTCATAAATATTGTGCTTATGAAACATTTTTTACATTTTCCCCCAGACTATGTTAATAGTAACTGTCATGAAGAGTCTTGGCAGAAGAAATGTGAAAGAGGAGATATACAGGAGCAATGATTTAGGGACAAAACAGCATTATTCACACGGAGGGCTTTACTATTGATGAAAATCAGCCCTGGGGTTTTACGACCAGTGCCAGTTATACACTCTTGCAGAATTGTATTCCATTCATATTTTCTCACACGTTCCCTAATCCTATTGCATAATCGTACAGTCCAGACAGATAGATTTAAAGGGAATGTTGTCAAAGAAGCAGAAAATGTTTAAAATTTCCGGGGCTATTTTTGTTCTTTCCAAAAATGAAAGGTATTCGGATGATAGATATGCTTATTTGACTTGATAAAGCCATCGGTTAATGTTTAGGCTAAGTGTTCCTTACTATAAGCATTTTTGTCACATATAAGATATTAGTATTTGAAATCTTTTGAGCTTGTTATTTGTAGAACAGCATCAAAGTAGAGAAGGCTGGGAAAAGGTTCTTTTGGCAGGTGCATATATCTGAACTGACATCAGCACCAGACCTCTCTTGCAAGAACCGAGAAAAATATCATTGTCTACGGAAAACTACAGCCCTTTGTTCATGGCGGATACACTGAGTTCAGGAGAGCACATTTGAAGAAATCTCCAGAAGGCCAGGGAGAGAGACGCACACAATTCTCTCATCAGCTCTTAATAAATAATGCATCTGTTATGCAGCTCTCTTAGTGCATGCGATTACGCAAATCAGGGTACAAGCGAGGGTACTTACTAAACAAGAGCTGTTCATTTAAAGGGGGACTTGGAAAAAAAAAGAGTACCGATGCTTTGGTGTACTTGTGTGAGTTACAGTTAGGTAGCATTTTTTTAAATGAAACCTGCCCCCGTCCTATTTATTATATGAGTGTATGTTGTTCCAAATACATGAGTTGACCTTCTTACTGAACATATATGCTATTTACTGTTTGTGATTTTGAGGCTTGTACATGATTTCTTGTATGTTTGTAATTTTGCAGACAATACAACACTGTATGAATGGCAATGGAATAATGAGCGTAAAACCCCTATGCTTACACAACCAGAGCGGCACATGGTCCAAGAATGGCCAAACTGTTTTTACTAGCTAGTGTCTAAACCCTCCGCCAACTCATTAATTGCTAGTATTAGGATTTTCAATATAGGCGTTTGGGGCAAAGTCATGGAGTATATAATGTCTCCGCAAAAGGCCCATGATTTAACTCGATCAACCATCTAAGCCTCTAAAGGTTTTGAAAATGGTTTACCATTTGCCTTAAATATTCTAGATTATGACCAGTAACAAAATGTTACCTTATTATCAATAGAGGTCACCTCTACTAAGAGAGTTAATGGGGAGCACAGTATTAGTGTGTCTATAGTTTTACACATATTTTTTTTTTTTTTAAATAATCAGATACATTGTCTTAAAATGTTTGGATGGATCTATATGTATATTTATATTTAAGTGATTTATTTTTGGTGCTGGGTGGCAGAAGTTGAGTAGGATTTTAGGACGTGGTCCTTTATTTCGAGCAGTCATATGTGACTTAAAGACACACAGTGCCTTTTAAAGCAGTCTATGGAGGCTGGGCCAGCCATAGTGTAAATGGGCCAGTTGGGTAGATCAGAGAATTCCTTGTCACTGGTCCATTCGGCAGTGGCGTACCAAGGGACCTGATCTCCCAAAAAGGACAATCTGGGGACTGTTACACCCTATGAACTGCGGCCTTTGGCCTAGTTGGCCTAGGACAGATTACATTACTGCCTCCAGAGGAAACAGTAACAGCAAAAGTAGTGCAAATGTGAAATTAATTAAATAACTGTTTGGATCTAATGATCTACCAAGTAACAGCCCTCAGGTTACCAGTTCCACATCACATTCAATTAAATGATTTGGTGAAATATCACACTGGGCTGATTTTATAAACAGTTCAGTGGCAGTGGTTTTTTCCTTTTTAATACAATAGATTTTGTGCGGAACAAAAGACAAGCACATTAGTCATTTCACTTACCACAAAACAAAATGCATGTCTCTAAGATATTCTGAAACTAATGCTGCAATCTTAAGGAATAACATTATTGGGGCACTGCCAATCTATACGGTCCAGGACCAGCATTGGATCTGCATCATCTGGCACCAGGGCCGGCCCGACAATGGAGCCAAGTGGGTCAACCGCTCCAGGCGGCACTTTTGAAGGGGCCGCCCCAAGCCCCTTTTTTTTTTAAAAGCGAAAGAGAGAGAGAGGGGCGCTGAGTGGTTTTCACTTACCAAGCTGTCAGTACCCGCTCGGCGCCCCTCTCTCTCCTCTGCGGCGAGTCTTCCTGTTCGGTCTCGGTGCCGGCTTGTAATGCTGAGTGCCGGAAGATTTCCGGCGCTCAGCATTACAAGCCGGCACCGAGACCGAACAGGGAGACTCGCCGCAGGACTGCTGAAAGGTAAGTACAAGGGGGGGGGAATGGTAGATAATGGTGGGGCGGCGAGGAAGGGTAAATACCAGGCATTTGCATTTTACTCCATGAGAAGGGGAACAAGGATTCTTAGGAGTTATTGGAGTTCTTCCCTTAACTTTTTTTATAATGGAAGTAGGGTGCATACCACAGAATGCTCCTTTGCACATGCTCTGTAGAACTCCCATTCTAGTCAATAGGATCTCACCTATTATTGAAGTCAATGAGAGTGGCAATCACATGTATGCCATCTAAACGCTTATGTTTTGTAAGCATACATGTGATTGGCTGTTGCTTCCGTGACTTCTGTGGGATACACAGTATATCTTCATGAAGTTCACATATTGTTGCTTCCTGGTTTCAGTAGAGGCAGCCAAGGCAGACAGAAGAATTGGGGTTTTTTTCACCCCAGTAACTAAACAACCAATGCTTCTATTTGCATACATTGGAGTCCATTGAAAATGGACCCGATGTACATTCAAAAACAAAAAAAAATACAATTTGGGGGATAAGGCTTTTTCTTTTAATGTACATTAACTACCAGGAGAGGTCCTCCATCATATATTTACACTAAGGCACCATAGTGCAAGCTGCTAACTCCTGCAAATCTACTGGCTGATAGGTAAGAAATTACAAATGTAGTTTCCCCAAAATTAGTAATTTGAAAAACAAACAGGCTCATTTGTTATCTTTTGGTGCGGCAAGTCTGGTCTGCAGCCAATGCACACAGGGAGGTCAGGAGAGGATTCCTTAAGTATGTCACTGTTTTGCAGACATGATGATGCATATTGGTTTTATTAGAGCAAAAACAAGCGATAGTACAGTACATAAGTATAAACAATATAATTTGCATTGAGAAAGAGAAATAACAAGGAAAGATATTGAGCAAAAAAGAGAGAAGAAAAAAAAAGGGGAGGGGGTGCTGGTCAGTTAGCTCTACTATATAATGCCCCAAAGTGGGTGAAACAAGGTAGTTGAATATACAATTGAGGGTGGAGGCTTATTAGAGTATATTGGTAGTCAAAAGCACAAAATTGACAATAATAGCATGGATTTCAAATCATCTGCACCATAAAAGCATTCCAGTGGAGCCGTCTTGCTTCTTGTTGGGCAATGGACAATGGAGCCAAGTGGGGCAATCGCTCCAGGCGGCACTTTTGAAGGGGCGGCACTTTGCCGCCCCAAGCCCTTTTTTTAAAAAAAAAAAGCGAAAGAGAGAAAGGGGCGCCAAGTGGTTTTCGCTTACCAAGCTGTCAGTACCCGCTCGGCGCCCCTCTCTTTCTGTAACTAGTGTTGTAAGGGTGGCGTGACAGTTTGCTTCTGGTATAACAGTATGAGAGCCTTTGCGGGAATTAAATTCCATGTTTATATAGGTGTTTTAGAAAGAAGAGAATAAAAGTATATATATTTTTTAAAACTCCATGACATGCCAGGTCAAGATGTCACAGTCTAAATCTATAGGGTTAAAGGCTTAGATGTATTCTTGGAAAGCTTTACTTCACTAAGAGAGTGGTGGATAAGTGGAACAGCTGGTCTGCAGAAGAGGTTGGGGATTAGCATAAGACTACCCTGAGCAGAAGACAAAGCCATAGACCTAAAGTGTAGTGTTTTACCGTAGAAAATGAGCAGAAACAGGTAGAATGGTTCTCACCTAGTGTCAAATTCTATATTTCTTTGTATGTTTTGGGAACCTATATGTATTTTTTTAAATCATAGTTATTTATAAATAGTTTTTAATGATACCATAACTCCAATGCACTGTTGCGTATCCCTTGGCAGAGAAAGCTGGGTGACCGGTCCTAAACAGTAAACAGGACCTAGGCAGTCATTTTCTGATACAATTTTAGGAAACATTCTAGTAAATGGTCCAGCCAAATAACAAACTTTAGTATTTCAGTTTGTTAAGAAGAAATGTATTAATAGCCCAAAACTGTTCTTGTTCTGTAGTGTAATATGCAAAGATGGTAATCTGCTGTACAGCTTTTACATTATAACATCACTAGAAAAATAATAATGCATTTATTAACAATACTAATCATACATTTAAAGGGATATAAAACATATAACATTCAATATTCTACACAATCTCAATACTACTATAATTGGAATCAATATATTGGAATCCTAACATATCTATATGTTTAGATAGATAGATAGATAGATAGATAGATAGATAGATAGATAGATAGATAGATAGATAGATAGATAGATAGATAGATTAGATAGATAGATAGATAGATAGATAGATAGATAGATAGATAGATAGATAGATAGATAGATAGATAGGAAATTATAATGACTTCAATCTTGAATACATAACAAAGAAACAGAACAGGTTTAAATAACTGGTTAATTCTGAATTTGTATTTGATGAATTGATATTTGATAACAATGCTGATCATGTTTTGCAAACATTTTTCTAAATGATACAATTAACACATGCCCCTTTTCTCCCTATATATCTCATCTAAAATTGCTTTGATGGATACTTTTCTGTTAATATCAATTTTCCAGATCACCACGTGGAGCATTATCACAATTTCCATTCAGTTCCCCTTCTAAACATTAACACTTTCTGTTCCTGAATGCTGATTCAGTGGAGTGGAGGAGTAAATGAAGAAGAGAGAGAGAGATGGTAGAGTGGCAGGCTTTCCCCTGCATTCTACAGACAGGAGCACTTCCTTAAGCTTGGGGGCGGTGTTTTTGAAGATATGTTAATATAGCTGGCAGTATTGTGAGTGCAGACACACCGTCCTTCTGTCCTTCCCTTACCCCGGTCCCAGGGACTGCTGCTCCTGTCTTCTAGGCGATCAGCACAGACACAGACAGCTAAGGATCAATGGACTCGGTTTGTTGTGTGGATTGACAGCAGGGCAGACATGCTTCAGGTTCTGCTACTATAATGGAGATAAAGGATTCGGGCAAAGTGGTTCTCACTGGATACCATTCTTACACTCCTTCCAGATCATCAGTAGAGGAGCAGAGCTTTGTGCTAGATATGCCTTCCAGTCGATCTCCTCTGATCAGGTAACCCATACACAACTTCTGTGCTTGGATTATTTTTTTAACTTTTTTTTGGGGGGGGGGGCAAAAAATGCTGTCAGGCTACAAATCCAACTCCCATCGTGTCCCAGTCTCATCTGGCTGAGGGTGATCAGAGTTGTCCTTCACCCCCAACAATAACATTAAGCGGTGATATTGTGAATAGGTCATGGACAGAAGCAAATAGATCTTGAAATGGATGGTGTGTGCAATGCCCTCCTAAAACAGTTATGGGTGATCGATGCTATCGGAGCTGCTGATAACACTGTTTGGAATGAGATGTGTTCGACACGTTTATCGAACTCTTATTGTCCTCCAGTGATACTGTGACTTGGTGAACTCTGCACTACAAGAAAATAAAAGCAGCCACGCTGTGTAAATAAATAGCATTCATTGGCCTTAGGTGTCCGGTAGTGAGATGTTATTGCTCATTAATCGAGTGGACTGCTTTGACTTGAACAAAAGGATGTCGTTAACTATATCTGCATGTGTCTATAAAAGTCTCTCTCTCTTTCTCTCTTTACTTATTTCTCCCTCTTCCACTCTCTCTCTTTTACTCTCCCTCTTCCTCTCTCTCTCTCTTTCTCTCTCTTTTACTCTCCGTCTTCCTCTCTCTCTCTCTCTCTTTTACTCTCCCTCTTCATCTTTCTCTTTTACTCTCCCTCTTCCTCTCTCTCTTTCTTTCACCCTCTCTCTCTCTCTCTCTCTTTTCCTCTCTTCTTTCTCTTTTCTCTTTCTTTCTCCCTCTCTTCCTCACTCTCTCTCTCACTCTACCTCTTCCTCTCTCTCTCTTTTACTCTCTCTCTCTCTCTCTCTCTATATATATATATATACATTGTTCAATTTTTATTAACCATACATTTTATAATGAAGGGTTACCATACAAATAAGATACACTTACACATAGGTGAACGTACATTTTAGCTCACTGATATATACATATATATACACATACATAGAGAGAGAGAGAGAGAGAGAGAGAGATTGCATATTGTGTATATGGAGTTTTTGTATATGTAACAAAAAACTGGCACTCAATCTTATACATCTTGTATTTGGTTCTGTAGAACATAAACCTTAGTGAAATAGCGGCTTTGCACATGTTTTATATCAGCGGTAAATCATCGTAGCTAAGTAAAAAATATTGGTTATTGCTTTCATTGGCAGCATTGGCTTCATTTCTTTGTCACTTCCAGCGTTGGCTTGTTTGTGATTTTTATTATTTTGTGACTGGGGTAATCAGAGAGCGATTAGAGATACAGACATTTCAAAAAGGGAAATTGGTGCTTTGATGACTAACATTTTAGAAACTTTTTTTTGACGTTTGTGAACAAAAATGTGCTTGCTGTATAGCAACCACAAACTGTATCCAGTTTCTAACTTTAACACATTGCAGCTGTCCCAAAGAAACTGCTAAAACTAGCTTTATGTGCTTAGCACTGTCAAGCATCTATCCTCCAAAGGGAGTTTATTAGCTCAGTATGTGGTCCTGTGGAATGTGAAACACATGAAGAGAATTACATTATATTTGGTCCAATGTTATTGAACAAGGATTTGATCATTGGCCCCAACCATTTAACCATTCCAGCGTGTGAAGAATTCAAAATGTTATAATAAATGTGCTTAAATAAAGGGATACGTTAAAAAAGTTTAATAATAAAAGCTGTGTTACAATGGTATTTACTATGCGAAAAGTAAATCCATCTTGGGCACAATGTGCAGTAGACTTCCCATCTATGATAACTTAAAAAATAAAATGCATGAGTTATTCTGCCCAAACCTGCTTTTAAAGCTTGTAAATTATTAGTTAATAAAGGAGTTACTATTTCATATAAAATGTATCATTAATTAGACACCACAATTTCCTCTCTTAGAATCTACTAGTTCCTTAATAATTAGGATGATTTTTTATAGCATATCTTTGCTGTTTATGTCCTAAATAACCCAAGTTCCTGTGAATGTGTCTAAATAATACTCAGACATATACCATCATTTAGAGTATTTCGTTATTTTAAAAGTAAAGAAGAATATCAACCATCCAATTCAGAGTTGAATTACTTTTTACTTGTTGTGATACTTTGTGTTAAGCATGTTACCACTGCTTTGTTGGCATGCTTTTGTAACATAAGCAGAGGGCAGCAACAATCCCTTTGTTTTAGTAAACGCCCCTCTGATCATTCCTGCTTTGTTCCACATATAGCCTTATAAGAGTAAGAGATTTAGCTTAATTGCCAAAGGGATGACTGAAATTAATATTGACCATACAATATTTTACTTTCGCAGATCAATACTTGTAAGAACACAGTTGTTATGGAACCGATAGTCCTCAATGTGACAGTAGTGATAGATCATGGTTACTTAGTGGTGTAGTACAGATGTGTTCCTCGTTATTCTATGTATTATCTGGCTTCACGGAGATGGCTTTTGGAGACCATATGCTAGATGAGCATGTATTTTGGAGCCAAGAAAAAGAAACATAAAAGAAAACATAAAAATAAACTTAGGATTTCATACAAAATAAGCAACCAAGTTAGTAGCCTTGAAGCATCTAATGCTTAATATATTTTAGTGAATTTATCATGAAAAACTTATTTTAACAAAAGTCATATTTGACCATACTGAGCTTGTGACAAGGCCCCATTATTCCTGCTTTATGTACACAATTGTCACATTGAGTTGTGCCGTCACCTTTAAGTATTATAGAAAAAATGAGGTTCTATACAAGGTACACGAATAGTTTTTATATGCTTAAGGATGTCACCATCAACCATGTACCAAATATGCCTCTTTTGCCCGGCCATATTCCCCTTCCACCCTGGAATACAAATGAGATATCACAATTTATGTGCTGTTTTATGTGAGCAGACTTCCTCTAGGTTTTGGATGCAAAGGGAACCCTATGGAATGGAGGAAGCGTAAATGATCGCACATACTAAGTACAAATAGCAACTAATTCTTTGAAAACTAAACAAAAAAAGAACAAAGACAAAGATGTATTGAGGATGAGATTGGTGGAATAATGAAGTTTTTTTTAGCAAAACTGAACCAGAAATCTTGCTGTAAGAGATGTAGGAGAAATTTTTCATTTTTAAAAGGGACCATTTAATGGATTGTTAAAGAACGATAACAATATATGCCTAGAAAAAAACGATGTAATATATAAGCTATGTGTGTTACAATGCTTATATGTCATGTTTAGAAGGACAAGGGCGCAATATCTGTTTGAGAAGGGATAACCCAAGGCTCAGTTTCCTGTTGTGGAGTCAGGAATTGAACTTGCCAATTACAAGCAGTAATTCTTGACCTTTAAAGAAATGGCACATTTTAGCTTGTCTTTGATAAATAGCATGCAAATCTCTGATCCACATGGCAACAATCAGCATCCTTTGTAGTTTTTTTCCTGTCCTCTCCAATTACTCATGTAATGGCAATATTTTTGTTTTTGAAAGAAGTTGTTGCCAAAAAAATTGATAACTACATTTTACTTAAAAAAAAACAATATTGTGTTGCATTCTTCATTAATTTGTGGTGAGCTACGAAACCTCTGAGTTATGGATGCCTCAAAAAATATGACATTGAAATATACAGAGTGGTTATTAGAAACACTTAGAAACAGAGAATGACATTGGGTTGTTGAAGCTGCTCCTTGGAGTATGGTGTTCGACAGACGACCAGCTGTCAATGAGAAGACAACAGAATAGAACGCTTCAGGGTGAAGTGATCTGACTGTACAGCTGCTCGTGATAGAGAAATATATGTGGAAGCTTAATGTTGCTCTGTCTTTGTCAAAATCTCTTTTCAAAGAAAAAACACGATTGGCCACACTTAATGGGTCTAGCTGGCTGTGTAAACAGAGGCATAACAAAAAAATGTAGGGTACCCTTCAAACTCTGTTTGTGTCCTTTTCTGGTATTTGTCGTATTGTGGGTCTGAATGCGTGGATCTGAATATTATTATTATTATCTTTTATTTATATAGCACCAACAATTTACTCAGCGCTTTATACAATACATATATTCAAGGGGTATGACAAGACTAGCATTGACAGACTAAGACAAACCGATACATTAGGTGGAGAGAGCCCTGCTCGCAAGATGAATATGTCATTCTTCACGTGTCAAATTAGAACTCAATTGTGTGTGGCTATATTACGGAGATGATCTAACCCCAAGTGCAATTTTGTATATAAATCAGCATAGATGGAAACTCTGGGTGAAACCATGCTCCCCCAGGTCTCTGTGTCAATTTATCCACTTCCTATCTACTCAATGCCTGCTTCCCTCGCACCCCTTACCAACAAAAGGTTATCTGGGGGTAGCCCACCCCTATATGTGGCTAGCCCCATACACGCAGGCACTCCTCAAGAAGAAGAAGAAGCCCTCAGGATAGCCTACCATGGGATGTTCCTAGGAATGTAAATGAGAACCTGAAATACATAAACCAAAATATTTGTCATTTAAATACTGTGTACATTTTTGACAGGTGCCTTTTAAATTCCTTTAGGGTAGAATAGTATCCACCTGTCCATCACATATGATGTGACATTCTATTTATAGAAGCAGCATAGTTTTGGATTTATAAATATATATAAAGCCACAACTATGCTATGTTGTTATTACCGGTAATACTATATGTATTATTAAACCTAGTACCGGTAATTCTAAAGTTTCTGAAAACCTAACCACATTTAAATATACAAAGAAACTAAAATAGGGCTTTTTAATTGGCAAATATTGTGTTAGTAGATATGGCCGGGCATATCTATCCACTGACCCACCGTGCCTGGATTTAGTGCTTTTCATATACCGAGCTTTCCTGTGGTACATCATTTGCCTGCTTATTTAGGACTTTACAACTACCACATGGGAAAGCCATTGTTTGCCAAATAGCATTGTGATCTAATTGACTCCTAACTGATGGAAGCGCTGGATTTGAGATAAACTTTTATGGAACTCTTTCTCAAGCTGTGTAGCTGTAGTTGAATCTTACAGCTTTCTATGGATTTACCATTGAAGCTCAGAGCTCTACCAAATGGACCCCTAGTAACTAGTTTTGTGGTGATCATTGTTATAAACGTGCTGTACACAAGGTGTTCAGACAGGGGTGCAACTAGATGCCTCAGGGCCATTGTGCAAAAATGGCCCCGGGGCCCTCCAACCTCACCAAGCAACACAAGCAACATGTGCCACAGTGCCGCCTTTGCCATAAACCGTTTGAGTGCCTCTGCCCCCAAGCAGCTCATCACTGCCATTCTAACCCCCAAACAACCTGTCTGTGCCATCTTTGTCTCAGCTTTTCCTTTCCCCCAAACAGCTTATCAGTGCCATCTTTGCCCAAACAGCTTGTACGTGCTATCATTGCCCCCCAAATTCCAACATACACACATATGTAAACACACTTACTCGTACTCACTTATACTCACTCAACACACACGTAACACATTCATCCCAGTTACACATCCATGCTCACACACACAGCCAATTACACATCCATGCTCACACACATAATTGCACATTGTCCAGGTTGGATGGGCCCTTTCTAAACAATTTTGAACTGGGACGAGGAGACAGGAACAAGGGGTCGCAGGGGTCGCCCTGGCTCTGTAGTTAGGCCACTGTGTTCAGAACAGAAATCTTAATGTGCAAAATGTATCTCAACTAAGAGAATGCAGTCTCTTAAATATAGCCCACGCTGTTCGTTGAATAGCTCTATTGGGTAGTACAGAAACTAGTAGGCAGCTGAAGAAACAAGGCAACACAGTAAATAAAATAAAAATTATACACATTTGATCTATTTTCACAATAAAATTATTATTATTGTACCTGTGTCCCATGGATATCCCCCTTACCCTGGGAGGAAGATGGGGTCGGTCTGGATTGACCAGTCAGGTACGGGGTATTTCGTTCATAATAGCTGTGAAGGGGGCATGAGTGGACAGAACCTGATAGAGAGTGGGTATTGCCAGACACCACACCTCCACTCCTGGGGCTCAAACATCGCCCTGGAGGCTTTGTTATCAGCTGTAATTGCTGCCAAACCTAGAGAGTTCCCCAGTATGGTGATTATTAGGGGAACCACGTGTAAGATACTGCCCTGCATTATGTGAAGTGCTTACCTTTTTGTTTACACATGCCGCAGGGCATCCTTTTACATGTGGTTTCAGCAACATATGAAATGTGTCATGGAAATATGATGCTAGTGGTCATACAATCAGCAAGGCCATTTTCCTTTTCCTTTTTTTCGCTTATCTGTTTCCATTTCAATTTTAGCACTGAGACCTTGGGAAAATGTATCCAACACAACTTTATAACAAAATGTAATATTGTCCTCTAGTTGTATTATACTTCCATTGGTATGTAGCAGCAATTTGCCAGTGGCATAATGTATAAGAAATTTATTTTGATAAAAACTCCTTATGACTTTCATTTCAAAGGGAAGAGGAGGCAGGTAAATAGAAAACACAGAATGCATGTTTAAACTCTATCTTACAATCCAATTAATTGTGAATGACAGTAGTTGGTCTAACCATGGCTAATGGTTAATGTACATAACCTAGATTCCTTACTAATATATTACAAAATGAGGCATATCAAGTGCTCTGGACACACCCTAAGCAACCTATTCTGTACATAGCCTAGTTTTAGAAAAGCTTCGAATAAAGCACATTTATAGAAAAATTTATTTTGTTACAGTTAATATATTTTTTTTATAGAATATTATTCCCTGTGTATTGTTCTTTGTATTACTGAACAAAACGATACAATAATGCTTATATACCCGCCCAGTGTACATTTTTGCATATTTATGTTGTTTCAAGGGCAGCCACAATTTTGTTTTCTTTCAGTAATCAGTGAGGCTATATGTGGCAAGGCCATGACAAACTCTAGTGGAACCCACCCAGTACCCACCTACCCATGTCTGTCATCACAGGCTCACTAAATTATGCTTTTTCTAATTGTAGATTACGATGCCATTGGCACCATTGCTGGAGTGTACTGCATGTTATCGGATGTGCACATGTGGAGGCGGACACTAGGTCCTGATTTAAAACGTTCGAATAACAATGCACTAATTGACCCCTAGTAAGTTGGGAGATCTGGGTTTTTGCACATACCCCATAGCAGTAGAGGTTAATACAGTAAAACATACACGAGGGCAGGCATATGACTATTCTGAATCTAAGACAAGACCAAGAACTGAGTCTCTACAGCAGGAAAAAAAAGCAGCCTAGATAGGGCCGAATGGTTCTTATCTTCTGTTAAATTCTATGTGTCTATGTTTTCCTTGCCGAATGTACAACTGCCTTTCAGGCAACTAGAGTGCAGATGTCCTGGAATTAAATTGAGAACCAATCACTATCTTGTTTTGATTCAGTTTTACATTTGGGATTTTTTACTGCGATCTTCCATTAAAAATCAAGGCTATGCTAAATGAACATATTACTTAACAGGCTTAACTGTACATTCAGAATGTCCGCTGGGATGTTTACAGTATGTTTATATGTGTTCTAGAGTATAATAGTGGGTACTAGATTTGACGTTTCTGATTCGTTTTTAGTGTGGTGCATTTGCTGATCTTATTGCTACACGTGGGTCTTTAATGGAAAACATCAGACATATCTGTGAACACTTCATTTGTTGAATGCTTGGCCAGCTGCCCCTTCTATTTCGTCTAAATCCGTTATCACTGATTACACGATGGTTGGAGTTACCCACAAAAATGCAAACGTCTGAAGAAAGATGTTTCTGCCCTCCTAAGAGGAATCTCAGAAATGTTCAAGATAAAATAAAAATACACTGTCTAAAAAATAACCTTGAAAAAAATATTTATGTCCCCAAGGCTTCTAGATTAAGCTTTTTCAAATATTGACACTGTTTTTTTTGTTTCAGCAAATCTGAGAAAAAATTTGGTCCCAAAAGTAAATGGTGGTATCTACTACTAATCATACATTGAACATTCCTATACACTTTATAAACCCATGCTGAAGTGTCTGCAGATTAAAATAAGCATTATAAAATACATTCCATTCTCACCCCTATGGGTGGTATGTATCTTCCACAACCTTGGGTTCTCTACCAGATGCCTGGGAGTTAAAGGGTTCTGCACAGTATCTTAGCTGTTCTTAGCAATGCACTTTTCTGGACAGATGTTGTTCCTGGAATCTGTAGCTTAGGAGTCACAGACCTGAGTGCTCCTATGACCTCTGGGGCAACTTCAGCCTTCACTCTCCACATCTTCTATAGTTCTTATTTCAGGCCCTGGTACTTCTCCAGCGTCTTATACTCCTATTCCTAATGTTGCTGGCCAGTACTTACTTGTCTGCCTGGATCTGGAAGTCCCACAGGATCTTAGCCCTGCTATTCTCCACAACATTCTGTAGAGTCTCCCATTAGGACTTGCGAGGGTTTAGCCCATACTCTGTCCAGACGTTCCTGTACACAGTGCCAGCTACTTGGTTGTGCCGTTAAGTGTATGATGTCCCTGCAAGCATCTTACGCATACATACACTACTGTTCAAAAGTTTTGGGTCACTTAGCTGTTTTCATGGAGAAAAAGGAAATTTCTAACAGTAACATAATTGTAAAAGGTTCTCTAATGATCCATTTCAAACTTAAGTATGGATTAGTGAACACAAAGTGCCAATGGAACAGGGGGGTGATGGGAGTAAGAAAGGGACTCCATTTACCTATGAAGAAATTCCATTAAAAGATCAGCTGTTTCCAACTGCAATAGTCGTGTGCAGCATTAAAAATATCTAAACTGTGTTTCTTATCCATTTGATGTTATTTTAATGGTCAAAATCTACTATCCTTCCAAAAACAAGGACGCTTTTGAATTGTAGTATGTATATACACTCACTGGCCACTTTATTAGGTACACCTAGTACCAGGTTGGACCCCCTTTTGCCTTCAGAACTGCCTTCATTCTTCGTTGCATACTTTCTACAAGGTGCTAGAAACATTCCATAAGATTTTGGTCCATATGGACTTGATGGCATCACGAAGTTGCTGCAGATTGGTCGGCTGCACCTCCATGATGCGAATCTCTCGTTCCACCACATCTCAAAGGTGCTCTATTGGATTGAGATCTGGTGGCTGTGGAGGCCATTGGAGTTCAGTGAACTCATTGTCATGTTCAAGAAACCAGTTTGAGGCTATATGAGCTTTGTGACATGGTGCATTATCCTGCTGGAAGTAGCCATCAGAAGATGGGTGCACTGTGGTCATAAAAGGATAGACATGGTCAGCAACAATACTCAGGTAGGCTGTCACATTTAAACAATGCTCAATTGGTACTAAGGGGCCCAAAGTGTGCCAAGAAAATGTCCCCCACACCATTACACCACCACCACTAGCCTAAACTGTTGATACAAGGCAGGATGGATTCATGCTTTCATGTTGTTTACGCCACATTCTGACTCTGCCATCTGAATGTCGCAGCTGGAACCAAGACTCATTAGACCAAGCCATACTGTCCCAGTTTTCCATTGTTCAATTTTGGTGAGCCAGTGGGAATTGTAGCCTCAGTTTCCTGTTCTTAGCTGACAGGAGTGGCACCCGGTGTGGCCTTCTGCTGCTGTAGCCCATCTGCTTCAAGGTGTGACGTGTTGTGCATTCAGAGACAGTATTCTGCATACTTTGGTTGTAACGAGTGGTTATTTGAGTTACTGTTGCCTTTCTCTCATCATGAACCAGTCTGCCCATTATCCTCTGACCTCTGATATCATCAAGGCATTTTCGTCCACACAACTGCCGCTCACTGGATATTTTCCCTTTTTCGGTTCATTCTCTTTAAACCCTAGAGATGGTTTCGCATGAAAATCCCAGTAGATCAGAAGTTTCTGAAATACTCAGACAAGCCTGTCTGGCACCAACAACCATGCCACGTTCAAAGTCACTTAAATCCCCTTTCTTCCCCATTCTGATGCTCGGTTTGAACTTCAGCAAGGTGTCTTGAGCACGTCTACATGCCTAAATGCTTTGAGTTGCTGCCATGAGATTGGCTGATTAGCTATTTGTGTTAACAAGCAATTGAACTGGTGTACCTAATAAAGTGGCCAGTGATTGTATATTGAAAACCTAATTTACCTGTATACCTTGGAAGAAAGACTCTTAACTTGCTTTGCTCAGGATCTACATGATTATTCCTTACAATATCTTATCTACAAAGTTGCTTATTATTGTTGATTTGCTCAAGCAATCAGGCCCGGACTGGCCATCTAGCCAGGTCCACTTAGTCACCCCTTGCCTGGCCCTGCAGACAGTCTTTGCAGGAAGAGAATACAGATTACTTCAGGATTGGAGTCCCCACTCAATTACAGGACCCTAAGTAAAGCTATGTCAGCACTTCTGCAGAGCTTTACTTAGGGTCCAATCATTAGCGGGACTCCAGTGTATCCAAGACATTTATTATTATTATTATTATTGTAGCAAAATCAGCTGAGGTTTTGAAGAATTATATAATCAAAACACAATCGCGATTTCACACAAACTGGCAACTATCATGCTTTTAAAACAATTTTATACATTACAAGCTGTGTTTGAAACAAATTAATACATTTGACCAGTATGTAATGGTGACAGAAATAATACGGTACATCAAAAATACATTAGTAGTTTCAATATGTGCAATTTTTTACAGCAATGACTTCAGAGTCCATTCTGCTTTTACGGTCTCCTGTATGTTTATCAATATTAGAAGCGACTGAACTTTAAAGCTGTTTGTTAGTGATGCTTGGTTTTATGTTTATTTTCGCCTTGCATTGGTAATGTTTTTCTTTTTACAAACAGTACTGTGTTATGTAATTATTTGCTTATTGCTAGCCCTTATTATATACAACTACATGAAATGAAGTTAAATATTAAATGTGTTTAGTGGCAAAAACATGGGTAAAATGTAGGCTGTTTTATGCACAACCGGGCCATCTGTAGATGCCAATGACGTTTGTAATTGTTTATTGCAAGGGTAGCCCAAGGTGGTGGTTGTCTACGTACATGTAAAGTGCTTGTCCAGCAACATGTCTTCATGGGGTCTCAGGATTTTGTGTTATCGCATTGGGTAGGCATATGGCTATCCTGAGCGTAAGATGAGACAAAGATCTGAGTAAAGCTCAGTATTAAAGTTAAAGTCTTTACATCAGGAAAAATGGGCAGACTGGGTGGTTCTCATCTGCTATCAGATTATATGTTTCTATGAAGGACAAGCATAGAAAGTTTAAATTTAAGATTAATTCCTGCGTTAGGACAAACATAAATGCCACTAGTACGGCAGTGGCATAAGAAGGGTTGCTCAAACAATTAATCTGTACAATGCGTGTAAATTGTTAAAGGGCATTTAAATAGTTTATCACATGCTCTCAATGTAGGAGATCTTTACTGATTTAACAAATGATAATATTCTGGTGAAAGAGATGTTAGGGAACTCTTCCACATTCTATGCTGAATGTGACATTTATAACTAAATGCTTCCCTTCCTACCAGTAATGCTTTAATATTGTTAAAGATCATGTGACCCAAAAACAGACACTGATAGGTTCTTCCTGTTCAAACTGGAATGGCTACTTCTCTGTTGTTTTTATGTGATTATATGTGTGCTAATACTTTCAAAGGACAGAATGAAAGGACAGATCTGCTAATGTTTATATGGTTTACCATACTAGGGAGTTACATTAAGGTTTTGGTTTTGTCTACGTGGCAGAGCACCTTTCAAGTGAATCAAAATTAATCAAATGGTAGTGTTGGTCTTGTTTGTGATGCAGTATATATATATATATATATATATATATATATATATGTGTGTATATTTGTGTGTATATATATATATATATATATATATATATAAAATCACATAGTTAATCCAAAAAAGCTCTGTAATTCCTTGATGCCAATTAAATCTTATGGAGGATCCGTGCCAAGCTGCGCTTTATCCAGTGCAGGGGCTGACAGGGTGCATTCCTGCTTGTGTGTGTTAGATTAAATTACTGAACAGCTGCTTGACCAGCGCTCCATGGTCTACCAGCATTTGGATGCATGAATTGCACTTCAGAAAATATCTGTACAAATCATTTTCATATGGCGCTTTTGTAATATTAAACAAGTCCCGAGCATGTATTAGCATTTGTATGTGATGGGCTTGATTCATATTCTGTTCTATATGTACACATAAATGCTTTCTTCGTACAAAGACTGCCATGATCGATGTTGCCACTTGTGCAAATTCTAAAAAGGGTGCAGTTATTTTTATATGTAAATTAGGTTGCCCCTAATTTTGGGGTTTACTACTTTTCAAGTAAATTTTATACATAATTGGTCAGTTGTGCATTGGATGGTTGCATGAAAATGTCATCCTACATACATGCCCAGAAGCTATGGTCAAGTCTGGTTTGTGACATGCCTTGTTGCATTCAGAGGCAATGCAACAAGCATACCATCCTTGTATATTAGTTTTATGTTTGTGTAAAATACAAATTCTTTACTTCACAATACATATGGTTTTTTCATATACCGAATATAATTTTTTTATTAGTAGTATTATTATTGTCATTGTAATTTTGTTATTATTAGTGTATGTATATATATATATGTAAAAGGGTGAAGCCGTATTAGTCCAGTAGACACGATGTCAAAAAATAGAGTATTGCAGAGTATGCGGTGATACCTTTTTTATTGGACTAACATAATATTAAAAAGACAAGCTTTCGAGAGTTATCCTCCCTTCATCAGGTCTGAAGCAATACTAATCATCAGGATAGAGGTTACAACTTTAAAACAAGTGATGGTATAAGAGAAGGGTGGGGGGGGTTGAGTGGGGTGTCGTAAATAATCGGTCTGGAGGTGAGAAATGCAGAGAGGTAGAGAGATAACCCAGGGACAGAACAAATAAACTTAGGGAACCAATAACCACAGTAAAACATCAAAGATAATAACAGCAATTAGACACACATTGGATGTTTAGATGAAGTTCATATGAAGTTCTGGTAGTGTGTAAGGAAACCAGAATCCACATTAAGTCCCTCTTTTATGGTGTTAAAATGTGTAATCATTTTCATCTCAAATGTTTTTTTTTCCTGAGAGTCTCTGAAATTTCCTTTGAGTACTTTAATTTTTAGGTTTTGGATGGAGTGATTGTTCTGTGTGAAATGATGTCCTACCGGGGTGCAATATTTTTCTTCCTCATGGTTTTTGATGGAGCTTCGGTGCAGGTTCATTCTAAGGTGCAGCTTAAGCCCAGTTTCTCCAATGTAGCACCCTTTGTCACATGCAGAGCATTGTATCATGTACACCACGTTTGCCGATGTACATGAGTAAGAATCTTTGATGCTGTATGTTTTGTTGTTGTGACTGGCTGTGTTGCTGTCACATATATGTTGGCAAAGTTTGCAGCGGGATTTGTTGCATGGTACAGTGCCATTCTGTGTATGCTCCTGTTCTGGGGCCAGTTTGCTGCGCACTAATCTTTTCCTCAGGTTTGGTGGTTGTTTGAATCCCAGTATTGGGGGCTGAGGGAATATTTTTTTCAGTATGGGGTCTTCTGAGAGTATCGGCTGTAGGTCTTTAATAATTTTGCGGATTTCCTCAAGAGTTGGGTTGTAGGTAACTACCAGAGGGATCCTGCTTGTGTTATCCTTTTTTTTGTATTCTAGACATCGTGTCTACTGGACTAATACGGCTTCACCCTTTTACATATATATATACACATATACAACAAAATGTGTCAACAACGCATATTGTCATGTGCTTTAAATGGAAGCATTTCTTATAGATATGTGTTTTAAGTACATGAATTTACTTTGGGGTCAGTGATTCCTTTTGTGAAGTATGTTATTGTTCTATGCAAAAATTTATTTTAAGGACGGCTTAAAGAATCCGTGCATTGACGCTTATTTACATTTTTTCTACCATCTTAACTAAAGTATTGTCCAAAAACAAGGAAGCAAGTGATAAGGAAGCATCTGTATTCTGCTTTATACATAACCTTAGAACAGCTTTAGGCGCTGCTTTCCTTGTTACACTTCCTTTTCTGAATCACTGGTAATGTTTACTTTACAAAATAGTAAATTATGTGGATCCAATTAGGGGATATTGATTGAGGAAACATTTGGTATCCCAAGGGTGATTTGTGCATTAAACATTGTTTGTTCAAGCTCCGCAATCCAAATTGTACTATGCCCGTTTCTGTTCCTCTGGGAATACAGCTAATAGCAGTAATGGGATTGACTGATGACTCAATTTAATAACCTACTTGCATTCATCTTTTCAATTGCAAAATTATACCAAATTATACCAAATTGAGGATCCGCTGAACTAGCATGGCCACTGCTGAGGAGTAATGTCAATGTTTTATGATTCAGGATGGTTTCTCCTCTATTCTTATATGATAGAATTTTACTTGAAATACAAAAAATAAAAGTACGCTCTGCAACTTCATCATGTAAGACAGTTAGCCAATGGTACCTTTTCAGAAGGTTTACTCGGCTGGGCATCCTGAGAGTTGTTGTTCCACAACCGCTGGAGAACAGCTGTTGGCTACCCTAATATAAACAACGGATGCATCTGGATTATTTGTAATATAAAAGAAATAATAAGAGCTCATCCATCTAAACCTATATTATGTCACTGCAAGAAAACTACGGTTGGGCAGTATGAGTTAACTTGTCATCACAGCATCCACATGGAATGGCTATAAATGTTTATCAGAATTTATTGGAATACACGTTCACACCGCAATGCAATAATTGGCCTTTAGCAAACTGTGTGACCGGTGAACCCTCAATCAACTCAGCTGGCAAATTAAATGACCAGCGTAACAAGTTCATCTTGTGTTAACTTAACCCATCTTGATGGAAGAAAATAGAAAAAAAGTCTAATTAACTAAAGAATGCATGCACGATCTGCAGGCAGCAAAACACATTACAGCCCATGCACAATGCACTCCAATATACATTAAAAAATAAATATACATGTTTGGCAACTAGACTGTCCCTTTAATGCTGGGAGATAAAATAATTTATATTACTAGTCATAGCACACTATTTACTTTTTGTCCAAAGGAAGGATATTTTTTTTGCTTATTGAAAGGAGCGGTATGAGGCAGGACATTATCTATATTGCATATAGATGATTAGTGAATGATCTTTAATAGGACCCCTTCACAAGCAACATGTCCCACGATGCCACATCGTGTGCCCCACAAACAGCTTGTATGTGACATCTTTGCCCCCAAACAGTTTTCCGTTCCTTGTATAAAATGATAAGCAGAACATTCTGTGTAAATAGCCCAGCTGTGCATTCTTACATCGGGAAATGAAATGCCCTTTCCTTTATAAGTTATACATAACTCTTTGTGTCTTAGTTAACTTTATGTAGGCAGCTGACACCTATCATAAAGATTATTTGCTTTGTTTCTTAGTAATTGTGATTTTTGCGAGAGGAGGGGTAAACAGTTAAATGTTTGATCCATTTCTAATAGTCCTTTAATGCTAATAGTGCTTTACTTTCTTCTCTTGCATCTGTGTTGTGTCTTCTTGTCATTTATGACAGAATGCCTTTGGGATGAAGGTGGAATAAGTTGAATTTAACAGAAATGCCCTTTTATGTATTCAAATGTCTTGGGTTTAGACTGCCTTGTTTATTAAGCTGTCTGACATCCTCCAGAGGTTAGTGCCTCTAATTGGTGCACTTGGGAGGTCATGGCCCCACAGTGGTGTGGTGAGACCACCACTAAGGGTACTATGATATTATTAACAATACATCCTGTAGGGTGGCCTCGCTTTTACTGCAGCTGTTCTATATTATTATTATTATTATTATTATCCTTTATTTATATAGCGCCAACAGTTTACGCAGCGCTTAATACAATACATAAATTCAAGGGATATGACAAGACAAGAATTGACAGACTAAGACAAACCGATACATTTGGTGGAGAGAGCCCTGCTCGCAAGCTTACAATCTATCCGTATACCATGTAAAAGAAGAGATCTGGTCATCTTAGGTCACTCTTGGGCTAGAGGAGTGCTAAACAGAAAACCTAAAGCAGAAATCTTAAGTTACTAAGAAGAAACTGAAAGTGTAACAAAAGTACCTTTTAGGTAAATCTACAGCTTTACACTAAAACAAAGTTCAACTCTTGACATAAAAAAAATTTGTTTCCCAGGCCGGCCACCTCACCAGACGTGTGTAGCCTGTTTGCTGACTAATTAGGTTAATTTGTAAAAAAAAAAAAAAATTAAAATGACAAACAGTCAGTAAGGATACTGAGGAACTGTCAAATAATTTTCCATTCAGCATATCACACATGACAAGGGATTAAATAATGTTCAATCCTGGAATTAACCCAGATTTTTTTGTAAATATCTACAATGATAATTCACTGGTTTTACCTAGGGACTTATTTCCTTTGGGCTCTGCCTTAGGCCGGTTTTGTGGCAAGGGGACTTCTGCTCTCTGAATTTACAGCACCAGGCCTTTAATCGGCCTACACCAGAATATATCACTGGTTTTACCTGAGATTTATCATTCAGGGCACTTCAAGGATTAGTAAAGCCCTATTGTGACTAACATTGCCATTGCTAGGATAATGGTTTGGCTACGTTGATTTTGAGTCAATGTTTCTGTCTCACAGCTATTAGTTTTATGTGAATCTCCCTGGTTTTTCAGTCAAGATACTCTGGACTAACCAAAATGATAACCTTTGAAATCTATTAAAAAGCATGACTTGTATCTCCACCCAAGAATATCCATGCTGGACAGTGTATTACCTTTAATGTGTGACCAACAGCAGCTTCAGAACAACTTTCAAAACCGTAGATCAATCATATAAAAGAAAGGTATTATGTTAAAGATACAGTAATCAACCGTACACTACTCCAAACTTTGAAACACTGGTTAGTTTGGTGTCAGAGTCACTGTTTCTCTAACATAATACCTGACCTTTAATTAAATATAAATGTAATTACTTTAACAATGTTACTGTAAACAATCCACAAGTCTAACACAAATGTATTTAATGCTTCAGTGCATTTCAACTCCAGTGTCCTTTTATATTTTTTCTTTAACATGGGTATAATGAACATGCAATTTTACGTATGTGACAACACCAAAGCTATTTAGAATTCCTTTAGGGTTCTAGCTTACATGTGTACAGTAGCACATCACCGGCAGCACCTTAAATTGCATTAGACTGAATTGTCATATTAGCCTTATTGTCACTGATAATTACCTCCTCCACTCTTCAAACATGTACAAGAGACATGAAAAACTTTGACAGTTATAACTGGGGTTGTGAGATTTTTGCTCAATTATGGTATTTTATACAGTGATTATATTAAACTGAAAAAGGTAGTCATACGGTACACTAATACCTGGGAACTCTCTCGGTTTGACATAGCGTCTAGTCTGATTTAACGATCTCTGATCCTGCTAGTTGGTGCTATCACAGATTAAATCCGTCTAAGAGTACAGGAGACTTATTTCAGAATAACCTTTCTATCTGACAAGTAATGGTCCTTTATAGAAGTTATAACTAGAACAGAAGGCCATTGCTTTTGCTATGTAATGATTTGTCTGAACTCTTCTGCTGCTGGCAAAAATGGACACCTCATATTTTAAAAGACATCCTGAGATTTATTCACTAGACTGTTAGTTGAAACATTTTATCTCACTGACATAACTCCGACAGGTTTATCCTGAAATAAGGGCCAATATGACCCTGTATAAATCATAGTTAATGTAAATTGGATATTGATGCAGTGGAATCTTTCATTACTTAAATTACCCTACAGCTGTATTATTATTATTATTTTTTATTTATATAGCACCAACAATCTACGCAGCGCTTATTTTTAGAATTATTTAAATTGTTTTATTACTTTAGCCTGTGTTCTTCTTATTATTTATTGTTTTATATAGCACCATCATATTCCATAGCACTATACAATGGGTTCTTTTAGCTTTCTTCCTTTCTACCTCTGCTTGAATGCCTGATATATCTGATTACATTAATATTTTTTGGTCCCATTAAACTTATTTAATTTTTTCAAGTGTGTTACAGCTTGTTTCTTGTTTATTGTCCAGTGTCTGTTTATTAGAGCATTCTGTTGTATAAAACATGTTTAGTGTGATGTGATGTCTGGGCTAACCAGATATCCTGTAGATGGATGAAGAGGGGTTGCTTAACACTGATTGCATTCTAATCTAATTTATAGCCAAGCCCAGACCATGGTTAAAACCATAGACCCTAGCATGGCGACAACCATATCTGCCTAGTCAGAGGTTGCCACTATATGGACCTCTTGGTTGACAGGTCTCAAAACCAACTCCAGTAATATCTTCTAATGATCAGATCATTTTGGTAACCACTTTTCTTCTACTTATGCAATCACGTCTATTCAACCTCCAATACCCGGTTCATTACGCTTTTATTTTGGTAAAAAATGAAGCTGAAGGCCGTTAATGTATTGTGTTTAGTTTGTTCTGATTGCATCTACTCTTTTTCATTTTATTTCTTGTTTTCTCTCCCAATCCCGCACCACACTATTTAGCCCCTTAGGCTTTTTGTTATATTTCAAAATGTAGACATGAAATCTGTTATTCTCTCTCTCCAAGATAATAGCGCTAGTATGTCAAACATCCTCTGTGAATACTGTTAGCAGGAACGTTCTATCAGAATTTCTATTCATATGTCAAGCTGACCTTCACAGTGTTCAGGTTTGAAATGAAGTACAATAAATCAGAGTGAATATGAAACATAGGAGGGTGAAATGGTAATGTAATTTAAAGTTGCACAACCTCTGTGCATTAAATTCAGTATAGATGTTACTGATGTCATGTTCTTAGCATTTTTTGTTTGGTTGAGTTTCAAAATAAACCACAATAACCTTTCAGTACAATAAAATATATTTTTGTATACATAGCAGAAATACTTATAATGGATATCTAAGAAACAAAGCAACCAATGTTTCTATGTTCCAACAAAATAGAATAATGAAAAGCAACCAAAAGAAATAATGTTTCAATTGGTTATGCGCAGACACAAAAACAATAGGGTAGTTATTTACGGGTTGTATTAAAATTCCAAACATGAAAATTACAAGTTGTGACAACATTGAAAAGTGAAAGCAGTGGGTTTATTCACTAAACACTAGTTACTGTATGTACGGCTGTATTATTGGAAGCAGCCAAAACTCATTCAAGTATATCCTAGACCAGCTAGCCCGCGATCTATGATCTCAACTAATTTACGAGTCACCAATGACTGATTCACGAGCCCCCAATGACTGATGGCATGCTCAGCAACTTGGGAAAAGCTATCAATACTTTGTTTACATTAAACTTTCCAAGGTCAAAAGATTTTCCAATAGACCGCAGCGTTTTAAGATGCTGAGTAAGCAGGGCAGATACACAATTTAATTACTACGCCTTCGCCAAGAACTTTTGAGCTTTTGCGAGGTAAGCAAGGCATTTAGAATAAGCGGTCTATTATATTTATACTGCGTATTTCACACATTTTCTGCTATTTCTCTAGATGTTATTGTGACTTAAGGGTTGTCGAACATGTCCCTATAGCTTGTAAGCTCGTTTGATCCGGGCCCTCCTCACCTGTTGTTTCTGTAAGTCTTGTTATGCTATATACTACTTGTTATGTCCTGTCTACCCATTGTACAGCGCTACGGAATTTGATGGTGCTATATAAAACAATAAATAATATTCACTTAGCACAGGGACATAAGGTGGAGAAAAAAAGGGACATGGGGCAAAGGAAGAATAGATGAATTGTGATCCCAAAGAGGGACAGACATGGGATGTATCATATAGTCTTGTAAATAAAAGTCACGCTACGCAGCCTTCATATTACTAGTTTAGATGCATAACTATAATAAAGTGTTTGCTAAAGCAGGAACACAATCAAGCTGGTTATCCGACAAGGAGTTTTTGATGCATTTTCTGCATCAAAACACACAAAACATTTCATTTGCATTACTTGCTTCAAGCAGTGATTTATTTTGAGTTGTTTTGACTTTGTCTTGGCTTTGTGCTGATCGTGAACTTCTATAACATGCCAGCAGATCGTTTTCCGACGGTTGTAGCGTGAAGGGGTTTCGGCACTTCCACATCTTTTGACGCTGATGAGTCACACATGGGCCACAAACAGGAAAACACAGCTAGTTTTTGTCCTAACGTCCCAGGATCCTTAAATAGCCTTCAAGCAAGTTTTCTATTGTTTGGTTGTATTAGCGTAGTTGGACTCTAGTATTCCACTCCCTTCATCCGTTCCTTTGGATTTCAGCGCGGATAACGCGAAGAGGATACTTAAAAACACTGTATTTGTTCTGTAATTAGACTTCGCGTTAAGAATTCCCGAACATCTAAAGGTGACTGCATCAGGTAAAAGAGTCTTTACTGCTTAACTATTTCTATGCCATGCAAATTCTGTCTCAGCTAATCGTCTCCTGCTTGGGTTGTTTCTTCTAGAAATGTACATTGCCAATTTTATCATCATTGTTCATTTTCCTTATTGTAATAGTGCTACAGAATCTGCCGGCTCCCTCGATAAGTAAAATGTAAGGCAACCTGCTTAGTTTAGAAGGGAAACAAATAAATAACAATGCAATATGAGAACAATGTATAACTTTGCAATACGCAATTTGGGCGATTTGTTTAGCACGCCAATAAACCATTGCTTTGCTCCACTTTCTACGCAAATGGCACTTTTGTATTAACGTTTATCTAACAGGTGGCTCAGCATGTCCAGTAGGACTTTAACTCCCATGATTCTCAGCCAGCCTTTGCCTTTTAGCGGCTGAGAATCATGTAAGAGCTGGAGAGCTACCTGATGGTCTGAAAACCTGAATACTTTTTATAATTTCTCTCCTTCTTTATAAACTTTTTTTTTCTCTCCCACTCCTTGTTTTGTTTGTAATAATGTAAAATGCAACGCAAACTCCATTGCTGAAATAATGTTATGTTTGAAAAGCCCGATTTCTGTCCAGTTTTATATGAGAACGTCCAATGACGGGTTTATAAATGTTGTTAGCAGCTTATCGAATGCCTACCGTTTGGCCGGTGACACAGCACAGACGTCAGTACCTGTACGACTTACTGCCTTGGAGACCAGGAAATCCCCGGAGCTGCAAATAAGCCGTAGTTCAGAGAGATCCAAAGTTTCCAAAATAAGAAAACTTTTTTTTTTGGTTATTTTTGGTTTTGTGTGCAATTTTATTTCTCTAAAAATAACAGGCCGCAAAGAGTTTACTTATACTGGAAACTTTAAGGAACTATTCCCATATGATAGATGGTTTGTGAAAACAAGTATGACTATAGAGAAGTATAGATACTTCCACTTGTTTGTTTATCTGATTACATTCATTTTACTTCCGTAAGCTGTTTTATGTCTGTACGCCGAGCAGGACCTGCCTTCCTTTTACACAGGATATATATACAATCCCAGTGTAATCTAAGGGGGAAATGCAAAAAAAAAAAAGCTAAACCAGGACTAGCAAATTCATTCTAGGAAGTCTCATATTTTGATTGTGTTGTAGTTGTGGCTTTTTATGCAATTGTGATTTCATACATTCTGAATAAGTAGGGATTTTGTATAAAAATATTCTGGTGCACAGTGGTCTTATGTGATTAGATCCCTTTTCAGACATTACACCAGAATTATTTTTATACATAAGCTTTTATGTCATAGAAACAGAATTAGGCAACAGATACAAACCATTTTGTCCGTCTAGGCTGCCCGTTTTGTTTTCACGTAAAGACACGATCCTTAATCAGTGCGTGATCTTGTATTGCCAGGATAGCCACATGCTTGATGCATGCACTTTTACTCTGTATTAGCCTTTACCACTTCTGCTGAGAAGCTGTTCCACTTATCTACCACTCACTAAGTAAAATGGTGCTATACGACTCAAATTTGAGAAGTTCTGGGAAGAGTAACTACTTAATGTCCTTATTGTTTTGCTTACTTTGTTTATATATACATAGATGTATAGCGGCACGTATTACGTGTTGGCATGTAACGAGAGTTCTGATTTTTATTTTTCCTTTGCATAGGTGGGTACCTGAATTTTGCTTCCCAAAACCAAGTATACAGTCCAATTCTGGGTACGCACTTACAACAATGTTTGTAGCTGTTGTGAAATGCGGTTTCCCAGTTGAGATTTATTGCTATTCTTTGATGTTCTTATCTCCTGTCACTTTTTATACAACTCTACTTAGTTTCGCTCTCCACTCTATTGTTTGCAGTGGGTGATTCATGACACAGCTGACAGCATTGAATATATTTTTATTGTGTTGGTTTATAGCAAATTAAAGCACTCACAATTATTTTATGGCCCAAATATATCACAAAATATAGTGCCATATAAATAATTGGCATGTTGCTACTGATATGTATGTAGCAGGTACTTTTACCCGGAGTTGTGTACTGATGGAGCATTGTGTACTACAATATATGTCCTACATAGGGTGATTTTATTTCTGCCATTCAGGGACACACTATGAAGCGGGTTAGATTACACACACAGGCCTATATTATATATATTTTATCAAGAGAGGCTTCTGAACTCTTAGGCAATCTGGAGAGTTGAGAAGTCTCTCCTGATTGGTTGAGACCTCCTTCACTCAGACTTGCATTGCCCAGGATTGAGGCTGCCCGGGACCTAAATTCCCATTGTGGGACCGTCCAGGAGATGTGGTCACCTTAGTCCTACAGTATATGCTTTGCTACTGTTTGCTTACCTTCTATGACATGTAGATAAGGATACGTGCCTGTCAGACATATTTTCACTGGGGAAGTGGTGGCTATTCTGCCCACATAAAAGATTGTAACTATGATCAAGTTTTATGTGGTCTTGAAGCTATAACGGTGAAATGAAATATTAGGTTATTCATTACCAGATGTGCTAAGTACATGGTCCTTTGCGCAAAGAATACAAAATGGCCAGAGATGGGGGGATTTAGCGACCTAAGAAGTAGTCTCGCACATCTGTTTCACGTAAACACAGGTCTACTTGCAAAGTACGGTTAACGGTTATCAACCTATATGTGTTGTGTTGAAATCTGTATACAAATGTACATCTAAATATATGTTTTGTTTATTCAGAGATATGGTATTTAGTACTCTTTAGTAGAAAAAAGACTTAGAAGCCTTCTGGCTCCATGAGCCCAAGTAGCAGCGTGCTAGGCATCAAAAGTGCCTTGTGGCCTTATCTGCTAATTTCTGTCAAGTGTCAAGAACATTAGAAACTTTGTACATTTTGAATTGAGAACAGGATTTTTGTTGCTTTATTGACGTAAGGTTTTTTAATATTGGCTTTACTCTGTATTATGAGGGGCTTTAGTTTTTTTTGCCTATATATATATACCGTGTTTCCCCGAAAGTAAGACAGCGTCTTACTTTCTTTTTATCCCTAAAAGCCCCACTATGTCTTACTTTCGGGGTATGTCTTATATTGGGAACAAAATTTTCGAATTTAATGCTTTCCTACCTTTCCTTTCTTCTTTCAGCTTCTTTTCCTCCTCTTCGCCAGTTCTTGTCTCCTTCCGGGTCAGAGGGCACGGACAGCGGTGGGCGCGGCTTCAGTGTTGTGCGCCGGGATCTGACAAGAAACCCCGGCGCACAACAGCTGTTGCCGCGCAGATCACAAGGGAGCGGTATCGGAGGTCATTAACAGACCTCCGGCTCCCTTGAGTGATTTTAAGCCGGGTTGAACCCGGCTTAAAATCACTCAAGGGAGCCGGAGGTCTGTTAAAGACCTCCGATACCGCTCCCTTGCGAGCCTGCTCCTCCAGCGGCGGACATTACTGTCCGTCTCTGGAGGGGTGCCGGGTGCCGCAGGTTGGCACCCCCTGGAGTGTGGCGCCCTGTGCGGTCGCACACCCCAAAGGTCGGCCCTGCTCTAAGGGGCCGGCCTTAGGGGTCTGCGGCCGCACAGGGTTTAAATAAAAACATCGGGGTTTTTTTTCAACTTTATTTAACATCCTCCATGTTAAATAAAGTTAAAAAAACTTTATTTAACATCCTCCATGTTAAATAAAGTTTTTTTTAACTTTATTTAACATGGAGGATGTTAAATAAAGTTAAAAAAAAAACCCCGATGTTTTAATTTAAATCCTGTGCGGCCGCAGACACGTAAGGCCGGCCTTGGTGGGGACTTCCCGGCCCCTTAGAGTGGCGGACCCGGTCGCAGGTGCGGCGGGCCTAAGGGGCAGGCGCCCCTTATGCCCTGCGTTAATGCGGCCGTAGGCCGTAGGCAAATCCCCCGTGTTTCCCCGAAAGTAAGACATATGTCTTACTTTCGGGGTACGGCTTATATTAGCTGACCCCTCTGAAACTCCCGATACGTCTTACTATCGGGGGTGTCTTACTATCGGGGAAACACGGTATATATATATATGTGAGGGAAATTATGGATCTATAAATGATTATCACTGATGTTCTTATCACTACAGCAGTGCTGGCATTGGAGAAGCCACAAGAAGTAGGCCTTGTATGTACTGGTTATTTACTGTAGTACAAGATAAGTACCGTATTTGCTCGATTATAAGCAAATGCTCTGAAAAATACCCCTCGTCTTATAATCAAGGTCGTCTTATAATCAGACCTCAAAATGTCCGCTGGGGCCATGCAGCTTACCGGGCTTTGGTCGCGAGCAGCAGGAGAACAGGAAGCTAGAAGAGTGTCACATAACTCTGCCTCCCCCCTCCTTCCTCTGGGGGCGGGGCCAGAGAAGTTGCTCGCACAGCCGGGCCCCTGCAGAAGTCTTCGAGTGAGAGATCTGCAGTTCAGGTAAGGGGGTGGGGGAGGGTTTCTGAGTATGTGTGATTAATGGAATGAATGAGTATTTAAATGTTTGTGAATGAGTGTGTGTTAGTATGGATGTTTAAGGGGGGTGGTGGTGGTAGCATGGCATAGGGAGGCTGTACTCAGACTCCTATCATCCCCAGGTTCCAGCATGTACTGGCTGCCTTGGCTTGATAGGAGTGTGATTGCTGTTAGCAGTTATATATATATATATATATATATACCTCCAGAAATGCCTTTTAACCCCCTATATGCCACTCTTCCCCATGATATGCCTTTTAACCCCCTATAAGCCAGAGTGGCATATAGGGGGTTAAAAGGCATATCATGGGGCAGAGTGGCATATAGGAGGGTATAAGACATTTCTGGAGGCAGAGTGGCATATAGAGGGTTAAAAGGCACATCATGGGGCAAAGTGGCAAATAGGGGGTATAAGGCATTTCTGGGGGCAGAGTGGCAACCCTGGGGGCAGATGTGCATAACTGGGGGGGCAGGTTGGCAAATAAAAGGAAATAAAAAAATATATATTTTTCTCAATCATAGCTTTTATTAAATATGAAAATATTGTTTACATGAATTAATATTTAGTAGTAAAACTTTTTTTCCTATAGGGTAGTCTTATATTCAGGCTTTTTGTTTTTTTCCTAAATTAATATTCAGATTTTGGGGGGTCGTCTTATAATCGAGCAAATACGGTAGTTCCTCTAGTGTACAAAGCTGCTTCAAATCTCCTTGTGTCCCACAACTAGAACCAACACAATAAAAACCAAAAAAGTGAAATGATGCCCTAACCCATACCTGTGTTTGATAATGCTTCTGAGAAAACACAATGCATGGTAGGGAGAGAGCATCTAATTTCAGACATTAATTATTGGTGGTGATATATGACCTTTCATATATGCTGCTACTGACTTTTATGTAAGAGATTTAAAATGTTTTATGATACAATAAATATGTCTAACTGACACTACCTTCTCCTTTTTGTTTCTTCTGCCGGGTTACAGAATATCGCTTCAGGAGCTGGGTCTCCTTTGGGTAGTCTGCTCAAAAGAATGTGAGTGAACTATATATATATAGCCATGTGAATAGTACACCCTCTTTGAATTCTCTGGTATTACATATCAGGACACAATAACAATCATCTGTTCCTTAACACATGTAAACATTTGGTAAATACAACCTCATGATTTATTCATCAAAAATAAAGCTAAAATGGAGAAGCCATGTGTAAAAAACTAAGTACACCTTATAATTCAATAGCTTGTAGAAGCAGCAATAACTTGAAGTGATTATTTTCTGTAGGATTTTATCAGTTTCTCTTGTGGAGGAAGTTTGGCCCACTTTTTATTACAGTGTTGCTTCAGTTCATTGAGGCTTGCAGGCATTTGTTTATGCACAGCAGTCTTAAGGTCTCACCACAGCATTTTACTCGGGTTGAGGTCTGGAAATTGTACTGCCATGAACATGCTAACTGATACCTGTAAAGCCTGAGATGTAACTCTTGGGTTTTTTGCAATTTCTCTGAGCATTGCACGGTCTGACCCTGGGGTGAATTTGCTGGGATATCCACTCCTGGGAAGACTGGCAACTGTCTTGAATGTTTTCCACTTTTGAATAATCTTTCTCACTTTAAATTGTTTGGAATGGCCTTATAACCATTCCCAAATTTGTTGTGCAGCAGCAGCTGCTTCTCTGATGTCGTTCCTCCTTGCCATTGTGCTAACACACACCTAAATGCCCCAGGCCAGCTAACTGCTTTTATGGAGGTCATCACACTTACTGATGATCAATTAATCAAGGGCATGTATATATATATCAAATTGAGGTACTTAGCTATCATTTTCTTATAGTCCAAAGGTTAAGGAAGGTAGCCTATGTTTAATAAAGATTAGAACATATCAGGATTAGGTTATTTCTAGGAGAGAACACGTGTAGTTGATATCTAAAGCCAGGTAAGCAGGAATACTATCAGAAGAGAGAGATCACAGAGGCCTATGCCAGGCAGGATTAAGAAGCCTTATGGGGATCATAAAAAGAGGATCTTAAATCAACATTTTGTATTGCAATATCTACGTGTACACAAAGCTTTAGTTTGTCTAGTGTAAATAGTAAAACCTTGAAGCTTGTGACAAACATTTATCTTTATCCTTTCAAAATTTGGTTTTGTTCAGCATATATTAATAATATATTAATAATAGTTTGTTTAATTTTTTATACCAACGTACCTCAAAGGCACTGCTTTTCATGCAAGTATAGAACAGGATATTGTTAAATCCCTAGAATTAAGGGTACGTTCCCATGGAAAAAATAAAACATTGCTGGGGCAATGATCAAAGTCATTAGTATATAAGAGCAACTATGACGAAAAACAAAAATGCTGTACACATTTCACAAGCACTACTTGACTGACATAATTAAAATATTAATAATATTACTCATAGCAGTAAACATGTAACATTTACATTTAACATTTAGCAAGTATAAAAAAATGAATGTAGATATCGTGGTCAGATGAAACACAGATACACATGGAATATACACTAGTTCTACAGATTTTCTATGTAATCTTATCACACAAAAAAACTATTGGAAAACAAAAAACTATTGGAAAAAAAAATAAAACTTTGTTGCTAATATTCAGTTTATACTCATTTATGTGATAATAAACAAAAGCGAAACACCTCCACGTGATAAATATAAAAATGTAAATACCCTAATAAGGTTAGCAGCTCCCAAAAACAACACTCCTCATAAAGTGTACAACAGCAAATATATCAAGGAATGGGGCGCATAAACATGTAAAGAGAAAAGAACAAAACACAATAGTGTAATATGTCCAAATAATAAATATGAGTGATAACAACGTGATGCACTCACAAAGGTAGTAAGTAAAGGAGGCCCATCAAATTAGAGAAATTCTTCTGAGTGTCTGGAAAGCAAATGAAGAAAACCACAAATGGTGCAGTATAATGAAACTATATTTAATAAAAAGAGAGCTTATATAACTCACAAAAGGGTTGGCATAACCGAAATGTTATGCAAAATAGCAGATTAAAAACGTCCAGCAGATCAAAGGAAGTCCAGATACGATAAAGGCTCAGTCTCAACGCGTTTCGCCAAACTCCGTTGGCTTCTTCAGGAGAAAAAAATAAGTGTATTCCAACAAGGTAAATGATCTGTAAGTCCGCATCGTCAAATCCTTCACTTTATAAGGAGTTCCGGTAGCGTTCAGGGTAATGACGTCGCCACGCCATAACGTGGCCGTGTGTTGGCGTCGTACCGTCGCGTCATCACGTAATCGCGTATTAACACGACTACGTCTCTGCATGGACCTCCATTCCTCCCGGGGACATTGCCAATAAAGTTCATTCAAGGGAACGCTAGAGCGAGTTCTGCGTTCTCCTTTTATTGCGGATTTTCGGATGCCTCAAACCAGATGTACACGGACACAGTGCCAAAAAACAGAGACAAATATAATCAATAAACATGTAAAACCAAATTAATAATGTATGTGTATTCTTTAGGTGATAAGGTAAGTGATAGATGTATGTGTGTGTAAATAAAAAACGAATTCATAGTATATATATATTCTTAAAATAATGAGGTAAGCAATAGAGAGATTTAAATATATATGAATAAAAAAGGGAGAAAGAGTACCATAAAGGAAAATACCATAAGGGGAGAAACATAACGAAAGGGAGGTGTAAGAAGAAGAAAGGAAGGTCTAAAAATCAATGATGAATTGGAAATAAAAATATGATATAAAAGTATATCTTGGTACAATGAATATATATATAATAAAAATATGTATATGAGAATAAAAATAAAAGTGATATAAAATAATGAATATATATAAAATAAATGATATATATAATATAATTTATTAGTAAAAAATATATAAAATAAAAATAAAAATAAATAAAAATGTTAAAAAAGGGGGGGTATAAAATAAAATAAAAAAAAAATAAAAATAAAAAAATATATATATATATAATCCTACCCTTAACACTAGCACTAGCCCTATCAAGTAACCATAATCCTAACCCTAATCCTAAACCCTAACACTAACCCTAACAGGAAAAACTAACCCTAACCCTAACCCTAGCCCTAACCCTAGCCCTACAAACTAACCCTAACACTAACCCTAACTCTAACCCTAACTAAAAACAATAATAAGAAAAAAAATAAAAAAAAATATATATATATATATATATTAAAAGATATTAAAAAGTATGTAAAATGCAAATATCTAATAAGTATAATAAATATTATAAATATATTAATAAATCCAATTCAACATTTAGACCGTCCCTTTTAAAAGTTTGAAATTTATAAATCCATTCTGTCTCCCTCTTAGCTAACATTTCTTTTATATCTCCACCTCTCCAATGAGGGGATACTTTATCTATTCCTATCATCTTAAAGTCAGCGAGGGAGAATTTATTACAATTTAAACAGTGTCTGGGGTCACTATGTTTTAGATTTTTATTTCGAATACCTCCTAAGTGTTCCAAACCCCTAATCTTTAATTCTCTAGCAGTGCGGCCAATATATTGGATACCGCATTTACATTCCAAAAGATAAATAATATTTTTAGATTTACAATGTATAAAATGACGGATCTCATATTCTTTTTTAGTAATGGTACATTTAAATGTGGTAGTTTTTTTGTTTTGTGTATAGCATGTTTTGCAAAACTTGCATACTCCACAGCGAAAAAAACCGGGAGATTTCTGTAATAGAAAATGTTCACCAGTGTTTATTCTTGGAAGGGCACTAGGGGCTACAATATTTTTTAAATTATTTAATTTTTTATATATAATTTTAGGTTCCTCTGGAAGGTAACTTTGCAAAATATTATCTCCCTGCAGAATTGGCCAACATTTTTTAATGGCCCGTTTTATCTGCCATGCTCTATCGTTATATTGGGTACAGAAAGCAAAATTAAAATTCAAATCCTCATTTTTTTGAGATTTATTTTGTAACAGGTCACTTCTCTTTGTATTTTTAACTTGTGATAGACTCTCCGTTAATAGTTCCCTAGGATAATTCCTCTCTTCAAATTTCTCCATTAGCTTTTGACTCTGAAGGAGGACATCTTATAATAAACTGATTCTGTAGATGGTCCATCTTTTCATCATTATTAAGTATTGTTTCAATTGTTTTAATCCCTCGTTCATGAGGGATTACTGTATACAAGGAAGATACATCCACTGTGGCCCAAATGTACTCTTTGGACCAAGTGATATTTTCCACAATTTTTAATATGTGTATTGTGTCTTTAATATAAAATGGAACTGTAATCACGTATTTTTGTAAGAAGTAATCCACATATTGGGATAAATTATTAGTAAGAGAGTCTATCCCACTTATTATGGGGCGACCTGGAGGATTCAAAAAATCCTTATGAATTTTAGGTAGGAAATAAAAGATCGCAATTTTAGGAAACTTAATATTTAAAAAATCAAACTCATTCTTATTTAAAATATTTTCGTTCTTACCTTCTAATAACAAATTATGTAATTCATTTTGAAATGATTTAGTAGGGTCTCCCGTTAATTTTTCATACGTAACTTCATCATTTAACAGGCGGTATGATTCTTTCATATAATACGCTCTGTCTAAGATGACTGTAGCTCCCCCTTTATCCGCAGCTTTTATAACTATTTGGTGATTCTCCTTTAAGGTTTTTATACTTTCTTGTTCTTTCTTTGTTAAATTGTGTTGTCTCTTTCTATCTGTTTCAAATTTACTAAGCTCTTTTAAGAGCATGTCTGAAAAGACCTCTAGATGCTCACCCTTATTTCTTTGGGGATAAAAAGTAGATTTAGGTTTAAAATTAGTGTGAGTAAATACATCTATGGAATCTCTATTGCTTACCGCCTCATTATCCTTTTGTAGAAAAAATCTTTTAATAGTTAATTTCCTAACATATTTTTGCACGTCTAAAAATAAATTAAAATTATTGGGTCCCCTATTAGGGGCAAATTTTAAACCTTTATTAAGTAAGGTTAACTCCGCTAAATTTAAAGGATGTGCTGATAAGTTAATTACTTCATTTTTTAAAATTGTATTGTCGGATTTTAATGATCTTCCCTTTCCTCTCTGTCCTCTTGATACCTTAAGGTTTTCCTTTTCTTTATTGGAGAGAAGGGGATCGTTGGAAATTCTGACTCGTAATCTCTCCGTGGGTGATATGTTGGATCTTTCAATAAGGGTTTTCTTTTTGGGGATGGCCCCTTGGCCAAAAAAACCTTATTGAACTCATTAGAGGCCTGGGGTCTATTTCTAGTAACAATGGGTGATCTTATAGGTGATTTCCTTTTGAAGATGTTTTTTTGAGGTGTCCTAACTCTTTCCCTTGGTTCTCTTGTATGGTATCTTTGTGGAGACCTATAGGAAACATTCAGCCTTCCTCCATAGTTTTCCCCATCCATTCTAGATCTAGACTCATAAGAGTGCTGCCTATTATTTCTATTTAAATGTTGTGTATTTTGGTGATGTATATAATGTTTATTAATATATCTTGTCTCTTTATTATAATCGTTTTTATATCTATATGTTTCTCCTAGAGAGTCCCTTTTATCTCTTTGGAGTTTATTACTTTTTGTTTTAATAATTGTTTCTTCCATTTTTTGGATTTTTTCTGTTAGATGTTTATTCCTGACTGCAATCTCTGAAGAATCAAATTTCTGTTCTATAAGTTCCTCAGTTTGTCTTATTTCCTCCTCCAGTGAACCTAAACTCTCTTTCTGGTATATAACCAGAAGTTTCATAAGTTCTGTAGAACACAGATCTAAAGTGCTATTCCATTTCTTCATAAATATTTCATTATCCATTCCAAATGCAGGATTTTTCTGTAATCTAAGGCCTCTAGGTATTAAATTATTACCTATGTAATGCTCTAATTTTCTAATTTGATGGGCCTCCTTTACTTACTACCTTTGTGAGTGCATCACGTTGTTATCACTCATATTTATTATTTGGACATATTACACTATTGTGTTTTGTTCTTTTCTCTTTACATGTTTATGCGCCCCATTCCTTGATATATACTCATTTATGTGTTATGTTTCTAATACAATCAATTCATATTTGTTTTTTGTAGTTAATTAATGATATCCTTTAGTATGTTAACCAAATAAACCTTAGTAGACCTGCCATCCTAAAAAATTTAACCACGGTGCTATTCTGTCACATGAAAAATATGTATTCCTGCCACAAATAGTGAATAGAGCAGGATTTGACATGATTAAAGAACTTAGACATTCAGAAAGGTAGGTGGAGCAAGATATGTTAAAGCTAAATTCAGTGATGGTGGTAAAACATGCGTAACTTATTTACCGCCTTGTCCTGAACTCACCTCATTTCTTCTCGGTTACCCATTCTGAGGTTGCCAGAACTAACTTACAATGAGAGACATAACTAGTAAGTGAGGAGGAGTAATTGTGTACATTCTTAGTATGGCAAGCTAAGAAGGCTGCTTCCTTGGTATACACAAGTGGGTTTGTGTTTAGGTTTGATCACATTTAAAAACAAAAACTAATCTAGATATAAGACAAGGAAAAGTACTATTAATCTGCTGTCAAAGGTGTGTGCCTTACTATGATGTAATTATACAGAACCAGACTGTGAATAATAGAGGCAATGAGCCAATTTCACCCCAGCAATCATCAGCCATGTAACCAACGTTACATACAAATATGACAGTCCAGGCAGACACTGCTAATCACCTGCAGAAAGTGCTTCTGTAAAAAGTCTTTTTAAAAAGTATGCATGCAAAAAAGCAAAAAATTTTCTTTTCTTGGCATTTATTTGCTAAATGCACTTTTCAGGTTCAGCTACATTTTTAGGCTTCTAATTCATCAATGTCTATTAGGTGTGATAACCTTTCAGTGGCAAAGCTATAGTTCATATGGGGTTACAGTACTTCATCTTTTCATATTATCTATTGAAGACAAAGACAGGTTGTTTTTTGACTTGCATGGACTGTAAACATGGATGTGGGGAGAAACTAGCGTCTCGCGTGTTTGCCTGAGGAAGTAGGGTCTACTTCCTGACCAGTCTCGGACGGTTTGAAAATGTAATAGGGCTTCAGCAAGAATTCAGCAATCAATGCTCATTGAATAACTTCTGGTACCTATGTACTACTGATTATATCGCCTGAATAAATAGAAACAAAAAAAAGATGTGTACAAATTATATACAGAGATATAAACATAAAGCAGACTGGGTGGGGCGAATTATTCGTATCTGCCAGCATGACCAATGTTTCGGTCAGATCGATATACAGTATTTGCTTGGCTCTACTCATTACTTCTAGGTGTGACATAATTTCTCTATATAATATATAATAAACTTATAATAAATCGTATTATTAAATTTGTTTTTTTCTGTTAAATAGTGGAGGTAGAAGGGATGCTCCTGGCTGATACGCCACCAAAAATAACTCCTCTGTGTTTTGTCATTAGCTACCACCTGCAATTATCCTCCAAAATAATTATAATTTCCGCACTAATTATAAATACCAGAGTCTTGACTGATTGGGAGAAATGTACTGCTCCAAATAGAATTGGTTTGTAGCATGGGGTGATTGGAATGAATGAACGAACCATTTTCTCTCTTTTGTGGGTTTTCAAAGCAGAACATGAAAGTTAATGCAAACATTGAAGATAATGTTAATATTCCAAGTGGTGTTTTGGGCCTTTTCACCGTGTTCAAACTTCAAACATTTCTTTAGTTTTTTTCCTATATCCCAGTTTGTTATGAATGCTACATGTAAGGCCTTTGTGATACTGTCTATCACAATAGTATAGAGTATAGAGAAACTAGACAAACGGACACTGATTTCAATCACAACATTACCCCAGGGGGACAAAGCTAGCCAAGTAGCCTAGTAATGAAGCTGCCTGAAAAATCTCGGAATACATGACACTTGAGTATACTGTCCACTCCTGCCCAAAACACTCTTACAGAAAGGGAATATGAAGAAAACCCATAAAGTAGAACAACAACCTGCTACCTGTCCTGCACTAAAAACCCTACTGGTTACATGTGGATTTGCAAGTAAAGCCCAGGGGCAATTGGCCACGTTGTAGCCCTCCCTTGATCTCAGCTGTATTCTTATTGACTTTCATTTCTCTGCATCCAATCACAAAATAATAATTCCAAAGAATGTTTGAGAGAAAAAACACACATGGTTGTATATATACCACGAATGCATTACTGCAATAAGATGCAAACATAGGCACGTTTCTCAACTTTTATAGACATTTTTGAACTTGTGCAAATTATATATATGAGTAACTTATCTTCGAGCAGAACTGTTTTAAGAGGTTCTTAGGTTAATCACCTGGGGGAACGTGATCTCTTTCTTGGAAAGAGTACATTGGTCTTCAACCTAGTTTTTACATTCTTGAAATTGCTTGATGTTCTTTCTATTTGACTTTCCCACTAAAACAATTTCAGCTAAATGAATGAATATGTGTATTAGGTTTCAATGCGGATCATGTGCCCGATCTGCAGCCAAAAGGCAACGAACCTATTTTGAGTAAGTTATGGGTTGTTTAATTATCAACCAAATCTCCCACATTATTTTAAATAGTCCATGTTAATTGCACTAGTAATTTGTATTAATATATTATTAGGATACTATAATCTTGGTGTTGTATGAATATAACCTTATGTTATTTTAAAGTACACAAAAAACACACACATACCAGTTTAAAAAGCGTGTCTGCAGATGTACAGTAATAATTGCAAAAAGGGCAAAATATATGTTTTTGTTCCAGATGGTAGAATTATTCATTAAATTTAGGGCTGAAACAACGAATCGACGATTTCTGTTATCGATTAATCGAGTGATCGATTCGTTGTTGGAGCACTCGGCTCCTTTTACTTACCTCCGCGAGCGTTCCCCGCTTCCGCTACACGCGCCTTCTTTTAGTTGCGGTTCGCTCTGTGCGAGTGGCTCCGTTCGCACAGAGCGGTTCGCTCTGTGCGAGTGGCTCCGTTCGCACAGAGCTGTTCGCTCTGTGCGAGTGGCTCCGTTCGCACAGAGCGGTTCGCTCTGTGCGAGTGGCTCCGTTCGCACAGAGCGGTTCGCTCTGTGCGAGTGGCTCCATTCGCACAGAGCGATTCGCGGGGGTGGGGGTGGGGTTTCAGGGGATGCAGGGCAGAGTGGGGGTGGGGGGGCAGGCCAGGGTAGGAGACTGAGTGCAGGGCAGGGTGGGGGTGGGGATGCAGGGCAGGGTGTGAGTGTGGGGGCAGGGCAGGAGACTGGGTGCAGGGCAGAGTGGGGGTGCAGGGCAGAGTTGGAGACTGGGTGCAGGGCAGAGTGTGAGTGTGGGTGCAGAGCAGAGTGGGTGCAGGGTGTGAGTGTGGGGGCAGGGCAGAATGTGGGGGCAGGGCTGGGTGCAGGGCAGAGTTGGAGACTGGGTGCAGGGGCACAGTGCAAAGTGCCAGGGCTGGGTGCAAAGTGCCAGGGCTGGGTGCAAAGTGCCAGGGCTGGGTGCAAAGTGCCAGGGCTGGGTGCAAAGTTCTGGGTGCAAAGTGCCAGGGCTGGGTGCAAAGTGCTGGGTGCAAAGTGCCAGGGCTGGGTGCAAAGTGCCGGGTGCAAAGTGCTGGGTGCAAAGTGCCAGGGCTGGGTGCAAAGTGCCAGGGCTGGGTGCAAAGTTCTGGGTGCAAAGTGCCAGGGCTGAGTGCAAAGTGCCAGGGCTGGGGCAAAGTGCCGGGTGCAAAGTGCCGGGTGCAAAGTGCCGGGTGCAAAGTGCCAGGGGTGGGGCAAAGTGCTGGGTGCAAAGTGCCAGGGCTGGGTGCAAAGTGCCGGGTGCAAAGTGCTGGGTGCAAAGTTTCTTGAACAGTAATAGTCCACCTCTTTTCAGAATGTTTGGGGTTATTTTGTTTCATAAATATTGTGTTTGGGTTTTTGTACTTTGAAAATATTGTTTTTTTATTACATCATAACAAAATAAGAATGTTAATGTAAATTTTAAGTTGTTTTTTAACATCCAGTTCATTAAATTATTTTAAATAAACAAAAAATTTGCATATTGTTTTTTTTATCCGATTAATCGATTAATCGAAAAAATAATCGGCCAACTAATCGATTATTAAAATAATCGTTAGTTGCAGCCCTAATTAAATTTTTTGTCAAGACACTTTTACAACACAAAGTAAAACCGCATAGTTACCAGTAAGAATCTTCATGTGCAAAGAATTTTGCCTTCTCCATGAAACTGAACATACTATCCCTTTCTACCTCACCCAGGGTGTAACTAATAACCATAGGGCCCTAGTGGGAAATTTGCACTGGGCCTTACCACCTTCATCAAGCAACATGTCACCTTGGCTCCAACCATCTTGTGAAAGCCTTTGCCCCAACCAGCTTGTGAAATCCTTTGCCCCTGCTTATCAGTGCCATTGTAACCCCCAAACAGCCTATCTATGCCATCTTTGCCCTCAGCTTGTCAGTGCCCCCAAACAGCATATCTGTTCCATATTTGCCCTAAACAGCTTGTTTGTGCCATCATTTCCCCAAATGACTTGTCTGTGCCCTCTTTACCCCCCCCTCCAACATACGCTCTGGTACACATATGCAAACACACTTACTGTGAGGTTCGTCTTACCAGGAGGAATCCGATATGCAGGACTGGAACACACTTGCTCAAAAACAGAATACACACAAGGGGCCTGGTGAGGATAACAGGGCACTTGGCAGTGTAACTGTAAGCACGAGTGGTTAGAGGGAAGCAGTTTAGATAGCCGGGGTCAGGAAGCCAGAGGTACACGTAGTCGGTATGGATAGCCAAGGTCAGGATGCCAGAGGTACACAACGTTGCAGGGAGAGCCAGAGTCAGGATGCCAGAGATACACGGAGTCAGAGTATAGCCAGGGTCAGGATGCCAGAGAAACACGAGAGCCGTTTAGCAGACCAGGGTCGGATACCGGGATAACGAGAGAAATAATTCAGGTACAGGAGGAGCTCACGATATACGGAGGGAATCAGTATAACTGAGCACTGAGGAAACGGTAAGTGAGGTTTAAATAGCCCGGGGGGGGGCGTTCCCTGACGTCTGGGACGTGATCGCGTCCTGCGTCGCCATAGCGACGCGGCGGAATCCAGCCGGCGGTCAGCCTCATAAATATTCATGAAGCGGCCGCGCGCGCGAGCGGCTGCTTCATGTTCCAGGGAACGGTGCCGGCGTTTCTGCCGTGAGGGAGGAGAGGATGTCCGGGAGCCACTTAAGGTAGGTGCCTTACACTTACACAAACCACACATGCTAACACACTCATGCTCACTAACATAGACGTACACATTCATTTCAACACACACTCCATCTCACACCATACATGCTCACACACACTTATACATAGACATCCATGCTCACATACACTTATACATAGCCATCCATGCTCTCCCAAACTTATACATAGACATTCAAGCTCACGTACACTTATACATAGACATTAATGCTCACACACACTTATACATAGACATTCATGCTCACACACACTTATACATAGACATTCATGCTCACATACACTTACATAATACACATCCATGCTCACATACACTTATACATAGCCATCCATGTTCTCACAAACTTATACATAGACATTCACGCTCACGTACACTTATACATAGACATTAATGCTCACACACACTTATACATAGACATTCATGCTCACACACACTTATACATAGACATTCATCCTCACATACACTTACATAATACACAGCCATGCTCACATACATGCTCAAATAAATACAAACATTCATACTCCCTCCCGCACCTGCTTACCTCTCACAACTCCTGCAGCTTTATGTCTGGCTGCTCGCACACTATGCGGGCAGTCTTGGTTTCATCACATGGTCATGTGACATAACCTTATATATGGTCCTTTTAGCAATTTGTGTAGAACAAGCCAGTTGGGGATGATTTGCCATAATACTAAGTGAAATGAAATTCTCCTGCAAACTAGCACTTTAGTGTATTAACTCCTCTATATAAAGGTAACAGGATGCCCAGTGATACGATAAAGGCTGGTACAGGGCAACTATTAGTTTGGTTTTATTAACTACAAACTAGGGACCCATGGTAGTAGCATTAAGTTGACAAGACAAAGATTGCATAGAAAGCACAAATGCATGGATGTCAAGGCAAAGGACAAACTGAAAGAACAAAGCTGAGTGGTGGGACAGGTTGGGGCAAGCATGACAAATGCTATAGCAAAACACAGGGTACCAGAACAAGTAGCAAAAGAGATGGACTTTTCATGTTCTTTTTATTTAATATAAATATTTTTATACTGTAAACAATATTTGTTTCTGTCTGTTGCATATGAAATGTAACTTTGTATCTTTATGCTCCCTTGATGTATCCTTTTTCTAGACGCTTACAAAGTTTGGTTGGTATAAATGAATTACAATAATATGGTTATAAACAGGAAAACACGTTTACAAGTTATACTGTAGAAATAAATATGAGTATTCGTCATAATGAAAGAAAGTATGCAATGAGTAAACAAAACACAAACATGCTAACAGCTTAGCTGAAGAAAACTAGCCATTTATACCGTATATGGTGTTTATTCCGATAAAACTGCAGATGTCAGCCTTTTTTACATTGTCCGGGGGTTCTTCCAGTTGTGAAACAACACTCAGGACACTGAGTCGTAACGTACATAACTGAGAACAAGAGTTTATAGAGTGCATTCTTTATTCGAATTGGCCACCAAGGAAGGAAACAGATATATAAACTTCAAGAGTGATAAACTCAGTTCACTATTAAAGTCACCCATTTTTTCGAGACTGTAAATTCTAGCGGAACAATCTGTACTGTCAATAATTCCCCAAAACTCCATCAATGTTATCCAGTGTATTAAGGAGGCTTTCAAGGAAATATCCGCTTCTGGATGCACACATTTCCATGTATAGATATGTTATCTCTGCCTTATCTTTAGAAAGAACAAAAAATAAATAAATATATTATTATAGTATGTGTGCGTGTGTGTATAAAATTTTGTAGTGGTAACGACCAGGAATTTAAACATTACCGTTGTTTCATAACTTGCCCCTCTCCATGCCAGGTGTAAGCCTCTGTAACATATTCAGAGCTAACAAATGTCCGTTTCATTCTGTTATTCTACCTAATAGCCTTAGTACCGTTACTATTCTGTATATACCTGTCAGGTCCAGTGTGTAAACATATCACTTTGTCTGGGATTTCAGTTGGGGCAGAACATTTTGCTGGTCTTGATTTGACCGTTTCACTGCTCATGACATAGCTAAGATAAAATCTCTATACTCCAACATCTGCAGCTAAACTATGCCTACTTGAATTTATACAGAAAAAACTTTTTTAAATAACTTTTTTTTTCAAATGCTAACATAAGTCTTATAGGAACCAGATGTTTAAACATCACTACCTAGTATTTAAAAGCTATGGAGGATGCATTCTTACTTGATGATTCAAGGAAGTAAGAGGTGGATAAGGAAATGAGGGACGGAACTCTTTCTTCATGCAGATGGTATTATTCAAGTATGGCTTATTGTTGACACAATGGCCTCAAGGTTATTTGAACTAAATTCACAAATGTCATTGTGTCTCCATTATGCGGCCCACTGAATAAACTTTTGTTCATTAGTAAGACGTGTTAGTTAAATGTCTAAAAATATTTTTATGTTCCTCCTATCAATAGAAAACCTATGGCTGGAGGACTGGCCTTAGCAGCAGTCTGTAATACTCCAGAAGTACTGAATACCAGTGTATAGTATGGTTTGTAGTCTGCTGAAAAGTATACTAAAAGTAAGCAAAATTGGTCTTATTTTAAATGTGAGGTCACCCATAGATCCTTGTGTGTATGTGTGTGTATGTATATGAATAGGTGTATACATATAATATGCAGGGCCAGACTAGGCCCTGGTACTTTAAGGCCAGTGGCCGCCAAATTAAGTAAGTGTGGCCATCGGCTGTATATGCATATCTCCACATTTTTATACAGCGTGCCGGGCATATCCATCTCATAGCCATACACTGTAGCACGCTATCTGCCTTTGGAGCAGATTGGGTAAGTATAGGGGCCAGTTGCCCTAAGGGCATTTGCCTGGTGTGTCATCAGTCTTGGTTAATATGCAATGTTCTCTTCTTTCAAACTAACGAGTTCAGTTAGTTGAATACCAAATACTACTCCTATAATACTTATACTACTGTATGATTATTTTGCAATTATGTACATGCTCTGGTTTTTTTTTTATATTACAAAGGGATTAAGAAATAATAGTCGGGGGAAAGTCTCCCCTAAAAATACCAGATTTCTGAGGTGTTTGTTAAAAATTACATTATATTTCAAATAATATGACAAATTACCACATTCCAAGCGCCAACTGGCAGGTATTCCATCAATCTTTATGATAGGGTCTGTCCTCAATAACATGTTATAGATATCACGGTGAATATGCAAGATGTTTTATATACCCTCAATTTTAATAAATTCAACACCATCATCTTTAACTAACCTAATTCACTTTTATATTTCACAAAAGTGATTTTGTATAATTTTGATTTCCAGGAAATCTCACTCCAGAAGAATTAACAGAATGCTCTCAAATGAATCCTTACAAACAACCTTATTCAACCGTTCTATCTCCGAAACCTCCATGGACAACTCATCCATGGAAGACTTTTGGTGTGAACTGAAACACATTAAAGAGAGCAGTGATTATGGGCCAGAAGAAAGCATGATGGTGGAGATGAAGCCAGCAGATGGTGAGTTCTATGCAGAGGCAGGGGGAACTTATGCCACAAAATAAACTTTACATCAATTAATAGAGGATTGTGATTATTCTTTTGTAAACATATGTTAAAGCATTTCAGAAAATTTTAAATTATTTCATAAATTGCGCTATTAAGAGAAATTATGGGGTGGATTTCTAAATGAAAATAAAGGAGATTTTAGTTGATCAAATATAGATAAAAAAAATCCACATTTGTACATACTTTTACACACAGTTTGCTAAGTTGCTAACTATATCTTTTAAGTGTAACAAAATACAGGACATATGGGACCTCAGTGAGGCAGAATACAAAAATACATTACACAAATATATACTTGTTTTTCACAGAAGGAGAGCTAGAGGCAGAATGGCTGCAAAATGTAGGCTTGTCCAACCTCATCTCTGGCACTCAGGAACATGATGGACAGGCCCTGTTGTCCACATTGACACGAAGACAAGCAGCTGCTGTGCAAAAAAGATACAACACCTATACTCAGACATTAAGGAAGAAAAACAAACATTCAGTGAGGGATGTACGTGATATTTTTGGGGTTAATGACTCCTCGGTAAGTAAAGAAAATACTTAATGTACTTATTGTAGTTCTAATAGATACTATATATATAGGCCTTTGACAAAGCATTTGAGCTATAGTAGTAGGATAGTTGTATCTGGCTTTCCCCTAGGGTTGCCACCTGTTTTCACCAGGACAATCCCTGAATAGAGACGTGCATTATCCCTCAACAAGTACGGCTAGGGTTTCGCAAAACTCGGCCTCCTCGCCCTTTGGGCTCCTACACCCGACCTTACGACAGGTGGCAACCCTACTCTCTTCACATCCAGCTTAGTTCTGACAACCTCACCCTAACTATATCCACTGACAGGTAGCCACTTTTTGGTCTGTTATGACCTGTTTCTGCCCCACTTGACTCTAGTATGGAGATGAAGGCCTCCAGATAGGCATACTGGGGAAGTTCTCAGGTATGTACATATTATCAGATGGAATAAGAATACTTGGCATAGTGAATTTAAAATCAAGTACCCGGTAATATCTTGTAGGTTGAGTGTAGATAATGTAAGTAACCATGTATTGTAAGCTCGCAATAACATGGCATTCTTTACTGTATGTTACATTTTATTGTCAGTTCTGTATATTGTCAGTTTTCATTCTCCCCTGATAGTAATAGTGCTAAGAATGTCGGCAAATGTTCCGTAAATAAACTGTTCAGCAAGGAGATTTTTTTACCAGCAATTATAGTATTGCCTCTTTTACCTTTTCATATTAATTTATTTCTGTCTGTTGATTTGCATTTGTTGTATACTGTGTTAAAGCTCTGTGTAAATTATTGGTGGCATATAAGTAAATCATAATATTCGTGGTAGGAAAAATTCTGAAGGTTGTGCAGTTCATTTGCATATAGATGAGGAGAAGGCATGATTATCTTAAACCTTTATGTTGAAAACGTATCTAAAAGCATTACAGTTCTGCATTCTGCAGACTGTAATGTAAAGTGTCTAGTTTAACACTAATTAAAAAAACAGAGTTATTTACTTTAATGTATTCTTTGGGGATGACTTGAGAGGTAGGTGCACACTTAGTGTTTTACGAGTGTCTTACATTTAACAAGGAAAACAAACTTACTGTCAGTTTTAAGTGAACTTTAAATTGTCAAAATTGCAAAGCTGCTTGTTCATTTCTCATAATTCTGCCCTTAGCCTTTTTTTTTACATGTGTTTTTACATACACTTAGTTACATCACATGGTTAATTTTTTTATTCTGTGCGAGGAATAGATGTCAAAAATATTCTCTTGCAGTTGCCATTAGCCGAAAAGTTCAACATTGTGGTCTTATCACAGGAAAGCATAATATATGCATTCTTATCATGCACAAACAGTGAATTTCTGCCAGGGCTGGTCATTGAACAGCTAGCACCCCAGGCAACAATCCTCTTTGTCCCATGTCATGATGACCGGGTAAGGTGGAAATATCTGCGCAGGGACAGGTGCTTGCTCAAGACCATGCATGGGGCAGGGAGATGAAGGAATGCCTTACTGCAGACATCTGTGACAGAACTGACAGATGACAGGACACTGATCATACATGGAGGAGACCAAAGCACGGTAAAGAAGGATAGGGCAAAAGAGTATTCCAAGTACAAGCAAAGGTCAAACTCCAGGTCATCGATAACAATAAAGCGATGTACCAAAAGGCAAGACGATCCTAGTCCAGTGGTCAAAACCAGAGGATAATCAATTCAGGAAATCACAGGGACCAGGGGCGTAACTAGACGCCTCAGGGCCCGGGTGCGAGAATCTGTTAAGGGGCCCCCCCCCCAAAAAACATGATTTTTACCCAACAATTTTTTTTCAACTAATTCAATTTACATATTGAATCATATCGAATAAGGGGCGCATGAACATGTGGAGAAAAATAACAACACAATAGTGTAGCAAGTTCAAACAAAATATCTGTGTAGTGAATGTATATTGCACTCACAAGAGTAACTGGTAGTAGAGGCTCATCAGATAATGACAGATCTTGATAAATCCTGGAATGCAGATAAAAGAACCGCCAATGGTGCAGTATAATAGAAAATATATTTAATAAGAAAAAACTGGGTAAGCTCACAGGTAAGTTGGCACAACAAAATTGTTATGCTATAAGCGCAATATGGAAACAAGAATCCAGCAAGGTAAGAAATATCCGTATGGAAAAAATCTTTCAGAGATTCAAACACCCTCCCCACTCCTATCATACCCAGGCAACCAGTAAATGCTGGTACCTAGGCATGATGGGACTGTGCTCGCTGTGATTGCTGTTAGCAATCACACTCCTATCATGCCAAGTCAGCCAGTACATGCTGGTACAGGGTGGCTGTAAGTGCAGACCCCATACTGCTGGCAGCATCACTACACAAGGGGGGCAGCTGGCCAGGTTTCAGCATGTACTGGCTGACTTGGCATGATAGGAGTGTGATTGCTAACAGCAATCACAGTCCCATCATGCCTAGGTTCCAGCACTTACACATCCATGCTATCACACACACACTCACACACTCATTTATTCATATAATCATTAATTCACAGATTCATTCCCTCAATAACACACACTCATTCAAACACCCTCCCCACCCCCTTACCTGCACTGCATCTCCCTTCGATGCCGCTAACAGACTTCAGCAGGGGGCGCGGCCTCCCTCTGCCTTCTCTGCTAAAGCACAGAGGAAGTAGGATGTCACGTGAACACCGCTTCCTCTGTGCTGTCCAGAAGACCCTCCCACAAGTAAGTAGCAGGGCTTGAGGTGCGGCTCGTGTAAGATCGGTTGCCCTGGCTGCCGATCTTACGCGGGCCGCACCTCGAGGTCTCGCGGGCCGCATTTGGCCCGCGGGCCGCATGTTGGACGCCCCTGCCTTATTAAAAAAAAAAAAAACGTAAAAAAGATTTCGGTTGGCCCCTTGGCTTGGGCCCCCCTGCCGCCGGGGCCCGGTCGCAGTTGCGACCCCTGCGACCCCGGTAGATCCGCCACTGACAGGGACACCAACAACAATCAAGACCAGGAAATAACTCCAAATCTATATCCACTTAGGGGTGCTTGCGTCGAGATCAGAAAAAACAAACAAAAAAAAAACCCAACAACAATAGTATAATATGAAAAAAATAACTTGTATGTATCTTGATGGTGATTATCACACTCACAATATATCTGTGATTTTCGGACTCTTCCGGATGTCTTTCAATCTAAATGAAATAACAAAAGACAACAGAAACCAAATGATGCAGTATCTTTATTTCATATAAAGTAATAAAACGATTACACTTACAAGCTGGGAGCCACACCAAAAGGCGTGCTAGTGCTCTCTGTATCAAGGGCCTCTGTGTTTAGGCGACCTCCAACTTCTCTCTAGTCCAAGGGGAAACCCAGTGATCTCCAAATAGTGTTTAATATTCAATATAATTCAATGATGTGATCCACAAGGTCAGCTGCTTTTTTCCAATAAAGTGCTAATCTCAAAATGTGCAAGTGCAGGTGCAATGTCCTCCTAAAACCTGGAGTCAGGAATAATTCCTCACTATGACATGGATGTGTTCCTATAAATGTATTATGGACTATGCCCTAAAATATAATTTATCAAAAACCAGGAGTCATAAATAAATAAATAAAAATCAAATAAATACATAATAAATGAAATCTATAATAGATAAAAGTCCCAACCAGTGAGTTCTTATTATGTATATAAATCCTGGGAGCAACCCCTGTATACAGTATATATAGGCTCCAGATTACTGAACAAGCAGCAGATGCATCAGAAACCCTAGAAAAGCATGACAGGGGACATGAAGAAGACAGGAATCCCAGTAACCACTGAGCCTACTGATGGTAAAAAATGAATCACCCCCTGTGGTTGGGTTTTCTAGTTCTAATCCCCTGGTTCCTGACACCCACGTACACAGCGTGTCATTCCTTAAAAATAAGAATGCCAGTAAAGGCATAGTCCTCTTGTGTGCTTCCCCAATGTATTATAGAGGCTTTGGTTCCAACCTTTGCAAGCACCAGACCAATTACCACACATTGGGGGATTTTCTGAGGTCGTGGCCAGTGTCTGCTGGTTCGGCTGCCCCCAACAGCTGCCTGAGTCATCTGGCACTAGGTTCGATTGTGAAATACCGCACTTCACATGCCCTATTAAACACAATCTGACATACTCATTAAGGTACCCTGTAATCGTATTCGTCCACAAAGTGACAATATATCTACAGTATGACATTTATGTAAGATGTATTCCTTTTTTTAGTACATGAGTGTGTGTATATGTATTACTTTCTATGAAAAGGGATATGGTTGTATAGTCATAGTGAAGAAAGAACCTGTGGACGTTTTAGTGGGCCAACATCTAACTATATCATTAAAGCTTCCTGCTTTACTACAGTGCATTGCTACAGTGAATTTTAAATTCAGAATATGTTAAGTGTGTTTTATCCCTTTGTAACCAAGTCTACTTTCATTTGCCGAAAGGTCCATTTTAAAAGGTCAGGCATTCCAGAATGGAAAGCTGGTTGTAAATGTTACAGGAAGCTTTGACATCAAACAGGAAGTTCAAGGAATGTGACACACGGATAAAAATGTGCTTCCACCAGAAGACTTAAATACTTAGAAATCCTCGATTCGCTTTAAGAATCCTTTACTTTCACACTCACTTTATCCGGTTGTCTAAAATTCATCTATCACTTTTGAATTGATCTGTTTAATAAAGTATACTCCATGCATCATTAATTTTAAACTAAAATCTAAATCTAAAAAAGGCAACATGTTATAAACGCTAGGAGTTAAAGGACAGGCATTTTCTAGATAATACAAGTTATTTTTATTATTTATTGTTTTATATAGCGTATTCCATAACGCTGAGTTCCTCTTTGGCAATGTAATGGTGGATGAAATCATTCTTCTTTTCTAAGATGAACTGATAATATTCTTCTGGGTATAGCAGGAATGATTTTTAATAAATACTTATAATTTCCTGTGTATCTGGTCAGAGGTTGTTTATAATTGTAGGTTTCATAAGCCAAACATCATGTAAAATAATATCCTTATGTTCCTGGCTTGCGTACCAGAAACTCACAATAAAAGTGAAATCCTAAGTTATTTCCTGGTCGTGGGGCAAACACGCACAAGTTGGACTCAAGGTCTGTCTTAAATATGCCAACTCAAATTTACACCTAAATTAAACTTTAATGGACTCCCATTAATGGAAGATGGCAAGATTTTTAAAATTGAAAAGTAATAGAGTTTGAATTACTTCTTCAAACCAAAGTAAAAAGATGTAATTTAGCTGTGTAAAGCCTACTATAATAATTGGCTAAAAAACAGGAAACACCTTACTGTTCTCAAATCCTTCAGATGAATTATTGATGCAAAAATAACCTGTGATGACCTTTTTTTACCTACTGAATAAATAGTAAAACACTAAAATATAGATTATATCCAGTAATTAATTAACATCCAAACCGTAATTGTTTTATGGTTTTATATTTTTTGTCATTTTACTTTAGTTTTCAGATTTAAAAGAAATTCATAAATTTATTGGTAGATTGAAATTTTATTAGTATTCAATTTGGATGGTATCTGTTGTCTTATTTTATCGCTTTAAATTAGCAGAAACTTTAGTCGTAACGTCCATAGCTTACTTTCCATCTCTTTTGTGTTATAATGTGCATGTTTTTTTACTGCATTTGTTAAATAATTAATTATAGGAACAGCAGGAAGTTGAATCCGGTTGGCTGATTTATCTGTGTACATCAGCCAATGATTGTGTTTTCCCTTCTACATATGGTGGGGCTTCAGGGCTGAAGATAACCACTGCTTTAAGTGATTTATGAAACAGATGTTTTGTTGCTTATGGGAAGCAGGGTCCTGTATTTCTATTATGTGGACAAGTTTAGAGTGGGGAGTAGATACCCTTACAATCACTGCACAGGAAAATAGAGTATCTCTACACAAGCATGTATTGTCTTGTTGGACTTGAGTTAAACATGTTACATCAGGCTAACAGTAAGATAACTGTCCATATTTTCAGTTGTCCCATGGGCTCAACATTTTATATACCTCTGATGTGTCAACTGCTTTCTATTTTCCAGCCACCATTTGAGCCCTTACCCACATCCCCTCTTGCATCAAATGGTGTTCAGCTTCCGATAATCAAAAAGCCCATTTGGAAATCTGTCACTTGTAAGTAGAATATGCTGCGCTGCATAAATTCAATTATTTGCTCTTAACATAACCCACATGTTGACTACCCCTTAACATATTTCCTCTTATAATTATTTACCAATATATAAAATAATTGCAAAATATAATAGTCTGGAGAAATGTCCAGTCCTAGCTGTATTTTAGCAAATAACCTTGTAACATATGGAGTGTGTGTTAATGCACATTTTTCTTTCTTCTCTGCCTTTCTTTTTCTTCTCTCCCTAATTCTTTTTCCCTTCTCCATCTTACCTACCATTATCCTGCTTTCTCTCTCTCTCTCTCTCTCTCTCTCTCTCTCTCTCTCTCTCTCTCTCTCTCTCTCTCTCTCACTCTTTTTCTTCTTACTGTCTCCCTCTCTTTCATTTTTCTCTTTTCTTCCCCCTTTCTTTCCTGCATCTCTGTCTTATTAATCTCCCTACACACATTATCCTGAAATCCTTCACCCCAACACACATTTTCTGATAGCACGCCTCCACACAGCACTCTCAAGCAATTCCTCAAATACAGTTGTCCCAGGTAGCCCCTCAGTCCCAAACCCTCTTTCCTGCCCCTCCATATCGCAGTGTTGGGGCTTTACCCGTGTCTCCCGCCTTGTTACTATCCATTTATGTCAGATCCCCCCTCCAGCTCTCCAACTGCATCACCAGCACACTCCTCTCTTCATCATCATCATCTACCCCAACACCTTTTCATGACTTCTGTCTGTGACATTATCTACCACCCATCTCTCTCTCTCCTTCTGTGTCACTATCTACAGCTCCCAGCATCTGCCTCCTTACAGCCATTACCTCTGGTGACAGAGGTAAAGGATTTTGAAATGTTTTATTTATTATGTTGGGTTTATTTTTATGGCACTGTAAATGGGTGTTGAAAGACTATTGTGTATATACATATATATACATTGTTTTTTTTTTTAATATTTTAGCTAATATATGTACATTTGAAAAACCCTGTCCTTCTGTTGCTGAAGAGCTTTCTTTCGAGGTATCCTTCTCAGAAAGCGTTGTGGTGACGGATAATGAAACAGAAAAGCAAAGGATTCAAAAAATGAAAAAAGAAGATTGCATCTTGCCAGTACGTGTATTTAAAAGAATGTTGTACCAGACAGAGTTTGTATTATAAAAACATGAGCTAGTTTGTCATATCACATGTACTACGCTGCATAAATTGTTGTTGCTAATAATGAAAATAGTGAATTATTATTATTATTAATATCAGCAAGAAGATCAGTTCTGACAAACACATATATAAAATATTTACTTCATTTTGCTGAAAAGATGTTTAATAAAGCCCTGATATATTAAAAAGACTTGTTAGTTTAGACCATGGGAAGATATCAGGTGAAAAAAATAAAATGTCTGAAGGACATTTTGAAATAAAAATTCAAGTAATCTTTATATGTTGTTTTTAGAATCATTTTTTGTACCAATTAAAAGAAGCTCTTGCCTTATTCTGAAGTTGGTGCAATTGGTGTAATTGTGTAGACTTTTAATTTGTCCCCGTCATGTTCTTTAGCATCTTTATACGTGCCATATTAGTGAAGTTATATGGATGTCACTTTTTGAATGTATAATTAATCAATACAGTGGCTAGTTCATCTTGGTTTGAGGACACCATAGGGCTGTGACCAAGCATCTGTGACAGTGTACCAAACGAAACTGATCTTGAGGTCAGGAAATCAGGCAACAGAATAGATGGCGGGTAGAATTCTCCATTCTCCATGCTGTCGCCACTTGGAAAATAAGACGCAGAAACATTTTTGAGCATTGTTATTTTTTTTTTTAAAAACACCCAAAACATGTCCAGAAAGATCACTAAGCTTTATATGTTTGATGTATTTATGCAAAGGTACATAGTTCTGTCCAATTATCTTTTTTAAATCTTAAGTCGGAAGCACAAGGAAACCATTTTTGTGTTTGCTAATGCAGCTGCCCCCCTTTTTTTTTTTTTTTAGAAATTTATTGTTTGGAAAAGTCGGTTTGGGTTAACAGAAGTTGGGGATTTGTCTCTTGAAGACATGAAGAAAATCCGTTATCTGTCTCTCATTGAATTAACGGCATTTTATGATGCTTTGGGAATTGAACTAAAGAGAAACCGGGCAGTAAGGCTTAAAGGAAAAGGTAAAATAATAGCTGCTACTAGTTTTCCATAGTTCTGTTGTATTAGTAGCACAATACAGTTCAAATTAATTGTTCCCTGTTTTTGTTTCTATCTATCAGAAAATGGTCTGTTTGGCATTCCCCTAACAACATTGTTGGAGAATGATCAAAAAAAAACACCAGCAACAAAAGTTCCTTTGATTTTTCAAAAAGTAAGTATATGACCAACAAAGGAAAATGTAAACATAAACGTTAGCAAAGCACAAAATCTTAATAATCGGTGGAACTATCAGTGAAGTTAAGATGTGTTTGTGAACACATTTAACAATTCTTAAAATGTTACTTAATATGTATTCAAGTATTCAAGTGAGTTATACATTTTATATGACATGTTATTGTGTGTTCATAATGGTGCAAGAATAGATTTCCATATTGCATATTACATTTACATAAAACAAAATTGCAAATTTTCAGTAGCAGAGAAAAAATCAAATACAATTTTGTGTTTTTCCCAGCTTTTACAAAGGCTTGAAGAGACAGGTCTAGAAACCGAAGGTATTCTACGTGTACCAGGATCTGCATCGAGAGTTAAGGTATGTCACTTCCCTCGCTTCTGGGTAATACTGTAGTATGTACTTTTTTGTGTTGTAATAATGACATCCATATACTGAGCTGTGTTAATACAACAATAGATTATTTAGCTCATTAGACGCTACAGAAGAACATCTAGGCTGCTTTAAAAGTTAATATTTATGACAAATGAACAGTTTAAATAGTCTGTTGTAGTTCAATGTTTACATCCTAGAAATATTGAGGGATGAAAGCGATATAACAGAGAGAGAATAAAAACACGAAGTCCCAACAATCAAGTTAATTACTACACTAATATAACACAATGGCTCATGCACGTATTATTTTATGTCGTGTCCCATGCAATGCAGTGTCCCAGAGTAACAGTTACTAAAAGGATTCCATGTGTGGTCCTCTATGGATCTACAATTGTGCAAGTTGTGCAAGACTATGTGAATTAACTGACTATGCTGTCAAAAGAACTAGAAAGGCAAATTAATATGTTAAATATAATCTTTATTGCATGTTGTTAAAGAAGTACAGCAGCCATATACACATGAATGTTGTACTGTAGGTGTGAATACATTGGGAAAGGAGGTCCTTGCTCTATAAAACTTATAAGTGTTCTTGATTGTCTATGCAGTGATCGGATATATATTTGTAGAATATAAAATTTGTACAATATGTAAAGTTGGCTATATAAAAATGTGTCTTTCTGGTTAAACTTGTGTCATCTACAGTTCTCATTTGTGGTTTTCTCTTTATTAACCTCCCTCCATAAAGTTCATTATACATTTTTTGAAGGAAGTGATTATTTGTTTATAAGTGTGTCTATTAAGTTTAAGGAATCAGAATTAATAACCACATTATGATTTAGACAGTCATTGTGTATGCAAATTGAACTAAACATATGGAATTTACCATGAAGCAGGTGATCACATCCTAACGAGAGTAATTACAGCAAAATAGCACGTTATAGGAAATATTCATCGCTCTTTGATTAATTCTTTTTATTATACACTATGCATACAATTTACTAGTTAACCTGGTTATTTAAAAAAAAAATCATTTGGTAGTATAGATTTTTGACCAAGCATAAAATGTAAGCTTTGAACATATGGAAGTACTGTATATCAGAACAGATGTAGAACTGATGTTGCATACTTAGAGATTGCTTTTAATGTATATGGCTTTTATTTGTACTGTTACATTAATTCCCAGGATGAAAGCTGTCAACCCCATGCAAGTTACATATGTTTTTAAGCGAATCCAGATTTAATAAGTTGGGGTCGTGACGATTTTGCGCACATTCCAAAACTTTTAAATAATGCTCCAAGCATATGGTCACAATTAAAGAGTCCAATTTTCATGTATTACATCTGAGCCTTTGCTGGCGTTTTAAGTAACATAGTCATCCAAAATAAGATCTATGTAAACATTGTATTTAGTTTCTGCACATTAAGGACCCATCACGATTTGCCTTATTGCAAAGAGTGGTCTTTTTCTAGGAGAAATCTAAGAGATTTGGCATTGTAGCATATATTTTTTATACTTAAATGCTCACAGGTAAATAAACATTTTTGAACAGATGTATTTGTCTAATGGTTAGGTATTTTATGGTGCTCTGTATAATTAGTATCATTTCATCCTTTCTGTTGATGGCCAAGAAAAAAAGTCGATGTCCACATGCCCAATATTTCATGTTGCGTAGCAGCCAGCCGCCAGGACAGAGTAAGATGGAACATTAGGTGACCTTTTTATACATGTATTAGTGCCCTGTGCTGGTAAGGTGCACAACTTAAGTTGGGTGTCATTCTACAAATGACTGAAGTCTAAAATAGCATGAAAAATAGCTTTCGCCTATATAAAGTATGGAGTCCTTCACTGGTGGCAGATGAAGTTTCATTAAAGAGGCCCAACAGCCTAACCAAAAAAGAATGCATGGTCTTTATAAGTACTTTGATATGCATTGGTAATAAATAAAAGAGAAGGTACCTACCTAAGAGAGAAGCTGCAGCTCCCCTTTTACTCCATGGTCCAACATTTCACTCCACCAATTGGTTGCTTGAACCAACCAGTCAGTGGCAAGTAAGGGTTCCTATTGTAATCAAGGGGATCATTTTCCATGCATGCACACAAGAGGTCTCATTAGATTCTCCCTGCAGCATCCACCAAGCCAGAGCTGTAAGGGATGCCATAATAATTTAAATGGACGTCTCAGCTATGATATAATTAAAGTGGATATTAGCCATTTCCATTTTCCTGAGCCCTAACACATTGTGTGTGTGGCTATTCAGTGTCTTCAGTTGTCTCCTTGGCTACTCCCAGTATTTATTAATGAAAAATCACCGGAACCACAAACTCTCAGATTGATTTGTGTTAGTTACACAAGGTACTAGAAGACGTTGCACCATCTATGCTATGGGAATTCAAAATCACGTTTTTAGAGTTTTCGATATTTAAAATCTGCTTCATTTTATTGTTTTCCAGAGCCTACGAGAGGAGCTTGAATTAAAATTTTATGACAATACATTTGACTGGAATAAAGTGCGCAGTAATGATGCTGGAGGTCTTCTCAAGATGTTTATTAGAGAGTTGCCCACGCCTCTGTTTACAATGGAGTACCTCCCAGCCTTTATCGCCTTGGCAGAAAGTGAGTACATATATCGGCTTTACAGATAGAATGTTTTGTACAATATTGTGTATTGTATGGTTTTTAGATAGTAAGCTCTTCAGAAACCTTGTAGCTCTTATTATAATGTCTGAATATGTACTAAAATCTGCTCTAAACTGTAATGCCAACCAAGTGTTAAGATTACCCTGGTACTCACTGGGTTTTAAGTATTTAAAATGTATATGTATGTATGTATGTGTGTATATATATATATATATATATTATACACAAGTCTAGCCAATAATAACATAAAATAATAATATGATTCATGTACATCAAGAATGAATCACTTATTTACATTGGCAAATGTTAGAATAACATAATCTGTCAAGATAATGATAATAATCTTTTCATGTGCCATTTAAAAGGGGCTTATTATTACCCTAAGACAGCCACTTTAGTACAGCTGGAAGTATTGAATCTCCTAAGCAGCCGAGTAGAAGATTTGTAATGACATGCTGCCTAACCGTAATAATTGGTTATGTCACCATCCAATAAATACTTTGCATTCATAAAAATCTAGTGATATGAAAACGCGAAGTGGCCCCTGTTTAAATTAATCCTATAAGAATTTTATCTGCCTGTACTACAGTGTCCGGTTGGACAGAACCTGTCAAGCCTTATAGTTTTAAGGGTAAGGCACAACATATGCTGTAATAATGTAGTCGCTATGTAAATTGCAAAATCTCTAATAATTGTCACTTAAAAAAAAGGCTTTCCAAAATCTTGTGGAAGCTGTTATAGGGGGACCTACTGCATATTAATGTCTATGTATTTAGAATGCGATGTCATAAAAGTACCTGTTTTTGTAATGGTCATATGTCTCAATACTTTTGTCCATATAGTATATATATAATCGCAATTCAGCCATAATTTCAGTTTCAGTGGCAAATAATAAACAGTAAAATTAGCTTCTACTGGGATGCAAATACAGATCAGATTATGCATGGTTTTGGCACCTTTATCTCACTCATATTGAAAAAAAGAGCAGATATCAATTCTCTGAGAACTCAATGTTTGTCCATTTCACACTTCAGCTGGTAAGAATAATGCCCGTTTTTGAATGATTTTTTTGGGGGGTGGAATTTATGTCAACACAGTTGACAGTGAGCAATGGTGAACAAAGGGTTATGACAGCACAATCTTTCAACTCTGGGCTGATTTATTTAAAATTATTTTTGTGGGTCCAGTATTCCTCTAAGACTTCTCTCGGCAACTAATCATGTTCCTGAGTTTCATATAAGAATTCTTATTCGAGTTATTTTCATTTTTGTAGAAATCTCCAAGATCAAATTGCAGCTACAGGCTCTTCATCTATTAATCATGTTACTGCCAGATGCCAACAGAGATACTGCCAAGGTAAATGAAATCAGATACAGTTTCGCTAAATATTTTTGTCCCTTGCCTCCTAGAACTAAGCTTGACATTTTCATGTAAATTACTTCAGAGATTTTTTTGGGGGGAATATATGTTTTTCAGGAAAAGGATGTTCAAATAATATAATTGACACATTACATATAACAATAATTCCGCAGGGGTTTGAGAGCATTATATTAATTTGGACAACACTGACAAATATGAAATCTCTTAAAAATATAATTTATTGTGATACTTTAGTTTGGGGTAGCCGTATTAGTCCAGTGTATAAGAATGCAAAAAAACAGAATGTTGCAGAATCTTGTAATACCTTTTTTATTGGACTAACAGTATTTAAAATAATAGACGAGCTTTCGGGAGTCCTCCCTTTATCAAGTCAAAAGCATTTCTCAATTGAGAAATGCTTTTGACTTGATAAAGGGAGGACTCCCGAAAGCTCGTCTATTATTTTAAATACTGTTAGTCCAATAAAAAAGGTATTACAAGATTCTGCAACATTCTGTTTTTTTGCATTGTGATACTTTAGAACCTCTGTCTGGTGTCTGGGTTTTATCCTTTTCTTAACAGACAATATTTTTTCTAGTACAACCCAGTATTCAATTGCTGAAATATTTTATTTCTAAACGTTCTTTATTATAGTGGTCTAGTAGGCGCACAAAGGCTGGGTATTTAAATTGACTGCAAAGAAATAGCATGATGATGATGATGATGTAGAGTTGTGTATTTTGATAAATCAGACGTTATTCCTATTACTAGATATGGAAAAAAATACTAAGCCCTCAGCACGCACAGTTCAAAATATTCATACGATTTCCTAAATATGATTAGAATATTATTAGTTAATACTTAATGTAACGTTGTGCACATCACTTCATAATTAAACCAAACTAAAAGTAGTTACTGAAACATATTTATGGGCTTCCTGCGCAATGAGGTTATTGTTATTTATTACAATTATTGCTATTTCTGTTTTTTAAATAAAATTAAGCTTCTTCTGTGCTTCCCTAGGCCAGTGCACCTAACCACCCAAATATGGCCATCATCTTTATTGCTGGTCACTGGGAGATGATGTCATATCCTGGCGCCCCACCTAATAAAGACCAGTCCTCCAGTTGGTCCAGATGGGGAGATCAGTGATCTCCTTTATAATCGGCAGATTGAGCTTAATCCCCTAATGGGATCTTGTGTGATTGTTTGTTAGCTGTAGACTATGTTTTTCTTTCTACATATGGGCTCTCTCTCTATCTCTAATAAGTGTGTCCAACCTAGCAGCATGTACACTATAATTAGTTATATATAATGTTCAAAACCTTATGTACTAACATAATTTGAAGACAACCCTGCTATATCACATTTATTTCACATCTGTTTACCTATCCACACACTTCCTGGTACAACAACTCAAACCAGATGTGAAAATGTATATAGATATTGGAGCTCCCTGTGCGTGGTATGAACACTATGATGTCATACCAATTTGTTAGTCTCAGTAGATTACTGTTATGATGACCTGGAAATCACATACACCCTCTTACCATTAACTCCAGCTCCAGTTTCTGTGACTGTGTGGTTTTCTCATTATTCAATGTAGTGTTTTCAAATTTGATATGTCTATTGGTAATCCTTATTTTATCATGTATTTGATGAATATATAGTATATCATGAACCCAATATTTACAGCTGTCCAAATATACATTTTGATACATATTGAAATTGCTAACTTGTTCTGGGCTGTTTACAGTCATTAGAGAGGGAAAATATATTTTTATAAAATTGACAATTTAAAATGGGAAACCTGAATTATATTAAACATAAGCATCTGCACGAATAGCCAGGCATTGGCCCCATATATGGTATAATAGGCATTTACAGGGGAAAATGTGTCACCATGGGAATTGTCAACTAAATAAATACCCGTTTTCTTGACAGGCGCATAGTCGAAATGTGGGCCCCCGGTAAAAACCCCACCATAATACCCATCCCCAAATAAAACACAGACACCAGAAATGTAGTGGAAAATTATTTATAAGTCCACAGCTTGAAAACATCGAACAAAAATCATTGTCATACAAAAACAATAAAATACAAATAGCCCGACACCACCCACACCATGACAATGACCCAAACAATAAATTAACAGTGACCAAAAACAAAATTAAAACAAAACCCCTAAGGCCCACCTCCTAGCACTGTCAGGGCCTCCTCCGCTAAGCTGCACTTGCTCCAATGGCTTCATTCTCTACATTGGACTTTTTCTGTTAAAACATATAGACTCAGAACCCCAAGAGCTCTATAAAACTAGAGTTCTTAACAGAAACATGAAAAAGATTCAAGCCAGTTGGAATAGAGCCACTTGAGCAAAAATCAGAACTCAATTCCTTTATAGCATGCAAAGTAAGATCACAAATTATTCTTATACAAAACAATCTCTAGTATTTTAGAAACAGAATGTTTTTCTAATTTACTTCTTGTTGAACTGTAAAGGAAATCACATACCATGCAGAACACATGTAAATGTTTAAGAAACAATTGGCGATGACTGACTCCTTTTTTTTTTTTTTTTTAATTATTCTTTATTATTTTTTTCAATAAAACAGAGAATGTAGACAAAATTAGCATACATACAATTTCCAGCTTTGTACCATGTTTAGGGATAGAATATGTTTAATATCTCATGTCATTTAAAATATCCCTATTCAATCTAATATTTCATTCAGAGTCGTAGCAATCATAAGAAGGAGAGTTTAGAGAAAAACAAAAAAGAAAGTATAAAGGTAGATACCGCGGAGATAAATTTATGAGCAAAATATCACAGATTTCAATACACAGAGAGGGAAAAAGATTGACTAGATACAATTAAGCCAGCGATGCCAAATTAATTCATATTTCTCTTTAGCATTAGCTTCTGTATAAAAATATTTTTCTGCTGAACATTGATGATTAATCTGAGATTTAATCTCTAACCATGGTGGAAGGGACGAATATTTCCAGTATCTGGCTAGACAGATTTTAACAGCCAGTATGATATTTAGCCAAAGAGTTTGATCATTCTTATTAATATCTGGTAAATCTAAATGGAATAGAAACTCTTGGGGGAAAGTACAGTATTAAATCAAAATAGCTTTAAAAAAAGATCAGTTATCTGAGTTTTTATCTGATATAACTGCGGACAATCCCACCAAATGTGCTTGTGTGTCCCTAATTGAATTTGACATCGCCAACATAAAGCTCCTTTTGATGTTTGGAATTTGACTAAACGAGCCGGGACCATATACCATCTATGCATTAGTTTATAAAATTGTTCTTTGAGATTAATGCAGTGAGATGAATTTCGCGTGACCTGCCATGTTTTATGCCAGGAAGTTAAAGCAATAGAGAGATCAAAATCTTTTTCCCATTGAATTTGTGCTTTGCTCTTCTTGTAATTGTTGTTAACCTTAAAGAGTTTCAGAATCTTACATTTTATTTTCTTAGAAATGGTAGAAGTAATAAATTTATGCCATGAAGTACTGTCAGCAGGCATATTAGAAGTAAGGAAGTGCTTAATCCTAATATATTTGAAAATATCTTTTACCGGAAGACCGTAGGTTTCGATTAAAGAAGGAAAAGAAGCCATTTGAGATCCAACATAAAGATCGTTAATCTTTCCCACACCCATCAACCTCCAACTTTCCAATGAAAGATCGGGTATAAAACACATCAAAACACCTAGCGGGCAACATTTCGCAAATTTTATCCCTTCTTCCAGATGTTTCTTATTTTTAAAGAAAGTCGAAAGAATATCATTGATAATAAGACTAGGAATTTTTTTTTTTTTAAATTGAACCTGAGGCAGCCAAAAAAATAAAAAAGGATCAAAATTCTTACAGACAGTTTTCTCTATATCGTACCAACCAGCAACAGTTTTCTCTTTCGTCAGATTCCAAGCTAGCATAAAGGATAATTGGGAAGCTTCATACAGTTCGTTTAAATTCGGATAACCAAGACCACCAAAATCTGTACTTCTCTTAAGAAGATCATTTCGCCGCCCAAACAAACCGTGAAAATAAGTTATCCCAATCTGTCAGCATTTGCTTAGGCACTTGATAAGGAATTAGTCTAAAGAGATATAAAATTTTAGGTACGATATAGGCCTTAAGGATATTTATACGCCCCATCCATGAAGTCTCCAACTTTCCCCAATTTACTAGCAAAGATTTTACGTCGATAAAAAGTTTTTTATGGTTAAGGTTTCTTCTGATACTGAAGTAATTATAATCCCCAAATATTCAATCTGAGTCAAACCAGAAACAATATGAACCTGAGATTGAATTAAACGTTTCTGAGGTTCAGAGAGATAAAATGGAACCAATTGGGTCTTAGATAAGTTCAGTTTATAATTAGAATATTGGCCAAACGTCGTTACTCCCTCTAACAAAGCAGGAATAGATGTCGAAGGAGAAGATAATGTTAAAAGGATATCATCAGCATATAGAGTAATTCGATAGTCATAATCACCAATTTTTATACCCTGCATATTTCTAGAATAAATTTATTTCTAATAAACGCCGCTAAGGGTTCAATTGATAAAGCGTATAGCAGCAGAGCTAATGGGCAGCCTTGTCGGGTGCCATTCTGAATAAGAAAGCGGTCCGACTCTAACGCAGGGCCTTTTATTTTAGCCGATGGAACTGTATATAAGACCATCATTAAGTGAAAAAAGGACCCATAAAAACCAAAAGCCCGAAGAGTTTCGGCCATAAATCTCCAATAAAGCCATTATGACCGATGGAATTTTGTTTCTATGGATTAATTCAATAATGTTGAAGATCCTGCGAGTATTTTCATCCCCAGCCCTACCAGGCATAAAGCCTGCTTGATCGGGATGAATGAGATCTCTAATCACTTGAGAGAGTCTTGAGGCCAAAATTTTTGAATAAATCTTGATGTCAATATTAATGAGAGAAATTGGTCTATAGTTGATAACCAGAGAGGGATCTTTCCCTGGCTTCGGAATAGGTGAAATACTGGCTTCTAACATTTCTCTAGGAAATTGTTTGCCCGAAGCGATTGCATTATATGATCTCATTAATATAGGGGAAATCACCGGGTCTAAGATCTGAAAAAATAAGGCTGAATAGCCATCAGGGCCCGGAGCTTTCCCCTGTTTAAGCTCGCGGATTGCCTTGGATATCTCTGTATCGTACATACTTGATTTAATAATAACATTTTTTCTTCTGAAATTCTTGGAAGAGCAAGTGTCTCTAGAAATCGGGTTATATCTAAAGGGGAAGTTGTAGATTCAGGTAAATTATATAGAGTTTCATAATAGTCCTTAAAGGCATTGCCGTTTTGCCTAGGTGAAATACAAGTATCCCCTTTATAAAAGATTTTTTTAATTCTAAATTGGAGGTTTTGCGCATTTAATCTATTAGAAAGATCTTTACATACTCTATTGTTACTATACCAGCGCGATTTCAATCTCTCCATCATTAGTTCAGTCTTACATTTAAGTTTACTTAATATTGATTTTTGGGTGCTTTCTATCTGTCTACAAAGTTCTAAAGAGGGATTCTGTTTATTTTGTCTCTCAAGTAGGGCAAGTCCTATATAAAGGTCTGTCAAATTTTTTCCACTCTTATTTTTTACCCATGCTCCTTTTTTTATTAAATAACCTCTCAGAACACATTTAAGAGAACACCATAAATTCAAATCTGAGGTATCATCATTGTCATTTTGATCCAAAAATAATTTCGTCTGCTCTAACAACTCAGCCTTATCAGCTTCAGTTTTTAGAATAGTTTCATTAAGGGTCCATCTAGTTCTCATTTTATAATTAGGATTATCTTTTAAGGAAATATACACTGGAGCATGATCAGACCAGACTATATTTCCCACAGATGAATTAATACAACATTCTAAATTGTGACTCAGCATAAAAAAAAAGTCTATACGTGAATATGATTTATGTACGTTTGAAAAAAAGGAGTAATCTCTATCATCTGGATGTTGGACCCTCCAGACATCATAAAGATTATGTTTATAGAGACAAGCAGAAAAAAATTCGGCCTTGGATTTCAGACAAGCGTCTGTTTTACGTTTTTTAGATGTTTTACTATCCATTTTTATATTTACTATAGAATTCATATCACCTGCTATGATTAATATCGCTTTAGAAACCTTCTCTATTATTTCCATCGTTTTATTTAGAAATCGAGTTGGAGATTCTGATGGGGCATATAAACTAACAAGTGTGTATATAACATCGTTTACACTACAGATCAGAATAATTCTTCTTCCTTCCTGATCAATATCGTGAAAATTGCTACTCCTCTTTTTTTTTTATCTAAAAGAGAAGATGAGAAAACCTCACGATATCTATGATATTTCCGATATAAATTTCCCCCAGTGCGTCTCTTGAATAAATGCGACGTCTATCCCATCCTTAATTAGTGTATCATATAAGTAAGCTCTTTTATAAGGGGAATTCAATCCCTGTGCATTGATTGATAACATTTTAAGTGGCATAAAAAAAAAATTTCATCTCCGTGGCTCCCAAAATGGGACTACCTTCCAATTTTATCTCCTTCAAATAAAAAGCTAAATCATTATCTTCCATCCACAAACAAACACATAGAACTTTCACACTCTTCATGCTATGAAGAAAAAACCATTTCTCCCTCATAGACATGAAAAAAATTTCTTGAACCATCAAAAATAGAAAAAGTAGGTTCAAGTCTCCAAACCGATAGGCGGAAGAAAAAAGCGAACATTGATTAAACTAAAAAGGATAAGGAGAAGAAAGGGAAAAAAAACAAAAAAACAAAAAAACATACCTAAATATAAAAATCAAATATTCAGTTAAATAACAACGTTTGTTCCCTAATATCAAGTACCTTCGCAATAGTATAATGCTATTAATTTTAATCCTATACCATTACTAAATTTACCCCAATATGAGTGATTAGTAGGATACAATTAATATAATTAATAAATAAAACCCAATAATATGTGTATACGTGTATATATATAGATACTCATTTACCCTTATTATATAAAAAGGGCATCTAACCCCTTTTTTATCATAAAATAATTAAATAATAGTTAGTTCGTTCTTAATAGAGCCTAATCAATGCTCGTTATCTGAGAACCTAAAGAGTCCTTTTCCACTGTGTAATGTATTAATTATCATAGTTATTTAGTTAGACTGACTCCTTTTTAAAGTAAGTTGTGGGCTTTATAGTCCGATATTAAACACCAAATAAATACATACATAAACAAATGCATAAATACACACACACACACTAACACATAAATAATTAGAAACCTAATAAATCAAGAGTTCACTACCTAATAGTGTTTCCAATAAGCTAATTTACAGACATCAGTGCAACTCCATAATGTATTAATATAAATAATATTTCTCCAATAATAACAGTATTGTGTGTGCATTTTTCTTTGTTGAAAAATATGGAAAAAGGCGAAATTATACTTTTTATAAAAATGAAAAAGGTCTTTAAATTCTCAAATGCCCAAGGCCTTCAAAAGATAGAACAACCTGCCACATATGAAGTATGAGATCTGTTACAAGAGTGAGAGATTTCTACCAGGTATGTTTGACAATGAGGTCATCAGATAATGTAGCACTCAACTTTTCCCTAACTAGTGTTAGCTTAATCATCAGAACATGTTCTTCTTGTTTTAAATAGGAACATATTCTTTGTGTAACAATGGTATACTTGTCTGTTTTGTTATCTTGTTTTACAAAAGATTTGGGTGATTCTTGTTGGGACATTCCACAGCCAATAAAAGAATGCACAAAACACACATTCGGTGATGTGTTAACACAGCTCTCATTAACCCCTCGAACCCATCCCTGTACTGCAGAATCACAAGATTCTTAGTGCAAGAGGCATTCTCAGTGGGACTAGGAGTTTGGACCTCTTGTCAATTAGAGAGACCCCCGACTCAGTTTAGGAATATGGGAGATATATTTGCCTTGTGTTCTTATTGGGTGTGTATTGTGTATGTGTTCATTGTTTTTTGTGTGTATATTCTGTTTGCTTGCTCCTTTGTGGTATGGTATGAAGGTTTAGTGAAGGTTCTGCTCAGAACACTAAAACCTATATATGAATGTCAATATTAATTTTTAGGAATTTAGAAAATAAACAACATGTCTTGTGCAATTTCTTCTGTGGGTTGGCCGGACCTGTCCACCTATCAGGACTTAGTCTTACTTAGTAACTTTAAATACTAAATATATACAATTGTGATAAGAGGGTGGTAATTCAGAACACTGAGATCAGTTAGTGCCTCTTTGAGAAAGAAACAAAGGCAAATCCCCTATTTTCATTGAATAAAAGTCTTTCTTTGAGAATCTGTTTCTTGTCAGGTTTCCTAATACACTTCCACAACAGACTACAGACTCCCCCTATGTAAGCTTTAATTTTAAAGAGCTAGATACGTGTTTAATAACTTGAACTGAATACATCATATCCCTTATTTTTATAGATGGAAATATGGGAATAAGCAGTTTGCATTTTCTTGTAGGCATTGCTACACTTTCTGAAAAAGGTGGTATCCAATGAAGAGAAGAATAAGATGAGTTTGTGGAATGTATCGATGATAATGGCACCCAACCTTTTTATCTACAAGGGCAAAAGTGCAAACCAGGAGGAAATGAAGGCAGCTGCCTCCACGGCTCATATTGTTAGACTTCTAATTAGGTACCAGGACATCTTGTGGACGGTAAGACAACATTTAAAAACATATCCACCTAAGCTAAGGATCTGGCCACCATTTTCAATGTTAACAAGCAATGTATTAATTATGTCAATATAACTAAACAAAATTCAGCATTGGTGTTTTGATTTTGAAGTTTTTGTTATTAGATACTTGGTTGTTGTCCTAAGACTTAAGTAATTAAAATAGAGTTGTTGTAAGTGGGACATTTCTTCCAGTGAAAAGCGAGTTTGAAAAGGGCAAAAATTATAAAAATGAATACATTTGAAAAATAATTTATATTGGGACTACATGAAGCCCTTATCTATATGTGGCTTGACAAATACTTTAAAGTCAATATGGTATTTCTAGATCAGTTTACCTTGATGAATATTGATTATTTTGTTAATAAGTTACTTTTAGCACCCCATGTAGTAACCAACTGAAAATTTATGTTATGCTTAATTTGCTGGGTGGCAAGTATACAGAAGAAGACAGACACGTTGTAGAAGGACCTCCACTAATGTGTTTTATTTGGGGTTTTCCCTGTGTTGACCTAGGTTCCATCCTTTTTAATTTCTCAAGTTCGTAAAATGAATGACGCAGCTTTGAGTAATAACAAAAAGCAGCTAATTTTCGATAAAAGTGTAAGGAAGCTGTTACGGAGGAAGACAATGGAAAGAGAAAGACCTGAAAGACGTGAGGTACTGTTGGCTGATATTCAGAAAAGGCCATGTTACTTCAATGAACTTTTTTTATTATTGTTCTCTTAGCACCGATAGACAGACTTTTTACAAAGTAGAACGATGGCAGTCTCATTTAACCTACAACCTGATAATCTCCCCTTTCATTCATAGGTACTTTACACAATACATTTAAACCTACTTTGATCTCATTTATAATTTAGCTATTCCCTGCTGTGGATAATTTAATTAATGAGATTATTTCATTGACCAACAAAAGGACAAGAAAGAATAATCAAATGTGAAAAGTAATTTAAATGCATAGTAAAAAAAAAAATTAAAAAAAAATAACTTTTTCTAAAAAATAGTTTTTCTAGTACTTTTCCAAAGCTGGCTTAAATAAATTCCAAAGAATATTTGAGTAACTAATATAAACAGGATTTTGCACGTCAGTTGTATATGTAACCTGAACAAATAGGAGGAAATGAAATACTATGAGTTTAAGTATGCAATGTAAGTACTTATGCCCAGATGTAGATTGTTGACCAGCATCACATGCATACATGTCAAGTTCTCGCTAAACATATGAGAAGCTGCTTTATAGTGGGCTAGACATCTAACAAAAAAATAACAAAATGGATCATAAAAGCTACTCATTTTTTATTTATTTTTTTATTTATTTTATTACTGATCTGTGATATTTGCCTTATCATGTTGTTTTTTTCTGTTATGTTACTTGTCGATGTTCTTTTTTCGTATTGTTTATACTTGTTTTAAAAACACAATAAAGAAAAATATATAATAAAAAAGCTACTCATTTTTTTCCAAATGTAAATAAGATTATTGTTCTTCTGGCATTCTGTAAATAAAATGTAAAGTGATGTAATACATGGGATCCGCGATGATTGAGGAGACCTGATTAAGTTATACCAGTCCCCGTGCTACTTATCACAGTTGTGCTTTGCTATTGTATTACAGCACTGTGATGTACCTGAAGGAGTGATAAGAGTTTACGCTCCATTGCACTCAAAGGTTTCCATGGCAATCCAGCTGAACAGTCGGACGAAAGCCAAAGACATCTTGGCAAGGTTTCAGTGTGAAAACAGGTGTGAAGAGGACCACATTTTTACATTTCCTTCAAAATGACAGGTTTAATAACAGTAGTCATTTCAATTATTTTGGATGACCTACAGAGTGACCTTTATTATGTGTAATGTAAATCTGGTATCACAGTGTTTGGGGTATGTCTTTTTCAATTTGGATTTAAAAAAAAAAAAAGTTCTACTAGATATGTTACTTTGATACGCTCTGTGTTAATTTAGCATCATTTCGCCAGAGTGTGTTTCTTCTGTGTGCCTAGAAACTATGCAAGTTTCCTTCTTGTCCTGTAACTTGAGAAATAATTATGTTGAATTTGTTTTATATTAGATTAACATACAATTTGATGGCAGATGAGAGAGGTATTCCAGCAGCTTGATAAAAAAAAGGTGTTAATCAGCTGCCCATTTTTGTTCACATTATTATAACATTTTGTAAATTGTCTTCTTCTTTGTAGTAACGGAACACCAGACAGTGACAGAATAAACAACCAAAGTTTATATGAAATAGGAGGAAATATAGGTAAGCATGGTATACCAAATGGTTCCATAGAACTTACATCATGTGTACTGGCATGGGATAAATATGAGAGAATATCAGCAAATTAGCTTTTATAAAGTCAACTGACTGATTGATAGTACTCTACTGGTCATTAGTTCATGTTGGACCACAGGAACCAAGACCAAGTTGGACCAAGTTAACTTGTGTTCTTTTATACAGCAAGTAAGCCATAGCAATACAGTTTAATATGATTTGCAACAGATCAATATATACAGTATTCTCCATAGCAATAATCCTACATTGGTAGATCTTAATCATAACTTATCAGGCTTGTTTCTAGTCGCAGTGGCACCACTGGGGGTGAAAAAAGGGATAAAGTTGGAGAAAGGGGAATACACATTCCTGTATATATATATATATATATATATATATATATATATATATATATATATATATATATATATATATATATATATATATATATATATATATATATATATATATATATATATATATATATATATATATATATATATATATATATATATATATAGATAGCATCAGTCTGACTTGTGGTCTGTCTGTGATTCTGTGTGCAGTGTATCCGTTTTCTCCCCAGTGTCATAAAGACATTTAAAGATAAGTGGTAGCTTATATTACACAATAGCACTTGATTATGAAGTCGTTTTTAAAAATGGTTCTTATAGTGTGACTATAACCTTCATCGCACTGTTTTAAATATTTTTCTTTGAGTTAGCTAAAGTTCTTTAGACTTTTTTTGGAAATTAGGCCTTTTTTCCTGTGGTACAATAGCAGTATCCAGACTCTTGGATCCTAACCAAGCAAAGCTCAGCAAACAAAGATTTTCCAGTGTTTGCATCGGAACATCAGAGATGATAAATTATTCTGTAATTGCCTAGTTAATGTTACGGTCTTTGTCTGTTTTCTGCTGCAGTGTCAGCACTATTTAAGTACTGAATTATTTTATAGATTTTTCTTGGCAATTGCTTATAAAACTTAAACAATGAGGTCCTTTTTTGGAAGTTTTAAGAAAATATTATTTATTCTCCTTTATACAGGTTCATTAAAAACTAGTAAATGCCTAATAGCTCAACTATCATTGTTTTTCTATTTAGATTCCATAAATAGTATAAAAGACCTCATACTAGAATTACTTAGTGACTGATATATATAATATTTATATATATATATTATATATGTATTTTTTGGGTGGAGATGGTTCACCAGTGTCTTATAGCAATGGTTTATGTTTCCTAGTCTTCTTCACTAATGACCTTTGCCTATGTTTATTTTAGGAGAGCATTGCCTGGATCCAGATACCTATATGTTGGATGTGTACAATGTGAACCCTCGCGCAGAATGGATTTTAAAGCCAAAAAACAGCTGAAAATGTGAAGGTGATTTGAAGGAAATATTTTACAAATGCAGTAGACTGCGCCAATGGAATGCAGAAGACTCTGAGCAATAGGAACAAAAATGATGGAGACTCGGCTCAAGACTTTGAAAAGAAATAGAGGTACTAAACCACGAGGAGAATGAAACCATACACCCTTCAGGAAAAGAGCAAACCGTGGAAGAATGTTTCTAGGGAATATATACTAAAAATATATAGTGAAATGACACGCCAACAAAAACCTACCTACATAAGGGACAGACGGTCAAGATATCCATGAGGTCATCAGTCTGATCATATAAAAGTATTATTTTTGACGTACAGATTTGGCTTGTGTATCTGTTAAAATGCACTCCTGGACAAACTAGGACCCCATAATCCTTTGATAGTAACAATATTTCTTTTCTAATAACATTTTTATTATTAATGTTAAATGTTTTATGTGATATAAGTGCCTCACTTATGTATTTCACAGCCTGATGGTATCTCAATTTTGTACATTCTTATGTATAAACCACTATGTACAGTTATGTTTATATCATTTTGTACAGGCACCGATGTTTCAATTTGTATTGTAATGTATCATAATATTGTGCATGTATGTGTGTATGTGTAACCAGTCTTACATTATTTCAGTATTGTAGCGAGAGGTTAACCTGTATCACTAGTTCTTACGGCAGAATGTTCTAAGCATCTCAAATAATTTATTGAAAGAACAACCTTAACTTAAAAAAGGACATTTCTGGTATATTGCTAGTTATATACTACATTAGATGCATATAGATGCAAACCGTCTACCTATTATACCAAACTAAAGCAATCCAAGTTAACATTCCACCAGCCCATCTGGCTTTTTACAGATGAACCTAATGGCTTCTGCAGGTTACTAAAGGAAAACAAATATTTGTGTCCATGTTTGCGACAAAAGATTCATATTATCAAAATATATTGTCCGACCACACATTTTTAGCTCCACCAAGACCCTGGCCACATATCAGTGTTTGCTATGCATGTCCTTGTTAAAAGCTGCGTCAGTGTTAGTAACCATGATTAAAACCCACCAAAAAATGAAATAGAATAAAGTCAACATACTTGGCATAAAAGAACAATCCGTGAATAAATTACTCTTTTGTTTCTGTCGATTTGTGTTGCAATTTGTACATTTTATACAGTGTGGTGGCACTGTTTTTTTTTTATAATGATATTCTGACTATTCAGCGTGGTTATCATCTTTAAATGTGTTATCTGGGAGTGTTTGAAAGAAAACTGTTACGTCCCAGAAACTGCCATGCAAACTACCGTATTTGCTCGATTATAAGACGAGGTTTTTTTCAGAGCAAATGCTCTGAAAAATACCCCTCGTCTTCTAATCGGGGTCGTCTTCTAATCAGACCTCAAATAGAGTCTGATTAGGAGACTAAGATCAAGATCCCCCGCACCGCTGCAGGGGACCTGGATCCTCCTGTCTCACCCCCCCCCCCCCCATCATACACACTTACCGGTGCTTCCTGCTGTATTGCCGGGGCAGCGGGTTGACGTCTACGCGATCCGCGTAGACAACGTCCGCTGCAGCCGGAAGGAGGTGTGGCTAGCAGCGGGGGTTGTCTGCGTCCGTCGCGTAGACCTTCCCCGACTGTCAGAGATCTCTGATCTCTGACAGCCGGGGAAAGTATACGCGACGGACGCATACAAACCCCTGCTGCCAACTCCACCTCCTTCCGGCTGCAGCAGAAGGCGACGTCAACCCGCTGCCCCGGCTGGAAGCACCGGTAAGAGAGGGCTGAGAGGGGAGAGAGGAGAGAGGAGAGGGGAGGGGAGGGGGGGGAGAGAGTGTGTGTGTGTGTGTTAGTTAAATGGGGGCATAGGGCATTTCTGGAGTGGCGTTAAGGGGGCATTTAATAGAGCACTCTGCCTCCTGAAATGCCTTATACCTCCCTATATGCCACTCTGCCCCATAATATGCCTTTTAACCCCCTAAATGCCAGAGTGGCATATAGGGGTATAAGGCATTTCTGGAGGCAGAGTGCTCTATACAATGCCTTTTAACTCCCTTAATGCCACTCTGCCTCCTGAAATGCCTTATACCTCCCTATATGCCACTCTGCCCCATAATATGCATTTTAACCCCCTAAATGCCAGAATGGGATATAGGGGTATAAGGCATTTCTGGAGGCAGAGTGGCATATAGGGGGTCAAAAGGCATACCATGGGGCACAGTGGCATATAGAGGGTTAAAAGGCATATCATGGGCCACAGTGCCATATTGGTGTGGCAAGCCTGGGGGCAGATGTGCGTAACTGGGGGACAGGCTGGAAAATACAAGAAATAAAAACAAAAAAAATATTTTTCTCAATCATAGCTTTTATTAAAAAAAATAGTTTACATGAATTAACATTTACTGGTAAAACTTTTTTCCTTTAGGGTCGTCTTATATTCAGGCTTTTTCTTTTTTCCTAAGTTAATATTCAGATTTTGGGGGGTCGTCTTATAATCAGGGTCGTCTTATAATCGAGCAAATACGGTATATATTTAGATCTTCTATAACATAAGCTGGTTGGGACCTAATGAGTATCCGTATATCTATGATGATGGTATATTTTCTCTTTCAGTGAAATAGAATTTGAGCCCCTATTTAAAAAAAATGTGTTAGACCATATATACAGCCTATACTATCCCTTTAAAACATTGGATATCATGCACATTTCACTACGATAGAAGGAATTCACTTTATGAAAGCAGAGTATATGTCGCTGTCCTTGAATGACATGAAGCAGGAAAAATGACCTGGGTACCTTCCTAAAATAAGTGTCTCTGGTTATTTCTATTTTGGGATATAGACATTCTTAAAGGTTCCAACAACTTAGCTCAAAACAGCTGATGTTCCATTTGTTAAAGGATTATGTTCCTTTAGAGATGATACCGAGGCAACGATTCTTAAAGAACTTTCCAATGATGTCTGGAATGCGACATCATTTTTATGGCTTTCTATGAAAGTAACACCCCTGAGGTCTGGAATATTTTTATATGTTCAGGCGATTGAACATAAAATAAATGCCATAGGGTTTGTCAATACACAAGTTCTTACTTCTTTCTTACCATTCACCATTTTTTCTCCCCGGTTAACCCTTTTATTCCCTTTTCTCCCCATCATAACCCCCTCTCTCTGGAGCCAACTGTTGACATAAGAATTAACTTGATTGATCTTTAGTTTTCTTTCACTGCCAGTGATGAATGAACTCATTGCATGTGTTAAGTATTGTGTATTAACAAATGTATACAACAAAGTTAATGTTATAAAATAATATGTTAGCTATTAACAATAAACTCTGACTTTCTACGGAAACAAGGAAGGGTAGGAGTTGGTGCATTTTTATAATTTACTGTTGTCACATAATGTTTGTATTTTGTGCTAAAATAAATTTCCAATATATGAGTTTCCAGTCATACCAATAGTGTGATTGACGTATGTGTTGTATGTGGGTTATGTACTAACAATAACATTCTGCCATGTTTGTACACGTCGCTGTGGTTTTTATTGCTTCTAAGCTCTATGAAGTACCAGTACCCAGGAAACGTTCTGAGCCCTTAAGGGAAACAACAGTAGAGAAAATGGATTTGGATCAACAACATGAGGCAAAACAACATTTATTTAGCCTGTGGCTTCAAAATTATCAAGTTAGTATCAAGGAAAAGTCATTTAGAAAGCAATAGTACATACTCCTGGTAAGGTTAAGTGTCCTGAAGCTACCATGTATAGTCCATGTCCATGTATAGACCACGCAGACATTCTGTTACTGAATTCCCTTTTATTAAGGCTCACATCAGATGTGTAACACAGTTGCTGCCTTAAGGACTAAAGGATTTTTTTGGCATTTTAGCTACCTGGTTTTGGAACATAATCCTTTCTCATTGAATTTAACTACACAAGTAGTATATCATTTGTTCAGAGAAGGCTTTACATTGTTTAGGAGTCTCATTTGGGTGAAAGTGTGGTGCAGTCTCATTGATTTAGCTATTTGGTAAGCAATATAGCCATGAAAAATTAGATAGGACTTCTCAAACTTGGGGTAAGCAATATATGGCCGTATAGTGTGACAAAATCCCCAATAGTAATGCCATATTTTTTTAAATGGTACTCATTGGGTATGCACTGAATTCTTGCTTTGTTTTGTGTATCTTATAACAAATGTAGCTGTCCTTTTATCCATGTAATCCAATGTCACTGATTAGCTAAGTGCGGTCTAGTCATCTGTTACACATAGAAAAATTAAAGAATGAAATGCTACTGTGCAAATACTTATTTTTATCACTAAAGAAAGCATGTACATTTTATTTTATTAAAGGTAGAAATAAAAGTATCACAGCCGACCTTACGGGTATTTCTTAATTGATGTACATCATTAATATACTACATTCCAGATAAATCACTGCTGATAAGACAGAGAACCAGTATGTGCAGCTTGAGTCAGCAGCTTCAGGAAAAGAGATACTCTGGAGCTTGGATCTTTAGGGCAGTCGGTGTGTATGGCTTTAAGTGGATATATCTTTATATAAATGCATGTAATTGTGCCTGTTAAGGCATTATGCCTTGTGTGACATATGTAAAGCCAACACAAGATGCTTGCTTGGCATTGAATGCAAATACATAAAATACAATTCAGTAAGTAAGCCATCGGGGCTCCATTGCTACCAGGAGCCCCGGGGCGAATGCTTAAGGTGGATTCCAAATTTACAATTACACAGCATATTCTTGGCATTAACTACTCTAATAATAAAAAGATAATGGTGACTACAAAAGCCTATTTGATTGCAGACAGTTAAAACATAGCCACTTAAGGCTGTGCCTAAAGATAAATATTTTTATGCAGACTTAATTATAGGTGTTTTAATTGCAGTATAATTACGGGCCACATGACGTATTCACACAAACCTGCTCCTCTCATTTGTTCTAGACAATTATATGATTGCACTAAAGCAAATTACATATGATCTGATATTGTCAAGTTCAATTTGTCAAAAACGTGGCTAGGAAACAATAAATTATAAGGTGTTGCTGCATAAATATTATCATGATCATTAAGTTTATGCTATATATTAACGGAGATGATGCTTTGAGTTAACTTTACTGTCCTTAGCACACATCACTGTGAAAAGAACATAATTCAGAATATTTTGTAACCAATACTGTATGCATTAATCTGCATGTTGTAAAATGTACAGATATCCACACAAAATGGGGTTCCATTTTATTTTATGTAAGACATAGACTGGGCTGTTCCTCTAATATTCACTAATCCTCTAATGTTCTCTAATGTCTCTGTATACTAACTAAATTGATGCACCTGTTGTGACAATTTCAGTTGTAAATGTGTTTGTGAGGGCTAAGGACTAAGCTCTGTACCCCCGCCAAGCCATCATCTGGTGGTCTAGATGGCAGATGGCTATTACTCTTGTTATTATATATTCTGGCGTGTATGTTGTTTTACATTCATGCTTCTGCTTCAGTCACAGAAGTTGTTATGACCACCTGGTCACCACACCCCAAGAGCCACCTTGTGGTGCTCGGCTTAGGAGCATTGCAAGGTGGCCATATTGATTTTACAGCTCCCTGGGCTGGTCAAAGGAGATCAGAGGATCTTCTCAACTGCTCCTCAGCACCCTTAGCATAAGAGAATTATTATGTAAATATAAATCAAATCAATATTCAGTGTAACCTCCCCTGCCTTCAAAACATCATCAATTCTTCCAAAAATCCTAAAGAACTAACCCCTCTTCAGGCACAGACTTCGGCAGATTCAGGCAGCCTCAGTTGCTTCTCTCTCTATATATATGTAATCCAAAACAGACTTGTTAATGTCGCAATCAGGGCTCGGGGGGGGGGGGGGGGGGGGGCATGCCATCACTTCCAGGACTCCTTTCTTCTTCTTTACACTGAAGATAGTCATTCAGCATATGTCTAGGCTGTATGTTTGGGGTCGTTGTTATGCTGCACAATTAATTTGGGGCCTCCCTGATGGTATTGCATGGTGGATTCATGTCTGCCTGCACTTTTCAGCATTGAGGAGACCATTAATTCTGACCAAATCACCAACTTCACTTAAGAAGTGCAGCCACAAACCTGCAAGGAACTTCCACCATGCGTCGCTGTAGCCTACAAACACACATCCTTGTACCTCTCTCCAGCCCTTTGGTGAACAAATTGCCTCCTGCTACAGTTTTTTCAGTCGCTTGGCGGCACTACTGAACATCTTCCCATTACAAAGGGAAGAAAGCATGTGTCTTTCAGCTGTAAGTCTACAAAAACTGACATATAATTCTCCATGACTACATCCGGGTTGGGACAAACACATACCAACCTTGCAAAGTCTGACCCTGGTTTTTGTTGCCAACTTTCAAAATTAAACATTCTGGAAATTGCCTTTATTTTAAAATGAAAGGAAAATCACCAATCGGAGGGTACTAAATTGATATATCCATGCTACCGTGAACACCAGTGTCGCCGGCCACAGGTTCTGTATCATTCAGATTACCTGAAAATTGCAACAGTGCACAGTATGCACTTACAACCAAAGGTTTTATTGCTGTATAACGCCATTAAAATTCGCGCAAGGCAGTAAGAGCAAAATGCTAGTAAAATTGCATGACACTGGTTATAAATCAATTATACAGTGTATATATATATATATATATATATATAGGGGGTGTGTGTGTGTATAAAGTGCCCCTGTAAAAAGGGCTCATGTGTCTGTATATAGTTGTAGCATTCCTCTGTATAAGGGGACATGTGCCTGTATATAGAATTATAGGAGGTATGGAGCAGAGGTAACAATCGGGTATCAGGCAGCGTAGTTACTATGTGGGAGAGGTAGGCATCATTCCGATACAGAGGAGTGGGTGTTTGTATAAGGAGAGGGGTAAGGTTCCAGTACGGGGCAGGAGAGAGATAAGGATTGGTAAGGGTTGCAGAGCTCAGGTATGGGGCAGAAGAGGGGGTAGTAAAGCCCCGATACAAGGCAGGGGGTGGTAATGCTCCAGTACAGTGATGGGGAAGTCTGATGCGGGGCAATGCTCTTATTCTGTGGGCTGAGGTATAGCACAGCTCGCTGTTTCTATATAGCGCAGTCAGTATAATGCCCCCACACAATGGCTGGGCTAAGGCCGCTTCTCACTGGCTGTGACCCATTATATAATTCAAATTAAACTAAAAAATAACATTGTCCAATGGGACAGCATTGTTGCAGTTCTCAAAAATATGTATTAAGAATATGTATTAATATGGAATCTGCAATACTTTTTCTTGTTATAGCTGCAAAACTTGGATATTAAGTATTTATGTTTTGGAATTCATTGTAAATCGGATGCACAGTCTAAGTTTTATGTAGTTAGTTATGAATAAATAGCAGATACAGATTTGTTGTTTATGCAGAGAGGGTAATAAAAATCAAAGCTATCAGACATTATTTTAAAAAAAAGGCAGTGATACATTAACGAAGTCATGCGTATTTTATTGTACATCATTTTGAGAAATGTTTGCATTTTAACAGCTCTTAAAACAATTAGCACTGAGCATAAAACAAAATACTGTCAGCAGCAAATGTATAAAGACAAAAATATTTCAATTTACTGCTATCCTACTGGAGGTATTTGTTGTGTTTTTCCTCAAAAAAAATTAAATTGCTAAAACTTTAAAAAAAAAAGTTCCTGAGTTGGAAATATGAATTAAAAAGTTTTGGAGCACCATTGAGAAAATGGGGTAACGGTTAATAAAAAAAAGATATATTTTCACATTAGATCAAAAACTGCCACCCTAGGTCCTATGGCAAGGAGACAGGCCCGAAATTCTTTATCGTGTTCTTAGAAGACCTGGGAAATTCTGGGGGTTTTGTGTACTGAATAACAGATTAAATAGGCTCTGTGTCCCTGTATCACCCAATACGTGTTTATATTTCAGATGGTGTCGTGGGCAGCACTTTGTGAGCTAATATTACTTCATGCTGTTACTTAAAGAGCTGGTTCCAAACCTACTTTGAGAATAACAGCATGTAAGTATAGACCTCCTCTACTTGATAACATCTTGTTCGATGAATGTATATGTAGGAGATATATGTCTCCTGTTTATTGTTCTGTTCCAGGACAGGAATGAGGAAAGACTCCGCGCATTTCAAAGGCTTTGCTGAAATCGCTGGCTTCAGTCTGCGTGCCCTTCACCAGTTTCATGTTGCGTATGCATCCGTGGAATGAAGTCTGGCTGGTCAAGCAGTTTTGCTTCACATCAGCTACATACAAGGGAAAAAAAAACCAAAGAAAAAGAGTGTCAATGTTTGTTTTCATTCCATTCTGTGCACCTTTGGGGACAGTTGTGGTGAAGCTGACATAGTTGTCAAAGGTGTTCCTTCACCTATGTAATGTGTGTACACATATACACACACATATATATATTAAAGAAAATAGTTCACAATTTATTTTTATAATTTTGTATATTTGTTTATATATTATACATGGTGATATGTTTTCCAATTTATCAAACAAATTCTAAATTAAAAAGTAGGTCCTTTCGAATATGGCTTTGGCTGTGATATGGATATTCATCAATGTATCAATGTAATAGCAGATTTAATAGCTTTCTGTAAGCAGTAATAGGGACAGAACAAGGAGCCGGATACAGCGAAGGACAGCATTCACTTTCACAAAGCTCCGGCACACAGCATTTCATGGTGAATGTTTTCCCTTAATAACTGCGTTATCACTTAAAAATGATATAACTTTAAAATGTGGACTGGAAGAGTTAAAGCAAATAGAGCTTGCAATTATTACATTAACCTGTGATCCTGGAAGTTGTTTATATATCTTACTTACATTCCTGCTATTAGTGACTCAAACTTCCTTCCCTATGGCTTTATGTTTTCACAGCGCCTCGCCTTATTTAATTAAGTTGACACAACACTGGTGACGTGATGGAGCCAACACTATTTTACATTGTATTTTAAATGTTTGGAGACATATCGTTTTATATTTAGCTTACAAACAGAGATCATTTTGAGGTATCGTACACCTGTATATTTAAATATATGTATAAGGGGCATATGTTGGCTTTGATAACAAAGAAATAAATTGAATAAATTCTAGCTGTGTCCCCAGTGGCAAAAGCGGGCTTTAAGTAATGATATATGAATACAAACGTTTAAAGGTGTCAAAACTGAGATCTCAATTGACCTTACCGAGAAGGTGCTAGATAAGTCTAAGATAAGCTATCCTAAATCTAAGACAAGACCACGGACGCATTAGTCAATGAGTCAGGGGATACTCTAACCAGAAATAATTCTTTGAAGATTACATTAAATTGCTCTTACCCGGATAGCCTCCCACATAAATCGGATTGTTAGTGTCTGCAGAGGTTGACTGGACATGTGGACTCTCTGCATTCACAACATTTCCATCCACCATAAGGACAATGCGATGTTTAATTTTACTGGCCTGAAGCTTATGCCACTTGCCGTCACATAAAGAGCTGGGGCTCTCTGGCTTGTACACTGCTGTTATTCTGCCGGCACCATTATTAACATGGAACAAAACCTGTCAAAATAGAACGCAATTATTAAATCAGTTCTGGTCATATAGTTAAAATTATCATTTTAAGATCATCCTTTTGATGGTACAGACCACTCTTCTCCTGATGCCTTGATGGTCTGCAGACTAGCAGAGACAAGAGGCACTGGGTCATCATAACCAGGCTCCCTTGGTCTCTGTGTATGTAGACCTCCACTGAAGGAGGAGAAAAGAGATACTTGCCACTGAATTCAGAGATCCTCCTACTCCACAATATAAATTATGTACATGAGTCTTTGGATCCCATTATAATGTCTCTGGTTTCGCTTTTGTGACACTACTCATCTGTTGCAGTTGTGTGTGCTCATGAAGCAGACAACAGGGCAGTGTGCTCAATCAGCCTATTAGAATAGGTCATCACATACTTGTTGTTGTCCACTATTCATTCAACATAGGGCTTCACGTTGTGTATGCAGATATACCATGGGTCTCTTGTGGAACTGAGATACCGTGTCAAGACAAGGTGTGAGTCTCTGGCTGGAATTAGGACAAAATGGGATAAAGCCCAACGGACTGTCACCATCAAAATGTTTACATAACCCGACAGGAAGAGCATTGTCCCCAAGACTGCTGGCTTTGTTATTGTGATTTTTAGGTGACAATATTTAGCAACATTTCCAACCCCAACGTCCATGACTCTTGCAAAGAGCAGTGGCTGTAGGTGGTTTCAATAAATTAATTTACTTCTGCTAAAAGATGTGACAGTTCCCCCTTAAAGTATCACACTAGATGGATCTATTAGAGACACCACGGACGATGCCTGTTAGGGGGTAAGGACGAAATGGTCTGAGAAAAAAGAAAACCCATTTGTAAGATGAGGTAAACATCCTCCTCTCAGAGGGTGGATCTGTGTGCATCCATCAGCAAAATCACAGACAGAGTGTATTTCCTACAAAGCATTAAAAAAATGTAGAAACGAGCTGGAAGAGGTCAAGGATGTGCTTCGTCCTTGGCAGGAAACATTTGAGAATCAACAAACTCATCTCATTTGTCTATGTTTTCCAAAAACTGTTTAGCGTTTAATTAAAATGAAACACATTCTAGGACATTTCAAGGTTTATAACCTCGGTGTTTTCTTATGCATATTTGATTCCTAGAATTCTGTCACTATACAGTTATATTTACATTTCTGATGTCAAAAGCATACACAAAGGACAGCCAAAACATGCTTACCTTGCCATGTATGATTTCCAGGCCAATGGCATCAACTTTAGCGCTGCTAATTCCAAAAAGAACACCGTTCATCTGTGTAGTGCGGAACTCGAGAGACACATTTACGTCTGAGCGGACTTTGTACCCCTCTTTAACTACAAACCAAAGATTTATAAAATAGAGATGTGTATATTAATGAAAAAGGCAAATAATGTCATTTTAAATGCACACTAACAAATATACTTGTAGGTTCCTCAGCAAGCAATACTTGTGATTTTTTAAAACAAAAGAACACGCCAGATGTGTTCACCAAATGACTAATACCAGTCCTTGTGGAAACCTTGACTTGTCATTATTTAAACATATATCTAATTAAGTCACCTGCATTCAAGCAGGGATATCAACCATAACATACTGGTAGCAAAAGCACCAATTGGGAGGCTTATATATGATCATAGCACTAAACTGTGTTTCTTAAGTTACATTAACTGTCCCTCTGTCTTCTGTTTTCTTCCCTAAAAGAAAAAGATGACTTTGTGCAGGGAGGTAGCCGAGTTCCTTAAGTTATCATAGGTTTTCATATTTATGAACAGTAGCCATGTATACATGAATTTGGTTTATTGGAAATATCAGCTTTATTATAGTATTAAAGATATAGAGTTTGATCTAGAAACAGTAAGTGTTCACAATAATTATTACCGTATTTGCTCGATTATAAGACGACCCTGATTATAAGACGACCCCCCAAAATCTGAATATTAACTTAGGAAAAAAGAAAAAGCCTGAATATAAGACGACCCTAAAGGAAAAAAGTTTTACCAGTAAATGTTAATTCATGTAAACTATTTTTTTTAATAAAAGCTATGATTGAGAAAAATATTTTTTTTGTTTTTATTTCTTGTATTTTCCAGCCTGTCCCCCAGTTACGCACATCTGCCCCCAGGCTTGCCACACCAATATGGCACTGTGGCCCATGATATGCCTTTTAACCCTCTATATGCCACTGTGCCCCATGGTATGCCTTTTGACCCCCTATATGCCACTCTGCCTCCAGAAATGCCTTATACCCCTATATCCCATTCTGGCATTTAGGGGGTTAAAATGCATATTATGGGGCAGAGTGGCATATAGGGAGGTATAAGGCATTTCAGGAGGCAGAGTGGCATTAAGGGAGTTAAAAGGCATTGTATAGAGCACTCTGCCTCCAGAAATGCCTTATACCCCTATATGCCACTCTGGCATTTAGGGGGTTAAAAGGCATATTATGGGGCAGAGTGGCATATAGGGAGGTATAAGGCATTTCAGGAGGCAGAGTGCTCTATTAAATGCCCCCTTAACGCCACTCCAGAAATGCCCTATGCCCCCATTTAACTAACACACACACACACACACTCTCTCCCCCCCCTCCCCTCCCCTCTCCTCTCCTCTCTCCTCTCTCCCCTCTCTCCCCTCTCAGCCCTCTCTTACCGGTGCTTCCAGCCGGGGCAGCGGGTTGACGTCGCCTTCTGCTGCAGCCGGAAGGAGGTGGAGTTGGCAGCGGGGGTTTGTATGCGTCCGTCGCGTATACTTTCCCCGGCTGTCAGAGATCAGAGATCTCTGACAGTCGGGGAAGGTCTACGCGACGGACGCAGACAACCCCCGCTGCTAGCCACACCTCCTTCCGGCTGCAGCGGACGTTGTCTACGCGGATCGCGTAGACGTCAACCCGCTGCCCCGGCAATACAGCAGGAAGCACCGGTAAGTGTGTATGATGGGGGGGGGGGTGAGACAGGAGGATCCAGGTCCCCTGCAGCGGTGCGGGGGATCTGGATCTTAGTCTCCTAATCAGACTCTATTTGAGGTCTGATTAGAAGACGACCCCGATTAGAAGACGAGGGGTATTTTTCAGAGCATTTGCTCTGAAAAAAACCTCGTCTTATAATCGAGCAAATACGGTATTTCTTAAAACCATGATTTAACCATAATTAAACCCGATAGGAACATACAAAGCTATTAAGTGTGAAAAAGTGTTTAGTATGCATAAGTGCTATTGAAGTCATATTTACCAAGGGCAGCAAATCCAGTTCCATCAAAGTAAGTTCCCTCTTGGACAGATGCGTAGCACTTATTTACTGCGTGTATGGAGATAGCGCTCTCCTTATCCAGTTGTTTGTTATTAATGGCAACATTGCCAATGCATGCTGGGACACTGTGTGTGATCTAAATGAAAGAGGGAATGACAGCTAATTAGTACATTGCCACCTTGTTAGCAACCATTTGGCCACAACCGTTTTCATTCCGAGACAAAACAAGCAACCATAGAATTTAAGGGAATTTGGCTTATCTGTCCATCTTTTTCTACCTTGTCAGTCCTCAAACTGTACTTGGCCATCAATAGCCTGTGCTATATGGTGCAAATAATTGAGTAGTGTATATTCTCAAGACAACATCATTTTTACCTTGCCACCTTGTTAAATAATAGTGTTTCAGTCACTGGTATGTAGGTGACCTGGTACATTGCCAATAACCCTCTATATGTGAACACGTGCAATATAATATATATATAATATTTTTTTCTCCAACATTTTGTTTCAATACAAGCAGTTTACTTACATTCCCAATGCTCTTCGCTGTATAGTCTAGTGGAAGTCCAGCAAGATAAAGCTTCCCTTCCACATCCAAAGTATTGCTGTCCCCTGGAGCACTAACCGATGCCGATTCCTGACCATCAATAGTAATCGTACCTTTTCTTTTATAATATTCTGTTATTACCTGAAAAAAAAACAGATGGCAGTGACATATAATAATAAAGACAGGATACTAGATTGAGCAAAACATTTACAAAATTATATTTCCTAAATATTCTAATATAGGATCATATTCTTGCTTCTTAATATGTATTTCATATTAATGAATGTATTATAACAGTGTTGTGTGACTTCATTAAAGGGGCACTTCAGTGTGTACACTTACAAATATCACCACCAGTGCATCGACGACCACCAATTCATTTTTGTTTGCTGAAAAGATGATTTTCAGTATTATCGTTGCTGTATGGTGCCGATGAAAAATAGGCCTAGAGACTGATTCTAATAACGAAATGATTGGCCATTGTGCAGTAGATTAAAAAGGTGAAATAAACTAATGATGAGGCAGAGGTTTTCTTCTTTTGTAGGGGAGTAAATGTGATCAAACGCTGGTCTCCGGCCCGCATATTGAAGGCACACGTGGGAAAGCAGAGCCTTACCTAGAGACTTACTTAAACAGAGTTTTACTATAAATTCCCAGGCATAACTCAAATATCAGCTAGTTGAGATTTTTGGGGGTTGATAATGATAATTGTTCACATCTCAAGTAACTGAAGATATAAGCAGCTGTCACTTACTGTGTGCCACTTTCCATCATTAATAACAGCCGTATGGAAAGCCTGAGTCCGTCCTTTTCCCATATCAAATAAGAAATAAAGTTTCCCTTCATGAAGTTGAAGTGCAGCGTAATCCATCTGGTTCTGGTGAGCCATATAGTAAATAAGACCACTGGTGGAATATGTCCTGAGAGTCAGCTGTACAGAGAGTCTGGGAAAAAGAATTTTATTTAATTTCATATTTCTTTTTCAGAAATGACTATAAGTTACCAGTTTTCTACTAATCCATGAAGGAGTATACACTTGGAAGTTTATCAATTATTTCCATTAATAAGCAAAACATATTCAATAATATAATAGCAGATTTAAAAGTGTATTGTAATCAGTTTGATTTTAGAACATTTTGTAATTACTATGATGTATTATACATCAGGTAGTGACATGTAGGTCACCGGCAGGAACTATATCTCCAGACGCAGCATCCTTAAATGAAAAGTCTAGTTTCCAAAATAGTTTTATTATTTCATTTTGCATTGACTCCAATGTAATTAGGGCATACAACCTTTAGTGATAGGAGTTAACATATCTATCTCATTTAAGGCCTCTACTGACAACTGGAAGCATTGGAACGCAAACATCATCATACTCAGAAGCAGTCTCATTGTCACTGACAAGCATGGGAGTTCTACTGGACACGTGCAAGAAGCATACTGCAGTACGAACCTTGCTCTCAGTAAAGGTGCTGGAGGAGGAGTTAAATGAGAAATAAAAACTTGAATAACTAAAGAATGTTTGCACAGTTCTGCATGCAGTAAAATGATATGGAGTCCATGCAAGATGCATTTAACATGGAAATAGGGCTGGAGTGCTCAGTCAAAGAAAATAATCTCATTTATTCCTAGCTTAGTATCATGGAGGTTGTGGTTCCTCAACAAAAGGAACTGTACAAGACGGATACCCCTACCAAATAGAGCAAAATCAATTGATTACAAAACATGACAAAATAACAAATCCATCAGCTGACGTGAAACTGTAACCTGAGCATATCACCATAAAGGTTTGTCGACATCTCTTTGAAAGTTATAATAACATGTTTACTTGTCTTGGAAAGTACATATGTTCTTAATTATTATATATTTATAATCAGCTTTACAATGTACTTACTTTCTTCTGACAGCTGATTGGTCAAAAGGCAGTACAATGTGGCTTCCCTGAGTGAGGCCAAACTGGTGAGCATCTGGCACATGGTCTGGCAGCATCTCCAGCGCGCACTGCAATGGCTGCAGGCAAAAATGTCACTTTTATAGATATATTGATTTGACAAATAAATATAATATAAACTATATTTTCAAACATTTAAAATGACAAACGCTTTTCAATGACAGGAGTTGTGAACTAACCAGTGGTGAGGATAAACTGGTAAAGGACCTAATATCTGTATGAAAAATAACGGTTTTATTAAAGATACATTTTCTTAAAATAGATTTTACGGCATTGGTCCTAGAGGAGCAGCATACTCGTGTAACAAGATGTAGACACACATGACCTTCTAGGGACCCCTGGAAAAAATTTTTACCCCACAACTTAGACTGCCATTTTTTATGGATCCTACGTATCAGCACCATGGTACAACACAAACCCTACTGTTCATTCTGATGGGACATCGTCTACTACTAATAGATCAGTTGTTGCAGAGCTAGCTGACCCCTAGGAATTCTGGGCTTAACTTCTGACCCTTTTTGCCACTCCCCGAATGATAAATCACTGCCCCTGTTTGATTCAAAATTTACTGGTGTCGTTTATTCTTAATTTGCACGGAACTCATGGTTATTAGAAAACCTTATCAAATGGGAATTTCTAGAATAGACTGTTTTACCTTAGTTACAAATGATTTCTGTATGGGGGTAGTTAATTTTCTCTCTGTGACAGGCTGAGCAGGCGTTGCAGTCGGCAGAACTTCAACTTCCAGCTGGGCAATGGATTTAGGCTTCTCTGACAGCATGCAGCTATCCATATGAACCCCTTCATATTTCAGGACATTGGTGAAATCCATCTGCCTTTATTGCAAAAGGGAAAATGTATTATTTTGTACACAGTTTATTGGCAGTTTATTTTTTCCTTAAAAAGAGAATTAACACTTACATAAAGCAGAGTACATAAACTAAACAAAAATAAAAGTTGAGTTTATTTAAATATTTTATAAACTAAAATATATCTTTGTATAAATAAGTGTTGAACTTAATTTTTTAAATTAAAAATATTGGTTAACACAAGCATTAAAACAGAACTCCCGCCATTGTTATTGCTGTTATCAGTTTAAAAATAAGTTATCTAAAGTTTTGTGCTTTTTTTTTTTTGGATTAATGCATATTAGACAGTATTATGAAACTTACTCCATATTTACAACCAGATTGCGTATACATCCGTAGAAAGACTGGCTTGTTTTGAGGGGGGCTGTACCCATTTTACCAGGGACTCCACCGACATAAAAATTGGAAGCATTTATAGAGATGGAATCGACAGATGGTCCGTTCATCTTCACCTCGGAAGGTTTTCCTTCATCCACTTGTACATTCACAAGTCTAAAAAAAATTATGTCTAAATTGTCAATTCTGCCCACTTGACCCACTTGATAACTGAAGTCCTAAAGAAGTCATAGAATTTATATTTTTCTCTAGCAAAGATTACAATATCTTAACAACATAGCAGATAAAGGTTTTATATGTGTGTATATATATATATATTTATTAAAGAAATAGCATAATAGTATTATGTTGTACAACACATACAGAGAGACAGAAAAGCAGTTTCAAAACAAATTATAATTAACTTTATTTATGGAACTTTATTAAATTCCTAAAATTTTCTATTATATCTTTCCCTTAAAATGTATCATTTGTCATATATGAAGAATATGAAACATTCCCTGATGCATCTTTCTACACTTTCTAGAGTTTATAATATAAACCTATATATTTTGCAATCACCTCTTGTTCCGGATAACAATAATAGAGTGTTCTTGTCCATCACTAAAGGTTCCAGTAGGTGATTTGATGATGACCTTTCTTGTGCTGGCACCATCCACAGGGTTGATATGGAATTCAATATGTCCATTCACCAGCATTATAGCAAAGAATGGCTAAATGAAAATATATGGTTTAAAAATCTATATGTTAGTTCTGAGGGCTGAGATTCCCATCAAAGCGATACACGAACATGGACAGTACCGATTTATATACATTCAAGGACCACATGAGGCCCTTGTCAGGGAAGAATGTTCCCCATGGGCAGCAGATAACACAAGGACAGTTTTTAACCCCTTAAAACATCCTTTAAATGGTCTAGATGACCAAAGATGTAATAGTCTTCTGTTTTTTTTAAATTAGACAGGCTGGGGTCTCCACTGACAGCACCGATCCAGTGTAACAGTGCTCGACACGAGTGCCGATTTCCTCAGAATAATGGAGAATGCCTGAGCGATAACATGTAAAAGGTTTCCAGAGCCTCTGATGAGAAAACAGCGTTTCCCCTCTTAAAAAAATATTTTAAAAATTAAATTACTTTTTAAATAATAAAAAAAAATGAAAATAATAAAATAAATTGAATAATAATAATTAAATGTCTTGTCATGTAATGTCACAATGACATCACGATACCATCCGGTTCTAAGACCTTTAAGAACCTCAAAGGGATCTTCAGTCTAAAAAGGTGTAAAAAAAAAATAATTTAAAAAAAAAAAAAAAAAAATTAAAAAATATTTGCATTTTGCCAAAAATAAGGAAAAATAGTGTAGTATGTAAGGGGTATAAGTCTACTCAGGGGATGTTTTTGAACATAAATCGGAGAGGGGGGTTATCACTGGGACCTAATTTGTGAAAGAAAGCAAAATTGGGGGGGTTTTACTGTTTTGTTAAAATATTATTCATAATAAATTACAATATACACACAAGTGGTATAAGGAAGATGCCCTTTCTGTTCTTGTAAAAACAATACATAACTTGTGTGGGTACAGTATATATATATATATTATATATATATATATATATATTACATTATATACAGTCTAGTGCTCGTAACATTTTGACACACATGATATAAAAAGTACATTTACATTTATAGGACTCATCTTGCTTTTCAAGCAAACTACAGGTTTACTGTTATAATAAAATATCTGCCCTTCTTTGGAGCTCTCATTGTCCTGCAACAGGGACCATTCACCAATCTCTGCAATTTTATAAAACTGTCATAAATCTAAATTATTTGTGTAAATATGTTTCATAAAATTATAATAATAATAACAATAATAATCATTTGATTACTCACCAAGAGAGCTTGCCTGCGACTGCGTTTTTCCGCTCCCTTGCTAAATCCAGCCACGATAATTCCAGATTCATTGAGTGTGGAGAACGATACCATTAGCTCTGATTCTGCTGCCAATGATACTGGCTGCATTTCCACGTAGCCATCTTTTAAAACGGTAATGCTACGAGTTGGCTACGGCAGGAGAAAGACACAAAAATACTTTAGTGGTTGGATTCATTCACTCAGATTACAGTGGATTAAAAATTGTGGAGTCTCACAGATGCTATCAAATGAATAATAACAAATAAAAATATGCGTATTGGTTGATAGATATGAAAATGGTAATCAGATTAACCCCTTAAGGACCAGGCTGTGTTTTACCTTTTGTACCATTGGGACCGAGGCTGTTTTAATACTTTTGCGGTGTTCGTGTTTAGATGTAATTTTCTCTTCACTCATTTAGTGAACCCACACAAATTATATGTTGTTTTTTTCAGGACAAGAAGGGCTTTCTTCATATACCATTGTTTTAATCATATTATCTAATTTCCCATAAAAAAAATAATAAAATATGATGAAAAATGTAAAAAAAACCCACATTTTCTGACTTTTACCCCAAAAATCTTTTACTCATCCAAAAAAGCTAATGAAAAACCCTACTAAATATATTCTACTATTTGTCCTGAGTTTAGAAATACCCAATGTTTTTATGTTTTTTTGCTTTTTTCTGCACGTTATGGAGCATTAAGTACAGGTAGCGTTTTCCTATTTCAAAACCATTTTTTCCAAATCTGGTAATTCTTCCCCCCATGTGCCATTTCGGGTATCTTTGAAGCCGGCCAATGCAATTTACCCCATCAAATCATATATTTTTGAAAACTAGACACCCCAAGGTATTTCAAATGCTAGTATTTTAACCCTTTCCATGCATGAGATTCTACCACCAGCCTTTGCCACACTTTGTGTTAGTATTTTTTTGGTATTTTTTTTTACACAAATTGTACTTTGGGTATACATTTATAGCTCCAGGTATACGTCACTATCAAACAACACCCTAATATGTGTTCAATAACATCTCTCGAGTACAGTGATACCACCCATGCATGGGTTTGACTGCTGTTTGGGGTTAAAAGGCCACATTTGGGAAGTGCGCTTTTTTTCCCCTATTTTGGTCAGTCTGTGCCTATGCCCTATCTTTGAGCCTGGCCACTACAATTTACCTCATAAAACCATATATTTTTGAAAACTAGACACCCCAAGGTACTTAAAATGGTAGTATTTAACCCTTCCCATGCATCAGATTCTACCACCAGCCTTTGCCACACTTTGTGGTAGTATTTTTTTGGTATTTTTTTTTTCACAAATTGTACTTTGGGTATACATTTATAGCTCCAGGTATACGTCACTATCAAACAACACCCTAATATGTGTTCAATAACATCTCTCGAGTACAGTGATACCACCCATGCATGGGTTTGACTGCTGTTTGGGGTTAAAAGGCCACATTTGGGAAGTGCGCTTTTTTTCCCCTATTTTGGTCAGTCTGTGCCTATGCCCTATCTTTGAGCCTGGCCACTACAATTTACCTCATAAAACCATATATTTTTGAAAACTAGACACCCCAAGGTACTTAAAATGGTAGTATTTAACCCTTTCCATGCATCAGATTCTACCACCAGCCTTTGCCACACTTTGTGGTAGTATTTTTTTTATTTTTTTTTTTCACACAAATTGTACTTTGGGTATAAATTTATAGCTCCAGGTATACGTCACTATCAAACAACACCCTAATATGTGTTCAGGAACATCTCCCGAGTTCAGTCATACCCCACATGTATGGGTTTGTCTGGTGTTTGAGGTTAAAATGCCACATTTTGGAAGTGCGCTTTTTTTTTTCCCCATTTCGGTCAGTCTGTGCCGATGCCCTATCTTTGAGCCCGGCCACTCCAATTTACCCCATCAAACCATTCATTTTTTTAAATTAGACACCCCTTGGGTATTTGAAATGCTTTTATTTAAATTTTTCCACGTCAGGATTTTTGGGAAGATACAGCGCTAATTTTAGCACTTGCTCATAATAATAAACTTTATTTTTTTATTTTATTTATTTTACTCTTTTTGGACTTTTTTTTTACATTTTGCTGGAACTGCATAGTTCCTCTAAAGCATAATAATTTTTAAATGTTACCATGTTTTTTTTAAGCTTTTTCTTTTTTTCTTTTTTTTTTTAATATTTTACTAATCACATAGTGATTAGAAAGCTGGCCTCCATTGACTTGTATGGTTGAATGCAGTACCTGTATTCAACCAGCAAGTGGAGCCAGAGTTCTCTAGAAGGTCAGGAGACCGTCTAGCGAACTTTTTCAACTTTATTATTTTTTTTCCCGGGCCGCCGCCATCTTGCGGATGGTGAAGACTGCGTGCAGCTGCGGCTGCGACCGCTCTCCGGAGCGGTCACAGTCCATCAAGAGGTAAGTGTTTGGTGTCGCTGGATGCCTGAAGTTTAGGAGGTGATCGTTGATCGCCTCCTAAACGCTTTTAAAACGTATGGCGTATTTTACAATGTATGGCGGCTGTTGACGCCCCGGGGAGGGGCCAGACATGGCCCATCATGCCGATCTCGGTGTTGCTGAATGCCTCGACATCGAGGCATTACAGCAACACCGTTTAAGCTTAGAAAGTGATCATTGATCACTTTCTAAGCTTGTTTAAGTCTGATGACGTGTCAGGCACGTCATAGGTCGTTAAGTGACCGTTTTGCATGACGTGCCTGACCCGGCAATGGACGTTAAGGGGTTAAATGTACCTGATTGTAGGTGCTGTAAGGTAAATGTATAAACTTTAGTTAATGCATCTATGATAACCTAAACTGTATTGAATTTAGTAAGTGAAGAAAAGCAGGAGTTTGGAGGAGAGCTGCGATATATAATATATGAGGTGACTTCTGAGACATTTCACTGATTATACTTGGCATTGCCTCATATCATTTGGATAGGAAGGTTTCTTACCTCCAGTTTACAGCCTTTTCTTACACCATAGGCATTTCTTAGCAAGTCAAAATTTGAGCGGGAAATCTCCAAGTTCTTTATACAGCCCACATAAGACCTGCTGCTAAGCTGTTTTCTAAAATCAAGAAAGATTTGCAATTGATGTGATAGAAACATAATGAACATGTTTGAAAATGTTTTAGATAAATGATACTTTCTTTATACTAAATTTAAATAATCTCTGTTGGCTTGAAGTAACTTTTTCCCCCAAAATTCACAATTTTTTCATAAAAATTGTCCGGTTGAGTTCCATTTAAACACACATCTCTTCTAAGGGGAGCCATCATTAAAACATTTATTTAGTTTTTCTGCAAGAGTCACCCATTAGAGCAGGGGTGTCAAACCTGCGGCCCTCCAGCTACTGCAGGACTACATCTCCCATAATGCTCTTTCAGCTAAGGGGCTGGCTGAGGAGGATGGGAGATGTAGTCCTGCAGCAGCTGGAGGGTCGCAGGTTGGTCACCCCTGCTTTAGAAGATCAGTCTGGGATCAAATAATGTCTTCTTGTTTTCAAACAGAGGTTTTATTTACTAATGCAGTTCATGTTAGTCCAAAAATCTACAAAGAAAATTATAACTAGACACAATACCTAACACTCCTGGATCTGGGAAGTCCACCAATATAAATAGGATCCTTATCTGACCGGTTAAGGTCTGAGGCAACGCCTGGAGCTTCTCCTTGCTTGGTTTCTCTCTGGGTTGAGTTGTAGGAATCCATCACAGCCAGTATACCTTTGTCACAAGAGAACACATCAGTCTTAAAATGAAACTTCAAATACTTCACTAGTTGAAATGATCTACAACAAGTCCTTAGAGGCCAAAAAACTTCACAAAGAGTGTCAAGAATGGCCACGACAGACACTTGACTGGTTTGTGTGTGTGTGAGCTTCAGCCGTACCTTGCTTCCTGTTGCGCTGGAAGGCTACTTTATGCCATGCTCCATCATTATAGCGTCCATCTGTCATCAGTATCAGAGGTCCTGATCCCAATTCGACAGATACTCTCAGTTTACCGTCCACCATTTCCATAGATAAATAATCTCGCTGATAAAACAAGAAGAAAGTTTGATCAACTTTGTTGAACCATACTGAGCAGCTAAACACTAGGATGTTAAACTTATTTCACCAACGTGTCTACCAGTTAAATAAATTAGCTTAAAAAAGCGAACCTTGACTTATTCTAAACATCATCTGGGTATTGCTTTAAGGCTTGGGTTCATCAACAAGTAAACAGCTGGACAAAAAACCAAGCACCAAAAAGCAAGGGATTAGCAAGAAAACATGTGTTTTCATTTTTAAATTATTAACTTTTAGAAAAGTAGAAAAAGTAGAAAACAATAGCTGGAAGAAATGAAAATAACTGAAGGGCAAGGTCTTACTGTTCCATTGGAAGCAAGATACAAAAGAAGGCCATTTGGAGCGAATGTTCGGAAATGGATAACTATCTGAGATGAAGTGGAACGAAGCGTCTTCTCTACAATAGAATATCCGCTGCCGTCAAAATGGAAAGCAGTTTCTTCTTCTCGTGGGCTACAAATACAAAAGGGAAAATTTCAGTCAAGCCATATCGTGGTGGACAAATGTTGGCACTATAAGTGCCATTGAGATAACTAGTATATGATTAAGAATAGTATTGCAGGTGGATATATCACAATGAGGCAAGTTTAATACCTGTATGTGATTTAACAAGGGGTAACAACATTTACTCATCTCCATGATAAAAATCAAGTGTAATTAATAGCAGTGCTCTACCGGGGAGTTGAATTGGGCCAGGCACAGGCACTTTAAGGCCAGCGGCCCATAAGTGACGTATGTATGCAGATGCATGCTACACTCTTACACTCTCTCATGGTGCAGCTGCACATTAAAAGGCCAGATCTGTCATGCAAGCGGCAGTTAAGGTAAGTGACTGGCGACAGCTGGCACCGGCCCACCTGGCATTTGCCCCGGGTCGCTCGATGGCCAGTTCGCACCTGTTTAACACAACATTTTAAAAATGTTCCCATTTCAATTGTATACCTGTTGACTTACTATAGCTACACTCATTGCAAACGACTATGACAAACATGGAGCGTGTCCACTGTTAATGCTTTTATAGGAGTAACAATGAAACTATCTGGAATTATGTAGAATTTATTAATGCAAACAACTACATAACTAACATTTGGAATACACTAAGAACTTAGACGCCTGCAGAAGTTTTACGCCTTATAACGCTCTTGCTGGTAAATATAAGTTGTAATATTGCCACCTGCTGGTATGAACGTGTCATAACTACTCACTCACAAAACGGTGGTGTTACGAAGGGTTGAATCCTACATTCATATAATTTACATTTGTAATATTTAGGGGTGTCCCATCACCCATTAATTTGAAGGACATATGTACATTACATTTTACTTGTTGCTGAGTACTACTACCTTGCAGTATGTACTCACAGAACAGTTCAATAACCGATTTCAAGTATCTGATTTTCAATTGTGGGTAGCATGTGAAAATTCTACATAATTTTAGGAAGATTATCCGTTATATACATATTATATGTCATGGCTAATGGCAGATGTGTCATTCTACATTGGAATTAATTATTGCTTCTCCAAAAGCTGCACAAGGGGAAAAGGCAGCGCATGTTAAAATTATTTGAAAATAAAAAAAAACAGTGGTTACTAAGAGTTATTTAGGACTTAGCATTAAAATATATAGCTAGGAAAAATATTCCTTGTGAACAAAAATTAAACTTTACACATTTGCATATTTTAACACATTCCTAAAGCCTACCCACTTTGTATGGGAAATTAATAAAATATGTTTTAGCCATGCTCTGTAGACACAAATAAAAATAGGATCAATGTGTCCATTTTAGTGATTAAAGCTGCTATCTGTGTTAGAGGCGAGTACAATTTTCCATAAAAAGATAAAACCAAAAAAAAAAAAATAAAAATCTATAAAATCACGCTCTCTGCTTCCTGCAGGAATTCCAGCATCATTTAAATTCCCAGACGTGTAAAAACAAGTAGAAAACACTTTTCTTATAATTTTCCATATGTTTAAATGTTTTTTTTTTATGTTTTCTATTTTGGTGTGAAACTGTGCCTCTAACAGTAATGATGGGCTGAACATGAAAAGGAACAGAATATCCTCCTGCAGCCACTTTAGGTTTTGTAGATCAATAATAGTATGTCAGGCTTCTAGCTGAATACCCATTATAGGTTTAGGATGTAAATGTTTGCATTTTACATATTTATTTTGTTGACAAAATATTAAATAAACCAAATATATTTTATTTTATTAATTAGGGGGGGGCAGAAGAGCTTCTCTAAAGAAGATAAGTGAGCTTACAAAACATACATTAGTAAAAGGTAGCATGACAATAATATAGAAATAGCATTAATACTTTTAGGAAGCTAAATAATACCTTCCATAGCATCCCCCACATTTGCCCTCTCTCTCAACATAGTTCCATAAACCAATGGAGTGCCCATTAAGGAACGCCTCGCCCATGCAACCTTTAAAATCTGTGGTCTCGACTGCTGTTGATTTCTAGGAAAGAAAAATACACGGATAATTAGCCATGGGATTTGTTTATACACATTTTAATGTTATTTTTAAAAATATATAACTATATGGGAAAGCAGAACCTCTCCTGATGTCTTTAGGCAGCCTACAGGTCTGTATCTAAGCGTGATAACATCAGGCAAGCCCTACATACTACATGTGGAATAATGCATACATATTTTAGGTAGAGGACATCAAAGGTCTGTCAAATGCCTGTTGAACAAACATGTTTTTGGACTATGTTCTAGCACACTTCTCTTTGACTCTGCTCAGACATCTTGAATGCATCCTAGGTTACAATGTGGTGAAGATACTGATTTTGGCTTATGCCAGTGTCTACATGCCAAGCTATATCTACTGATATAGTGATTTTTATATAAAGCAGGTTGAAGTCTGGTGGGATTTTAGTAAATATACCCCTATGGGAGGCAGAATCCATACATCTAACGCTAGGTGGGGCGGTTTGGGCTTAATATCCATGAGTAAGGGAGAAGGAGTGTGAACCAGAGCAGGGTTTGGGCTGCTCCAGGTTTCTGTACACCTATAAGATGGCTTTCCCAAATATATATATATATATATATATATACATACATACATACACATACTTCTGTTTCACAATGATACAGCAACACAAAGGTGCAAGTAGACCAAATTATGGAGCTTGAGTCTATAATATGATTAATCATTTCTTTTTTCTATATTGTAGGTTTAACCATGTCTAAAATGATTATAGGTAACATAAATCAGTTCACGTTCAAAAAATGCATTTCATCTGGGAAATATACCTGTAATTGTCCTCCTATTCCCCCAACAAACATCAATGTTGAGTTATCGATGTGGAGTATGGATGATGTGCCAGGTGAAGATGACATTTTGGCTGTGGGCTTCTGAGAAGGGCCAATTTCTTCCACAGTCAATGAACCTGATTTACCAAACCTGTGAAGACGAGCCATGGATGTTATAATGAATGATACTACAATATCATATTTGTTTAACCAACTCTCTCAACTAATTAGTTTTGTGTTTTTGTTGTCTTTGTGTCTATCTAACTAAACGCATACATACACTGATCCTGTATAAAATGTTATAAAGTGTTTTTTTTCAACCTGGAAGGAACGTCTCAGTAATTGGTACTGAATTTATTTATCAGAGAAGGTCAACTATATTAAATTACGTCTCAGCAAAATTACTTTTTGATAAAAGATAAAGTACCAGAACACAAAGGAATTACATCAAAGTATAGAGTGGAAAATGTGGGGTTCAAGTTTGAAGATATTTTTTGGTGGTAAGTAAGTACAGTAAATGAACTCTTGTAGAAATGGTCACACTAAAGAACAAATAATTAAAATCCTGTACAATTGCCATATGTTTTACTGGTCACATCTAAATAAGCTTTACCTTGTTGCGTGTATTTTATGCCACTTGTTATTGTTTATCTGGATATCAGGTTCTTCGAGCCTTACAGATCCTGTGCCCAGGTCCCAAAGGAAGGAAACCTTGCCTTTCAGCATTTCTACCGCCATGAAGTCAGCCTGCAAGAAAACAGACACAAACAAAATAAACGATCAATGTGCTAATAAAGCCCCATTTTTCAAATGCTGTAATTTCATTAACATTACGACTAGAAGTTTCATTAATAATATAATCCTTTTCACCGTGTAATAGTTCCCTGGAATATCTGTTTTACGTATGTTCATATATACGATTACTTTAGTTGCATACTGTAGATCAAAAAGACTTCAAAACTTTTGTAGCCGCTTTCATGTTCAGTGGCCAGGTGAACGCCAGGTGAATGCGCCACTCATACAGACACTCTAGTTTTTGATCGGTTCCCCCAAGCAGAACTGGGAGAACATGAAGACTCAATACAATGGGAGAACAACTCGTAGGAAACTTTTAGCCCCCAAGTTATTGATCGTCGAACATTTCTTGGAAACTCTGATTTGAGTATCTATGGAACATAATGGAGTCTGAAGCTAAGAAGTATCCCAATGCAAGAACGGCCAGACTGGCGAGTTTCTCCACGAGATGGGCAAATTTGCACTCTAAACCTCTAAGCGAATGACTGTAGAGGGACACGATCTTTTCTTAGTAAATGTTCTTTAAATTTCTCTTTACTGCATGATACATCTGGCATTGAAATGGCTTTTTGTCAACAAATGCATGAAACATTAAAGTCACTCACTTTTGTGCTGCTGCCCAGGTAGAAAAGCAGGTTGTCCGGCTCGCCGGTCTTAACATTAAGAGTTAGAGTGCTGAAATGTGTAGAATAGAGCTCTGGATGGTAAGAGCGTACACAATCTCTGTCGGCTGAAACAGCCACTTTAATCTGCAAAAATAGAAAATAATTTATTATTTATATCGAAAAACAATTGCTCGTTCAGTACTTTGTGCTGTAGAGTGCTTTATAGCTAAATTATATGGACTATTAACATAAGGAAACATTATACTCAATCTGTGAAATGGTAAGTGGACCAGAACCAGTATAGAAATAAAAAACAAAATACTGTCTGCGCTTCTCACCCTAATAAAGTTGGCAACAAATATATAAACATAATATAAATGAGAGGTTTTGGTTATATGAATTGGCCAAAGCATAATTAAGCTCACCCGCCACATCAAGGCACACTCTCAATAGGGTGAGAACCTACTCTCACCTCCTACATAGTGGGCACACAAAGCAGTTTATACTGCTACCAAAACCAGATTAATGTGTTGGGGGAGGTGCAATTAAACCTCCTCCCATTTAACCCCTGGACAGCAAGCTGCAACCAGACTGATGAGGAGCCAACAACCTCAAATATGTGCAAACAGGGAAAAGAAAAAATGTTGGTGAGCTAAGCTAGTCTCAGGCTCAAATAATACAAATGTATAATATGAGGCCTACCATATATTCATCTATAAATCCCCAGAAAACCCAAAAACTATTCCAACACACTGGATACATGCAAAAATTCTTCCAAATATCCAATTTTTGTTGCAAAGAAATATTTGGGTTTAAAAAATATGATAATATGTTTTTAGATATGTGTTTTTCTTGGAAATCTGCTTCCACTTGTATGGTAACTGATAAAAATAGTGCCTCTTTTAACCCTCGGAGGGGTTGTTTTTATGATACTGAGACTTCTAAATATGCCTTATACTATCTATGGCTGACTAATAAGTCATCAGTAAAAGGTAATAGTTGAAACTCTTTTTTCCGTAACACTTTTATCACACTTACGGATGCGGCCTGTTTACGGGCCTGACTAATAAGCTCTTTAATTTCAGATAGATTTCTGCTTAGGTTTTCCTCAAGCAATTTCAAAGGTTTCAGTCTATCCAATAGAATGTTGGCCTGCGTTTCCACTTCTTTAATTCGGCTTTCCGCTGTTACCGCTGGTGAAACAAAACATATTTAGAAGCTTGCACATACAGTATACATAAAAACATTAACATAGGTGAACCTTATATTCGGGTGCGTTGTGTGTTCTTAGCATGGCCTTTGTCATGAAGAAAAGTCCTACTACCGGCAACCAAGCGGCAGCCAGCCAGTTCTGCCAGTGCCTACCCGACAGCCGTCTGCAGCGCAGTCCCATCGGGCTGCAGGCAAATTTGTGATGCGCACTAGAGGGCCAACCTGTGCCGCGCAACAAGAGGCATCCCTGCGATGGATTTAAAAACCCAGAACTGCTATTAAGAAGCACCCTATTGTGTTCCTGTTATACGTATCAGGAGAATCTGTTCCAGAACCCAGCTACCAAACCCAGCTATCCCGACTACCTGCGCTGTGTACCAACCTTGGCTTTTTCTGACTACTTGTTTAGTATAACAAACCCAGCGCTGGCTACTGTCTGACCTGGCATTCTGTGGTACCTGTATATGTGTATATATCTCCACACTATTTGGATCACCAAAGTCCCTGTCTTCTTATTTTGGGGCTCAACCTCTTGAGGCTGAAGGCTCTATCAGGCCGAAGAACTGTCATGGTGTGTACGCTTCTGGTTCACTGCAGTTGTGACAGCTCTTCGGGGGGAGGGAGACCATGAGCTGGTAGTCAAGCTGGAAATGGGGTCCCTTATTACATGAAATTTAGAATTTGACAGTAGATAAGAGATATTTGGTCAGTTTTGTCTGCTTGTCTCCAGAGTTTGAGATGACTCAATAAGCCTGGCCAAGCTCTGCTTTGGCTCTTGCTCGGGCTTTACAGAGCAGCATATTAAACCTCTTCCACAACGATTGTACATTCTATGCCAAAGTATTCTGTGCCCCCTATATTTTTGCAGCAAAGTATCAGCGAGTGCATTAATGCAGGAAACATACCTGTCTTGGATGAGTCCGCTAGAAGCTCGTTGGTTTTCCGCAGCGTGTCGTTGACTTTGGACAGCGCAGAGGACGCAGTTAACACCTTTTGGTTGAAGTTCGTGATATGGTTTAAAGTGCCAGCTGCACGGACATTGGCAGACAAGGCAAGCTCTTTAGCAGCTTGTAGTTTCTCACTGGTATCTGTTCCAGGGTAGATAAAGCAAATTATGAATTTTTTCACTTTGAAAAGTGAAGTTGGAAAATTGAGAAAAGGGAAAACGTTTCTAAGAAAAAGTACATATAAAGAGGCTGTTATTGAAACCCGAATTAAGGAGTGGTTCTCAATTTAGGACACAAAATCCTGATGAGGATTATTCTTACGCGAATGAATGCGATTTTAATACTAACCCCACACTAAATTACTCACAGACATTAATGTGGCTCCTGCCCTGTTGGGGATGTGGATACGCAGTTATTGTTTTGCAAGAAATAAAAGCATGGGCTTGGACGCTCAGAGGTTACTTCAGAAATTATGCTTCTCAACATTTCAAAAGGCAAAAGAAGGACACCTTTTTGTTAGGAGCACGGTTACAGCCTTTTAGTGTGTATCGAAACATATTCACAGCATTTAATGACTTATTTTGTCAGAAAATCACACTGAACAGCCATTAACAGGTAAGCAGGCCTCGCTCTCAGAAGGAAGTCTAGGCATTGTATGTCTGAACTGAATCAATAATTAAAGCTTCTGTTCCAGCAATACGTTTAGCAAATAAATCTTAGGAGACCTCTCTTTTTTTTGGCAGTCTCATCACATTTTCAGTTTCTGAAACATAGCAATGTCTCATTAATGACATAAGCGTGATGTCATTACTGTATTCATTATGTTGTCATCGCAAAACCATACATTTCTTCTTTTAGAGTCTTTTCAAATATATATATATATATAATGTCTGACAACTTGCGGAACCTCCCTTTTAAACGCAGTGTTCCACCTACTCTAATAAATATGCCCAAGAAATAATTATTTAATACTGTAAATGTTTTTTCCAGGAACATAGGCAACAAAAAAAGCAGACACTAATAGGTTCTTGCTATAAAAACTGAAAAAAGTTTCTTTGTTTTATAGGTAAAGAAGATACCTTTTACACTAGGATAAAATTCAGCTTTGTTTTGTTGATGCCCATTTGGAATGAACAGAGGATTATGCTGAGATGGTCAAGAATTAAACCGAAGCAAATCATTTATGTGTTTCTACTGTGCACCTGTACAAAGACTCTTTTGTCTGCATTTCCATCAGAGTTGCACATTTTTATTACTGAAAGTACAACTTGTAGGTACAGCTAGAAGTAAATGAATACTCCTTAATGCTACTTACCATTTGGTAAATTTCTCAGAGCAAGCAGGTGTTCACTTATTTGACGTGTAAATGCATGAGTGCGTTTTTGTATTGTATCTGCTTTTGTTTTCAGATCGTTCAAATCAGACACAAGACCTATGGGAACGAACAAAAGAGTTTGAGAAGATTACCAATTTAAATATGTGAAAGGAAGAACTGTCAAGGACAAACAAGTGTTGGGCATAAGAAATTGGATTTTTATTTTTGTCAGTAGGTGTTTCTGCCCTGTCTGATGATGATGATGGTAACCGCACATTGTCATACTGAAGTGCCATTTGATTACAGTGCGGAAGCCACATAACCTTTCAGCTTCCATTTTTTGTTTAAAAGATCCAAAATGACACAGAATCACTGAAATAAACAGTGATCTATTTGTAGGCAGGCCTGGACTGGCCAACTGGCAAACCGGGTAAATGCCTTGTGGGCCAGTGCCAGATGGAGCTGGTCACTTACCTTTAGGTAAGTTGTAGAGTTGTGGCATGCGTCCTCATATAACCATTCTTTTATTGGATCAAATAAGAACGTCTATTAAAGTAACTAATACTCCTAAAGTTATGTTATGGTATTGACAAAAATATAGTATAATATGGTACAAAAATATCATTCAAAGTTCCCAAACCCTTACCTTCCGTGCTAAGACTGAAATTTTTGGCCTCATTTAGAAGTTGTGTGCTGAACTTCATAGAATTTTTTGGTGCAACTTGTAAAGATCCATTTGCCCCTGAAACCTTTTAAAAGAAAACATTGTTATCAGATTTTTTTAAATGATGTAAAAAGTCAAAATTATTTGTGTTTGTTTGTGTTCTTAGAGTGAAAGTTGTATATTCTATTGAGGGCGATTTTTCAATGCTATACCTGCAGTGATAAAATGTTAACGATGGTCAGCAAGGTAGGTTGGGAAATTAAGCTCAAGTCAGGTGGTATATGTTGTCTGTCATTTACACATTTATCAAGTGCATTATATCTTAATATTTGGTTTAAATTGGTCAAGAGTGCCATTTGTTGGCACCATACATATTTTAATATGAACGCTAAAAGAACAAATCAAATGGACAATTAAAAAAAAAAAAATGTTATAGGCAACACTATGATGTAGGCATTGCATAACTACTAAAAACTAAGCACAGCAGAAACAATATAATAATATAATATTATAATATATAATAATAATAATACAATATAAAATGAGTTCTAGGAGATGGTCCTTTTCCAAAAAGTTATCTACATAATGTTTGGGGGTCCATAACCCTGAGATCCAATAAGCTTTTTGCATTGTTGTGATGTGAAGGACAAAATATATTCTAACACTAAGCAAATAGAGGTCTGGAAAGTGATCGGATGTTGATGCTTTCACATAACACTGGACATCTAAATTATTTTTTTACTTTAAGGAAAATTTTGTTTGTGACCAGATCCATTCTATAGTTCTTCTCTGGGTTTCGTGTATGATTTCTGTCATTGTAAGACACATGTTTTCTGGGTTACTTTATTACAGGGGTACCAGGCCAGGGAAGCCACTACTTATCAGACACTATGGATAAGTTGGGTTTTTTTGCCAGTTAACTAAACTATACATCAGTGCTTACTTTTTAGGGCTAAAACCTTAGGCGACATATCATATAGTTCATAGGGTTAACTGATGACAATGATACAACCTAAAAACTAGCAAATTCTTACAGGTCTGATCTTAAGTAACAGTAACTAGTGACATTATTTCTAATAAACAATCAATCTGGTTAAAATAATAATCTGAAAAATAAAAACCCACGTTCTAATAAAATGTGCTTAATCTTTGATACTGTACTGGAGATTTTTGGCTATAGAAGGTGTACCTTAACCTAAATTTTGTATATGTTTTAGCATATGGATGTCATTAGGATACAAGTCTATAAAGAGTGTTAATACAATTGTCTATTAAAATGTAATTGTGGATTGATAACACTAACAGTAATCTTTTTTCCATTCCATGTTCTTTAGACGCTCTTTGAAGACCTTACCATTGCCAGGACTCCTGTAACTGTGTGGTTACACTCTTCTGCAAGAACCTCTGATTGCGCAATCATATTTTTGATATCTGTGTGAGAGTGGATCGCACTGGTGGCATTCAAAGAGGCATTCCTTACATCTAAAAGAGAACTGGAAACACACAAAAAAAAGATATATTATTATATTGTCCCTTTAAAATATGATGTTTTTGCTGAAAAGAGTTTGTAGCAAAATGAGTAAAAAAACCATTTAAAACACATCAAACTCTACAACTAAAGGTTCACAGCTTTGAATAGCAGATGTGTTGTTCTGCTTATGCATTTGTTTTAATAAAATAATCACATCTTCTACTACCCAGCTTGTAGCAATTTAGATTTGACTTCCATTTAACTTAATACCGTGACAAAACCAAGGTAGATGGCAATGCTGACTTATATGAAATATTACTGAACTGGATGAATTAATAACTACATTTTGGTATTAACACTGCTATGTTTACCTATTTAGAGAAGCAGAAAGTTTGTGTAGTTCAGCTGCATAATCTTCTGCCTTATAGACCATGTCAAGTGCGTCTCTTTTGGCCATCTGCATTACCAGACGATCTACATGGTGTCTCAGTTTAGAATTCCAAAGAAGAAGCTCCTCTTGGTGGGTCTCCAAAACCTATGGACAACACTACAGCATTAAATCCACATTAAATGACTCTCTATGGTCCAATTAATTCAGTGACACCTGGATACATACAGATGTAGCATTAATGGTGTCCTCTGCAAGCAAAACGGCATCATCCACCAGCCCAAGACCTTCCTCAATCAACAACACAGAACGGTTCTTATTTTCCTGAAGGTCGTGTTTTTTTGTCTGTAAGGGAAAAGAAATAAAAATACATTCCACTAAAATTATTTTACCACACCACACTGATTGTTCCTTAGGTTTTTTGTTTTTTTTTAGTTGTCCATGGGTCAACTTTCATACTTGCAGACCCTAAGACTAATGCAGAGTTCCCCCGGTACGCAAAGATGTTTCAAATGGGAAAAAAGTAGGGCAAAAGGTATTTTTTTTTTTAACCTTGATCAATTGTTTTACCACATTAATAGGTAATTATAAACATAAATTCTGAAACTCACTTACCCTCAAATCAGCCAGATTTCTTTGTATAATGACCAGCAGATTGTTGGTGTTGTTGGTGTTTGCAGATGCCACATACAACAAATCCTCCGCTGCCAGTAGTTTGTTGTTACGTTGTGCAAGGGCATTTTCAAGACTATTTTTTAACTTTGTTAAATCTTGGCGTGGCTTCTCATATTCTTTCTTAACTCTGTGTAGATAGCCTACTGATACTCTGATAAATCATAAAAGGAAAAAAAACTACTCAGATAAAAGTAAATACCGCTATTGGTTCAATTTCTAAAGCTGTCTGGTACTCTCTACAGAATTCCTCTAACTTCTTGTGTTCTTGTGACAGGCGGTATAAAAAAAAAAATGAAAAGGGCAACTCATTTTAAAAGTGTGTTTTAATTTATATAGATATATTTGATTTAGCAATTCCTTTTTTCCCTGTGAACAGACATCCAATAAACAAAACAAATATATGTACGTATAATAATATAAAATAAAATAGTATTCGTATGCTTCGATATTTTTCATGGATTTAATATTGTATTTTACTTTTTCTTTCTGGACCTATATAAATATTTTTTTCTTAAAATCTCAATAAAAACTTATTCCATTAATAATATAAAATGTATACGTACTAACATGTATACTAATATTATTATATATATACACATATAAATGTATACGTACTAACATGTATACTAATATTATTATATATATATATATACACATATATATATATATACACACACACACACACACTATATATATATACATACACACACATAAACATATACATACACACATATATATATATATATACATACATACATACACACATATATATATATATATATATATATATATATATATATATATATATATATATATATATATATATATATATATATATATATATATATATATATATATATATATATATATATATATATATATACACACACCAGAATCCCTTGTGGTTGTCGAAACACCATGAGATTTCTGAGGGAAAAACAAGCCTTCTGGCTTGTCTGGTGTCTGTAGATGAGTATTTAATAATACTTCTACTACATATATATCGCAAAAACAAGAAAGTAAAAGAGCTTACTTGAGGGTTTTGGTAGCATCTTGACTTTGATCATCAAAATATTTCGATCTCATAGAACTGAGCATTAAGGAGACATCATCCTCATAATTTAATTGCAAATTGTCAGAGAGCTGTGTATCAATGCTCGTCTCATTTAGGCTTTCAACCACTTCCACCAATACTGGAAGAAAGATAAAGTAATAGCTCATTTACAAAGCTTCCAAACACTAGAAAGACAGATCTGGCCACATAGTCAAATTAGGCAGCTGTCTAGTATTGCGAGTTGGTAGGGGTGCCACTATATATATATTTTTTTTTATTTTACAAAGAAAGTATACATGTAGCATATAATTTACCATGGGTGCCAGAAGTCCTATAGTTGTCCATGTATGCTATCAACCTCAGTACTAGAAGAAAGTCTGCGTTGATTTAAATAACTATTTAAAGTTAATAAAAGTACACGCAAAAAGGAAGAACTGCCCTTATATCGCCAAACAACTTCTATCTCTGACAACCAGATAATTGCTGGATAGGCGTCTGTAGCTCAACAACTGTTTGGGATAAACCCATTTAAATGGCAATAAATGTACCTTGAATAGTTGTTTGCATTTTGTCAATAAAGCCGATTAACTCTTGAGTCTTATTCAGAGTTCTGATGGTGGCATTGTTCAGTGCTTCTCCATCACCAATCACCTGCTCCATCTTAGGGAAAAGTAAACATGTATGACTTAGATTTTTAAAAATGCAAAACAAATTACATTTAAGTTGTATAACAATGAGCAATGTATAGATCATTTTGAACAATTTAATAATATCACTGAATCTTAAAAGCTCCAAAGCACCTGTATGTAATAAAATATTTTACATAATTAACCTAATTTCAATTGATCTCGCAGGATAGATATAAGAATTTCATAAAGCGAAAAAAAAAAAAGATACTACAGTGCTCTGAAAAGGTATTTATTGTAATTATGTCTGTGTGTGTCTAGTGAAATTAAACCCAATTATCTATTATATTTGGTTAATTGATTTAGTAACTAAGGGGGCAAGGGTCAGATTTTTTTTCCTTCTACAAATGAAAAGATCATTTAAGAACTGAACTTTATGTTTACTCGGGTTATCTTTGCCTAATATTAAAATTATTTGGAGGATCAAAAAAAAAAATTTAAAAAAATAAGGGGCGACAAATATGCAAAAATAGAAATTGGGGGCAATTGCGTTTTTGTAGCACTATATGTATTGACCTTACTGGACACATATGAGGTCTACTTTTTAATATTTGCTTTACTAGATTTTACATTAAGAAATAGACTTAAATAGAATTAAAACTGTCCAAGGTATAACAAAGCAAACTTCATATTATGGCGATCTTACTAAAAGAGGCACTGTAGGAAAATCAATCTGCAGATTATGGTGTGTACTCACGTGCTGCTCAAGTTGGAGGGTGTCTTTAGACAAAGAACTGAGCTGCTCCATTGTCTTGTCCAGTGATATTATTGGACCGACTCTTATTGGCATAGACTCCTGAAAAACAATCCAAACTTGTCTAGTTATTGAGAATATTGAGAAACATGACTTAAAACTACACATTTGACTTGCATAAACCTCGATAAAAATAATGTAAACTTTACTTGGGAATATACCTAACAGATGGAATATACCGTATGTACATATGAAATAAATGTAATGATGACATTAACCTGACTGAGAAAAATAAGAGATTCCAGAGATGCCATAAAAATGCTCATGGACCTTGGACAGGAATACAAATCAAATCTGTACTTCTCCAGCCTGAACATACATGGAGACACTATTGTTATTATTATTGTTTTATATGGCGCCATCAAATTCCGTAGCGCTGTACAATGGGTAGACAGGACATAAGTAGTATGTAATATAACAAATTGACTAAAAGAGACAACAGGTGAGGAGGGCCCTGCTCAAACAAATTTACAATCTAGAGATACAAGCCTAAAACATGCAGAAATGTATAAATGGCCAAAGAACAGGGTATGTTATAGATAGATATAGATAATATAAAATAAATAGATAGATGCCATTTACTTTCATTTTTTTTAATGTGTGACTTTCAACACTTTGTATTATTTGTTTTTTTCTGGCAGACCTCAAAATAAAGTGATTGCTGTTGATTTAGACTTTAAGAGCTGTTGCGTTTCAGCTATGTGCTCATAAGCTTTCAATAAATCCTGATCTTAGATCTTAATCTCCTATCAACCATCATTTTTGGCTTTTAAGGCATATTAAAATATGTATTAAAAATATATTTGCATATAATTGCCTCTGGTAATTAGCGAACATCATGCTCTAAGCCGGGACCTGATTAAATTATGGAGAGAGCAGCAACTACAGCTACAGATCCAATTTGAACAGTTTCAAGATCATAAATATCCTTTATTAGATTTTATCCAGTTTCCCCGATCTGGACAGTTTCAGCCACGACGTGTCTACAGAGAGCAACTACATTATTTGTACGGAGGGATGGAGGGAAACTTAAAGTAACATAATATTTATTAAAACACATTCTTATTCACAAAGCTGCCTATGTTATAATATTTCATTTGTTGTTGATTAAAATTAAACTAGACCCACATTCTACATATATCTACCATTTCTTCTGGGAGGCTGTTCCACTTATCTACCACTCTTACAAAGAGTCTTACAAGTCTTTATTACAGATGGATGGATGAAACAGGATGAAAGCAAGGGACAGATAGATAAATACCTAATCAAATACCACTGGTTGAAATATGTATTATACTTTTTGAGTAAGATACCTTAAAGTGCTTTGTCACATTTTCCAAGTTGAATAGAGTTTGATGAGGTGGTCTACCAATATCGGTCATATTAAAAGAGAAGATGGCCTGGTGCATACTATCCAAATCATCAAGTAAGGTTCCTGTGCAATCATCATCACAAGCTGGAAATAAAAGAATAAATAAATGGTCAAAGCCATGGACAGGCAGGTAACCGCTTAAGTACTTTATACCCCAGTAGTATTAGATCATTTTATTAAGGTGCACTGAAGAAGTGGTGTTAAGATATATCTATTAAGAAGTGTTGCATGGATCCTACAATAATAGACTCAACAGGTTCTGAAAAACCCTTTACTTTACCGTTTCAGGCTCGGGTAAGTTTCCCTGAACGTCTCACATTAATAACGTTATCCCACACAATGAGCATGAAGCATCTAGTAAGAGTTGGCGAAGGAATCGTTAAACAGCATTAAATAACGTGGACACTCTTTACCTGTATCCAACTATAATATGAAATAAAACATATTCAACGGTGTCATATCTTATTATGTTTGGGTCACATGAAGTGTGATTTATTAGGTGCACCACTAGTGGCAAGGGTGACCGCCTAATTTTTGGCTTAGATTGGCCATTGTACCGAAATGTACCTGTTCGTGCCTCTGATCCATCACTTTCCTTGCATTATTAAACTTTTTCGACTATGTGTGTGTGTGTGTGATCTGGCTCTTTTGACTTATAAGTTGCTCTTATCACAGCGTCATTCCCCGTGCACCCAACTCTATATACCTATGTCAAAGGTCCCTTTCTTCCACTAACAAAATAGCTAGGTTATCTGCACAGTATAGAGTGTACTGATGTGTGTTACTTACATATACATTCTTCTTCCAAAAGAATGTGCCTTAATTCACAAGTATCACAAAGACGGCCAGTTACTCCTTTTTTGCAAATGCACTGGCCGGTTAGCCGATCACATTCATTATTCAATGAGCCGCTTGGGTTGCAGTCACATTTCTGGCAGAAGCCATCAGGCTCATTTGGATTTCCATAGTAGCCAAGAGAACACCTACATGTTACAAAACATATACAGAATACATTATTAAATACTTTATGTTTGCACCATAACGCCTTTGCATCATAAGTAGCTATTGCTAAAGAAAATGTCAAGTTCTTATTTCAGAGTCTTTTAAATAACTGAACTGGTCCAACTTTTCCAGTGTTTCTGTGAAGCCCAACAGCTTGGCTAACACCGACAACCTGGCTTGTTTCATAGGCTTCGGTGATAATAGCATTTATTGTAAGCTTGCGAGCAGGGCTCTCTCCACCAAATGTATCGGTTTGTCTTAGTCTGTCAATTCTTGTCTTGTCATATCCCTTGAATTTATGTATTGTATTAAGCGCTGCGTAAACTGTTGGCGCTATATAAATAAAAGATAATAATAATAATAATAATACAGGAGCCATTGAGTTTAGTGCTCGCCCCAAACTTTAGGAACATTGATATGGTGTTGGTCCAAAAGAAGACGGGGCCTTTGCAGAAGATGATATAAGCTATTGGGCCAACACAGAAAAGTATGTCTTCTTTGTTGTTTTCAATGTTCGCCCCCCCCCAAAAAAGATATCACTTTTAACTATGAGTAAAAACTGACTGTAATACTCTCTTTTAAAACTCACTTTGTTTACGCTGGATTCCTTCCAATAATTCAATAGCACATATCGTCCTTACCTTTCACAGTATCGCCCTTCATATCCAGGTAGACAGGCATCACAACGGAAATCATTAATACCTTCTAGGACGCACGTGGGGCTAAAACTAGGATCATAAACAGGAAAAGGGAGTTTAAAATGTTTAACAATTATAATAGAGCAGATTTTATTTCTCTACATTTACATTTTTATACTTAATTTCTCTAATTTGCTAATACAGCATGTAATCAGAGCTATATTACCCTAGTCAGCTTCCAAGGACAGGAGACCTCAGAAGAATGCCAGCCTATTGAGCCCCAGCTAGGAGGTTTAAGAGATCAATCTAGTCAACACAGCACACTATTTTGGGAGAAGGAAGAAGTCTGAACTTCTCCGACATGCTTCCGTGTGCAACTGAATATTTAGTGCCAGAATATGGTGTCATACGCAGACATCATCTTTCTATATGCAGAGGTGGAGTGGTCAGACAGATCTATACCACCGTAAAGGTAGTCATTCAGACACTTGAACTAGTATACTGGAGTGTTAATTTTACATAAAAATACTGACATACTAGAGATTTCGTTTGAGAGAAAATACCTTCATTACATATTAAAAGCATTCCACTGTACAACTTAGTACCCCATTTTCACGAAAGCATCTAAGTAGGACATTGATGTTAACCATATATTTTTGGCTCATTTGCAGATGCTTCAAGATGCCTTCTTATGGTTTTTTCTCAACAATATAATTGCGGTTTATGATACCAAATCATGTTGATTCCAGCATTAATGCTAAGAGGACTAGAAACTGACCCCATCAGAAAAGATTCTAAAAAAGCAATATTAAAACATAAATATCTGATTTGTGGAGTAATGGCAGACAAGGAAGACGACTGTACACACATTTCAACATAAAATAGGTGTTTAGATGTAAAATTACCTCTGGCTGTTGCCCTTGGGACAAGCACACAATGAGCAATCTGCAACTGACCCAGTTACTTTCCCATAGTAGCCAGGAGCACATAGATGGCAGTGGTCACCAGCTGTATTATCTTGGCAGTCCTGCAACATGACAGCAAACCAACAATCAGCATTGCCTATAACTGGTAATACGCTAATCCTTCACTTAATACTGCAGCAAGGAGGTTCTTTAACAATGTACCCACTTTCAGGTAATGATCAGGGAAATTGGTGAAATCTGACAGTATGGTTTTTAGACTGGTCGATGCATGTTATCTATTGCTATAAGGCATATGTTTTTATGAAAGACACTTTTTTTGCACTTGGAGATTGAATTTTTGTTCTTTTTTATTTTGTTCACTATGCTGTGTTAGACATGTGAGCATAGCTAAATATTAGCTGTTCCCGAAGGAAAGAGAGTTAAATCTAAAGTTTGTGTTGTCTTTTAGTATCCAAAAGAAGAAAGGACCTCCAAAGAAGGGTCCTATGGGATTTTGAAAAGTTATGGTATTTTATTAACATGTTGGCCCACTAATGGCTGTATCTATTTTTATTGAATGGGAAATTAGGATTATACAGTAAATTATTGCAAATTATTAAAATATTAACCAACTCTCTGGTGGGGGAGTCGTAGAATAAAATTGTACAACGCCAGTGGGTATTACATGCAATAACATTCACCTTAGTCATCTGGCTTGATCTACTATCATATAAACTAATATTTAAATGCTCAAACAGACATAACCACAAATGGAGAAATATTATCTAGATGGTCTAGAGTTACAGTTTTGCACATACATTCAGAATCATACAAAATACCCCTGATTTTACTTACATATAACATAGGTAAGACTTGAATAAATGAAAATATTTACTTAAGATTGTTTCAATTGTAAATGTTGACTGACCCCTTCAATGTGAGGCAATATTAAGATATGAAATAATATATAAATACGATGTAAATACTGAAAATATATTATCTCTCAAGGACCCTAAAATTGACAAGTTTTCACCCTATTTATTTTAATGTTAGTTATTAATGTAATTACAATGTAGAATGCATTATCATAAAAGAGACTGAAATGTAATATATCTGGCTGCTTTGAGATCCTGTATAATGTTACATACCATGCATCTGCCAGTATCCGGATCACAGATCTCGCTGTGATTGCTGCACTGACAGGGGACACAGGGAGGGTTTTGGAAACGTAACCCTAAGATACTGATTTCTGAGAGCTTCTCTCTATAGTATCCAGGTGCACACTCCTAAAGAAAGAAAAATATGGCGTGAAAAAGGGTAAATCCATTGTTTTTGAAACGGCAGAATAAAATTCTACTTTTTGGAAATGCAATTTACCTGACATGAAAGTCCTCTATAACCAAGGGGGCACTCGCAGACCTCAATGAGATGAGCAGCTTCTCGGCCAGAATGCATGTCTGATGCCTCCACCGCAATCTCCATTGATATATTAGAGATCCTAGGAATGTTCAAAAAAAGAGGAAAATAATAGGAATTTAACACAGAATGAACACATTAACTGATGACCTGATGTTTTACAAGCACATAAGTATAACGAGACTGTGATTTATGTACATAATTTACTAAATCTTTACCTGCTTTGTTGTAATCCATATCCATACGATGCTTTGATTAGAATGTAATCAATGTTGTTTAAAACATACATGAAATCTGATCTTGTTACAGTCTGCTCAGAATCAAAATACCTCCAGTTATTCTGCAAATGACAAACAAATAAAGGAAACATTCAGTAAAGTTAAATGGTAACCATTACATTGGATTAAATAACAACACAGTTCCAGATAAGTTTTGTGATCACAGCATAGACCATTGGATTGCTCACATTTTGCAAGTCCTACTCTTTAGAATAATAATGTCTAAAGTATCAGAGACAATGTTCCAAAAGTCTGTACCTGGGCACTGAACATCCAACTAAGATCCTTAATCCTTAGCAGCATTATGAGTTGGTTACTAAGCAATACATATGTTGGTTTGAGGTGGCTCAGTTCTACTTTGCCCAGTTGGTTTTAACTGTGGAGAACCTGAGCAGCTGCTGAGAAGCCAGGCTATTACTTATATACAGTACTTACCTCTGTCATGCTGGCTTGAATCTCCGTTCTCACCGCGTTTCCAGGAGCAGGGGTGTACATAGATATAATCAGTTTGCTGGCGCTCCCACCTTTCATTAAAATCTGGGGCTCAAAATCAGAGGAACCAGAATCTCCCAGAGCATAATAAGTAATGACATATGACAGCATTCCACCGTAGGCCAAAATCTGTGGCCAGATAAATAGAAGATAAAAGTGTAAAACATGGTTTACATTGCCAGACAAAATAAAAAGAATGACTGTTAATGCAACCGCAAACATTAGACCTTTACGGCTCAACAATAAATTTTTATGTTATATTCATATCTTGGAATTCTCTGGGTTGACCAGGATTCTCCGGGTAAAGCCCCGCTTCCTCGGGTCTTCCAGTCTTTATTTTTGCTTGGCAGGGGGCGGGACTTGGCTATATCCAATCTCCACCCACTTCCTGTTTTCTCCTACCCACTTTGCTTTGACTTCCCTTCTAGCAGGCCCCTATACAAGACCAACCCCGCCTCTATATGTGACTAGCCCCACCCGCCATCAAGGCAAGGCCACAGATATCACATTAATATGACCATTTTACACGTATCAAGTTAAATATTAACTACTGTTCTTACCTTATTATCTAAAAACTGTTGTGGTAATCGCCAGTAGAATTTTTCCGAATTCAGACGTTGCTGCACCACTGTTGCGTCCAATAAAATGTCAACCGCCTCTGAGAATACCCCGTCTGTAGTTCCCTGGAGGTTACTTGGAGAAACCACGCTGAGCAGAGAATTATCCGGGACCAAGGAAATCTAAATACAAATATTTAAAAACATTACATATAGCACTGCATCAAAAAAAACAAGAACTGATCTTTTTTGTTTTGTATTTTGCCTGTAAAAGATTACATTTGTATTGGATCATATGCAGAGAACTCCTTTACCTTTGACAGCAATGCTAATTTTAAAACTTTAAATTAGAATATAATGTATACTTGGTAATGGGATACAGGACAATAAATACAAATATCAGTGACTTACAGGTATGCGGACATAGCCTTCCATTTCGGCACAAAGCTGGGATACTCCAGAACAGAAACAGAGGGAACAGCCCAGTGGATTCTCAGCATGAAGAGCAAAAGTGCCAGCCTTACACTCGTTGCAATAACTTCCAACCACATTGTCCTGTAACAAAGCAGGTGAATAAAATCATGTTTTTAAAAGGACAAAAGTACACATCATTTTACACATTTTGCAGATTAGCCATTTGTATAATGTGTTCTAGCTCTGTTACTTAAGCCCAAAATACTAGACAATCACCTCGATTCCTTATCATACTGTCAGTGGAGTTGCATTCATGAATAGCATAACAGATAATTAATCATAAATCATCTGTGCGCCTTTGCACTGTGGATTCTACGGTATCTATGTCAAAATAAAAGTTTGCTAATGCAACCAGAGAGTTATTTGACAAAAATGGCCCATTGTACCTTAAAATACACATTCCCAATGTGATTGATTGAATTTGGTTGAATCACAATCTATTCCAAAAAACAGTGGCTAAATCTTGTGGAGGCCAAAAAAACATTCAAAAGCCTACTTTAAGGGCTAACATTTTCTCTAATGTTTAATACAAAAATTCAATGGATTCTAGGCTGAATTGGCTTCAATGGGAGCAGTGCAGGCTGCAGGACATGTGCTCTCGGTACAGACAGGGGAGAAGGAGTCTGGTTTTGTTACTAAAAACTGCAAAATAATGTACAGTATGCGACAAACTGCACGCAGAAAAAATGCATTGGTTTTACACAGAACATTGTTTTCCCAAGGATGTTTGAAGCTATACAATGTATTATACCATGTTATATTTTTTTTATCAAGTTACGTTATAAAACACGTGTTGGAGTAATACAGAGAACAGGGTTTATTTACCTTACAAGCACATTGGCCGGTCTCTTCCACGCAGCTGCACACCTTCCGTTCATCATCACACCATGCAGACTGCGTGCCTTCGGGATCACAGTCACAAGAAACGCACTCGGGATATTTCCTATATCCAAACAGGCAGGCGCTGCAGGTCTGTCCACCAAATTCCTTTCTGCAATGGCACTGGCCAGTTGAAAGGTCACACTGGAGGCTGTTGGACCCATCTTTGCTACAGTTACATTCCTGAAATCAGACAAATACATGACATCTTGACATTTGCAGCATTAATATGATCCTGTTGGCAGATATCCCCGCCAGACCAACTAGGTTGTTGGTCACATGGTTATCCGGCACAGGCTTTGATAATTCTAGAGGTCTCTTACCAGACATCCAAGTTCTGGATCATGACCCCAGTAGTTGGTGTCACAGAATTCACACTTGGGTCCATGCGTATGAGGAGGGCAGATGCACTCTCCAGACTCAGGATCACAGTTATTCTGGGTGTGTGCACAGTCACAAGCTGGGAAGGAAAACGTAACACAACAATGTTGGAAAATTGCAAAATGTGAAAGGGGGACACTTTTTTTTAAAAAAAAAACCTCTCCGATACAAGCAATTGCATCACCACTTAAAACACACTTTATTTTTGTCAGCACAGTCTTGCATATTAAAAATAACCAACACATTGAATTGAATTCCCATAAGGTTCAGCCAGACATACTACTTCCATGATGCTGGCTGAGCGTCATGGGAAGTGCAGCAACAGTAAAGCTGCAGATGCTAGCTGTGAACTACAATTCCTATGATTCTCAGCCATCCAGCCAGGTGTCCACCATAAGGCTGGCTGAGCATCATTGGAAGAGTAGTGCACAGCAGCAGAATTTTTTTTTTTAAATTAAAAAAGGCTAATGTTATCCTCCCTCCATTGATTTTTGGAATCAAAACATTTGATACTGCAAAAATTGATGACATTATTCTTCACGATATTCTTGTAAGAAACTTTTATTTCTTTGTTAATTCATGTAAACAATTGTTTCATATTTATTAAGAAATTTCCTTTTATTTGCCAACCCCCCCAGTTATGCACAGCTGCCCCCAGAAATGCATTATACCCCCTATATGACACTCTGCCTTCCTGATATGCCTTATACCCTCCTATATGCCGCTCTGCCCCATGATATGCCTTTTAACCCCCTATATGCCTTATACCCCCCTATATGGCACTCTGCCTCCAGAAATGCCTTATACCCTCTATATGACATTCTGCCTTCCTGATATGCCTTATACCCTCCTATATGCTGCTCTGCCCTATGATATGTCTTATACCCCCCCTATATGCCTTATACCCCCCTATATGGCACTCTGCCTCCAGAAATGCCTTATACCCCCTATATGGCACTCTGCCTCCAGAAATGCCTTATACCCCCTATATGCCACACTGCCTCCAGAAATGCCTTATACCCCTATAAGCCACTCTGGAGGCAGAGTGGCATATAGGGGGTTAAAAGGCATTTCTGGAGGCAGAGTGGCATATAGGGGGTTAAAGGTATTTCTGCAGGCAGAGTGGCATAAAGGGGGTTAACAGACATTTTTATGGGGCACTCTGCCTCCAGAAAAGCCTTATGCTCCCCTAATAACACTAAGCCCCCCCCGACTTACCACTGCTTCCTGGTGTCTGGCGTGCACGCACCGCGCCACCCAATGGCCGTGCCTCAGTACTTCGTCCCACGTTTTAAAAGGTGGGGTGGGTGCAAGTCAGCCCCTTTATTTTCATTAGACGCCGGCGGCCGGAAAAGGCTTTCAATCCCGTTTGCAGCCGCTCAGCGGCTGTTTTCAATGTTGATCTGCCGGCCAACATTGAAAACAGCCGCTGAGCGGCTGCGAACAGGATTGAAAGCCCCCTCCGGCCGCTGGCTTCCCGGGACAGAGACCCCAAATCGGGACTGTCCCGCCTGAATCGGGACAGCTGGGGGGCATGCAATCATAGAATTGAATATAGCTATGCATCAGCTCCAAAACATAACTAATCAACACTGTGCAAAACCTACGAGTGCAGCCGCCATCCTGGTTTGCATAAAATCCATGGGCACAAACATCACACTTGAGTCCAGCTACTCCAGGTACGCAGGTGCACTGCCCGGCATCATTACACGCATCTGAAACGGAGCCTGACTCGTTACAATCACAGGGGAGACATCCAATGCCAGACGTCAAACCGTAGAATCCATGCTGTGGGAATAAACCATAAAGTCACTCACTTTCCATGAAAATGTATTTAATTCCTAGAGTGCGTGTTAATGGCCCTATAGAAGTGCCGTTTGCTTAACCGGATCCGTGTTGGTGAGTCCACAGGAGAATACTGTTATGTTATCTATCTTTGTATCTGTTATAAAATCAACTATATTTAATTGCCCTGATCTTATTCTTTTTACATTATACATGCACTTTAAGAATAACCGGTTTTATTGTTTCTTACCACGCACTGATCACATCTTTTTCCAAACACATTTGGTTTACATTCACATATGCCAGTCTCGTGGTGACAAATGCCTGAAACAGAGCTTTCAGGATGGCATTGGCAAGCTTAAAAAAAGAAAAGGAAAAAAATAGACGTAAATAATGGTCAACTTTTTTAAATTAGCAAATATACACATTTAAAAAAATAAATATGATACATAGTGAATAATGCATTTGTTTGCATTCAAAAGCTTAGTCTGCCAGAAAAAAAAAAACAGCAGATGTTTAAGGGAAAAAAGAAGGGAAATTCCACAATAAACTAGATGCCTTCATTCAACTATCCGAAGACATAACGTGCATACAGCTATACGGATTAATCAACGGGAAATGTGCCAGCTTAGAGGCCCATGTCTAAGAAATAAAAGGCACAAAAAAGAAAAATCTAGTCAAGTAAACGCCACATTTGTGACACCAACGGAGACTGCCCGTTTTCTTAACCGGATCTGTGTTGGTGGGCCCACGGGAGAATACTGCCTCCTTACTACAAAGAAGGTGACTCCGTCCTGAATCAGGGGCTCATACCCACCAACACAATATATACAGTAAACCGCAGCGGTATTTATGACACGTGAAATGCTGCCGTACTTAAGTTATGGCGAGTGCTTAAACTTTTTTTGTTTTGTCATATTAAAATCTCCTATGGGTACTTAATTTATTAGTATGATTACTTTGCATTTTTATGTTTATCTTAGCTATACTTCTAAAGTATTTGCTCGGCTGCACAGTCAAGTCAAACGGGAGTTAATATATGCATGGAATCAGCCATTCACAATCGAGTGGGCGGGGCTATCTGGCTAACGCAAAGGCACAAACGAAAAGCTAGAAGCTGATACAGCAGCTGAAAACCTATTTTGACAGAATAAATTGATTTGGAGAGAAAAAAGTGAAGCGCAAATGCCACAGGTATCCCCCTCGAACATTGTTATATGTTGGTGCAGTATTTATATTTAAAAAAAAAAAAAAAACATTTAATAGATTTATAAATATTTATTTGGGGTTTGTGTGACGTTTTTAACCCATTCAGGAACAAGAGATTTTCACACTCCAAAATCATATTTGCTAAAGCATTACTTTTATATTTTTGATGTACCCATAAAATAAATTAGATATTGGTTTGCTCAGGACGGGACATACTAAAACAATCAGTACTGTATGCGTGGGATCATTTTTTACTATTTAAAAAAAGAAATAAAAGGCCCGAAGTAATATCTCATGGTATTACATTTACATGAAATACACGAAGTACAATAGCCGTTTTTAACAATCCGGGCAACACAGCTGGTGAGCACATACATTTTGCCTAACAGCTATTCGGGAGGTTATTGAGAATGACCGATTCTGGTGCAAAATTAAAAAAAAACAACAGATGGTTATTACACACAAGCCTCTCAGCGTCAGGTTGTTTAGAAAGTTTTACCGGCATATCACTGATCTATCAGAGAAGACATTTAATCAGAGGCGTATCTACTGAAAATAGCGCCTATGGCAAGCACTGAAATTGCGCCCCTGTCCAAATAAAAACCCATTTACTAGCCCCTGCTGCCTATATATATATATATAGATATATATATATATATATATATATATAGATATATATATATATATATTAGTCCCTGCTGCCGATAGCGGGTATAGATCAACACGCAAACCCAGATCAATTGAAATTCACTTGTGATCTCAGCACTGAAGGTATATATCAAATAAACAGAATCAGACATACAAGTCCTGTATTTGCAGGTATACAATAATAATATATGAAACGTAGCATCGCAGGTATAGATCAACTGAATAAGACATATTAACCCTGTATTTGCAGGTACACATAAATAATGTATGGAAACATAGCATAGCAGATATGGATCTACAGAATAACACAAAAAACCAGCTTTGCAGGTAAAGATCAATTGGAATTCACATAAAAACACGGCATTAAAGGTATATTTAAAACCCCCTAAATTACAGGCATAGATCACAGGTTGCACACCGCAAAGCCAGCCCTGGCGTCCACACTGCCGACATAGAACCTGGCCAGCACCCAGATTACACACATAAGATTTGCCATCTTTGTCCCCAAATAGCCCACCACAAGTCAACTTTGTCCCCAAAAAGTCCGGCCAGTGCCATCTTTGTCCCATATACACCCTGCCTGTGCCATCTCGGTCCCCAAGGCTCAAACCTCCTGCTAGTGCCATCTTTGCCCTTCCACAATTATACATCTATGATACACAAACACTTTTACAGTCACTCACTAATTCACACTTTAATTCAGAGAACTCATCCACACATTAACTCATGCTCGCCCTCATTCACTCAATGCATCCACACATTAACTCATGCTCTCCCTCATTCAGACAATACATTCACATATTAACTCATGCTTGCCCTCATTCAGACAACTCATCCACACATTAACTCATGCTCTCTCTCATTCACTCAATGCATCCACACATTAATGCACACTCTTTACTTATATCTACCCCCCCTCCCTTATCACTTTTTAACCCCCTCCCTCATCACTTTTTAACCCACCCCCTCCCTTCCTTCCCTATCACTTTTTAACCCACCCCCTCCCTTCCTTCCTTATCACTTTTTAACTCCCTCCCTCCCTTCCTTATCACTTTTTAACTCCCTCCCTTCCTTATCACTTTTTAACTCCCTCCCTCCCTTATCACTTTTTAACTCCCTCCCTCCCTTATCACTTTTTAACCCCCTCCCTGCCTCCCTCCCTTATCACTTTTTAACCCCCTCCCTTCCTTATCACTTTTTAACCCCCTCCCTTCCTTATCACTTTTTAACTCCCTCCCTCCCTCCCTTATCACTTTTTAACCCCCTCCCTTCCTTATCACTTTTTAACTCCCTCCCTCCCTCCCTTTTCACTTTTTAACCCCCTCCCTTATCACTTTTTAACCCCCTCCCTGCCTCCCTCCCTCCCTTCCTTATCACTTTTTAACCCCCTCCCTTCCTTATCACTTTTTAACTCCCTCCCTCCCTCATCACTTTTTAACCCCCTCCCTTCCTTCCTTATCACTTTGTAACCTCTCCCCTCTCCCCTCTCTCCTCTATCCTCTCTCCTCTCTCTCACCTTGAAGTCCAGCGACGGGAGCACGATGTTGCTGTCTTCCTGCACCGCTCGCTGGTGCCCGCTGCTTCACTGCTGAGCGCCGTAATATGACGTCATATTTCGGCGCCCAGCAGTGAAGCAGCGGGCACCAGCGAGCGGCTTTTAAACACTGATGCGGAGGAGATAGAGGGGCGCCTAGCAACTGCGGCGCTCTGCATGAAATGCCGGCACCGGGATGGGGGTAGAGGGCTCGTGTAGGAGAATGAGGGGCGCCGAGCGGTTGCTAGGCGCCCCTCTCTCTCCTCCGCATCAAAAAATAAATAAAAAATGCCGGTGAGCGGCATTTAAAAGCCGCTCACCGGCGCCCCCCTTGAGATGGCGCCCATGGCACGTGCCATGGCTGCCATACCCTATATATGCCTCTGCATTTAATCCACTAAAAAATACATCTATTCCTCAATTAGGAAAGAATGGTAATGTTATGGCAACGAAGGTTAGAGCGCTGTATTATTTAAAAGAATAAGATCCAAGTAGCATGTAAATGTTTCTTACCAGTGCAGTTTTTCGCTAAGATTGCATCCCCATAGAAGCCATCGGCACATCGTTCACAGTGCCGTCCCGCTGTGTTGTCTGTGCATTTGAGGCATTCTCCTGTCACTGCATTACAATGGCCAACCTCAAAAGGGTCTATGTTCCCATTGCAATCACAAGGGACGCACGATCCTCCGGGAACAGAGGGACTGCCATAGTAACCATTTGCACATCTAGAACATAGGAAGTATTTAGTATTAACAAAACGTACTCTTTCAAACACAGTTAATAACAGAGTAAAAAAGAAATCAACCAAGTCACTGCTATTATCATACATTTAAATTCACTAAAACCATCATATTCCACAATGTAAAGTAAATTCTGCAATGCTGTAAGTCCATAAAGAAGTTGAAAGAATGGTTCCGCTTATATAAAATGTAGTTCAAATATGCATGTTTAAGTTATGAAACACAGCCATTCTGGATTGTATTGCTCAGGAAATTCTCAATTTCCAAATAATCCAATCAGAGTACAGCTGTGCAATCCATGCGATGTATTTACTATGTGTTTGTCTGTACATAACCGTTTGAACTTGACATTTGTATAAAGTCCTAAGTGCCCCTTTACACAATACTTATATATTATTCATTGTGTATTAAAGACGATAAATAACGACTTACTTTTCACACCGTGTTCCGGTGTATCCAGGGGCACACTGGTCACAGACTGCCTCACCGTCAATGGATAAGTGACATGTTGGACTGAAACTGAATAAGAAGAAATTTAACATACAACGTAAAACAGAACTCATTTTGTTTGCTTTACATTGGTATCTCAAGTCACAAGATAATCAAATAAAAAAAACTATACAACAAAATATTACATCCAAAAATGTAAATAAACAGTTCAGACTTGGCTTGGTAAAGAGAGTACATTGGCATGAATCATTTAAATGAAGGCTCACTTGTTAGTGGAGATCAGCAGAGGACAGGCGCATGGTTGGCAGTCATTAGGTGTTCCATGGTAAGGGTTTCCATAATAGCCTGGCATGCACTGATCACAATGATGTCCTGTGGTATTGTGCTGACAGTCCTAAGGGCCATAAATAACTACGTCAGTAAAGAAAAAAATTCTCTCTGTCTCTCTCTCTTTCGTACATGTAGATGTAGACGGTTAAATTACTTACATAACATGCACCATGGATGTCACACTCAGTCGCGTGGCCGTTGCATTCACAGGGTTCACAGATGCCACCAAACAGGGTTCCACCCACACGATAATGACCAGGGAGACAAGACTAGAAAATAGTCATTTCTGGTTATAATATATACACCTTTACTACCTGCATGCTGTAAATGTATTTAACCTCTTGAAAATACTTTATTACTAAATGGCAAAAATGGAAAGAAATAAAATGGAGGCTTGGCTGCAACTCCCACTGGGTCGATGGAACTGACCATGCACTCGCCTGTGTCGATGTGTTTTAGGAGTGGTGTGGAAAGCAAGGACTTGTTTCACCCACCTCTGCCTATTTTAACCAATCTCCACTTACTCTCTCGCATTTACAGCCATGCATTCTCCCTCCTATGAAGCCTTTTTATTTTTTTTTATGTATAAGGCTGCTTAGGGATGGAGACATGCAAAAAAAATAAAAAAAAAAACAGAACAAAATAAAGAAAGAATGCATCTCGACATTAGTATTGCCTAGAAATCATGTTTGTAAGAGCTGCTATGTTACCTCGCAAGATGTACCAGAGTAACCCGGAGGGCATTCACAGTTTTCCACTTGAACAGCTGGCAAGAGGTCTATAACATTTGGTTGTGCAATATCCAAGGTGACTGAGCTTAATCTGTGAAATAATAAGAGAGGCTAAATAAATCCGTCAGTAATAAGATTGACACATTTACTACAACAAAATAACACCATGGAGAGATAAAAATATGTAGTTGTTCAGTTATGGAAAACTTAAGCACTTTAATATGTATTCTTCAAAAACAAAAATAAATAAAGCACTTACATGAGGCAGAAGATGCAACCCTGCAGCTGCCTTCCTCCTCCTCTATGGTGCAATGGTCATGCCACTGATTGGCTGGCTAAAGCAGCCAGTGGCAGGAAAGCACTCCCATTAAAATCAATGAACAGACAACCCCCCCCCCCCCGCCACAATGTAGCAAATGCATATGGGGGCATTCTACTATCATATGAATTAAGCTGGAAAGAGGTAATAAGAAGGAAGTCGTTGAAGGTTCATGGGCATTTTGAGGAACACAGGATGTTTGTGATCTACATAAAAGTATTTAAAGACTATTTTTTACCTGGAGATTGTATTCTTGGCAAGGTTGTAGCTAGCCCTAATTTGAAGGTGGTTTACATTTGCGAGGACAGTCATGAGCCTATCCCTGTCCACTGGTCTCCTTGAATAGAAGTCTATGAAGTTCTCAGGAACGAGCTTTATCTCAGCTGTATGCTCCTCATAAGGCTGCAGCAGGACACCGTCGGCCTTTAATCCCAAAGTCTGCCCATTACCCTGCAAGAACATGAACGTTATTGTAGAGGAACTACTAAAACATAAAGGTAACCCATTTTAATAAATGTGTTACGTGCTTTAAAAAGTGGCTACATTGTGGAGAGAAGAATGATTCGGAAAGTGCTGCTTTTTAACTTTTGGATGCAGAATTTCCACTGCTGTCTCTTCATATATAGATGGCGTTGTTGCTATTTAGTTGTGGACAGAGGATACACTGACATCTCTATCATGCAGCAAATCTATGTGTTTTAATAATTAAGAGTATAAGCGGCCAGATCATTTGTGAGGAAAAATGTTGGACATTAGTGGAATATATGAAACATTGTATTACCTGTAAAATGACATCCACGCCAGATATCACTTCACTGTCTGCACTGTCCGCAGGAATATCATAAGACGCTGTGTACCTTAAGTATCCGCCAAAGGATGTTAGCTGGGATTTAAAAAAAGATATATTGGTTTTAATAAAAACAAACACAGTAAATGCAGATAATATCCATTGAAACCAAAAACTATACATGTTGTTCCAAATGTGACTGTAAATTTGAGTATGGAGCCATTAGGATGTCTGTAAAACATTGTTCAACCAAAATAATTGTGCAATGATAGATTCCCTTTCTATAAAGCAGAATGTTCTCACATTACTCCTGTCTACCACCCTCTTCTATTAAATCAATCCCTTAATATTGCACATGAAGGGGGGGGCTACTAAGTGGTAAAAATTAATTTTCTATTATTACACTGGTGACAGACTGCCTCACCGTCAATGGCTAAGTGACATTAAAACCATGCATCAGCATTCAAAGATTTCTGTGATGAGCAAATTTTCTAATTCTATTTTAAAAACATAAAGCATGTCGCCATTGAAACCTTTTTGTGTTGCTCTGCTGTCCAGTTGGTGGCTGCCAGTTACTTAAGTATGGCTAATGGCTAAGATGAGAGTAAGTTCAAAAATGTAGATCCAATGGTTTTTAATCTAAAACAGAACTCTGTATACCTGCCTGGGTAATGGGGTGAAGATTCCACAAACACCCTAACATTTTTATTAAAAATATTTAAAATGGAGAGAGTCCTAATTCCTTTAACCAGTCCGACATGAATACATAAAAAACCACCTGTGTAGTATTTTAATGAGAACTTACACTGCTCTATTTCCATGTATATGCACGTAAAACACATGTCCTGCGTTAGCTACAACCTTACAGTACCGAGATGAATGGTCTTTTATAAAACCATAAAAACCTCACCATCCTAACTTGCAACTGAGATTGTTTGAAAGCGTTATGGTTATGTATTAAACTATGCTCCTTCTTGATGTATGAATGATTCCAAATGGCTTTATTGACCCAATATCGGCAGATGGCATAAAAATACATAGTTATGGTATTTTACTAGAATTTCCTTATACACAGACACAGAAATACAAGTGAAAATAACTTACTTTATTTCCAAGATATGCTGAAGGAGCTTCCCAATAATAAGCAGATATCAAAGAATTTCTTGCTACAGTATGATTAATACTTATTTGATGGGGGCCATCAAACTGGTCTTGATTGGGTTGAATACGTGTTCCTTGTAAATCACTTATGTACCAGCCATTAATATTGGAAACCTTTAACATGAAAAAAGATACATACGGTTATATAAATATGAATCCTGGATAAGCATGACACGTGGATTCTGTAGACACAAACAGGATTTAATTGCAAAGCTAAGTTAGATATTATTTAAAGACACATCACGATACTAGCGCTAGCTAATATAAGGTTTGATTCTCTTTAAATAACGTTTTATTTATCTCACCAGTTGTATAATATCACTCACCAGTTTAGCTCTTGCCATCCAAAACAAATATTACTTCTTTAACACATGGGTTAACGGAAATGACTTTGAGGGGCCCCTAGGCACGCACATGGACACGCACTCTCTACCAAGATTCCAATGCAGGGCCGCGTTATGTGTAGAGTGCAACTCTTACTTGCCCACATCTTGGGGCCCCTAGTCACATGCTAAGTGTGGCTAATGGATAATCTGCCATTGTTTAAAGGTGCTGTTCCAACTACTCTACTGAATCTAAAACAGTTGTAGTTAAGTGCACCATTAAAAATTCTTAGTATTGTTGAATGATCTTAGAAATGGTTGTGTGACACAACAACATGCACTGATAGGTTGCTGGAAAAAACAACACATCTGCTATTGTCCATTTGCTTAACAGTCTTGAAAACGCTATTACTGTTTTGTAGTACAGTTTTAAGAAAGGAAGTTCTCATCAAACCACGACATGTTTTTGGAAGCTGCCATTCCCTTGGTTAACTATGCACTACGACGCCCCCAAACACCAAATGAATTATGCATCAAACAACACCAGCACAGGAGAAGCTCGTGGGTATGGTTGTCCATTCCTACTACACAGTGACTTGACGGGAATGTTGTATTGCAGTAGCAGTAGAATCAAATCACTTTTTGATGGTAACAATAACATTCAGAACATACTTTATGTTGTAAACGATAGAGTGCGAGGTCCTCTGCGACCTTGTTATTATTTGTCATTATTATGTATTATTCTGCATAGTGCTTATCATAATTTGGTGCAAAATTAACAGAAATCTGTAATCACCTGAGTAGTATGCCAAAAGAGTCCATCGCAGACACCAGAAACACCAAAGCAAAAGCATTCTGTGCATCCTTCTGGGTTTTGTGCCTGCAGGTTGTAGAACCCAGGCTTACAGCGGTCACAGTTCTCTCCTTCGACATGTTCCTGAAAAGTACAAATAATGACCGTGACACGCATGCTAACAGACAGTGGCGGTCCTAACACCGATGCTGATTAAGGACACTATAGGCCTTCATGGCCTCCAACCATAAAATACACTGTATGTGTAGACTGAGGTCAAGCTAGGCACTATCAATGTGTAATGTACTCATGTGTGCTATGTACATCCCAGTAGTCAAATATTCTACAGACATCTCTGATTAAATCTTCCTCCTAGAACAGGACTAGGGCAAGTTATAGCTCTCCATTTGCTGTGTTTTTCTATGACTAAGAAATTAAATTCTCAGTTGCTACGGTGACTGCAGCACATTTATTACTTTGCTCTATGTTACTTCTTTATACACAACCTCCTTACACTAACCAGTCTATGCGCTGTTCTTCTTTTAGTGATGTTATAATTAAATAACAAAACAACAAAACATAATCTATAACTTATCAGCCACATACATGGCATTACTCACCTTACATATACATTGTTCAGCACAAGGGTCATCATGTATGCTGCCTACCAGACTGCAATTACACTTCACACAGTTTGGGTACTCCTTGTATCCAAACGCGCATTGGTCACATTTTGTCCCTGTGAAGCCTTCTTTGCATTGACACTGACCCGGGAAGACACCTTTAACATACATTTAATATATAAACTTAACCCAAGCAAATAAGGAAATGAGATTACAGATCATTCATTGGCAATGTTACATGCAGCTCAAGATAGGTGGCATCTTTGACCCGCCTGTTTAATACCTATGCCCTTGGGTACTGGGGGTCTTTTTGTTTGGGGGGAGCATGGGTTGATCATGGTAGATATACAGACTTTCTGATTTGTAGGGTTTACCAATTACCGGTTTAGCACACTTAAACAGTATTTTTGTATGTCTTTCCCTTAAACGTTTACCAGTCTGAAACTCTATATATATGGAGCCGTTAATTAGGCCTGGTAGTTTAACATAACAATTAACAAAGGCTTTGGGAGCAGGGGACAGCACTCAAAAAGTAGGGGAAATAATAATGTTTTATAGGAAATTCACACACCTTGGTTTATGTTGGCATGATTATCATCCACAATACAAACAGGACTGATAGATCCAAAGGTGTCACATTCACAAGGATAACAAGGGGCATCTGAGTAGGGAGACACCTGTTAAGGACAAAAACGTATATTTAGTAGATATTCTGAATATTCTAAACCTGTATTTTCAATAACATAGATAAGTAGATAGATACATAGATAGATACATAGTATAGTTTAATAGATAAACATATATGAGGACCTTATTTATTTTAAGATTACATTGGGTTTCTTGACAAATACTGTCCTAGATATTAAGTATGGGTCAGCATGGCTTTCTTTAACTAGTTGAGGATTACTTTACATCTTCATACCTTGTGTGGCCGGTAGTAGCCATCAATACAGGTCTCACAATTAAGCCCGGCTGTGAATTGAGTACAGTTGATGCACACTCCTCCTCCAATGTACTGATCGTGAATGTTCAAACTCATGTTCCGATCTGCCACATCTTGGTCAAAGTAACAATCTTCTGCTTTGTTATGGCAATTGCATTCTAAAAACAGAACAGTATTAGTTTGTGATCATACCTTTATTCTCCTCTGACAACTTCAAACAAATACTGACTTTTTTGCATAGACCTTAAAAAAATATATTTTGACTTTTACTTGGAAAGTGTGGCGTAACCCTCCAGAATGGGAGAAGAGAAGGGGAGGGCAAAAATTTCATCTTTATTAATTCAAAGGTAAGCTGTAACTAAGCAGACAAATTACAAAATAACTCATACTATTATGTGGCACAAAATCACCTTAAAATAAAGTACCATATTTGCTCGATTATAAGACGAGGCTTTTTTCAGAGCAAATGCAGTGCGTGGGATCTACACACTGCCCCGGCTACATGAGTGCTCTGTGAAATGCCTTTTAACCCCCTTAATGCCACTCTGCCTCCAGAAATGCCTTTTTAACCCTCTATACGCCACTCTGCCTCCTGAATGCCTTAAACCTCCCTATATGCCACTCTTCCCCATAATATGCCTTTTAACCCTCTAAATGCCAGAGTGGCATATAGGGGTATAAGGCATTTCTGGAGGCAGAGTGGCACATAGGGGGTCAAAAGGCATATCATGGGGCACAGTGGCATATAGGGTTAAAAGGCATATCATGGGGCACAGTGGCATATAGGGGGTATAAGGCATTTCTGGGGCAGATGTGCATAACTGGAGGGTAGGTTGGAAAATAGAAGGAAATAAAACCAAAATATTTTTCTCAATCATAGCTTTTATTAAAAAAAATAGTTTAGATGCATTAACATTTACTGGTAAAACTTTTTTCCTATAGGGTCGTCTTATATTCAGGCTTTTTCTTTTTTTCCTAAATTAATATTCAGATTTGGGGGGTCGTCTTATAATCAGGGTCGTCTTATAATTGAGCAAATACGGTAATTTTAAATCATTTTAATATGTATTTGACATTAACACAACTATCAAATTAAATATTAACGCTCTTATTGTGTTAAAAGATAACATTTCTCTTCCTCAGACTTTCTCAGTGCCTGGAAAAGCGATGAAAGGCCAAACTTACTCTCGCACTGGCTGCCAACCGAAATAGTGCCCGGTCGCCATGGATTCTGGTGGTATCCAGGGCAACACTCATTACAGCTTTCTCCACAAGTGTTGCGTTCGCATTGACACTGAAGTCTCTGAGTAGCAGAAAATATGAGAAAGTTGTCACACAGTGATCTGTAATATATATTATTCTAAATAAACAGAACTGCCTAAATTAAACTTAACTAGAAGCTGGAACTAGATAGAAGATGTAAAAAGTCTGTGAAATACAGCTTGATCCTGTGAAATACATTTTTATGGACACAAAATATTTTAAAATTAACAACAAAACTTACCAAAGTAACTGGATCGTAGGGGCAGCTGCGAGCATGTCCATAGCAAATACACATCCCTCCAACTGAAATATCTTTTAAAGAGTAGAAATACTGAAAGAGAAACAGCGGCAAAAGAGGGATATAATTGTTAAATATGCTATAATCAATCAATGAAACACTCAAGTCTAAATCTAAATCTCAAACTGGGAAATCAACAGATTTGCCACGACAAAGATAAGTTTTAATATTTAACACTTAAAAATCCTGGGGATTTAAAACTCTAACAGACTGCCATCACATGTTTATAAGACAGAAACCTCTGGGTAAAGATTTTCTCATATTCTGAAAGAAGTAAAAAAAAATTGAATTTTTATTAAGTAGTAACAGAGCTGGACCATAATTTAACAACAACAAAAATATTCTTTCAGCCACAGAGATTCTCTCTCTCTCTTTCATGCGTTTTTCAAACCCTTTGCCTATTCTTAAATCACATGTACTTTTTGGGATTTACAAACCACAACTATTTTTATGTACAAATACTTACCCTTCTAGTTACTATTAGATCTACATCCCGGAGATCAAGATGGTTAAGCGTCATGAGGTCGGCATTCAGAGTTCTAATGCGTTGCAAACGAAGACGGATGTATCTCGCAGAAGTAAACTCCAACAAAGTTGGGGATGGATCATCTGCACTGGGTCTTCCATTAATCAGTGAAACGTGAATCTAGGTTTGTTAATTAAACAAATAACACAATATTATAACTAACTACTCAGCCAAATCGCCACCCGAGGATGCCACTTAGCCCCAGTCAGCATAACAGGTGAGGATCCCCTGCATAGGGCCGCAATCACAATGCTCTGTGTTGTATTTTTCATATTTGGTAGTTTGTGCTTTTGCCCATTGTTTTTTTCCCATTGGTTTCTTGGATGGATTTGTACCTTTGTACGTTTTTGTATCTTTTTTTTATTATTGGATAAATGTATGTAGTTATTTCTGCTCATAAATTGCCACTATAGTTTACATTGTTTATTTTATGGGATTTTAGAGTAATAAACTAACATTTATCGAAAAGCCTTTGTCTTCTACCTTCTTCAAATTTTACTAAACCTCCAAACACCGCGCAAACTCTCTTCACTATCAGACAGTGGGTGATGTATGGCTGCTTGATACAGAATACGTTTGAAGACTTTGTAACAAAATATGAAACAGCTATATGTTTCTTTAAATTCTGTCTATGGAAACACTATCTTTCCTCCCTGGAGACAATGACCGCAAGGCTGGAGAGATCATCAAAGACAACAATTTCCAACAAATTTTCCTTGCTGGTCATGTCATTGGTCTGTAGATTAGATGAGGAAACACAACAGCATTCTCACTAATACAAGCAGAGGGCAAAAGGTTGTACATGGTCTATCTGTGTGACAATGGAAGCACAGATTTCTGTTCCAGGATTCTGGAGAAGGCATCTGAAAAAAGCAAGGTTTCATGAATAATGGTGATGGGTATGAATACATACTACACCAGTCTGCAACTATTTAATCAGTGGAAAAGTAAAATTTGAAATAATTATACCTCTCCATGTTCCAGTGGTACAAGTCTTGAATAAAATGACGTGCAAATCACTTCATCATCCCTTCTGTACGTTGGTGGCCCAAGTCTTGGTGTCACGTTGTATCGACTCAAGCACTCGTAGTCACTGATTGCATAATACTGCCAAGGCATGAACTCAACACCATCCTGAGAACGTTCTAATATCCAGTTACCTGGCCGTGGTGAATTTGCTGCTTTAATTATTATGTATGCAACTTGGAAGATCTGCGCACAAAAAGAATGTTTCATTAAATACATATTTCACACAAAAACATTTTTTGCCATTCCTATTGCTACACAATTGCTATAAGACACTGCACCTCAATTTGTCATTTCTTAACTGTATTTCCAGGGTTATAAGTTACCTCCTAATTGTACCAGGCAAAACACTTATAAAGATGTATTTTCCTAACAATTTGCACCAAAAGGATTATAATATGGCAGTAATATTTTTTTTTCTTTCCATAGTACACATACTGCACAAATATGTATATTTGCAAAAAGAGAATACATATTATAGCTCTTAACTTATTATTATTTATCCATTTCTCATATTTTGCAGAACTGTACTTTAGGTAAGCAGTACAAAATAATTTGGATTTACAAGAAGAAAAGATAAGGAGAGCCCTGCAAACTGAGCTTACAATCTAGATATGTGTGTTTCCCATTCTTAAGTGAAAACCTTAATATATATTTTTCAGGGGTTTGTAATGTGCATTACTATTTATCCATGAAACTGCGCTTATATTACCGTCACAGTATTTTCTCCCCCACACTGTGTATTCTGCTAACTTGCCTCCCTGTTTGTTATATGGTTGAGTGAACAAGAAATGAGCCGGTTCATATTGTACTGAGATTTTTTTTTAATGGCTCCAGAGTCATGAGTCTTAACAAAGCTACAGCTGATGTAGCTCATTGTAAGCCCACATTGGACAAGTATTTGCAACAATATATGCTTCTCCTGTAGCCTGTTTCATTCTTCAATTTAGAGAACATACAGAAGCACCAATTTAAAGCTATACCGCTTACTAGCCAATATGAATTATACATTTTAATTTGCCATCCAAACAACATCCCACTATAGCTCTCTGTAACATATGGGCAAGAAAATGAGTGTCCAGTGTGATTACAGGAGCCACTTAAGGCTGATGGACCGATTTCCTCCAGTTGTCCGTGGGCCAACATTCCATCTGCACTATGATGGGACCTTCGTTTTAAGCCCAGTGCTGCGTGACCAACAGTTCCCGACCTGGAAAGGATTTTAGATGTTCTAGATGTGGCAACATGTTGTTATCTAAATGGTATAATTGGTCAAACATGACCGTGGTCTGAAAGTTGTCTGTCTACACCTGAAATCCATACAATTGTGCATACCATAACAACACAATGGAACTGCAATGAATTAATTGGCAAGCTATCAATGTAATTATATTCACGCAAGTTCTCCAACCAATCCTGGGTTGCATTTTAATACCCTCCGTTGCTGCTAATAACATGTACCTTATGTACTTACATGATAAGAGATATCTTAGGTGATTATTTTTAAACCTCCTTAATAAGTTATGTTATTTAAAATATTCTGTGTACATTACTTTATCATAAAAGATTGACTTTTTGTCTTTCATAGCTTGATGTGTGCTAACTGATATTAATTTGGTGTGAACATTGCGAGACAGGGTGGGACAGTGTGCGACGGGAAGAAGTAAGTGGAGTGAAATTCTGTAAGCACAAAGATCAGATTTATATGTCTTCAGACTGAGGCATACATATTTTGGGTTGCAGACTTAATTGTTGCCTTAGTTTAACAGTTGGTACCCTTAGAGATGTATTTAGAGGTTGCACAGAGACTGTTAAATTCTATTATAGTGTTTTGCTTCTTATATATTTATATTGTATGTAATGTGTCCCCAGAAAATACAGTGGAAGTGTTTGAGTATTTAAAGAAAAAAAAAAGTTCACCCAGTGTGCTGCAAAATATATAATATCAAATGTTCTTAGAAAAAAAAATGTTCCATAATTTCTAACTGTGGTTTCACAGTTTGCTAAGAATACAAGGCATGAAAAGTAACCCTTGACACCGAATAAATGGTTGTATGACAGTGGCCTGGGAAAAAACCCATGGAACATAATAGGCAGTCAAGCAACATGCTGTAAAACTGTCTCCTTACAACATAATGGATGAGCAACGTGACTGCTGATTCTCTCAGGATAAACTTACCAGATCAGTGAAGTCTCTTCTTGCTGCACAATATTTGACACAAAGAGCAAATAAGTAGATTTATGCATGAATATCTTAAAGCTTGTAGGGATAACATGCAAACACATATGCAATGTCTATACTTGCGCAGATTTAGGATGCATTATTTTAAATTGGACATTGCGATGATATAAAGTATTGTTTATCTAATGAAATAATCTCCTCATTAATTAGACTAGACATTCTACTTTTAACAGCAAGGTAACATGATGAGGACCTAGTTTGTCGTCTAGATGATTGCGCTGAGATAACAGAGATAAAACATATATCTAATATGGATATATGCAACTTTTCAAAAGTTTGGGGTCACTTACCAACGTGTTTGTTTTTTTAAAGAAAATATATTTTTGTCTATTAGAATAACATGGAATGGATGAGAAGACGTTGTGTAGACGTCGTTGATGTTGTTAAATGACTATTGCAGCTGGAAAGAACAGATTTTGTATGGAATATCTTCATTGGCGTACAGAGGCCCTTTATCACTCCCATCACTCCTGTGTTCCAATGGCATGTTATGTTCGCTAATCCAAGTTTACATTTAAAAGGCTAATTGATCATTAGAAACCCCGTTTTGCAACTATGTTCGCACAGCTACGAATTTCCATGACCCCAAACTTCTGAACTGTATTGTATCTAATGTCAAAACATTGTATTATATGAAAACCACAACTGTTTTGAAACAAATAACATGTCATTTTTTCTGCATAAATGTAGCAAATATATTGGCACATTAGCCTTTCTGAGTAGGGACTGAGTTCAGGGTTGGAAACAAAAAATCTGATTTGGAAAAGGGGCAAACGCATATGGGGTGGGGGATTCTACAGAACCCTAAACCCTAGCCTCATGTATTCACAAAGCAGACAACAGGAACATTTAAAGGAACCACATGAATTGAAGTGCATATGATGGCTGGAGTGTCCCTTAAATAAGGAAAATGGATATAGCCATGTTTGTTCAAGAGGTCCTACATTAAAGTTGATATATTTAATTGGGCTAAAGCCGTAGAATAACATAAATCTTTGGAATCTCAGAGGTGTCAAAAACGTACATAATTTGAAAATAACAATACATTTTCATATAGCTTAATTTTATCTATTTTTTTATATAATGAGATATGGTAGAGATGTGACCCTAGCTTTCTCATTAAGATGGTTAAGCATGGTTAATAAGCAGACAAATGGATCCCCCGGTTAAAGTAAACTGAATTAAAATGTAAACCCCTTATCATGCATTAACCAACACTGAAAATGAGAAGCACTAATACAGGGTTTGATTAATTATTTCTAGTCGCAAATGCTAACGCTGTCCTTATGTCCTAAATAAAGTTAATTTTTTACACACAAGAGGATTTGGGGCACTTATGATACAGTGGTGGGGAAAGAATTGGCGAGAATTGATTCTAGTATTGATCCTAGTGAAATCTTTGACCTGCTATGTCCTTTCATGCACGTAACAGAACAATTTAGTATTATTAATACAATAATAATAATAATAATAATAATAATAATACTTATTATTTTGAATATCATTTACTTTGTAACCTTTAGAATTCTTGGATTGTGATCAACCACACTATTAAAAGGGAATTGTGACTATTTATTTTACTTAGTACCAGGTTACAAATATGGTTTCCTTATTTAATAGTTGTAGTTTTAGCAAAATATAATATTTTCAGGCAGACGTTCATATCTGTGATGTAGCTCTGTTATCTGAGCCCAACCTACTAGGCAAACACCCTTACTCCTTTCAAATAATTGAATGGCTCAGTCTTAATCACCCAGCAGGACACTCTGATTAATGAAATGCATAAATCATTATATTTAATCCTCAAAGAGAAAAATATTTTTTCCCCCATGAGATTTCGACTTTATCAACTAAATGTAAAGCGTTGTGTGCCCCTATTTACATGCACTAGTTAGAAAGTTCACAGATAAAAGACATAAACACGACAGATAAGTAGTCCATATATTTTGCAGTTTACAGGTTATTTATGGAGAAACAGAGGACCGTATAATGAGTACTTCCAAGTGGAACAAAGACTGTACATGTGAGATTTATAAGGATCCAGACGTTATTTGGTTAGCTTGTAATTTAGATTGTTCAAAGGAACTGGAAATGTGATATCTTACACATTTGGTATATGTGTGGTATTTCCAATTCAGGATGCTTGTAATTAAAGAGTAATGAAGGTCTTTCTAATACAGTAGGGGTTGTGCAGTACTTGATCCATACATTTTGAAATGTGAAGGTGTAGGCAATCTGGTTCTAACTGTGCTAACTAAAAGATAAAATAACTCTGGTGTCACACCATACCCTTAGTTGACTATTCTCCCACAAATACTACATAGATGCCATAAAGAACTGCAAACGTGCAAGACTATGCAGAAAGGTGCTATTTTAAATCAGGAAAAAAAGATTTTAGCTAGAAAAAAATAAAACAAGAAAGTGTCATAATTACTTGTCTTAAATCCAGTGTTATGGTGACCCAGTGATATATTCTGCCATTCTGAATACTGGGACTTTGCCACCAATCATTAGTGCCATCGATTGCATTGGTTATCGGGTGCCGTTCTGTAAATAAACAAATAAAAAAACATATACCAGTTTGCAAGTGAAAGAGAATAGAAAATTGAGTAAGAAAGTATTTTATTTATATATATTTTGGTGAGAAGATTATTGGGTTCCGGTCAGTAAACAAAATACTACAGAAATAACGATGCCTGTTTGCAGTTAACCAGCAAGATGTACAACACATAATGAGGTCTTTTAACTACAATGTGAGTGCATGAGAGTTGGCAAACAAAATCTTAATTTGTAGCAGCTCATTCATATATTCACTATTACTAACTCACATACTCAAACACACACAACTTATTCTGCACATTGATTGCTTGAAAAAAGCAAGCAATGTGCAGAATAATTCAACCCCCAGATTGCTTGTGATTTGTAAATACAAGCTGAAGCTTGCAAATTTCTCTTTGTAGCCTCAGGGGGTGACATGTAACGTCCCACACACACAGACACCAAAAAAAAAAGATTCATTACAAAAATAATAATAGAAATGAAACAGGGATCCCCACATTAAGCAAGGGGGTCAACAACCCATCCACCTTTATCCCCTACCCTGTATGTGGTGGGGTAGGGGGTAATAATAGACTATATTGGGGTATAAAGCCCACCATGCTCTACATAATTTAGTGTTTACTGGGATGAGGTTTAAAATATACTGGGGGCAAAGGTTATTGAGTACAAAAAAATAAACCTTATATTCAACACCCTATTTACCCCCCTCCCCCAAAAGAATCCAAGTCGGTGAACTAGGAGTGAATGTCATTCATTGTCCACCCCTTTGCACCTACAGGGTTCAGTCTTTTTAACTTTTAAATTTTTTATTTGAGTGACTATATGAATTGCTTGCATGTAATGACATGTGACTAAACCATTTAACTATTTGTTGGTGAATAGACCCAAAAGTATATCAGAAGATGGGTTACTTACCTTTGGGATTGGAACTGTTCTCATCACAGATACTACATTGAGGGTTGCGTATTGGCCTTCCTGGCACATGTTCTACAAGTTTACAAAACATCTCTGGTCCCATTTCACCACATGTGGCATTAGTGGTAATAACGGCATTACTGGCAAGATTCAGTATAGCGGGAAACAAACCTAAACAGAACACAACAAGATTTACCATGTAGAATAACATTCAGAACACAAATTCATTTATGTGTTAGGGGAATAATGTGTTTTCATTTTTAAAGTATTACCGTTGATGATTTAAAACACAATATGTATGTGTATTTAATCAAGCATTAATTCTTTTTCTCCGGTTACTTTGCTGTCATCACTATATATTAGCACAATCTTAGTGATTTTTGGTATCGTCCATGAACAGTTCTTGCTTTAGAATAATATTATGAAGCAATGTATTATAGTACGTTTATTAGAGAAGAATTGTCCTAAAAACCTCCCAAGAAATGTTGTTAAAATGTCATTTTTTAAAGTTATATATATATCCAAACAAGAAAATGTGCCATGCCTGATGGGCCAATATTAAAAAGAACATGTTAATAATATAACTTAAATGTCTTGTTGTCCATACACTGCTAAATGTCACACTTTTGTAATTTAATGAAACATGGAAACATCATTTCTAGCGCTGTCAAAAGTGCAAACTCTTCTCAGAAATAATTATATATTCATGCAAGTAGCCTAATTTTCATTTTTGGGGGAAACACTTGTCAAGAGACACAAAAAAAACCATGAACTGATAAGACATTCCTTTTTACGCAATTAAACCTTCAAATGAAATAATAAAATGACAGATCTGTAAAAGGTTAATTTACTTAACATGCAAGAGCTTGTAATTAACATTTTGTCTAAGTGACACAGTGCCTTTGAATACAATTATGTTTAAAATTCAATGTTGATGCTCTAGATAAAGATATAATACATTAAGGCAAACAAAGGGCTCGCTCAGGCATTCTTCCTGACCTGGGATCACAGTGTTTTCCTGTTTACTTTCTTGCTACCCTCATACTTGTCTGTCTGGTTAGTGCTGTACTTTATGAAGCAATCATGCAGTTCAATTGCCAAAAAAAAACTGTAGGGTTTTGTTATCTGTGTTCATGTTCCTAGAGCCATGAAACTGCAAATCTGCAAATTCCTTCCATTATTTTGACTGGCTTTAGCTTATGAATGCGTCTGACCTTTTAAGTTCTGATAACTTATCTTCATACCACATTCCTTTTATTGGGAGCTTTGCCCAGTGATCAATACATATTTTCTTTTAATATATGTCAAATTTTAACCTTTTATCATTTGAAAGAAAGAAAGCAAAGGATCTTCATGGACAATTACCTAAGCATTTTTCTGTATGTCCTACTTGTTATGTGCTACACTACTTGTCGCCCATTGTAAAGCTTTACAGAATATAATGATACGACATAAATCAATAAATAACAGCTACATTTTAGTTATCCCTATTTTTAACAAAGTTAGGACCTATATCGAATATTCAAAGATACTTTTCAGTTTGTGTCCTTCTTCTAAGCAATTAAAACCATAGGTAGTAAGAAAAGCAAAAGAAAAAATGAAGATAACCCACTGTGTGGATGTTACTGCTTGCTCCCCCCCCCCAAGCCTTTTGTTCTTTAATTGTTGAGTACAATAAACATCCTTTAAAGAGAACGAAGGTGATGCGTAGTTTGAGGTGAGGTAAGTAACAGTAATATGCGGGTTCAGGACAGAAGTCACATCATATTACTCGGCACCCCTTTTGTTCTTTATGGGGCTTGGCTGTATCAGCTCCTTCCACTCTCGCCCAAACCCATGTATGCAGCTAACCCTACCTACCTGACTTGACCCCACTCACATGCAGCCATTGAGCGTTGAGACCCAGCTATAATAAAAATAGAAACCTGTAGAACTTTGTAGGTCATAGAGAATCACCTCCTTCCAATACACCAAGGGCCTTGAGAATTAGTACATTTTAAACATTTAGAATGTTTGATACTTTAAGCAAGAGTTAACAACTATTATTCTCAGACATGATTTTCTTAACATGGAATGAATGGCCTCACCAGTTGTTAGAAACACTGTAGTATTGTGTTTGTTTGTTTTTTTTTTGGAGTCTTACTCCTGTGGTTTATTATCTTGATATCGCTATGTATATATTTTAATGTATTTTAATATTTATATAGCTTTAGATGTAGAATTCCAAGCATGTCTTCAGGCGTCTGGCTTTAGTTCCTCTCCAGGGCTCTTTTCCCATTCATACCAAATTTCATTTCCTGCGTTGCTTTGTTGAACTTCTGTTTGCAAAAACCTGCTTTTCTGAGAGCAGGTATATATGTAAAATGCCTTGGAGGTAATCTCTCATAGAGGGTAATGACAACAAGGCAAAATTAAAAATGATATTACCTTATGAATGTTCTAATATATCCTGATATATGGGATAGATTGTTACCCTCAATACAAAGAAAAGAAATAACCAGCCCATCAAATGATCAATAAGCAAATAATCTTTGAACTTTTAGGTGTTGATTATTACCCCCCTTTGGTTTTTATGGTGATCTTTTTTCCCCACAATGGACCACTTACTATGATGCCCAAACGCATCACACTGCTACAACCACACTTGGTTGAATATGGGTAAATTCGCCAGTTTAAAACCATCACCCAAACATACATTAAGCTATTGAACTGGGGAATAATTAATAATTGTACGTGAAATCTTGCTTCTAAGAATAAAGTATATGTGTCTTCCGATGTACAAATTAGTACTAAAGATAATATTTTTCCAAGCATTAATAATTTCCTACAAGTCAAGTTCATCTTTATCTTGAATGAAACTAGCCACAAATTTAGCCCTTGAAAGGGTTGCAAAAAAATTCACGTTGTAAAATACTATGGTGGCCTCCTCAACTGGAGGTTTTGCCTTCTTCCTGAAGTGTCTGAAGGCTTTTACAGTAAAAAGGAGTGCTGCATCCACAGTTTTTCAGGTTTATTGTGTATATTGTTGATAATAACCCCTGGAATTGGGTGGAATGGTTGATAAGCTATATGGCTGCTTTATACTATACAGAATTAATTATTTTGAGGTTGCTATTCCTTTTATACGGGTTGTCTCAGATGCCTAATTTTAAGTACCGGTATTTTCACAGCTGAACGCCAACCACCAGTCTAGAAAACATCAAACAGCCTTGGTATGCATACTACCTGTGTACTTTTCCTACTACACTACAACTGCACTGAGAAAGAACATATGTCATGATTGTATGTTTGCAGATCACACTACAAAGGAGCTGACGTTTAAAATGCTTTAATGACTGTGTTGACATATTGTAAAAAAAAAAGAAGAAGTTAAATGAGATGGGGGGCAGTGTGAAAACCCTTGCCCCAGAAATGTAGCACCTGGCCTGGAACATGATGCTCCTAGCAGTGATCAGGAAATCAGGAATATTAACTTGCAGATGCAAGACAGCTGGAAGCTCCTGTGGAAGCCTGGCTTTCACGGCTAGGTTACTTAAGAAAATAGCAGAGGATGTTTACTTTCTAGCTCCTGTATTTATGTTTTGTGTCGGTTGTTTTAGTGTTCTTTACAAATCAAATCATTCTTGGTAGCACACTTTCTGAAGAATGTTTGGACTGGGGTTCATACGGACATTCAATAAACATAATTTTGTTCAGCAGATGGTTGTAGCCCTGCAGATCTAGAGCTAAACATCCTGCCAGTCTGAAAAGCGTTAGGTGGTAGCCCTCAGATTTACATTAGGAGTGTTACAGAATAACACAATTTCTATTTATCTACACCATATCACTGGTTACTGTGGTGACTGCGCCGTTATAACGCAATGCACAAATATACTTAAAACAACTGGGTCTAGAATGCCACATTTATATTGCCTTCCGTGTTATCTCTTGTTGGTTGAGCTAACAGGCCACAAAATATCAGCCCCTGGCTAGAAATGTTCAGTCTTAATTACAGGGTAATTGACTAGACCTGCATGACTAACTCCCAAACAAAAAGAAATAAAGAATTCTAGTGTCTGTGCTGAATCTTAAATAATTCCCTCTGGCCAAGAGAAAATGGTTAATTACTATGAGTGTAAGTAGGTATACTTTGTTGAATGTTTTTTTTTTTAATCAGAAAATTATCTTTTCTTTTTTTTCAATGGCCCGGTCAGGACTGGAAAGATTCCAGGAGCCAAGATTCTATGGCTTCCAAAATTCTACTAGCTTTTATCTATGGAAGCATCAATCCTTGGCTTCAAAATCATTTCCAAGCTGGCGCCATAAATATTCTGTCTGGTTCCCAAAGCTGATTTTCAGCAGGGTTATGTCAGGTTGACTACCCAGTTCCTGGACCATCCTAGCAAAGTTTGCATTTGAGTGACAAATGTTTATAGCTCGGTCTGCATGAGAACCCCCCAAGCAAGTGGGACCTGGGCCTACTCAAGGACCCAAAATTGTATGCCCTGTTAACCTTTTTTTTTAAGAAATCAGCCCTGCTGACCTGTGATTTTTCAATGGCAGCTATAACATTTTGGGTGTTTCCAGTGCAGAACACAATAATGATGTCATAAAGTCGGCAGACAAGTCATCTGCTATGGACAAGCAGCTTCCTATTCACATCAGTGACCCAGAAGCATGTATGAAATTTGGGTGCCAATGTCAGAAAATGGTACAACTTGGTACCTCAATTGATCAATCAAAGCTTCAGCCTCCATGACATAAGCTTGCTGACGTCTATGTGGCGGTAGCGTAATTGACTTTAATTTGGTTAATTAGGTTTAGTGGGTTATACTTATTTTAAGGGCTGATATTGTTGTGGCGGTGTGTGTAAGACATATGGGCTTACTGCCACATGTTTGGGCCTTTAAAAATGTAAGGCTTAGAACTATAAACACAAAATGTTATAATGTGCAAAAACCTATGGATACTTCAGAATCCTTTTTTTCATTAATCTAAATGATATATTTTTCAAAGCACTTATACAATTAGACCCTGTAATGTCAAACAGACTTATTTAGATAAATCAAGAATATAATATAACAAACTAAACTGAATGTGACTATGTGAGTGGAATGATCAATTGAGGCTACATCACTGAATACTTCCTACGCTCTAACTCCCCGTTTTTAGAGCTAATTTTTCCCATCTGTCTGCAGACCAGTTCAAAGCACCTCAACTTGTTTGGGAAAATACTTGAAACCCGAGGACCTTTCAAAGGACATAATTATTTTGGTGAAAGAATAGTTTTCAGTGTTAAGGTCTCTGACACGATCTAAACCTTCATCAGGACAAGGCATTGTCCATGCCAAAACATTACAAAGAGTTAAAATACAGACTAAGCATTCTAGGCTGATTAGATAAGTGATGTACCATAAATAAAGGAAATGTAAAGCAACTTTTAGCCTATCAGACATAGCTTAAAAGCCCTTGTGCTGCATTTTTTCCTCTTGGCTAACATCACAAGTTGCAGAAACGTAGTCTTCTTCCCACAGTCGTTCAGGCAGTTACTGACTAATGAACCATAGAACAGCTAAATCTGTTCGTGACAAAGATTGAGATTCATAATCAATGTATGTCATTTTTATGGTGGTACCATATATAACGCAAGTTGAAGAATTTACTAAATTTCAGGGGGGGGGGGTATATGATCACAAAGCCAGACGTGTGTGAAGGTTTATTTACTAACGCAAAAGTAAATAATTCTGAAGAGGAAATCCTGTAGGGAGAACATTTGAGACTGAGAAAAACAGTGCAAAGTATATTAACCTTATGCATATGAAGTTAATGAACAATCAACAATAAAACGTTGGTCTTCGCTAGAATGTACAGAATGCCATAGAGATTAACCGTTTGTATGTCAGATAATTTACTGTGAATGCAGACCCAATGTGGTAGACTTATTTGGGATTCCTGGGGTTAATCATTAGTATGCAGTAGGCAAGACTCTAATAGTCCATGTGGGTTCCTCCAGCAATCTTGCTTGGAATACAATGAGCAATAGAGAAACTAAGATCTAAGGTTATGTAAGTGCAAGTTATTCAGAAACAAAACATCTATTATGGGCAGAATAAGACGCCAAGTATCTCAGATACTTACTGCAGTTGTCCATATAGAATTGCATATGCTAATTTGGTTGTTCATACACTTTTATTATGTTTAGCTCTTCGTGACTCCTTGAATATTAACGGCCATTTGACATTTTAAGTTCGAGATGAATAGACAATCATGCTTCAGATTAAGTTTACATTGAGTAAGAAGTATTTAAGCATAAAGAAAACCAATTGGATGGCATAAAGGCGTATTTATATAAAAAGTGATTCTGGTGTAAAGTTCAAAAAGTGGTCTTATCAATGATCATGACCATTCCATTACTTGTTTAGGTGACAAGGCCATATTTCAACAGCAATTATTATTTTAACACATAACCCAAGGTATATTTTACTGTTGGTTTCATGGCTGGGGGTGATCCCCTTATCTTTGGTCTATGAGTAGAGTGTTCCTCCTTCAAAGTGCAACAGTGAGTTAGCATTGTACTAAAAGGCCTTTGTCACTTCTGTAGGTTAAATGTTTCTAATTCATAGTAACATAGTAACATAGTTCATAAGGTTGAAAAAAGACCAAAGTCCATCAAGTTCAACCTATATACATATTGTGTCCCTACTGTGTTGATCCAGAGGAAGGCAAATAAAACCCTTATGAAGCAGATGCCAATTGCCCCATACCAGGGGGAAAATTCCTTCCCGACTCCAAATATGGCAATCAGAATAAATCCCTGGATCAACGTTCTGTCCCTATTAATCTAATATCCATAACTTGTAATATTATTGCTTTCAAGAAACACGTCCAGGCTCCTTTTGAACTCTTTTATTGAGTTTACCATTACCACTTCCTCTGGCAGAGAGTTCCATAATCTCACCGCTCTTACTGTAAAGAACCCCCGTCTGTGCTGGTGTAGAAACCTTCTTTCCTCCAGCCGTAGAGGATGTCCCCTTGTTATAGATACAGTCCTGGGTATAAATAGGTCCTGGGAGTGATCTCTGTACTGTCCCCTTATATATTTATACATAGTTATTAAATCCCCCCTAAGCCGTCTTTTTTCCAAACTAAATAACCCTAATTCTGATAATCTTTCTGGGTACTGTAGTCCTCCCATTGGTACTGTAGTCCTCCCATTCCTTACATTCATTATGGGAATATTGCTTATTACCACAAGGAAAAAAGGCTTTTTTGAGCTTTTGCTTAATTCGGATTAATGGGTTTCATGTAGAGGATTATTTGGGAGGCATTCTAATATCCAGCGCTTAAAAAGACCCAAAAACTATGCTGTTAGGAAGGATCATCTTTGTGTCATTCAGTAAATAGCTTGTCGTCATCTAACTAATTGCAAGTTAGTCCTAAAACAAGCTTCCACGTCTCCTTATCTTAATCCAACTTGCGCTTGGCACCTTTATGTCTGGGGTCCTTCACAGACTGACTCCTGCTTGAAATGAGTTTGAAAACCAAGTTTCTGTCCCCATCTTAAAATTGTAAGAAAAATGCTTATCTAAATCTACTAAATCTTTATTTTAATCTTAAATCTCACATTAACATTAACTAATTTAATTTTATGATGATTCATTAACCCTTTCAGTTCCATTTCTGTAACACTTTTTGTAACAATTGGACTACTTCTTATAAAATGCAATTATGGCGTAAATGTTGTGTGCACTACTGATTAAACAAAATTTATCCAAATGTACAAATAAAGACTTTAACATAAGTGATACACGACAAGGGTGGCCAAGCAGTTTTTGTAATGTAATTGTGGATGACCTCAAATTCCAAGATTTTTTTTTTACTCAAAGGACTTTTATCATACAGCAGTATGATCCTTCTGTACACGAAATATAATTGCAAAAAGGGAAATTAATTTAGAAAATGTCCTCATTAGTTAACCTTTCGTGAATATATAAAATTGTGATCAGAGATATATAATTATTTCATATTCTTAATTGAAATGCATTCCCTATGTAAAGAGGTCACTAATTACGTTAGACTCTTTGTATCTTTGCTGTAGTTGTTTTTTGGAGATATTCTTTTTTTTAAAAAATGCAACACATTAAAGCTGAGATCTGTGTCTCAAAAGTGGCAAAGCCAACATTATCTTATCAAATTCCTGCCCTGAAATATTCTCCTTCTTACTCGCCAACCCTTATAAAGACTGCTTGAACCAATCAACACCATAAACCAGAGATAACAGGAAGAATAACCATATAGAACATGGGAAAAAGAAAGACACCTTTATACATAAAGTGTTGTTTTTTTACATATACTTTGCTCATTTTAATCTGTAAAGTCACTAAAATTGCAAAATGTAGGATTTGGGAAAAGTGACAAATCTGCGTTGAGCAACATATTAATAGGGAGAATCATTTCTGTAGATTATAAAAACATGAGGTTAAGGAGTTTTATTACAAAGTTTGCTTAATCTGTAAACACTATTACATGAGTTTACTTCAGGAATTTAAGATGTTTTTTTGGTAATATCCAAGAATCAGCACATTTCTACTAGAACCCATATTTTAAGCGCAGGGAGAAAAACTAAAGTTTTTCTCAGAGCTCATTTTGACCATAAGGTCTAATTTTGCCCCTACCCCTGGATCAGGGGCGTCCAACATGCCGCATTTGGCCCGCAGAACCTCGAAGTGTGGCCCGCGTGAGATCGGCAGCCAGGATCACAAGAGCCCTGCTGCTTACTTGTGGGGAGAACGAGGGAGGCCGCTCCCCCTGCTGAAGTCTGTGAGCGGCATTGAGAGCTGTAGAGCAGGTAAGGGGGTGGGGTAGGTTGTGTGAATGAGTATGTCTGATTGAGGGAATGAATCTGTGAATGAATGAATTTGTGTGTGTGTGTGATAGCATGGATGTGTAAATGCTGGAACCTAGGCATGATGGGACTGTGATTGCTGTTAGCAATCACACTCCTATCATGCCAAGTCAGCCAGTACATGCTGAAACCTGGCTAGCTGCCCCCCTTGTGTATTGATGCTGCCAGCAGTATGGGGTCTGCACTTACAGCCACCCTGTACCAGCACGTATTGGCTGACTTGGGATAATAGGAGTGTGATTGCTAACAGCAATCTGCTAACAGCAATCACAGTCCCATCATGCCTAGGTTCCAGCATTTACTGGTTGCCTGGGTATGAAAAAAAACTCCTATCATGCCAAGTCATATTGTTGATTTTTTTTGTCCAATTGTGGTGTGTTACTTTTAATAAAAGCGTGGTTACACACTAAAATTGGACGAAAAATACAATGCCCAGCCAACCAGTACATGCTGGAATCTGGGTATGCCTGAGATTGCTGTTAACAATCATAATATATCATTTTTTTGTACAATTTTGGTGTGTAACTTACTTTTATTAAAAGTGTGTTTGGGGGGGTCAGTTTCGGCTAAGTGAACCCTGAATTTTCGGTTTTGGTCCAGAATTTTCATTTTAGTGCATCGCTAAAACAAATAGAACTATTTTATTTTTACTTATACAGAATCCTGAATTTGTAGGCCCAGAAATCCCAGAAATCAGTGAGAGGAAAAGTAAAGGTTTTGTGTCATTTACTTTATTTTAATCTGCATATTTTATTAAAGGCCATATTTTCTCTAAGTGGAAAATGAGTGCGGCCCTAACACGTATACAATTCTGATGAAGTGGCCCACTGCAGAAAAAACTTGGACGCCCCTGTACTATATGATATATAAAATAAATGGGGTGTGAGTCTATATACAAAACCCCCCTGATGTGAACCACAAAGGTCTGATCAGTATATCAATATGATGCTGTCCAGAGAGGTCCCCGGAGCCACTTTGGCGCTTTGGGATAAGTGGTTGTAATTGTATATCACATGAGAAAATCCCCTTTAATCCAGTGTTGGTTTATATTGCTGAATTATACAGCTGAGCCTTACTTTTAAACACTTTGATAGACCTGAACAATGGCACGACGCGGGATTAAGTGGGATTTACAAACATGAAGTAAAGTACACAGTTTCATAAATCTACATGGTCTGATTCACACAATTCTATTTGTGCAACTTTCACTCAAAATTCTTTATCTAAAGTTAAAAACGTATTTTATAATGTTTTTGCCAAATATGGTATTCAATTAAATAATGTTAATAATGAAAGTAAAATGATTACATCATATACCATTTTAAAGGTTGTCTTCCAGTGGATGATTTGCCATTTAAATGTAACTCTTGTGTGGCTCCCTATGTGTCTTCTTTACCAACTGTGGCTTAACATCTTGCTTTGAAGGAACTTTAAGGAACAAGGTAATTGAGGAGTCCAAAGTCATATCCATTAACTATTATTTGGGTTTGCTTGGCTGAGCAATCCAGAAGAAGTGAGGAAGCCATGTGGGAGCTCAACAGTATGCTTAACAGAGGATCTCCCCAACTAGTCCATGATCATCACTGTAAAAGCGTGACATTGGGGCAGTGCCCCAAAATCTGGTCTGTCCTATGAAAACCAAGACTGTTGGGATGTATGTTTTCATTTAGTAAAACAGTAACAAGCTTCCAAGCGTATAAACATTTGAAGTTCATGGTTATATTTGTTTAGCTTTATAATATCACATTTTAAAGGGTCTGCATCAATGACAGAAACATAACTTCTAACATGAATCGTGTCTTGTATGTCATACTGTTTTAGTGCGCTATATCACTTCCTAAAACTGTTGTTTGATGCACTTTGGTCGCTCACATAACCTCCCCCCCCTTTTATCTCCTGTTTGAAGACACTAGCAATAAAACCATAAGAAACATAGAATTTGACACAGATAAGAACCATTTGGCCCATCTAGTCTGCCCATATTTCCCTGCTGTTCTGTCCCACGCATATAAATTCTGTTACTGTATTAACCTCTACCCCTTCTGCTTGGAGACCGTTCCACTTACCTACCACCTTCTCAGTAAAGTGAAATTTAATTGCATTACATCTAAGAATCTCTCTAGTTTTAGAATATAACCTCTTATTTATGATCATGTCATCTTCTTAGGACAACCGATCAGTGTCCTCACTAATTTCAGTAGGTACGCAACTTGTATCTACACATTTTCTTGGGGTAAGCATATATCTAAAACACCTTGATGACATATATATATATATATATATATATATACACACACATATATTAGCATGTACAATTTAAGTGCATTCTGTGCATTGGACTATCCCTTTAAGGCAATTTGACTTGAATTCTACATAAGGTTGTGGTAGAACATCGAGCAAACCCTTTTTTCCGAAACCTGTAAATCCCCTAAATATTAATATAATTAAATATTGACTCAGACCAGCTGAACTGAATGCCAAAGGCAGCGTTGGCTTTATGGGTCTTTTTATTTTTACGTTGTGGATAACAGTAGTCTTATTCATGTATTGTCTAGACAACTTCAAACAAAAAGGGCATTTCTAGAGGCAAACAGCTGCAAATCCTTGACAGTGCTTTGTGGCTTTGTCTGTTTTATATTGATGCGCTGTGCTACTCACTGCATGAACACATACTAACAGTCATGTAAACTCTTCGGATGGAGTCTTTCATCAAAGGTAATACCTTTTATTGGGCCAACCCAGATATTGCTGTAAAGTAACATAGGCTTTTGAGACCTCAGAAGTCCCTTCTTCAGATCAGATGAAAAATATAGAAAACGTAGAATTTAAAGACAGATAAAACCATTCAGCCCATTACTCCTGTTGTGAAAACTCAATCCTCAATCAGTCCTTGGTCTCGTCCTAGATTAGGAATAGCCATATCCTTATCCCATGCAAGTTTAAATTCCCTCAGTGTATTAGCCTCGACCACTACCGCTGGGAGGTTGTTCCATTAACCTACCACTAACCTATCACACTATCATAATAGGAAAACTTTCTTCCATTACATCTAAGCTTCTGACCTACTACTTTAAGATTATGACCTCTTGTTCTCACACATACAAGACACACGCATTCCATCAGAAGAAGGGACATCTGAGGTCTTAAAAGCTTATGTAGCTGTACATATTTGTCTATGGTTATCCAGTTGTACTGCTCCATATCCACATTTTTTTTTTCATATTAAAGCCTACAGAATATGTTTGTGGGATAACCCTAAAGGAACTTGTACTAAGTACTGTAAATAGTCCATTGAGTGGAATCTCTTAATTCCTGTTGGTACATCAAACTTAAGCTTTTCATAATAATATTTACTTTTAAACATAGCCAGATGTAAAATAATAGAGCTTTTTGCTTTAAAAAGCTGCCAATTCGTACAAACGAACAGCTCCCAACTGTTGTCCCCTTACAATAAAGTAATCCATGTGTCTGGCTTTTGGCTGCTTATCTCTGCATACATCCTCTATAGGTCTTTATCTATAATCACTTTGCTGTGATTGGAGACAATGGAGAAGCCAGTGATCTCATTCCAGTGTTATGAACGCTTTCATCTACTGATCATCCGTGATCAGATAATGACCCTTCGGCTGAAATTAGCTAGGTATGCACTGTCAAAGGATTTATGTGTGCAGCTCACATGAAGAAGCGGTAACCGGATTTTTAATAATAAGACTCTACATGCATCTACCGAGCAGTTAACCTGTCTAGTGCCAGAGCAGGTGTGCAATACATTCAAAGGGTTAACAGGTACACCTTTTGAGTCTGTAAACATATATCCGTATGTAAAATATAAAATAAAGCTGCAGTTCCATTTCATACCGTAATATAATCTCATCGTAATTTAGTTTAGAATGACTATTGGCTACCATCCGAAAAAAAAATAGCTTCTTTGCGATACGCTACAGAATTTGATGTCGCTATATAAGTTAATAATAATAATAATAATACAATCAGAGTTATGCACCAAACTATGACTGTAACACCGTCACCAATGGCAATAGTGCAGGCATAGAAGCGTGATCCTTTACATACTATCTCAGTATTGGGTTTTTTCATCGTTAGGCTTTCCTAAAAGACAATGACGATGAGGTTTTCCATTAGACTAAAGACGCAGTGCATTGTTGCCTGTCTGATGGTATCACAGTATGGCGGCAGGAATGCCAAAAAGAAAAGCAGCTGTTTAGCCCTGGTAAACAAAAAAAACCTAAACCAGAGCCTGAACAAAGATGTGCTCCACACGGGAAAACCAAACACAAGCAGAACGTTTCTCCAGTTATCTCATTCACTCGCTAGCATTCGTGTTGAATAAGGCGCTTTATAGTTTGCCAATGGATGTGAAGACATGACGCAAACATAGTAAATACGAAAAGAAAGAACCAGAGGATGTTGTTGCTGGAGAAATGATATAGTTAGCATATTCTTATTCTTGTCATGTTAGATCTGGGCTAGCTAGCTGGATTTGGCAATATAAGAAAAATCTTTTGTACGGAAAGTCGCAGGGACCAAAATTCTTTACAAACAGAAATGTTTTAGCTGACTTGTACCCCTCTGCTTTCGATAAGCTAGGCCCAGCCAAGAGCTCAAGCACAGCTTAAGCCAATACCAACTTGACATCATATGATGGCACAGCATGGAGTAGGTATACTGTCAAGGCTCAGCTGGCTCTGTGAGTAGTTTAATATTAATTCTTTAAAAAAAACCTGACCTAGAAGTTGTACCTATGTTGCTGTAGGCGCCCTCTTCATCTGTCGTCCAACATTATTTTTTGGAACTGATTGGCTGCTTAAAGCAACTTATGAGTGGCAAGAAAGTGTTGCAACTGAAATTAATGGGAATTACATGCGCATGGGGGTCTGAACGTACCACCATGGGGGTGGTTGAAGCATTCACTAAACCACCACTGGAGCTGAATGGAGGTACGTATATCACATGCATGGAAATGTTTAAAGCCAGACACATCTCTTCCCTGGGGGAAAGGTGCAAATGCATATAGAGGGTGTCTATTTTTGCAAACGCAACACAAGGAAAATGTAAAGGGACCACGCAGCTAACATATGCATTAATGTGCGTATGATGTCCATAGTTCTCTTTCGTTTCACCACATAAAGTGTATACGTTCTGCTCCATTGACTAAAACCTGTTGGGATGATATAAAAAGAGCATTTCATTTTTAAAGAGATACACATTATTTTCTAGAGCTGGCCAGCTGATGAGCTACAGATGCTCACTGAGGATGCAAGCTGAGAGTGATGCCAACAGAGCAATATTGTATGACTGCTCCTGCAATCAGGAATGCTTATTTTGGCTCCCGTAAGGTAGAGGGGATCTAGATAAGATCTCCTTTACTGATCTTGGTAAAAATGGCATTTCTCATTGCAGAAGCATTGAGTAGCTGCTGGTCACCCAGAGAAAGCAGTGTTACGAAGCTCAAAATAAAACATATTGTTAAGCACTACATGTTATGTCTTATCTGCCTGTTATACAAGCAGGGCCGGCCCGACAATGGAGCCGAGTGGGGCAACCGCTCCAGGCAGCACTCTTGAAGGCAGCAAGCCCTTTTTTTTTTTTTTTTTTTTTTTTTAAGCGAAAGAGAGAGAGAGGGGCGCCGAGTGGTTTTCGCTTACCAAGCTGTCAGTACCCGCTCGGCGCCCCTCTCTCTCCTCTGCGGCGAGTCTCCCTGTTCGGTCTCGGTGCTGGCTTGTAATGCTGAGTGCCAGAAGATTTCCGGCGCTCAGCATTACAAGCCGGCACCGAGACCGAACAGGGAGACTCGCCGCAGGACTGCTGAAAGGTAAGTACAAGGGGGGGGGAGGCGGGGGAGAGGAAGGGTAGATATTGGGGGGGGGGGGGGGCGGCAGGGACGGAGGGAGAGGAAGGGTAGATAAGGGGGGGGGCGGCATTTTGCCTTGGGCGGGCCCTGTATACAAGGCTGCTGAATATGATGGCGCTATAAAAGTCACTAAGTATTAATAATAGCATTGGTATTTTTTTTTATGTTAATACAGTGAAGGCGTTTAAGCAAGCATGGGATAGGCATAAGGCTAAGCTAGATATAGGATAAGGAAACTATTCTGAGGTTGTGCAGACTGGATGGGCCGAATGGTTCTTATCTGCCGTCACTTTGTATGTTACTCCCAGGTACATCAGAGTACGTCTGAGCTTCTCTGTAAAATAAGATGCATATAACTCCCCATCTTCCACACACTTGAAGTGGCAGAAGCAGTGTTTTTGTCTAGTAAAGATACAGTTTAAAATAAGAGTTTACATTGTTTATATGTCCTATGTGATATATTGTTTATAGTAAACAATATATTGTGAATAGTAAACTGTTTAACCTTATGTAGTTTATATGATATCAAGGTGATCTTTAGAAGTGCATGCCATAGGGGGTAATGTTCAACATTCTTCTATTCTAAAACCAAGAAAAAAGTTTATAAGTTACACGCAGCCAGGGACTTTATGGAAAAGTCTAAAAAGCAACACAACATTATCAACGGATGAGTGCTTTTATTACACCACCAGTCTTACAAGGTTTTTCAAGTGTGACTGAGGTTGTTACAGTATATTGCTAGGGAACATGGAAATTAGGAACCAACAGGTTTGAAGAGTCATTCATTAAAGGCAAACACCTCCCCCGGCCCCGAATGCTGTTTGAGGTATTTCTTACAGGGGTCATCTCCAATGGAGAACAAAGACCTAATCCACAGCTGGCTTCCGTTAGTATTAACAAAAAACACAGTATAGCTTTTTGATTTAGAACCCTCCTTTCATCTCTAAAATAAATAACTGATGAATAACAAGTCTTCATGCTGAACTAGTTAGAAACAGTTTGCACCAAATGGAGAAATACAAATCCCCAAGTTATTTCAAACAAAATATTGTTTCTTTTTCTGGATCAGCTGCTCAGATATATAATAAAAACCATATGTCTATAAACCAGATACATAGTTACATAGTACATAAGGTTGAAAAAAGACCTAAGTCCATCAAGTTCAACCCTTCTACCTCACCTTCCTACTCTTGATCCAAAAAAGGCAAAAAAACCCTAATTAAGCTACTTCGAATTCTGTCATTAGGGGAAAACATTTCTTCTTGACTCCAAAAGGCCATCAGATTTCTTCTTGGATCAAGAAGCTCTAAAATATTAATTCTATTTATAGCCCTATGAGGAAGTTTGTAAGCCGGGTAAATTAATGTCACCTGTACGGTTGACATTGTAAAGCAGCCACATAGTCAATGGTAATATGCAGTGGAAGAAGTTGGGTTTTCAAAATAGTCTGCAGGTAATGATCTTTGTCTGAGGCTCAGTCATGCAGCTTTTCCAGGGTCACTCAACTCTCTTTAAATTCACATTGAAACTGTGACAAAGGCATGTTTTACACAGTGTATAATATTAAGTCTGTTTCTTCATCTGATCTAAGCCCCTCACCCCTATACCTAATTTGGGTTCTTCATCTGAAGCACCTACCAAGCCCCTCACCCCTATGCCCCTAAGACTGTTTCTTCATCCAAGGCACTCATCAAACTCCTCGCCCATAAGTCTGCTTCTTCATTTGAGGCAACCCCCAAGCCCCTCACCCCTATACCCCAAAGACTGTTTCTTTATCCAAGGCACCCACCAAACCCTTCACCCATAAGTTTGCTTCATCATCTGAGGTAACCACTAAGCCCCTCACCCCTATACCCATAAGTCTGCTTCTTCATCTGAAGCAACCACTAAGCCTCTCAAACCCTAAATAGTTTTGTTTGTAAGTTCTAGTCCCTCTTTTGACAACATAACTGGAGTTTGAGCAGAATATCATTCATGTTGAAAGTTTCATTATAAAGCTACGTACTTTCTGTCCATACACCATAAAGTGGATGCTGTTTTAAAAAGTAGTAAATATCTTAAAGTCACATATCTCACTGCCTATCTAGATGTATCAGTCCATAGCAAAAGTGACCTGAAGACTTAATTCTATGTTCACACTATGTTCACATGAGTTCACTTACCCATAATGCATTCAACACAATTGCATCATTACCATTAAAACTGGAATTTTCCACATGCCTGCTTAAACTCATGGTGATAAGATCTATTCTAGAGCTTTCATTAATTGTTGAAATGTCCAGCTGCTTTTTCTGTATGGTATATCGCGTATCTCCTGGATATTTTCTACAGTAGATTCTTAAACCATTGGTCCAACCATCTTTGAAAGAAATTGTGTTATACAAAGCTTTCAGGAAATGATAGTATTATCTAAACCGTCCCTGGAGCACTATGAAAATTGTTACGATTTACAAGAGGCTTTAAAGCCAACAATATAAAATGGTTAGAAAGCATGGAATGTGCGGTCTATGGCAGGGTCACTATTCTTCTGTTATATATTAACAGAAACAACTACACAACTGTCACAAACTACTAGAACTTTAAGGTAAAATGCCGTCAATATTTAATGTATATGTAGTCATTACAAATTAAGGACTTAAGGATGTATTCTAGGTGTAGTGTGCTTCATGCAACCACAATATACAATACTTTTGGCCACACGACATACCTAATTCTGTTTGGAATGTTAACCTATAATTATGCATTAGATGAGTGACTAGTGAGTATTATTTGATTAGAAAATCTTAAAAGTTTCTAATTATGGCCTTCGGGATAAGGTGTATAACATAAATCGTGATCATAAAGAGAATGGATTCCCGGACAGGTAAAAGACATTTAGCAGTAGTAGCTACACAATGTATGATGAAGATATCAGTTGTGACACAACACTCCTTTTGTTTGGGTTATGCTCTCTCACTTCCCACACACGCAGGACTTGGAAATCACAATCCTGTTCAGCTCATAGAGATAAAGAGGAACATGCTCTGGCGAGAAGGACCCTCCTTTCTCTCTCTTTGTCTGTTAAATATGTTCCTGTGGAGATCTACTACCAGATATCCTTGTGGGCTATAATGAATGTTAGTGATAATGAAACCCATCCATGATGAAGCCATACTAATTTCGATGCAAGAGCTGGTCCATCCATTAAAAGTTCAGAGAAAATTCACATTTAAGGAGTCTTATGACAAAATGGTGAAAAATGTACATTTAACTTTAAAGTTTTACTCTTTCTAACTCTTCATTTCTCCTTTTGATGTGTTAACTGGTCTGTACAACCTCTGGGTTTACTGAGTTTATTTGACATTCTCACCCCATCATAGCATACTATCAGTGGTGTATTTAACACATTTGCTTTCACAATTTAGCCATGTCAAAGACCTATTTCAGCAAATAAGGTAGCTTTGCACAGTTGTTCCCACTAGCCCAGGTGGCCAAATACTTAAAGGCTTAGAATGGCATCTGCAAGGAAGAGCCTCATTACCATATTTAAAATTAAACTTCCTACACACGATAAAGTAAACTGTACTCCGTCATAGCTTGGGATGGCGCCTGATGGTAGTTTGGAAGCATTCACAAGTTACTTACATAAAATATTTACATATTATACATATTACACATATTTTAAGAACCACATATCGCTGATTTAAGTGTTGTGCTAGAGACAAAAATATTTGGCTGAAAAACACACAAACATATAACATCATATAATATAAAACAATGGACAGAGTCCAGCATTATTATTATTATTTATTGTTTTATATAGCGCCATCAAACTCCGTAGCGCTGTATGTGACCGACCACCTTTTTTTTGGTAATTTATAATAGGCTATATTTTCATAAAAACTGTACTTTAAATTTGATTGGTTCCAAAAAAATTCAGAAACAAATTTTATCGCACAGAACCCCCTAAAGCTACTATTATTATTTTTTTTTAAAGTTTGAGAACATTATAAGTTATATTATAAATCATTAACGTTGCCATAATTTGCCATTCAGTACGCGAGGATAAGTCTTATAGTAGGGGAAATAGTAACGTTTATTATTCTCAGTTATTTTTTTAGTTAAGAATACCTTCAATAATGGGAGATTTGGGGAGAAATGCTAAAAAAAAATTTTTTTACACTTTCTGCATGATACCATGTTTTGAATAAATAATAATTAAAAAACAATGCTTTTCTTTTAAAGACAAAATTTAAAAAAAAAAACAAAACAATTCAGAACTGACCAAATATATAGATTTCGTGAATCCAAAGTTAAAATGCAGTTTTAGAAGTAATAAGTGTGGGTAGTGAAGTGTGATCTGTTGCAGAACGCCCATTGTAGTGCAGAATATGTAAAGGGAATGTGTTCAGCTGATTGAAGAGTTAATGAAGATAAACTTTTCATTTAAGAGTAATCATCAACCATGCTAACAAGAGTCTTATAGGAAAAAAGAGCTATTCTAAAATGATTTCCCCCAGTAAGTTGACTAAAGAAGCCTAAAGTATGTCAGTGGCAAAACACTTGGTGTGATGTGTGTTGGAATGCTTTGTGTGGCATCCCATCACACAATAAATAGCATTCCTACACAATGCATCTCTGTCTAGACAGTCGAATTACATGATACTGTATGCGTCCCTCAACTCATAGCATCCTGATCTTGGACAGCCCGCTGGCTGAGGCTGATGAGCGGTGCAGTCCTGCCACAAACTGGACACGCCGGCTGCCCAGCCCTTGCATTATTACAGGGTCCGGTAAGATCTCACCTCTGAGCTGGCACCGTACGGCAGCGCACAGCAGCAAAAGCAACAGCACCCTGAGGGATGGCATCTTTCATTCACAATACACTCCGAATGGGATCTGGCAGCTTGCGGGGCGAATCGCCGCGGACAGGATGCCTGGGAACCACCGAAACGGATTTATTTGTTCATCAGCGTTAGGGATCTCCGTATCCTCCCTGCCAGCAGTCGCTCTCTCCCAGCAGATCCTTTCTGATCCTCATCCACTATCTTCACCCATTCAAAGTCCTTTGGGGAGAGGGACTGGTGCCGGGGAGTGTGGGGGGGGGGGGTGAGGCGGGGGAAGAAACCATTGATTTAAAAGGGGTGGAAGCTTACTAATGCGCGGTCAAATTACAATATATTTGCACGGACGTCCGTTTTACCGGATGGTCTCCGGTGTGGGGAATGAAGTGATTTATATGGGGAATTGTAGTGGTGCGAACTGAAACTTTTAATGGCTGAAAACATGTTGTGTTCTGAGAGGTTTAACCCACAAAGTGTGTGTGGGATAGAGGCAGTGAACTTTTATGTGAGAGCTGGTCCTGGGGGGATCAGGGAGGACAGCGGAGAGGGATTAAGTGTTGTTGGGGGGCTAAGTGGGTCAGAAGGGTCTTAGCTGACGACGTATGAGCAATTCACAAGTTACAAGAGATGCAGAAATGGGGAGGTGACTGGGACTCATAACACATAATAGGGATTATGTAAGTAAAGTGATTGAGGGGCAGAATTTCAAAGTGGTCTTATCACCATAGCAACCAATAAAATGGGGCTGTTGGGTAGGCCATTGTTTGGTGCTAGTACCTAAACAATTTGCTCCACTTCTTAGTTGGGTCAGAACTGTTGGGTAAGTATTCGTTCCAAGAGGTTCTGAAGCGGCTGATGCCGCCATTGGCAGTGCTACGCCATGTTTGCCTCTTTTAAAAGGTATAATATGCCTGAATGAGAGACCTAAAGCCTCAAAAGCTTGCAATCTATTATACTTTCTGTTAGCCAATAATGGTGTCATCTTTACCAAACTTGCTCTTTTTCTACGGCTACAACTCTATGCTTTTATTTAGCACTTTTCTTCTTTAGCTGATCCTTAAAGTTCATCTGGCCGATGGAGATTTGTGAAGTCTTTATCAGCACAGATATTCCCTTTTGAATTAATATATAGCGCTTCTTAATGTGTGTTCATATCATTTTTTGCATTTTCTGTTTTACTGTTATTGGTCATTTCTTCTCTTTTGCAGGAGCTTGACGGAGTCTGCTGACACTAGATGGAGAAAAAGTAATTTAGAGTGGGTTGTATATAAGTGGAACAGAAGTGGTGGAATCAAATACATTGAGGGGATTTAAACCTGTATGGCAGGGGTGTCCAAGTTTTTTCTGCAGTGGGCCACTTCATCAGAATTGTATACGTGCGCGGGCCGCACTCATTTTTCACTGTGACAAAAAATATGGCCTTTAATAAAATATGCAGATTAAAATAAAGTAAAATGACGCAAAACCTTTACTCTTCCTCTCACTGATTTCTGGGCCTTGAAAGTTTTGCGACTACAAATTCAGGATTCCCTAGATTTATTCTAGGGATGAACTAAAATGAAAATTCTGGACCAAAACATTCAGGGTTCACTTAGCCAAAACCGAAAATGACCCCCACCTTTAAAAATAATAATAAAAACTCACATGTTTAATAAAAGTAGGTAACACGCAATTGGACAAAATTAGCAATATGACTTGGCATGATAGGAGTGTGATTGCTGTTAGCCTAGGCAACCAGTAAATGCTGGTACCTAGGCATGATGGGACTGTGCTCGCTGTGATTGCTGTTAGCAATCACACTCCTATCATGCCAAGTCAGCCAGTACATGCTGGTACAGGGTGGCTGTAAGTGATGTGCAGACCCCATACTGCTGGCAGCATCACTACACAAGGGGGGCAGCTAGCTAGGTTTCAGCATGTACTGGCTGACTTGGCATGATAGGAGTGTGATTGCTAACAGTAGTCACAGTCCCATCATGCCTAGGTTCCAGCACTTACACATCCATCCAGTAAATGCTGGAACCTAGGCATGATGGGACTCTGATTGCTGTTAGCAATCACACTCCTATCATGCCAAGTCAGCCAATACACGCTGGTACAGGATGGCTGTAAGTGATGTGCAGACCCCATACTGCTGGCAGCATCAATACACAAGGGGGGCAGCTAGCCAGGTTTCAGCATGTACTGGCTGACTTGGCATGATAGGAGTGTGATTGCTAACAGCAATCACAGTCCCATCATGCCTAGGTTCCAGCACTTACACATCCATCCAGTAAATGCTGGAACCTAGGCATTATGGGACTGTGATTGCTGTTAGCAATCACACTCCTATCATGCCAAGTCAGCCAGTACATGCTGGTACAGGGTGGCTGTAAGTGCAGACCCCATACTGCTGGCATTATCACTACACAAGGGGGGCAGCTGGCCAGGTTTCAGCATGTACTGGCTGACTTGGCATGATAGGAGTGTGATTGCTAACAGCAATCACAGTCCCATCATGCCTAGGTTCCAGCACTTACACATCCATGCTATCACACACACACACACACACACACTCATTTATTCATATAATCATTAATTCACAGATTCATTCCCTCAATCACACACACTCATTCAAACACCCTCCCCACCCCCTTACCTGTACTGCAGCTCCCTCGATGCCGCTCACAGACTTCAGCAGGGGGCGCGGCCTCCCTCTGCCTTCTCTGCTAAAGCACAGAGGAAGTAGGAAGTCACGTGAACTCCGCTTCCTCCGTGCTGTCCAGAAGACCCTCCCACAAGTAAGTAGCAGGGCTTGAGGTGCGGCTCGTGTAAGATCGGTTGCCCTGGCTGCCGATCTTACGCGGGCCGCACCTCGAGGTCTCGCGGGCCGCATTTGGCCCGCGGGCCGCATGTTGGACGCCCCTGCTGTATGGGATTGTCATAAAGCTATCCTGAATCTCAGCCAAAGCTGATGGTTTAAGTCTTTACATCAGGAAAAATGGGCTGTCTAGATGAGCCAAATTGTACTTATCTGCCATCAAATTCTATGTTTCTCTTTATCTTTTAAGTCTGAGACTTGTTGCAGCAGATAAAACGTCAGAACATGAAGGCCGCAGATGTTATTTCCTACAAACACCCAATGCAATTACCTATAACATGCTCATCACAGAGGTATTTACTGCATGAACTGCCTTAGTAACTATCAACTGAACATGCAGTGCATATAAAGCAGAAATCACTCTGGTCAATCATCCCCACTGAGAGCTTAATTGATGTGCGACGGGTTATCTGCTGAACAAGTTCACATTGGGGTCTAATAAGTCCAGAGAATGGGGTGAATATGTAGATTTGTCAGAACAATGACACAGAGCAAGAAATTCACTTTTCACAGTAGTTTTTTTATTATTTATTGATTTATATAGCGCCATCAAATTTCGTAGTGCTGTACAATAGATAGACAGGACATATCAAGTAGTATATAACATAAAAATTTGACTTACAGAAACAACAGTTTTATATTAATTACTAATTAATTAGTGCCTTTCACCCCATATTCTACTTTATTTTTGTGTGTCGGGAAGCATATAGATTGAAATTCATGGAAATTTCGTAATTGACTAATGTGATGTTACTGGCCCTTTTGTTGTCCCTTTGTTCCTGAATTCAGACACTCGACAAATGACCCATAAAGACCTCAAACAATTTGCCACCCCTCTTTTTCATTGGAACCACACGGATTTTATTCTTTACACCAATCACTTACGTTGCTTCCACATCCTTGCATCTTAGCTATGCTGGGAGATTTTAAATATATAATTTAAAAGAAAATGTTTTAATTATATAAGTACTGCGTGAAGAGATCACTTCTCATGAAGCAGACACCGTGTTTCTTCCTTTCAGCCTTATCTCTGAAACAGATAAGTAGATCCTCCTTTTCTGGCGCAAAGTGATCTTTTTGAAGGTCAGCCTCCTCCCAGTTGCATTCTCATTGATTCCATCTGTGAATATTTCACAATTTTCTCAAAGTATGTAGTTAAAAAGATGTAGATTATTGAAATATTTTTTTCCCTTTTTTAAATGAATTGACTTAAATGTTCAAAGAAAAAAAGATAACAAAAGACAGTGCTAAGGCATATATATGCTGTAAGTCGCAACAAAAATAAATACAAATAAACACCACATATTGTTCCAGATGTCCATTCCCTATAAGGTTTCCTTTATTTCAACCAATCACGTCTTATAATTAAACTTATTCTTGTCAACTTAATTCATATAAGACCATCCGTCCAATATCTTTAATTTGCCCTCTAGGTTCATGGGCAAAATTCTTGGCGTCGGTGTCCCTTCTTGCCCTTGTTAGTATAACGTATAAGCGATAATGTAGCTCTTCCACTTATTTCTTTCTAGATTTATAATCCGCCATCATATTCCGTACCACTATACAATGGCCAAACAGGACCTAACAAATAGTGCATAACATAACAATTCTATAGTACTAGATCTTCTCCAATACCAAGATGACACGATATGTGTTCTTTGTTATGATAACCAGGACATAGGCATATATACATATTGCCATGCGGCGAAGTTTCTGGGAACTAAGCAGGATCCGTGCCAAATATATGTCCACATCACAGCCTTTCCAAACATCTGAGTTTTTTAAGACTTATCATGAGTAGTTAGTAGTAGCCTCCTATAGATTTAGCAAATACGTTCTAGTATGCACAGGCATTGCAAAGGTTCGCATGTTGGCCGTAGCCATGTGTTGTGAATAGACTGTTAAAACACTTCCTGATGAAAGATCTTTGTTATCCCAACTTTCTGGCAGTGTGATTACTGTGCGGAGTCAGAACTAGTACTGGAGACGAATTACCTTAAACCAGATGTTTAAAAGCTCACTGTAATCTGTTATATTGTTGCTGTGTTCACAGCGAGATACAATAAAACCATTGCTAATCATTCATTTGCAAACATTTAAGGAGTGGGTGTTTATTATACCTATGTTAAAAATTACACTATGAGTACTGCAATTGTTTCAGCCACTTTGGGACTATATATATGTATATATCTTACAGTAGGATAAATTAGCTAAAAACAAGTTTTTGCAAACAAGTCAGATCATTCATTGAACTATGCATTATATGGGGCCAGCTAAGCCTTTCTTGCAGAAAAATGTTGATATGATGGTCCTTTATAATGCCCAGTGAATACACATCCTGCATTAATGGAAAAAAAACAAATGCTTTGGGGGTATTGACTTTTGTTGCCCATTTTATATGTTAAATACTAGAAATAGAGCTATTTAATCATTGTTGATTTTCCGCAGAATTAGCTTTGCTTTGTGATGTAGACAGGGAAAATTACTAGACAAAATTTTAGAAAAGGAAGCAAACATTCTGGCTGTTTACATTCTAAGATCCAGACATGTAAGGAGACATAAACTAAAGTCTCTGGATTTAAAATCAACAATGCTTGTTTTATTCAAATTTAACCCAGTCTGCTAAAGATACTCCATTATTTGCACTGTGCCTAACCGGCACAGCCTCCATAGTGTCCTATGTGCAGTGCGCCAAGATATGATGCCATATCCCAGCGGTAGATGGTAGATGGCAGCAGGGGCAGATATGTCTCTGTCTAAAGTCAAGATCATAGTATAAGGTCTATTCACAAAGGTATGTACTATACAACTGTCAAAGCTACACAAAGTTACTAGTAACATTGACAGTTGAGTCAAGTTGCTCATGTAAACTTACTTGAGTTGGCCAAAATTGGACATCTTGTATACTCACTAGTCGACTGAACTGCACTAGTTCTATTAACAGCAAATCAACTTGTCTATTCGCATGAATTCAGCTTGATTGTGTAAAACTTCTCAGGGGGAGGCAATTTGATCTATAACCATAACCATTAACAAACTTAAATTCAATTTAAATGCAATCCCGTATATCCTGTTAATATCGTGTTAACTGCCAACATAGATGGTTTTTTTGATACCTGTCATATCAAACAGGATAAATTCACTACAAATGTCTGTAATAATTTATTATTAATTATTATTATATTATTATTATAAAGTGTTCTTAAATTGCACACTTTAATATTTACAGGATAAGGTACTCCACGATAAAATACACAAACTGGACACCACGTTTTAATTACTGCCTTAGAAATAGGATAGACATTCTTTTGGATAAAAGAGTTGCCCTAGGGCCGAATTTACTTTGGGATGCCTGTCCATTCATGCAGGCAGATGACAGCCGGAGAGTTTAGCTTTGCACATTTAATCAGTACATCTGGAATGTGACCGTAATTAAATTCGGAGTAGATTTGGGATAATAATTTTAGTAAATGTTACCAATGTTTTTGTAATTGTACCCTTATAAATAAAAGTATACAATTGTAAACTATGTGCAATAAAGATAATAAGTAAAAATAAGCAAAACAGAATGGGAATGAGACCCCACAATTATGGGACAGGAAGTTCTTGCTTCTATGCTCCTAATCCAAAATCAGTAGCCAGAGGGAAAACTGAATGTTTAACAGCTGTGCCGCAGTGGTCACTTTAAAAGAAGAAGGAGTTGGACAGGGGTCCAAAGATGTGCAGTTGACCCTTTAGCCCTTTGCTTTTGAAAGAGAGAGGAATTTAATTTCAATCCATGGAAAATGTACGAGAAATTATTGAGAAATGGAAATACAATCCAACTGGGGTTTAATCATCAAAACCAGATTTTTTAGATGAGTTTGCATACGAGTTGCAATTTCAACTCAACTTATCAAGAGGCAAAAGTGGCGGGTTCTTCACGCGAGAATGATGTGCTGGTCCTGCATAATGGATGGTCTAATGGGGGGACATGACATTTCTTGTCATTTTAAGTTGCATTTCCATTTGAATTTGAGGAAACCGCTTGAAGCATTCGTTGGCTTGAGGTTTTTTTCCAATATTTGTGTTTGATTTGTTCATTGCAAACAGTGGAAAGTCTGTACATTTTGTCAATAAACCCGATTTGCAATGGGGGATGAATAATTTTGACTGCAACGGTACTAACTGTGAAAGTAATAACCAAAACTTTAAAAAAGCAATATATGCCATTATAAGACACTTGCATACTCAAGACACTTCAAATAATTTATTTTGGGGTATTGGGTAACTCATCGACTTTAGTGACAATTATAGAGAAATCATATATATATAACGGGCCACTTTTTATTTTTTGATATATTATTCATGCTAAATGTTGGACTATACATCTAAAAGTGGCATCAAAGGAAAGCCCTAGCTGCCCTTGAAAAAATAATGTATAATATGTATGAGTACAGTAAAAATGAAAAGGGGAAATCATAGATAAACAAGCATTTCGTAAAAACACAAAAAATCTCTAAGTGTTTGGGTACAAAGTACCTTAAGTAAAGAAGGAGTTAAAAAAAAAAAATTTACTTTTTTTTGTGGTTAATGCACCTACACACATCTGGCAGGCCACTGGCCAAAAGAGGGCCTTACTTACCCGATCTTCCGCTCTGCAGTGTGCGACCACTGGCTGGATATGCCCAGCTGCACGCTACAGAACCATAAAAACATAATTGCCTGTTCTGTCAGATGCAGCTGTTGTTGGCCACCAGGGCCGGCCCTACCATGGAGCAGAGTGGGGAAATTGCTCCAGGCGGCACTTTTGAAGGGCCGGAACTTTGCCGCCCCACGCCCTTTTTTGGGGGCCGTCATTTCCGGCGCTCAGCATTACAAGCCGGCATTGAGACCAAGCAGGGAGACTCGCCGCAGGACTGCTGAAAGGTAAGTACAAAGGGGGGGGGGATAGGGTAGATAATTGGGAGGGAGAGGAAGGGTAGATAATGGGGGGGGGGGCAGAGGAAGGGTAGATAATGGGGGGGGCAGCATTTTAAACTTCGCCCCAGCCTGCATTATGTCTTGGGCCGGCCCTGTTGGCCACACGTTATTTGATTTTTGTATGTATAGTCCATCACTTAGTACAATAATAATATATTAAAAATAGTGATTTTTTTAAAACAAATCGCTTTTATATTTGATTTTATTTATAGGTTAAGTGCCACTACTGAAAAAAAACCCCTTCATTTTTCTTTCAGTAACATCCCCCAAGTAAACTCATACCCGCCATATCTATTTTTTTTTGTAGGGTGAATCGTTCATAGTTGTTTATTTTTGATTTTTACATTTTCTAACTCCAAATGATGCGTCAGGATGCAACAAAAATACATTACAGTCGATTCAAATCGGACGACAACATGCATTATTAAATAAAAATAAAATTTGGGGGACTATACTGCTCCTTCACGTAGCTATGCATGCCCATTTTGCTAGATACGAGCCTATTTTTATAAGGCAAACATCAAGTGTAAAAAAAGCTGTACAACAGGGACAGTTGGAATCATATGGCAAACTAAATGTTCCACATATAACAACCATTTGATCTGTAAAACATGTTTCCTGGGAAGCAAGAAATCTGTATATCAAACTTCAGAATGGGGTAAAAAGTTCAAGAACATTTCCTCTAAATCCCATTTAGAGGAAAAAACGATTCAGGTTGGCTAGATACTCCTACACCCTTAGCATATGCCAGAAACACTTCTGAATATCTTAAACAAAATAGAACATTTAATTAAATATTAACAATAGCTCTTTAGTTCTATGTATAGTCCATTAGAAAATATACAGGATATACTTTACATATGGTGGAAATTAGCTAGCAACAGGAGGTTGCATACATTAAAGAGACATTGAACATGGAGAATAACTGGCTCTGGGGGACAGCAAATGTATTTTTAAGTTAGAAATAGATATTTTTTAAAATGTGGTTTATCTATTGAGATGCACTGTTTTCGCTACAGACTCTTATGAGATAGGCCAATATCATATTTAAAGCTTAGTGAAACTTCAGTATCACTGGTATTATTTTACCCAATGATATAAAACCCATGAATGTGATGCTTACTCAAATGAAACACATGCAAACAATATTGAAGAAATGATTAACAATATAATAAGTCTAGGAAAGTCTGGAGATTGCTTACTAGTATGATAAAACTAGTATGGTAAAGGTGTGGTGCTTAATGGCACCGTTGTTGGTCTGCAAACACCCCATGCAAGAAAAAGATAATAGATAATAAATTATGCTCAAAACACTCTATATGTTCCTTAACATATTTAATACATTTATCCTTTAGCATTCGACAGGCTCACTCTTTCTGGAGTGCTACCTGCTAGCTGTGCAACAGTTATTTTGAGAATAAAACAGGTTTGCCAAAAAGTGTTGTGTGGTTTGGTAAAGCATTTAGTACAACGTGTGTGTGTTTGAATGAAGTACATGCGACACTGCTAATGGTTTTCGTTGGTCTGACATATCAGCGATGAAGGTTTTTAATGCTGGCAGTCTACAATGTATTCCCTACACTTCCAATTGAAAGTAAACTAATTCTGGCATCAGTCTGTACTGAGATTGTTCCTACGTCTGCCTCTATCACACATTCTGGAATTCTATTTAAATGCCTTATGTGATGTCTATCTCAACAGTAAATGTTGTCTGGTATGTAGCTTTTCTATTATGTTGGCTGGCGTGTTGCTGTCTGTTAGTACATCAGATATTGCCCCTATGATCTTAAGAATTGTGCATATTCCTCTGCAATTTGATTTGGGCACAAAACAGCTCTGTCGTCACATTAAAGGTGTAGTATCGTTACACAGGAAAATATATTTATTGATATCAATTTAGTGTCATTCATATTTTGTCAGGAATGCCTAATTGTCATGTGGCACATAATTAGATTGTTGCCAAAGAAATTGAAAACTGAAAAAATATATATTTTTAAAGTTTGTGTTGTGATTGAAGGGTCCAACAAAAGCATACAGAGAGGGGTCTGCTAAGAGTTACTTGATAAACAACTAATGTTTTGTGTAAGTTACTCTGTAACAGCGCTACACAATGTTAATTTGAAAGCTAATTTTTATTGATTGGAATAACAAATGCGTCACACAAATGAAAAATAAGAAAACCTTTCGAAATCAGGTTACTTGAATGCTAGGACATGTTGAATAGGGACATCTGCACCCAGGTTATTTAAGGTCACATCGTCTTTTGTCTGCCTTGAGGAACTGTAATCATTTTAGAATGTTTTGGCATTTTGTTCTTATTTTCTTACTTTCTGAACTCTATGATTTGTTTTCTCTCTGTGTCTGTGTATGTGGTTTTCACATTATATCAAGTATTGTATGGTGAACCAAAGCTCTATTGGTTAATAAACTAAACAGCTACAGACTTGTAATGGTCTAGCATCGCAGTAGGATATATTAAGCTGTAGTCCAGAATACTAAACTAAAATCTGTAAATCTAAAGGGCAATGCTGACCACCAGGTCTGGACCAGACATTTG